>CM045761.1:69347451-69947451 GCA_025200525.1 Camellia lanceoleosa | reverse complement strand
GTTATGCGAGTATTATTTATGTATTAATAAAATTAGTAATTTGTACATATATGTATTTTCTTTTACTTCTTTATTAGTTCAGTGAATTATCTTAGTAATTTTTTTAGATGGGAGAATTATCTTAATATTTGTTTTATATTTATTTGTTGAGAAAAGTTACATACCATAATTTTTTTTTAAAAATATATTCGGAAGAAATGTTAAAAACTCATAAATTCACTCAAAATGTTATGGTAATAGAATTGGAATCTACAATGATACATATCATATCACATAACTCTATGATATATCTAATAATTTATTCTTTTCAATTTTATATAACAATATTTTAATTTTTAATATTTAACCAGACGGGTTGGTGGGCCTGACACATGGGCCGCCTTGGTCTAGCTAAATGGTTTCAACGGAAATTGGCGCGAATTTGGTAGTTAAACAGAGTTATTAAAAAAAAAAAAAAGTTTTCACTTTACAATCAGCTCTCTCTATTCAAACACCCTATCTCTAATATATATATATATATTTTCCAGCAATCAATAAAATTTCAGTTCTTGATTGATTATGTTAAACCGAGATTATATTAAGATGATTGACTATTTTGTTGATTCTTGATTGATTTTTCTTGTTACTTAAATTTTTGTAAGTATCATGTTCAATTCCATAAAAATGGAAGATAAACTTGGGTTTGAATATAAACCCAGTTCTTTAAATGTTTTGTTTTCATTTTTTTTTTCACTTATATGTAATTTGTTGATCTTGTTTTTATAGTTCGTTATTGTCCCAACCTTTCAGTTCCTCATTCACCATTGAAGAAGAGCTTTTAATTAACATCCTTCTCTATCACAACACGTTCTTGTTTGTTCCCCATTTTTCTATTGCTTTTGATAAATTCCATTTCCTCAAATCATAGAAAGGCAAGAATCCCAGTTATTTGCATATCATCTGTGGAATTATATACATATGCACTGATTATATTCACATTATATTTGCATGGGTGATTTTTTTTTTATTGTTGATTGATTTTTTTTTTCTTTTCAATTCTCCTTTAATATTGTGTTTCGTTCACATTTTACATACTTTTTTTTCCCTTTTTCTCCCCAAATCTTTACCTAAATTCGTGAACCAATATGTGAGTTTGACTGATGATCCTTGATTGATTTTTCTTGTTACTTAAATTTCTATGAATATCTTGTTCAATTTCATATATATGAAAGATAAACTTGGATCTAAATATAAACCCAGTTCTTTAAATATTTTTGTTTTCATATTTTTGTACTTATATCTAGTTTTTTATTTTTTTATTTTTTTTTATCTTCTTTAGTTCCTCAATCACCAATGAAGAAGAACTTTTAATTAGGACTATTTTGGAAAGTGGGTTAAAAGCCACTTCCTAGCTTTTAACCCACTTCCCTTTCTCACAAAAATGTCAAAAAAAAGTCAAAAATTAATTTTTAACCATTTTCCCAAAACACCCCTCAACATCCTTCTCTATCAAGGTACGATCTTGTTTTTTTCCCATTTTTCTATTGCTTTAAATAAATTCCAATTCCTCAAATTAGAGAAAGGAAAGAATCCCAGTCATTTGCATATTATCTGTGGAATTATATACAGACACACTGATTATATTCGCATTATATTTGCATGGGTGACTGCTTTTTTTATTGTTGATTGATCTTTTTTTTTTCTTTCAATTCTTCTTTAATATTGTGTTTGTTCATATTTCACATACTTTTTTTTTTCTTCCCAAATTATTACCTAAATTCATGAATCAATATGTGAGTTTGAAAGTTATTTCTACACATTTCTATGTTTCCCCAACTGATATGTGATAATTGTTGTTTTTTTTTTTTTTGAATGAGATATGTGATAATTGTTGATTTCACTAAAATTTCATCAAATTTTGTACACTTCACAGTTGGTAAAGAATATGACTAACTTCAAAAAGAGGTTGTGCTCCAAATTCAAGAAAGGGGGTCGTTGTTCCATTAATTGCCCGCCTGGTAATAAAAAATTAATTTTTGGATAAATTATACTAACGGTCCTGTATATATGCATGTTTCCAATATGATTTTTTTGCTATTTTTGGCTAATCTATTAAGAATGATTTTGTGCAGCTTGCCCATGGAGAGCATGACCTAGAGCTTAGACATATCCCACTATTAGAGACTTACAAGAAAAGGTGAGAAATTTTTCCCTATATGCTTCTATATTAACATGGTACACCTAGATGCATAACAGATGTATGCACAAAAGAAATTAATCTTGAGACAAAGTATACAAATACATTTTATTCTTTTGTTAGTTATAAAGAACATGTTTTTTCCTAATAAATGTGTTAGTTGAAGATGGAGCGAGGATTTTGTCCACTAGAAGCAGCGTGTAGTGACATACATGATGAGGCTGAGCTCACCAGGGGAAGATGTCCCCTCTATTGGTGCACAAGGTGTTGCTACTACCCTTTGTCATGTCCTCTGGAGAGCCACCTTTATGCCTCTCCCGCTGCACCCTATACTTCGAATAGGACACGACATTGGAGGAGGCTTGACACACTGCCTACACCAGCATAACTCCTCGACGCACCACCAGCACCACTGGAGCTCTCCAACGTACCACCATAGCTCTCTGACGCGCCACCAGCACCATTGGAGTTCCCCGATGCACCGACACAACTCCTCTACATACCAACAACGCAGCTCCCCAACAGACTACAGTAGCCGCACTAGTCTCTTTATAGTGTATTTTAAATATATTGACATATAGTGTCTGTATAGTATAGTTTGTATTTGGACCTACTGACATGTGGCGTTTCTGTATTTTGGATATATCGACTGTACGAGCACGAAATAATCTTCTCGTATAATCCTATTGATCAAGTTTGCACTCTTCCAAACGTCGTCGCTTTACTTCCTGAAAACACAAACATGAGCTAGCCGGCGGGTGTGTGCCGGATACCTCTCCGATGCCTAAGTCAGCAAAAAGACAATAGACAAAAACTTTGTGAATTTGAGAGTCAAAATTGTGATACCTGTCCATAGGTCTGGTTATGAGCTTTTATAGATTCTACTTAGCACAATCCTAATAGGATTCAAACTCTCCTTACATGAGTCCTCCTAGGAATCACACACTCTACTCACTACCAACCAAGTGAGATGGTTTCCACAATCCTAGTAGGACTCTACTCTCCTTAGCAGAGTTCTCTTAGGAATCAGAAAGGTAATGCTCCTCCTTCTACACCCTTCCCACTGCTTACTCAAGGGAGATGATTTTACTACGGTAGAATACCAGTACGATCGAGCTAACTTATGCCCTCCGACATACTCAGCTCGGCGCTTCTATAGGTAATGCATAGCTCGGTCTCGCCCATCTAGACTTGGGCTGGGACTACTCAGACCGAGCTAACTGCGGCCGCCTCTGACCGAACTAACAGAAGTAAGGTCCAAGTTGCGAAGCCCAATCACCTCGGCTCATAGCTTGGCCCATTACTATACCTGGACCCAGCTCGGCCCTAGTTCACAAAATCTCCTTCTCATCGACCTATAGTTATTATATTTTGAATATGATACATATATTTTGCATTTTTTGAGATATACATAGTTTATTGTCATATTTTTTTTTTATATTTTTTATTTTTTGAATATTTCGAGATATACACATTTTTTTGCCAACGCAAAGCATCCCTAACGATGTGCAAAACCAAAACAAATCAAAGCCGAGGACCAAAGAGAAAAAAGCAAGATAGAAGAAAAGAGGAATTGGAACTTGAAGCTGACATTCAACCTCTATTGTTGACCATAGAGAAGTAATAAATTTTCAAATGAAGCAAAACTTAGAAGCATTAATTGAAAGCTACACGTGAAGAACTATTTTTTCAGAGAATTAAGAGTTCTTATCACAATGCAAATTGATTTATGATTATGAAATTAATACAAACATTAAATTGTAAAATATATTAAATGAGTTTATATTGTCTCATTGATAAATTATTGGGCAAGCAGCTATTAAATGGTATGGGAATATTTGTCTCAAGACTGAGTTTCCAGGCCTATTCAAACTTTCAATTGATAAGTAGGGTACACTCTTCAGCTTTTATGAAAGGAAATCCATCCCCAAATGATTGGAATCTACTCTGTAGAAGATCTTTGTATGCTTGGAAATTGGTTGAAGATATAAGATTGGATGCTATTTTATCCTCTGCCTCTCCTTTGAATCAGGTGGGTGTTGACAGCTCTATGTGGTCTGGTGCATCCTCTAGGGGCTTTGTTGTGTCAGTATTGTACCCTTTGTGTGATTCTTTACTAGGCCCCCATTCTAGATTGAGCAAGTTTGTTTGGAGCAATGCCCTTCCACCTAAAGTCCACTTCTTTGGTTGGTTAGCATGGAAAAACAAAATCAAAACAGCTGAGTTTATGCTTAGAATTGGTATTCTTGACACCAGTGACTCCATTTTCTGCCGCTTTTGCAAATCGAAGTCTGAATCTGCTAATTAAGCCCCAATTTCATAGCTTATTGGCTCCGTTTGGTAGAGCTGTAGAAAAGTGATTATAGCTTATAATTTAACAGCTTATAACTTATAATTATGAACATAAATTGATTTTTGATTTATAAATTAAGTTTCTCATCCCCCACTCAAAGAATAAGTTAATTTTTTACTTATAAAAAGCTATAAGCTGTATTGTTATGCTGAACCAAACACATCAAAATAGTTTAAATTAAACTAAAAGTTGAAATAAGTTGAAAATAAATCCTACCAAACAGGGCCATTGTTACACAACGTGAATCCATGGCTTATGGAATTCACATGGTTAATCAAACGGAGCGTGCAAATTCCATTAAAAAATAGTCAAAAATTCTTTTTGTTGTAACTTGTTGCAAAAGGAATCATTAATATTTCATGTTTCAAATAATTAAACTAATCTCAACTAGGATTGGCACTAGAGAGGGAGAGCCCAATCATATATTAACACACCACCAAGTTGGTAAGACACCAACAAACGCAGAACAAGACAAGAAAACAATAAAAGGAGGTGCTGCAGTAGATAGTTTGCTTCCATCTGAAAGACACCTCAGACCTCAACTTTTAACTCTAATCTACCTCTAGTTGAAAACAATGTCATTAACTGAAAAAGAAAACTCCTTGATCGATGCTTTGACAAGTTCACACAAGTTAGAGGAGTTGGGTGGGACATTATTAAAGACACATTCATTCATATGTTTTCAAAGTGACCAAAGGACAACAAGAGAACAAAAGGAATAGCTCTCCATATTCTTAATTCCAACTTCTTGAAACTCCCTCCAATTCACCAGTTAAACAGATTCTCCATAGAACATGGTATGATTCATTACAGCCCCCGCCAATGCATTATATCTGACCAGATGCTCCAAGAAAAGGTGCATTGGAGAAGAGCAGGTCACAAATTTATTCAAAACCGTGAACTTTGTTAACTTTTAATTATATTGTTTTCATTCGTCTTGTTTTCAGTCAAAAACAAGATTTCTCATTAAAATATATATGAAACTAGTATAATATTAGACAACATATATAGATATATATAATACATTTGAAAAAAAAGAACCTAAAAATAAAAAACATAAAAAGAACCGAAATCTTTGAATGCTACTCTAGGCAATGCCACACAGGCCATTGAAAAGGGACAGAATAATCAGAATCCAAGTCAACAGAACAATAAGAGACGACTTCGATCTTTCGGCCAGTTTGATCATATGATATGATTTCATGTGGTGTGTGCATGAAAATTGTGCGAGGATTCCAAGGGCAAATTGCTATGGGCTGTGGAAGACAAACACCAAATTTAGATGGAAATTCGGAAGGACTAACTCCAAGGTCCATGAAACTGATTCTATGAGTCAAGATCCACCTGCTTTTCTCAACCACATCCTCATTGTCGTCCAAGTAGCTACTTTCACTTTGTTTACTCTTTAGTACCCACACATCAATGGATTTATAGATGTTATAAAATTGAAGACATGTATCATCTTGTGCTCCCCAAAATCTTTTGCACTATACATGTCATTGTGAACCATCAAGTCCCATGGCAATTCGCTCAATCTTACGCGTATCTTCAGATTGTCTGGATTGTATACAACAACCCAAAATCCCCTAAATTCCAACCAATGAAACACACCTCCTATCACCTTTCTTTGTTGGTGATAATTACAAATAAAATATCCGAAAACACAAATAATAAAAATTACAATAACTATTGAAATAGTTGAGGCGCGGAAAATTCGCTTTCTTTAAGGAGATTCAAGCCCTTTGCGGTTAGGTAAAGCTTCACACCGGTACAGCAGAAAAAAAACTTGACTTGTCCCCTACAGGATACAACAGTTCGATTAAGTCGTATGGTTCACCAATATTGCACAATTGGTTGAACCAAAAACTTCATCACGATAATCTCACATAAACATAATAAAACAACAAACACTTTTTCTTTTTTCCAAGATAAGAGCTAAGCTCAATTTATAGGAGAGGAAACTTGGTGGGCAAGAAAAGGGTTTTCTTGGAGGAGAGGAAACTTGGTCGGCAAGAAACTTTTCTTAGAGGTAGTTTTTGCGGGCGAATATTTACTCCATATCTATTTGAGTTGTAGGGTTAGCTCATGACTTCTCAGAATAGATAAATTGGTTCCTGGTTCCTTCCGTCATCCCGACCAATGAATCACTAGGATTCGTTTCAATAGAATTTTTTGCATTCGCAGGTTCCATCGTTCCCATCGCTTCCTATTTAATGGTTAGGTTTGAATTCTACAACGGAGCTCTTAATGAAAGTTGTTGTTGAGTCAATCTTCTCAGTCTTTATTGGCTCAAGGCTCTTGATTTTTTTTGTTCTATTCTCTATTCTATGAACAGATTCATTTAATTATGGATGAATCTGTATTGATGCGTTATTACATTGCCTTTTTGAGATGACCCATACACCTTCCATATTGGAATTCTATATCATTGATATTATTTTTCTCTCTTTCTTTCACCCTTCTATCCACATCTTTTTCTATATTTTGCTTTACAACTTAGAATTAGATTTTTTTTGTTTATGCAAAACGGATTTCAGTTGCTACAATGATATGACCAATATATCATATCTTGACTGGTTTTTTGAATCCAGATAATACGAAGTGATGAGTTGGTTATTCGTTCTATAGTTATTAGTTCATACTATGGGGGTTGGCTTTTTTTTATTTTTTAATCCTAACCCTAAAAAAACCAACGAGTCACACACTAAGCATAGCAATTATATCAAATGGTCAATCGAATTTTTATTCAACCCTACAGAAATTGAAGAGAAAAAAATTAACGAGTTTTTATTTATTTATTTTTTTGTTATAACTTGGAGAACAAGTTGCTTGGAGCCCAAGCAAACAGTAACATCCAAAGCAAACAATATAATTTATAACATATTATAATATTAAAATATCTACTAACATTCCCCCACCTATTTCAATATTATAGGTAACAAAATCTGAGATTATTAGGCAAATAAGGATATTGTGCATCATGGTAAGTGTGCTTTGCATTGAACTTTCATTAGTGAAACAATAATATCTACTCCAGAGCCAATGGTATGCTCAGCATTGAACAATGACTACTTAAGGGAAATAAATAATTATTGCACACACATAATACTTTAGGTGTTTATCTAAGCTTTAATAGCCAGCACATTACGGCCTTGTGCGATCTCAGGATTCATGAGTGTGTTTAAGAATTAGCCCACTACCACACTCACATAGGTAAATTCTGTTAAGGGTGCTCCTGTAACTATAACACCCTACTCAATAATAGCTACAGAAATTCATTAAGAGTATTTTTAATGACTTAACCTCTACAACGTTACAGGATAAATGCACTTACATCATAGAGATGAGTAAAAACTAATTTAGTGCATTTCTCATGGCCATTATATGATCGTTCTTCTTATTCAACCCAGTTATAGGATCTTTGGTCCCTAGGTTGAGTATCCTCATACATGGCTTCTACTATATTCAATAGGCTTCAACCCCATCCTCATCAATGTATTCCAGACTCTATCTCTTGCTAAGGCCTTAGTTAATGGATCTGCAATACTATCACCAGATTTAATATAATCCACATTTATGATGCCATTATTCATATAAGATCTCACAATACTGTGTTTTCTTCTGATAAGTCTAGATTTACCGTTATAATAACGGATATTAACTCGACCAATTGATGCGGTGCTATCACAATGAATCAATATAGGTGGAATCAGTTTTTTCCAACAAGAGATTCATTTAACAAATCTCTCAACCAATTTGCTTCTTCACTGGCTGTAGCTAAAGTAATGAGCTCAGCCTCCATTGTTAAATTAGTAATAATGGTTTTTTTTTTTCTTCAATTTCCAACTTATAGCACCACTTCTCAAGAAGTAACCAGTGGTTGATAATAAATCTCCTGATAAGGTATTCCAATCGGCATCACTGTGACCTTCAAGTACTGCAGGATGCTTATTATAAAACAAGCCATATTTTATGGTACTAGATAAATATTTCATAATCCGCTCAATGGCTAGCTAGTGATCACTACTAGGCTTGCTAATAAACCTGCTAAGTACTCCAACTGAATAGGCAATGTCAGGTCTAGTACAGTCAGTCGCATAATGCAAGCTACCAATCATACTAGCATATTCTTTTTGATTAATTATATCCTCATCATTTTCAATAGGAAATAAGCGCACATGAGGATCAAAAGGAGTAAGAACATGCTTGCACTTATAAAACTCAAAATTTTCTCAACATAATACCACTGATCAAGAAATATACCATCACAGGTTTTGGTAATTTTCATTCCCAAAATATAATTAGCCTCACCAAGATCCTTCATATCAAAATGGCTACTAAGCATATTTTTAGTTTCCATGATGATATGCAAATTAGCGCCAAATATAAGTAAATCATCCACATAGAGGTTAAAAATGACATGTGAATTTTCTTCAGATTTATAGTAGATGTATTTATCATATTCATTAGTTTTATAGCCATGTTCAATCATACATGAATCAAATTTCTCATGCTACTGTTTAGGGGTCTGTTTTAAGCCATATAGGGATTTAATTAGCTTGCACACTTTGTTTTCTTGATCGGGTTCCACAAAACCCTTAGGTTGATCCATATAGATTTCTTTATCTAGGTCTCTATTTAAAAAGGCTATTTTAACATCCATTTGATGAATTTTTAGATCATGAATTGCAGCCACTGCAATTAATAATCTAATGGATGTAACTCTAATGTCGAGAGAAAATATATCAAAAAAGTCAACATTTGCTTGTTGTTGAAAACCTTTTGCAACAAGCCTTGCTTTGTATTTATCAATAGTTTCATCCGGTTTATTTTTTTTCCTCAAAACCCATTTATAGCCAATGGTTTTATAACCTGGTAGTAAATCTACTAATACCCAAGTTTTATTGGATAATAATGATTCAATTTCATCATTTACAGCCTCGTTCCAAAAAATAGAGTCAGGAGATGCCAAAACTTCTTGTAAAGTTAATGGAGTTTCCTCATACATTAAAAACATGATAATCATGGCCAAATTTTTTTTCTAAGTTGGCTCTTTTACTCCGTCTATGTTCAAAAATTAATGTCTTGGTTTTGTAAAAGAGGAGTAGAGGAATCGGTTTTAGATAAAATATTTTCTTGATAATTTTGACCCCCCCATTTTTAGATTTAAAAGGAAATTTTTTTTTATGAAAAATTGCATCACCTAATTCAAAAATTATTTTGTTTTCAATATCAAAAAATCTATAGGCTGTACTATTTGTTGCATATTTAAGAAAAGCACAAGTGGCAGCTTTCATACTTAATTTAGATTTTTTAGGGTCCATAAGTCTAACAAAAGCTAGACAACCCCAAACCCTTAAATATCCCAAATTTAGCTTATGCCCATTTCACAACTCAAAGGGTGTAACTTTTATTTTTTTATGTGGCACTCTATTTATAACATAACATGCAGTTAAAATTGTTTCTCCCCACAAATTTGAAGGAGCACTTGCTTCAATTAGCATAGTATTTGTTAAATCAGTTAAAGTTATATTTTTCCTTTTTGCTAAACCATTAGATGCAAGTTGATATGGTGGCGTAGTTTCATGGATTATTCCCAATGACTGAACAAACGAGTTAAATCCAAAAGATCCATACTCCTGGCCTCTATCACTTCTATATCTTTTAATCTTTTTACTGAATTGATTTTCAACTTCAAGAAGGAATTCTTTAAAATTTTTCAAAAGCATTATTTTTATTCTTCAACAAGTATACATAAGTGTATTTTGAAAAATCATCAATAAAAGTGATAAAATATCTATTTCCACCACGTTTTAAAATTCTTTCAAATTCACAAAAATTAGTATGAATTAATTCTAGCAATTCAGTATTTCTCACCACACTTTTATGAGGCATTTTAGTTATTTTTTCTTGACTGCAAACTTCACATTTTTCAAAATTATTTGTTAGTCTGTGAATTAATCCTACATTACTTATGACTCCCACATATTGGTTATTAATATGACATAGATGAGCATGCCAAAAATTTATAGAAGACAGCATGTAAACCGAAACATGTGCTCTCTTATTTTCAACATTTAATTTAAACATTCCATCACATGCATATTCTTTCCCCACAAATATGCCTTTTTTAGTGATTACATATTGGTCAAATTCAATAGTCTGCTTGAAACCGGTTTTGTTGAGAAAATAACTTGACATCAAATTTTTCCTCATGGACGGTGTGTACAACACATCTTTTAAAACAAACACATGTCCAGAGGTAAATTTCAGCTCAACATCCCTACACCCGAGCACCTTGGTTAAACTGGAGTCACCAAGCATAATAGTCATCTCCTTATTAAAAGGAGTAAAATCTTTGAACCAATCTTTATCATAGCAGACATACCTATTAGCACCAGAGTTTGCCTACCACTCTTCCACAAATTGAACCATAAAAATATCTCTAATCATAGCCACAAATGGTTCCTCGGTAACATTAGCCCGTGGTTGAAACTATTGTTTCCAAAATTTGCAAGTTCGAGCAATATGCTCACTTTTGCCACACATAAAACATGTGACATTTGTCAGATCTTGTGAAGCGAGTTCTTGGTTCCATTTCTTTTGCCTCGAGAAATTTTTATTTTGTGGCCTACCAGTGTTTTTCCAATTTTTCATTACTGGTTTCAAGTGATTATTTTTATGAAATCGACCTTTAGGCAAAGTATTTCCATAAGTTAAATTTACCTTTGTAGTGGAATGCTCTTGTGTCATAAGTGCATCTTGTCCTTGTGCTTCCTCCTTTACCCAAATCCGTGTGATTATAGTCTCCAAGGACGTCTCTTTTTGCTTGTGACGCATTGACTTCTAAAACTTCATCCAAGATGATGGTAGTTTGTCAATAATACCTGCCACAACAAGATTGTCTCCAATTTTGATGCCTTCGGATTTAACTTTAGCCACTAGCATCTAAAAATCTTGAACTTGCTCCACCATTGATTTTTCATTTATCATCTGATAGCGGAAAAAACGGCTTGCAGCATATTTTTTAGCGCTTTCTTCTTCAGTGTCATATTTATTCTGCAAGGCTTTCCGAATTTTCTTGGCAGTGGTGTAAGTAGTATCATAATAATCATAAAATTGATCCGAAAGATAATTCAAAAGATAATACTGACATTTATACTTATCTGTGTTATATTTCTCAATTTTTTTCAAGAAGAACGACATACTCCTCATCGATCATCTCTTCAGTGGGGACTTTGTTCGGATTTTTCTTGGTTAGGATATAGGCCACTTTGAGGAGACTGAGGTAGAAAAATATCTTGCCTTTCCATCTCTTGAAATGGGCTCCTTTAAACCGGAAGGGCTTGTTGAGATCACCGGTATTCTTGTTAGGCTTCTCCAATACTGGCTCCATGAATTTCACTGTTTGAATCTCCTTAAAATTGTTGGTGATAATTACAAATAAAACGCTAGAAAATACAAATAATAAAAATTACAATAACTATTGAAAGGGTTGAGGCGCGGGAAATTCGCTCTCTTTAAAGAGATTCAAGCCCTCTACGGTTAGGCAAAGCCTCACACCGGTGTAGCAGAAAAAACCTTGACTTGTCCCCCCCATGATACAACAATCCGACTAAGTTGTATGGTTCACCAATACTACACAATTGGTTGAACCCAAAACTTATCACATATACCATTTATTTCTTTGTCTAATAATCTCACACAAACATAGTAAAACAACAAACACTTCTTCTTTTTTCCAAGATAAGAGGTTAGCTCAATTTATAGGAGAGGAAACTTGGTGGGCAAGAAACTTTTCTTAGAGGCAAAGAAAGGTAGCTTGGAGAATGAGTTGCCTGGAGCCCAAGCAAACAATTTAATCCCAAGCAAACAATATAATCTATAACACATTATAATATTAAAATATCTGCTAACACTGTGAAATGCGGCCCTAAACAAAACTCTGATGCGGCTATCATGATTGATCTTTGCCACTTGCTGATTTTTGATGAATAAGTTTCTACTTTCTGTGTTTTCTACTCAATGAGCTTGGTTTCTATACGTACCACCTTGTAGCTAAGATGAGGAGAATGACTACCTTGTTTGTTGTTATCGTGTTGTTGTTTGCAGATAAATCCAATGGCAACATAAGAATGCTTTTTAAGGGTTCTAGGAAGCTTGAAGTACTTTTTGGTAACAAGATCATACACGTGATAACTCATAGGATTGCAGCTAAGTAAAAGAAGGCCTTTGGACGAGGCTAATACGTACCTGAGCTCGTGCAAATAATTTAGATCTTTCAATTCTTGTTTGTCAACATTAGTGGTGTTGACAAACTTGGTTGGGCCAAAACCGCTCATGCAAAGTCCGTTATATAAAAACTTGGACCTTGCATGATGGTAGAAGAAACCAGCCGATGGTTCGGTTTTGCCATGTTGAGATAAGTAACTTTTACAAAAAGAGGCATTGGAGATCATAAAGTTCCACCCCTTTGACATGCACTTGAATTTCATAACTGACTTCGTAGGCAATCTCACAAGTAATTCTAGAATAATCTCCTCTGGAAAATCCATTGTCACTCTCTCTTTATCTCTCTCTCTCTCTCTCTCTCTCTCTCTCTCTTTCTCTTCTATAGATAGGATTCCTCTTTCCCAGGCCCGACCCTAGCCATAGGCCCACAAGGCCATGGCTTAGGGCCCCTCAAAATAGGCCCAAAAAAAGGGCCCCCCCTCATATTATAATTTAATGTAATATATTAGGTATGTTTTAAGTCCAATTTTTTTTTTAAAAAGGCCCAACTAACTTAAAATAAATTGATTCATTAAAAAATTGAAAGGCCTAACAATTTGACAGCAAGCAGCCCAACAAAGCAACAGTTTTAAAGGCCTAACAGTTAATCCAATTCCTAATTCCTAAGAGTTAAGGGCCAACAATTAAGGCCCAACTTTGACAGTAGTTTGAAATGCCCTTTCTATCGAATGTCTAACCCTACGTTCTTTTAATCCAATTTTTCCTACAGTTTGTTTGATAACACACCAGCAACCCAAGCCAACAAAGCAACAAAGTAGCAGCGCACAAATAGAGTAGAACAGCAGCACAAGTATTTTTTTTTCTTTCTATTCAATTAATTAAATATTTGTCTTCTCTTTTTCTCAATTAATTGCTATTATAATATTAGTATTTACATCACCAAGAAGAATTTGTTTAAGTTTAATAGTTCACATCACATAATTTAAAAGTTTTGTGTTCTGTTAAGTGGTGGTGGTGCTCTTCTTTTGAATTTTGATCTAAAAAAATATTTTGATCTCAGTTCATCACGCTCTTAAAAGAAATTATCTGTCTAGATTCGCAAAAAGGAAAAAGAAGCAAAGAGTCGAAAAATTAGTCAAGTGTCAAGGAGGAGCTATTGATAAGTTCTTTACGAGTGACAAACAAGCAGAGCAATCAATTAAAGACTTGAATAATGAAGAATTTGAAACTTTGGAGACTAATGCGAATGAAAATTTGGTGAATAATGAGAATGAAAATTTGGTGGATGAAGAAGGAAATGGGAAATTTGGAAGTACAAAAGTCAATGAAGATAAAGAGATGAATACGAAATGTGAGCATTCAAATATAGATGATCTAGGGACTTGGAAAATAATTGACCAGAATTTACGAGAATTTTTAGTCGAAAGAGGTCCTGTGAGAAGAAATTGTGAGTTTAATTTCCCTAAGGATGATTCTTCTAGGCATAGGCATTTCTCACCTGTTCATTACATTTGACATTTACCAAATGGAGAAAAATTTGATAGGACATGGTTGATATACTCGGAACTTTTGGATAGAGTATTTTGCTTTTGTTGTAAGTTGTTTAAGCAAGAGGGAAATAAGACTCAATTGGCTACAGAAGGATTTAAAGATTAGAGAAATATTGGTGAGAACTTAAAGGCCATGAAAGTGGTAACGAGCACATTACTTGCATGAGCAAATGGATTAAGTTGGAGGAAAGATTGGGAAAGCATCAAACAATAGAGAAAAGTATACAAGAACAGGTTAACAAAGAAAGAGAGCACTTGAGATGGGTTTTATTGATGATAATTGCAGTTGTGAAAACATTTTCCAAGAATAATTTTCCTTTTTGTTGAAGCCATGAGAAGATTTATGAAGAAAGCAATGGACTTTTTTTAAGCATAATTGAAATGATTGGCGAGTTTGATCCAATGATGGAACAACACTTGCGGCGGATAGAAAATGGTGAGATTTATTACCATTATTTGAGTCACAAAATTCAAAATGAGGTTATACAAATGTTGGCCGGGGAAGTCAAAAGTGCAATTTTGTCAATAATCAAACTAGTAAAATACTTTTCGGTCATACTTGATTGTACTCCGGATATAAGCCATCAAGAACAAATGTCTCTTGTTATACGATGTGTGGATGTTGCAACAAGTCCAATTAAAGTGAAAGAGTTTTTTTTTGAAATTCTTAAATGTGGATGATACATCGGGGATGGGACTTTTTGATAAACTTCAAGAAGTATTAGTTAACCTTCAACTTGATATTGGTGACTTAAGAGGGCAAGGATATGACAATGGCTCTAACATGAAAGGCAAAAACAAAGGTGTTCAAACAAGAGTACTTCAAGTAAATCCTAGAGCATTCTATATGCTATGTGGTTGTCATAGTTCTAACCTTGTGCTTTGTGATATGGCTAACTCTTGCTCTAAAGCAAAAACTTTTTTTGGTGTGGTACAACGCATATATGTATTGTTTTCATCTTCCATTCAACGTTGGGCAATTTTAAAAGATAATCTAAAGGAAGGCCTTATGGTTAAATCGTTGTTGCAAATGCATTGGGAAAGTCACATTGAAAGTGTTAAACCATTAAGATACCATGCTTCAAAAATAAGAGATGCTTTAGTTGACTTGTACAACAATCCTACCACAGATTTGATTGCAAAAAGTCAAGCTATATCCTTGATAACTCATGAACTTGAGACTTTTGAGTTCTTGTTTAGTATTGTAATTTGGTACAATTTGTTGTTTCATGTGAACTCTATTAGCAAGCTTCTTCAAAGTGAAGATATGGATATCGCAATTCCTGTAAAGCAGCTAGATGGGCTTGTTAAGTATGTTGCAATGTATAGAGAAGTTGGTTTCATCGAGGCTACGGTTGAAGCTAAAGAAATGGCAAGTGAATTGGGAATTGAACCTACATTTGTTGAAAAGCGCGTCATTTCTAGAAAGAAACAATTTGATGAGAATGTTAGCGAAAAGGTGACCCAGTCGGCTGAAGAATCATTTAGAGTTGGTTACTTCTTTATTTTGTTGATCAAGCCCTTTGTTCACTCAAAAATATTTTTGAACAATTCAAAGTATATGAGGCAAACTTTGGTTTTTTGTTTGACTTGAAAAAGTGCAGCGATGAATTGTTGAAGGAGGCGCATGTGAACCTTGAAGAATTTTTAAAACATGGTGAGATTTCCAATATTAATGGAACTAAAAGTCTTGAAAGAGAGATTGCCAAAAGAAGTGAATAAACCAATTCAAGTGCATAATCATCTGCAGTTGATGGCAAATTGTTTTCCAAATTCATGGGTTGCTTATAGGATACTTTTAACTATTCTGGTTACAGTTGCATCGGGGGAAAGAAGCTTTTCACAGTTGAAAATCATCAAAAATTACTTTTGATCAATCATGTCACAAGAAAGATTGAATGGATTAGCATTGTTATCCATTGAAAATGATTTTGCAAAAAAACTAGATTATGCAAGTATGATTAATTTATTTGCTTCTAAAAATGTAAAAAGAGCGAGGATCAAGTGATACTTATTAGTTGTTGTAATGTAATGCTAAGTATTTTTTGTGATTTTAATACAAATCTTTTGTCCTTTACCTTAATTTTTTTTTTCATTCAGTGAAAAAAAAAATATGAAGAGCCGCAGAAATTTATTAGTTGATTATCGGCTTTAGGGCCTTGGAAATCTCAAAATCGGGTCTGCTCCCTCCCTCTATCTCACAGGATCCCTCCCCTCTCTCTCTCTAAGAATGAATTGAATGAATTTTATTATTACTGTCATGAAAAGAAAAGCATGTACCTGGGTCTTTTTATATTAGCTCTTTTCTTGGTCCATAAGCTTTCCCATCCCCATCCTAATTTGGAATTCTAAGTTTACTATGATTAGCAAATCTTATATGGAATTGTGTTCCCAGAGATTTGGAATTCTAAGTTTACTATGATTAGCAAATCTTATACGGACTTGTGTTCGTAGAGATTAAATGATGACTGATGACTCGTGTCTCAATCAATTGATTTAATTTAGGTAACTAATTAATTAATTTCATTAAGCTGAATTATTGAATTTGAAACACTTTCATTCAAACCCGATCAAACAGCTAGTCCCAAACAAGTGAACATGAAAAAGGTCAACTACTGGTCTAATATCATTGGATTGGTGAAACTATTGAAGGCTACAAAATTTACAAATGGTCAATTGAAATGCCTTAGGAAAACACCATTTTGGCCCTTATTTGATTGTTTGATCAATAATGAAATCGACCTTAACCATTGTATGAAATACCTGATGTCATTGTACGTAGAGTGCAGACATTCAAGCCATCTAGTGAGAGGTTTTACATCGGGGACAAAAGCATTCAGATTTTTAGAAGTGATGTATCACTTATTTTTGGGGTGGACTGCGGCACCAAGCCAATAGACCTCTCTTATGGTGCAAAACCAACGGCATACATCATACACTGAACGTACAAGGATGTCAATCGGTTAAGTGCAGCAAAAATACGTGAAATTCTGAATGAAGCATTAAAGGGCACAAAGAAACATGACAATGAAGAGGTCGCAAGATTAGTTTGCATGTATGCATGCGTGAAATTATTCTTTTCCATGTCCGGAGAAACAATTGGATGGGGCATTCTATTCATACATGGACCTATTAGACAACATGATCGAGTATGACTGGGTTGAGAGCATCCGGGCAACTCTGATGGGGTCAGTGGGCCAAAACTGGGAAAAACCAGGATGAGTCATGGGATGTGTTATGTTGTTAATGGTAAATTCCATAAATCTTATTCTATATTTAATATGAACATTCACATGGTTTGTCCACTCATGTTGTCAGTAAAACAAATATGACACACACATCGGTATACATTGGTGGCAAGGTTGGCATAAGTACACACTTATGTGAATGTTCACGATAGTGTGGAATGTTAACAACATTCACATCAATGTGTACTGATGTAAACATTGGCATTAGTCTTTTGCTCATGTTGGCACCAAAACAAATGTGGAACACACATTACTAGGCAATGGTGTGGAAGTTGACATCAATGATGTGAACATTCACATCATTGTTTATTAATGGAAAAAGTCACATTAGTAGACACTGGTGTAAACATTCACATCAGTGTGCTACTTATGTGAACATTGACAGCAGTGCTTACTAATATGAACATTCACGGTTGTGTTAAATAATCTGAAATCAACATTGATGTTTGTTATTTGTTTCAGTACTGGTTGTGTGAGCACACAACCATCTTACAACCCCGTAAACCTAATGCCATTCCGCGGTGTGTGAAGTGGGACCTCACAGCCTTACATACCAACATGAAGTCCATATTTTTGCTGAAGGTTGGTTTAAATGAGGTAAATCACATACTGAGACAAGGAACTACGTAACTAATATAATGTTTCTAACTCCAGGTATATGGCGACAAGCTAATGGCATCCTGAACAGAAGCAAAGATGTACCATCGTACCAATTTGAATGTGAAGCCCAAACATGAGGTTTCGTCAAGTGCACCACCAAAGCAAGATAAAAGCAACGACGATGAAGGTAGTGACAACATCGATGGAATTTTTGGGGATGCAATTAACCTAAATGATGTTAAAGATGACATCAACACTAGCTTTAACAACCCCAATGCTGAGAGAAGTATCATCGTAGCACAACCAAGTGAACCGGACATCACGGATGTACTTATAAAAGAAAACCAAAAAGCTTGGGGTCTCGTACGACAATAGGAAGCAAAATACAAACAGTTGGAAAAATCATGGGAGTTGAGGGCAAGGGTGATTGCTATACTTGAAGCCAAATTATTCGACCAATCGGGCCCATCCAATATGGACATGGAGATCAAGAATTGCATGGAGCGGAAGGACGCAAAAATTCAGCGGTTAACAAAATTGGTCATCAACCTAGAATGCGAAAAAATGATTCTTCAAGACCTTTACAATGATCTGTTTGTCTACATTATCATGCAAGCTGAAGCACAAAAGGTTCATGACAGCCTTAAGAAGCATCCCATTGCAGCACTGAAAGTCATTCTCAGCCCACCATCTAGGGTAAAGTGCATCAAGTAGAAGGTAAGGAGGGAGCACCGCTTGGATGACTTTCAATACCCTGACTTGACTGGCCAAAAAAAAGGGAAAGAGGGAGCTGAAGAGCAATCTCATACAGTCCACATTGTACAATATGTAGACAAATATCCACAAACAAAGCACCCAACAAAATATAAGAAGTTAACATTGACCAATAAACTGAAGGTTTGGGCCAACATAAACAAACTCAACAAGCAAAAGGTCTAAAATTTACACAAGAACGACTGTGATGAGTAAGTGATTGTATATATTGAGATTGAATTTATTTTTATGATGATGTTAAGCTTCACATATGTACTTAATAGATTAGATCATTTTATAATTATGCAATGTTAGCATTGACATTTTTCATAATCACAATGCACAGGTTACTTGTGTGGCGAGGGGACTCAAAGTCCAGAAAAGTATATTTTGATGACATCATATACTTTATCAAGGAAGAATCAATACACAATAATGTATGGCACTTGTAAATGTGTACAAAACACACACACACACACACACACACACACACACACACACACATACACACTGTAAAGACACTAGAAATAATGTACTGCCACCCCTCTGTTTGTGTAGGTGATAGATGCATATGGTAAAATACTACTCGAACTACAAGAGCTGGTCAACCCAACTTTGGAGAATTCAACATTCATCGTTACAAGCACATGTTTGGTAACAACTAGACTATTGGTTTGTTTATGTTTGATGTTGATGTGAATGTTCAAATGAACAGTATTTGATTTGCATGTTGAATAGATATGAATGTTCATCTGAACATTATATGATTATATTATTGATTTACATGCTAGACAGATGTGAATGTTAATAACAACATTGTATGACTGATTGAGAAGTTAACATATGTGAACATTCACATCTATAAATACATTATAGGACTGCTTAACAAATTAACAGATGCGAACATTCACATCATTCACAGTGAACATTGATATAAATACTTGGTACATCATTGTATGCCCATTGTGTGCAAAAAGTCATGCAAGAGTACCCCCTCACAAGAGAAATAAACTAATTGATATACATATCAATGACTATCAAGGCCAGAGATACTTCATCTTCCCAATACACCATGACTTTCACTGGACGATTGTTGTCTACGATGTCAAAGACAATCTATGGAGGCATTATAACTCACTATGACCAAGACCCAACATACATGAACCATATATTGACAAAGCACAAATAGTCGTAAGTGGCTGACACATATAATACTTATCATGATGTGTAATATTTGAACTTGGATGTATGCACTAAATTGTTTTGTGCTTAATATGAAATTTCATTGTTCCCCTCATGGCAGAGGGACTACATCGAGGCAGTGGTGCGCAACATTGGACCATTATTACCACTATGGACCAAATTATCAGGCCAAAATCCATCGCAACCAATCATATCAGTAGACGTTTGTCCTCAGCAAGCATCTAAATCATGAGCCTCACATCAATTTGTACACATCTTCCACAACCATTGTACACTCTTGAATTTCAAATTCTAACAATAACAACTTTACATTTTCAAGGTGGATTGCGGGCCCACAGTGTGTTACATCATAAGGGCGCATGTACACCGTGAGGAAATTGTTGCCAGCCTTAATCGCTTTGAATGGTGTCAAATAAAAGACTCATTAGTACACATTTTTCTGAATCACAAAAAGACAGTGCAATGTGAAAACCTATAGGTGGGGGATGTCCACCTATAACTGTTATCCAAAACTATTATCCACATTTAAGACAATTTAGTATCAATATCTTTGACATATTAGAGCAGACTTACTTGATTGAAATCAATTCTATATCACTGCTTGTACTGCTATTTTTCATTCAATATATGTATATGTATTTTGAGGCATATTTCGTGTTGATCATTCACATTGAGATTGTATTTATTTTTTAACACACGACATGATGTGAATTTCCATATCATGGAAGGATCATACACATTCTTATGTTTAAGGCCCCACTTTTTCTGAATCACAAAAAGACAGTGTAATGTGAAAACCTATAGGTGGGGGACGTCCACCTATAACTGTTATTCAAAACTATTATCCACATTTAAGACAATTTAGTATCAATAGCTTTGACATATTAGAGCAAACTTACTTGATTGAAATCAATTCTATATCACTGCTTGTACTGCTATTTTTCATTCAATATATGTATATGTATTTTGAGGCGTATTTCGTGTTGATTATTCACATTGAGATTGTATTTATTTTTTGACACACGACATGATGTGAATTTCCACATCATGGAAGGATCATACACATTCTTATGTTTAAGGCCCCACTACATGCATGTGAATATTGTTTAAAGTATTATTATAACACAATATGACAGGTGTGAATATGATATTTCTTAACACATAAGTCAATATTCACAACAAATAATTTGATGATGTGAATATTCCGCTAATGTGAATATGATGTGAATGGCAGCATCGATGTTAATATTCACACCATGCCCATGCATGCATTATAATATACACAAGAACATCTTATTTTTGTTAACAAAAAACACTCACAATTACATTTTGTAATACATATCTGAATATTCACATCTTCTGATTTAATGATGTGAATGATTACAGTGATGTAAATATTTATGTCATCTACTTTGATACTGTCAATGGTAACAAGAATGTGAATATTCACACCACAATAATGTTAAAAGTTTAACCCATGTGCAAGTATTCACATAATGTGGTTAGTTTACACAAGTGTGAATGTTCATATCATGTATTTATCCTTAACACACCAACAAAATGTCAGTTTGCTACCAAAAAAAAAAAAAAAAAAACACAAATCAAATACTAATGCATTATTAGGTTTGCCAATGCATTATTATGTTTGTCAACACAACGTAATCTTATTGTAACAGAATGTTTGCCAACATAACACAATCTTATTTCAAAAATCAATATAAGAATCCCATGTAAAACACACTGTTGAAATGAAAAAATGCATACCATATATCGGCTTCTTGCATGATTTTCGATTGTGGCTTCCTAAATTATCACATCTCCCGTACCTTATTTGCTTCAGTTTCTCACCCCTTGACGGGATTCTATTCTTTTTCAGCTTGCCGAGTGGTCTTTTCACAGTTAGTGGGTATATAGTGAAGTCTGTGGGATCAAAATGCGGCTTTTCCACCAACGATATAGGGAATATGGCACCGGAATAGGCTGCACGATGCGTCTCTACATGAAAGTAATGTTCTACACAATCATTGAGATTGTAGCGACTCTTTTGTATAGCAATAACAACATGGTCACATGGGAATCCATTGATTTTCCATTTAAAGCAAGAACACGTACGCCTTGCAATATCAACTGTAACAGATGGTATAGAATGAACCTTAAACACATCCTCATTGGCTTTGCTCATCTGCCAAGACCTGCTGTCATTGAACGAATCAAGAAGCATTGTTTCGAATGGTTTGCTTGGTCACGCCACATATACATTTGCCGCATCAACTGAGTACGAATTGTGTCGACCATCTGAGTGATAGGAAGATTGCGTGCTTCTTTAATCTAATTATTAAATGACCCTGCTGCATTGGATATCATCTCCCCATAATGCATGCCCTTGCATAACATCACAAACATTATAAAAATACTGAATTTAATTTCTTTGAAACTAAATATGAAATTTCACTTCGCCACAAAACATAACTAAAATTTCACATTGCTACCATTCTAAACTTGACAAATGGAATACATCAAGAAACTACTATTACTTGAAGTATGAATTCGCCCAGTGCTCAGATGCCAACTCCTTGAAATAACTATGTGCTCGTTGCTTACCCTCCTATTTCAATTTCTCAAGCTTTTCATGGAACCCTACCACAGTTGGCTTGTAAGCATAGTCACCCAAACTACTAACCAAGTGGTCCCTAAATCCATTATCAATTCCCTTCATCCGGTCTCTTAAAGTGTTCTTCAAGTGTTTTAAGCAATAACCATGGTGAGCTGATGAGAACACCTTCTGCATCGCTTCTAACAGACTAAGATTACGGTCCAAAATAAAAGTAATTTGACGCTTACCATCAACAACCCTCCCAAGTTCGTGCAAGAACCGTGACCACTTGGCCGTGGTCTTTGAATTAACAATCGCAAATGCAACATAGAATAGACCTATAACACAACACCATTAAACAACTGTTCACAATATTCCAATGTGAATAGTAACACAAGTAGTTTATAAAAACACTATAAAGCAAACAGGTCATGTGAATGTTTACACTGTGTAATGGTCTATATCCACACTATGCCGCCCAATATTAATATTTACATGAATACATAGCTAAAAAAAATACTAACCATTGTTTCCATCTTTCGCCGTTGCCACAAGTAGTTGACCTTTGTACTTTCCTTTGAGGAATGTTCCATCCAGGAATAATAAAGGCCGACAAGAATTGTACCCAGAAATACACACAGCGAATGATACAAAGAAACGACAAAACTGTTAACTACTCGCGTCATAGTCAATATTGACATAACTCCTTGGATTGTAACGTATCACAGCATCCGAATACCACTGCAGCTAGTCAAACGATAATGAGTGATCTCCATGAATAATAGCCTTTGCTTTCTTTATGCCCAACCATACCACGTGGTAACTCACATTTAGCCCATAATCCCTCTTCAAAATAGTCACCACCTCACACAGCTGAGTCAATGGCTTGTCCCTCACAATTTCAGATATAGTTCTTGACACCAAATCAGAACTAACTCTCGGATTCTTCGATGTTCAGACATCCGTACCACAACTATACACATCATTGAACCTCTTGATGTAGAAAAAACTATTTGCTCGTTGTGCTATACAATGTATAGCCCACAAGCAACCTCTCTCATCGCGCATCGTACACACTGCAGTAACCCTTGTTGTCTTGTTCTTGACATACGAAAATTGAAATCCACATTGGGTTGCATACTTATATAAAACATCACGAAATTCTTGTTCACCTCCAACAAACCGTTGTCCCACATGCGTAATATCATTTACCCAAGGGGCTGACAACAACACCTTCTTCTTATGGTGGCAAAATCTCCGGAGTGCATCAATTTCTTTCTCACCCCCTACACGCAGCGACCCAGAGCTACTCGACTAACTAATACCACTTTTTAACTCAACGACAACCTCTACATGTTGTACCCCCATTGATTTAGCAAGCAATAACATGTTCTGAAATTCTTTCTCATTGTCCAAATCACACCTATTAATCCCAAGTAGCCGACAGAACAATAAAATAGAACAAGCCGACAACTCACCTTATTTTTCACGCAAACACTCCATCAAACACGAATAACACAATGCATGGGCAACATTTGTTACAGTTGTATTATAACCATATGTGCACACCAACATCATAAAAGTATCCATTTCCTGTAAAAACAGAACAATACAACAGTCAACAATCACGTTACAACCATACGAACATGAACACATATAATAATCCAAACTATATGAAAATTCACATTGTGCAAAATTAAATGCCTATGTGTACAGTTCAACTGCTAAATCCATAATGAAAACTATCACCACCATCTTTATACAACATGAAACATTTTACGATATCAAAATGACATCACCATAATGAGGTGACAGTACACAACATGCAAGCAACCCTTCATAACTTCATATTAACAAGATGTGAACATTCACATTATTACATATACTTTGAATTATCTTACCCACATAGAGCCTCATTAAGTAAACATAAAAAACACACCAAACAAACACTTGCATTACCACATAAATCAAAACATAAAATAAAATGAACATACAAAGTATACGCGCATATGTAAATTTTACATTGCCAAAACCAAACTCAAAATATCACCACCATCATTACAAATAAAATGTGAACATCCACATTCTTCACATAATCTGAATTACCTCCCCTCCATAGGGCCACGTAAAATCCATATAATTGAACAAACAGAGCATCTAATCGATATCAATAAAAAAACAGAGCATCCCATCCATCATACAAATCAAAACATAAACTGAACATGCTTTCATAACCAAAATGATACTAACCTTAATCACGCAATCCTACACTCGTCCTATAACTCGAAAACAATTGATTTCAACTAGTTATACTCCAGAAAATGTTACAACTGAACACCGTCCAATCCGTCGTTTTCGCTCCAAAATCACTGAACCCTACTACAACAGCAACAATGAAACCTTAACACGTCGAAGCCTTGAAATGAGCAAGCAAAGTAGAAATGTATCCATCTAAATTAGAATAATGATCAAAAGCGTGAAGACAGAAACTACCAAAACAGAATGAACAAAAAAAAAAAAAAGGAAATGTGGTATGTGTATCAACACTATATATAAGGGCATAATAGTCCACTAAAAAATATAAAATTAGTAAAATGGACCTCATGGAATAAAAAGACAAGTAAATGAGACTAATCAGGCTATAATAATTTTTTGTAGACCTAATGGGTTACAACAACTCTAAAATAGATTTATCAATAAAAATCCCAATTAGAATGAGATGGAATAAAATGATTATGTGCCTTTATTACGAATTTAGTTATGAGTTCAGATTCCGTAAAGTAATTTTGAATTTTTTTTATTTGACTGGTATTTAGTTATACAAATATTGAAGATACAATAGTCAAAAGTTATGAGTATAACAACCATACAAATAATCACTCTAGCATCTTTTTTTTCCTTTTTTTTTTAATTTTAAAAAGGAAAAATTACAAATATACCCTTTGAGATTTGCTTAAAATACAGATTAGTTTGAAAAATTACAAATACCCCTTTGTTAGAATTTTTTATTTAACAGAATTAATTGAAAAAATAAATTTTCTAACTGTTCTCTTATACAATAATAGAATTACCTGAATTATTAATTGAAATAAATTGATGTCATTATTAAAGTTGTTAATTGACCTTATGATTTATTAATAAAAAGAGATTATTTGTTATGAAATTTAAAATTTTAAGGGGAGTAATATAATTTTCAAAACTACAAGGGACAATTTGTATTTGAAGCAAACCTTAGAGGGTGTCTTTGTCATTTACCAAAAAAAAAAAAAAAAACTTTTGCTCTATTAGACTAATTACAATTAACCTAATTTTCTTACATAATTTCAAGAGCCCTCCACTCAAAATAATTAACCAGCCAAACTAAAAGAAGCAAAAAGATATTTTGAAATTTTAAAAATTTATTTATACTTTTTAAAAAGATAACACTATATGAAAATGATGAACGTTTTTAATATGTTTTCATGACCAAAATAAATTTTAGTGTTTCTAAAAAAAACATTCTTTCCAAAAACCGACTTTAAAAATCAAATCAAATAAAAACTTGGACTGTGTAGTACTTTTGGTCCTTGCTATTACAAAGACTATAAAAAATTATGTTGTGGTTTAGGAATAAGTTTACATGGTGCCGTATTTGATATTATTGGTTAAAATTGTATGATTCAATGCTTCTTGTTAGAATATTGGGAAATAATTTGACGAGTGTCAAATAATAAGTGGTGTAAAGTATTGCTCCTAGACCACAAAATAACCTTCTCAAAATAACAAAAAAAGAAAATTATTTTATTTTTTACATAGCGATGGGTTAAAAAATGACTTTGACACTTCTATAATTGAAATTGTTTTTATGATAGAATAAAAACATGTAATTACTTTTAGTTTTTTTTTTTTTTACCTTCAAATCTAATCTTGAGAGAACTTAAAGGAATCATGGAGCAAACTGCAAATCTCTGTTTAATAATCTAAATTGTTCATTTTGTAAGACTCTTCATGTATATCATTTATTAAAAAAAAATAGATTGATCCAACAATTTTAGCTTATTTTATTTTATTTTATTTTATTGTGTTTGTCTCTTAAGAAAATAATGGTCTATTTTAAAAAATACACTTGTCTATTTTTTCAAAACAAAAATGTTGTGGTTGATTTAATTTATCGAAACGGTACAGATGATGAACTTCACAAATCTCTCAAATTCTTTCAAGTTTAGATTTGAATTTGAGAGAAATTCAGACTTACTTTGACTATTGATATTTTACAAAATCGCATGTCCTATAGGGCAAAAAGCAAGTAATAAATTCTATAAAACCAAAGTATCTAAATGTTATAAAGGACCACCAAAACCAAAAAAATTACAATAAGCAGAACCAACAAAAGTGAGTTGTAATATTCTCAAAGTAGAAAGGATAATAAAATAATTTTCCTCAAATGTAATTATTGAGCCATATATTAGGCTAAAGTCATTAAAATAAAGAAAACACAAATTCATCAAGAAATCCAAGAAAGTGACCAAATTATCTAAAAGGCCTAAAGTAACAATGAAGTATTAAGAACAATAGAAGGGCAAAATGGAAAAAAAAAAAAAAAAAAAAAATCGAATCTCAAGCAGGTAAGGGAAATTTTATTTCCACACACTTACTTATCTTTGTGCACACACTTAATGAAATATTATTTTAATGATAATTGTACCTGTAGACAACCCATTTTTAACTGCCATTAAGACTTGGGTGCCTCAGGTTGATCACTCGATGATGAAAGTTATGCTGTATAAACGTTCGATTTCTTCAGCAAGAAGAGCTTCCAAATCCCAACCTTACACCCCATTTTGACCAAAACTATTTTAGACCTTAAAACCCTCTATTTCAAAATATTTTTCCAAATGTTTTTATGATGTTCTGAGGCTTGCATTTCTTTCAAAATATTGCACTTTTCAGTAAATCGAGTAAGGACAAAGTGGAAATAAATGAAAGGGAGGTGAAATCTTTGAAAAACCTTTAAAAACCTCTTATTTATAGGTTTGGAGTTGAAGAAAATTGGAGGAGAGGGAAGAAAACTAGTTGGGGAGGAAGTTAGGCAATAATCCGTTTGGATAGAAATGAGCAGCCTTCACCAAAATAGACATATCTTTTTTCAAACTTAGAATTTATATATGAGGCCACAACCATTGGAAATTAGACTTGTGGGGCTTCAATTTAGACTCAAAAATGACCTAAAACCGAGTCTAGATAAAGGAGATATGCCTGTTTGAAGTCGGACCTAAAACCAAGCAATAGCAACAGCAACCGCAACCAACAGTGGCCTCTGCATCACATGTACCCACCGCAGCTATAACTGTGCCCAGTGCCACTACTAATACTACCAATGTCCAAGAAAACTAGAGCAATCCAACAAAGCCAATCCTAGCACAAGCTTTCAAAGCACTGGTTTATCAGACCGAGGCACCATTTGAATTCGAATTCGATCCAACTGCGCTCAAAGTCAACAAATTAGAGAAGTTGTTCAAGAAAGCACAATGGGTTAACTCCATCCCGGACATAGAGGATGGATACACTAATTCTACAATTAGATTGCCTGGATCGGTTTAAGATGCCGCACATTGATCGTTTTGACGGCTCTAGGGATCCGATGGTCCGTTTGTGATTATTTTTTGATATCTTGCGACCGATGGGCTTAACTAGACCACAGAAGCTATTTCTCTTTGGTCGCACCATGTCGGGGTATAGCGGCCATTTGGTATGCTAAGTTGGAAGATTCCGTCAAACAGAATTGGGAGGAGATGGCCGATGCCCTCATTACTCAGTACTTTTACAATACACAGATTAAGGTTACAACTCATGATCTCAAGGCAACCTGTCAAGAGCCGAAGAAGGGTTTCTCTAAGTTTGTGAGAAGATGGAGGGCTAAAGCCTCAATGATGACCACGAGACCTTTCGAGAATGATCAGATAAGAATGGTTGCTCAGAATCTGCATGGCAAGTTGCTGCAAAAGATGATTGTTCTACCTCTGTTTACCTTTATAGAGCTTCATGAAATGGGGCTTCAAATCGAGGATGCCATCAGATAAGGGATCATTGTGAAAGATAATGAGCCTTTGAAGAAGAATGTTGTTCGCAGTTCCAATGTTACTACCAGTGGTAGCACAGTTGTGAAATGCTAAGAAGGAAACACTGTCGCCACTCCCATTAATAACCAAAAACCAACCACTTCAACTCGGCCCCACGCCCAAAATTTTCGTCCTCTTTACATGGATCTCTCTCAAGCCTTGAAAACGCTACTAGAAAAAGGACACCTAGAGCTCCTAGAACCTCGACCCCTTCCAAATTCTCTTTGACCAAGACATGACCCCGTTAAATACTGTGCCTATCATCAACAACACGGTCAAGATACAAACCGTTGCATCCGCCTCCATCATAAGATTCAGGATCTTATTGACGAAGAGATCATAGCTCCACCAAAAAGACCTTAGGCCACCACTAACCTATTACCTCAACACCTCAACCTAATCCATACACTACCATCCACCTATAACCCTAGCATATATATCACCCTAGCCCATATACCCAAGCCTAAGGTATTCATTCCAGAAAGCACGAACTTGTGCATGATGGATGCCCTTGAACCGCAATCATCTCAAACCCATGAACCCACTACTTCTGAGCTAATGTGCATGATTGAAGATTTACAGAGAACTGTGGTAGATTTAGCCATTGGGATCTTGGCTCCCTCATCGACCACATCACATAACAGAAATTTCAGGCCAAAAGGCTCCCCAATCTTGGGGCAAGCTGCAATTGAAAAGGGCCAACCCCAAGCTATCTCCAGCCTGGGTGATGACATGTCGACAATAACTGGGCTCCGCTCTGATATAGTGACCCAATCCCTTGGCAAAGTGGAGTCAATGAGCAAGAACAAGGTCGGGGCAAGCATCGATCTCTATGAATATCTTTAGTGGGCTATTGAGGCTTTGAAGGTCAAAGGGTTAAACAAACAGTAAGTGCTTGCAATTGTTGCAAAAACTGTGGATGACACTTTTTTCGCTTAGGTTGGGAGCATTTTGAATCAAGGGGCAAGCCATGGAAAGAGATGTTGTACCAGAAACACCCCTTTCAGCTCCAATCCTACACCCGTTGGAGATCTCCAAACCTAGGCAACATTTGCCAAGCCCTCTGTTAATCCTGTCATGATTGGTAACCGCACCTTTAATCCACTTTTCATGACCTTATCCAGAGTTCTCCAAATCCTCCTAGGACAAGGCCATCTCAAACCCTTTGACCCTCGACCTCTCCCTGATCCCCTTCCAGCCAAGTATAATGCTGCAAAGTACTGCGCCTTCCATTAACAAGCCGGCCATGACACTGACAGTTGTTTTCGTCTTCGCCATGAAGTTCAAGATCTAATTGACAAAAAGGTCATCACTCCACCAAGTCCTACAAAGTCTATCAGCGTTGTATCAATGCATTTGGGGGATAATATGACTATGTGATCGGGGATGAACCACCTGTTAATGGCGCTTATTTTACTCTAGATGTGGTGGATGGCACGCACTTTTTAGCACTTTGAAAATGCTGTTTATTTTACTTTTGGACTTGGGTATTGAATCAGTTTTGTTGTGTTAGAGTCAGGTGATTTTGGGCGTGTTAACTCAGACATCACATCATTGTTTTATTTTGTTTGCTTTTTACACTTTTTCTTTTGTGTCTGTTTCTATCATTGAGATAGTTGAGCCAGAAGATCTGAATGAAACGACAGTAATTTTCACCTACTTTTTTGTGCCTTTAAATCATTGCATTGACCAAAGTTTTTCAAAACTTTTCTAACACTGTGGTGAAAACCAAGAGGAAGGAATTCCTTTGGATTTGCAAAAAGTTGATCAACTGAAAGGAAGAGAGGTGTGTTAAACCCTTAATGGATGAGATCATGTCAGTTAATGTGAGTATTGAGAAGGATCCTGGCCTGATCTAGATTGGTTCTACATTGTCTTCAGAAGAGCACGAGCAACTAGTCGCTTTATTAAAAGATTTCAAAAAATATTTTACGTGGTCCCATGAAGACATGCCTGGAATTGATCTTGAGATTGTACAACATAGAATCACTCTCGACCTCAAGACCCGACCCATTTGCTTTCAAACTTTGATTTAGAATGATCAACGATCAACCACAATATGAGGCTTGCATAGCTAAATTGGAAGCAGCTCTTGAACTAGGGGCAAGAAGGTTAGATGTGATCAAAGGAAGCTTGCATAGCTGGATGAGAAGCAGCCCTTGAACTAGGGGCAAAAAAGGTCAGATATGCTCGAAGATTCGAAACAGGGTCACTTCTCAAGCCAATGGAGATTGACAAAAAATCCAAATCCCAGAATCTAAGAGAATAAATTTTTGTTTCACAGAAGGACAATCGGGTTCCTATCCATGACACTAGAGGCCAATTCAGACCTAATTGGATGGGCTCTTACATCATCAAGACTATTTAGTCAAGAACAGTGGCCATTCTTGTGGATTCAGATGGCTGAGATCTGACGGCCAATTCGGACGGCCAATCAACATGGACAAGTAAACTTTTTTATGCTTGCAAGGCTCGCTGGGCTGAAAACCTGAAAGGGCAACCCAGGAAAAAATTAGACCAAGAAAAAGAAAAAGAAAAAGAAAAAGAACAAAAATGAAAAAATGGAAACAAAGAAAAAAAAGAAAAGAAAAAGAAAAAAGAAAGAGAAAAGGAAAAAAAAAAAAGAAAAAAGAAGAAAGAGAAAGAAAAATAGCTTGCAAGGTTGAAAACCCAGAAGGGTGGCTTTGGCAAAAGTTAGAGTGCAAAAGGAGAGTGTTAATATCCAAGTGCACCTTAACCCAAGAACTACGTAAGGCCTGATTCCCATCTTTGGGATATGTAGACAACTTTATCCTGAAGTTCAACTCTAACCATTTTCAACCTGTCTCATCCATGTTGATTGGCTTATCCTTGTTCAACTCGGCTATTCTATCCATGTCCAATTGACTCATCTTTATTCAAACTCGGGTGTCCTATTCCATTAAAGGATTCAGCTGCAAGACAATTCAAGTTCAAATATGAGGTCGCGTATCTCAAGAGTGAATTCCACGTTGGTTGAGTAGTGGCCATTTGCAAAAATAGTTTTGAGGATTTTTAATGAATCGGACTAATTTTCTCAAAAATTATTCCATTTTTTCAAAATTGGACCATTTCTTGGACCCAAAAAAGGAAAAATTTTAGTGCTCATAGCCTGACTTATATGATTTCAAAAGAGAAAGTCAAACAAGCATGTTAATTTAACTCTCATGTTGGTCAAAATTGTTTTAGCAGAAAGCCAAAAACAAAAAATGGTCAAAATGATAAACTATGGGCACAGTCGAGTCAGGTTTTCTGTCTTTTCCTCGTTGTCAATGTACTCGCCAAAAAGGGCACAGCTGAGGCTAGTAGTAGAGGCCAAAAACTCTATCATCCTTCAAGCAGTGAGGTATCAAGCCAAGTGTGAAGCACCAACAAGAAATGGAGCAAGATATTTGACTCCCCCTTATAGGGTCCACAACTTCCATCTTATTTATCAACTACCCCGGGGAGGGATAAAAAAAATAAGAGAGATTAAAGAATAGAGAGATGTGCACTGAGAGAAAAAGTAAGGAAAGGGCTTTTAAAAGAAAATAGAGATTGAGTGCCAAAGTGATGTGAGAATCACAAATGAGAAAGGGTGGGAAACAATACTTGGAGACGCAGTGGGCTCCCCGTGAACTGAGAGGTCTCCTACCAGTGGAAAACAACTGAGTGTTGTGTTTGTTGTTTTTGTTTGTCTCGATTCTTGTTTTGAGTCATTGTGAGTGTAAATAGACGTGTTTAGATTGTTTTACTTTGTTTTTACTTTGTTTTTCCTTTGTTGAGTCGTGTTGTATTGTGGTTAGTTGTAGGCTCAATACCTGGTTAAGAATTCATTCTTGGTTTCAATTTCAAAAATAAATTGTTTTGTGCTCAAAGTGCTGTGTTATTCCCAACATGGTGTGCAAAACAGGGTTCTTTTTTTCATAAACTGCAAGGTCCAACCCTGATCAAAAGAGAGAGCATTAGAACAAGAACCTATATGAAGCTACATAAGTTCCAGACTGCAAAGCAAAAGAAAAGAGGGAAAATTTGGAGCATCTTAGTGTGTTTCAACTTCAGAAAATTCTAAGATTGCATTCTGGATGCACCTTCACAGGCCTTGTCTTTCCTCCGGAGTATGAGTGTACCTCTACCTCAAGCTCAATTCAAGTCAGAATGGAGATAAAAAGTACTCTCCCTGAGCACCGTTCCCTGCCAGAGGCGTCTTGGCTGTGTTTGCAATGAGTTCCTAGGAGACCAACTGCGATGGTGGAAACTAGTGTTCGAATGGCGATGCCTAGAACGCAAAGGTTTGGAATTTTGAGACTAAAGTCTGGTTTAAATACCCAAGAGGGTATCCCCAGCTTGAAATCTGTATGGTAGCCCTATAGGTTGAGGTAGTGTGTATGCGCCTCGATTCTGGATATCGCACCAACCTAGTCTATCACCCTGTTGGAGAATAGGGAAAGTTGTGAATACGATTAGAAAGAAAAGCGGCATCCGTAGCTTCTACATGTAGATGTTACCCATTTGAAGGCCTTTGAACTGTGAGTTGAAGGTAAGAGTTAGAAGAACACAAAGGGGAGGTCCCCGTCAGAGTAAAGCAGTTCATCACCACTTGCCCCATGAGGTGCTTTCAAAAGCGCCGCTTTGATTGTTTGCTGCATTTTCTTAGCATCATCCACTACATTACTTGTCACACATATCACGTGCATCTATCGCACAAACTCATCATACTCTTTGCATCCATCGCATCATCTCAGGACCTCTTCTCACGATTTCAACGTGGCTAGAGTGTTCTTTTCCTCACACAATTTCAGTGTGTTTGGGATTTGTTCTTCCTCTTCTCACGATTTCAACATGGTTAGAGTGTTCCTTTCCTCACACGATTTCAGTGTGTTTGGGATTTGTTCTTCCACTTCTCATGATTTCAGTGTGGTTAGAATGTTCTTGTCCTCACACGTTTTCAATGTGTTTGGGATTTGTTCTTCCTCTTTTTACGATTTCAGCGTGGTTAAAGTGTTCTTTTCCTCACATGAGTTCAACATGTTTGGGATTTGTTCTTCATTTTCTCACGATTTTTGCGTGGTTAGAGTGTTCCTTTCCTCACACGATTTTAGCGTGTTTGGGATTTGTTCTTCATCTTCTCATGATTTCAGCGTGTTTAGAGTGTTCCATTCCTCACACGATTTCAGCATGTTTGGGATTTATTCTTCCTCTTCTCACGATTTTAGCGTGATTAGAGTGTTTTTTTCCTCACACGATTTCAGCGTGTTTGGGATTTGTTCTTCCTCTTTTCATGATTTTAGCGTGGTTAGAGTGTTCCTTTCCTCATATAATTTCAGCGTGTTTGGGATTTGTTCTTTCTCTTCTCACGATTTTAGCGTGGTTAGAGTGTTCATTTCCTCATACGATTTCAGTATGTTTCTCACGATTTGTTCTTCCTCTTCTCATGAATTTAGCATGGTTAGAGTGTTTCTTTCCTCACACGATTTCAATGTGTTTGGGATTTGTTCTTCCTCTTCTCACGAATTCAGCGTGGTTAGAGTGTTACTTTCCTCACACGATTTTAGCATGTTTGGGATTTGTTCTTCCCCCTCTCACGATTCCAGCGTGGTTGGAGTATGTCACCCTATTCATTTACTACATTATCCATCGCATCCATTACATCATGCGTCTTTTCTATGATAAGCTTAGTTTGGCATGTGCTCACACCTTTCCCTCATTGAAACATGGATCAATCATGTGTAAGTATCCAAGCTGCGCTGAGGCCAGTATTGAGGGTGTCGGCACCTTTTCTGTGTTAGACGTGGTCTATTTTGTGGCCATGCCCTTTCTAGGTAAGACGTGGTTCAGCCTGCGCCCTTTTATTCACTTCATCCATTGCATCCATTGCATCGTACTTTATTTTGTTATGTTCAGCATTTAGCATTGTGTTTCCCTATCAAATCATTCCTCACTTATATCATACCACTCAATTACTAGTACTGTTTCTGTGAAAAACATAGTTTGCATGTGCTTACACCCCTTTCAAGTTAAAACATGGTTTTGTTATGTGTAAGCATCCATGTTGCGCTGAGGCCAGTATTGAGGATGTAGGCACTTAGCCTGTGTTAGGCGTCGTTTGGCTGTGCCCACTTCTTTTCTATATAAAACGTAGTTTGATTTGCATCTCCATTCCTTTATGGTATTTGTGTGGTAAGCATTGCTTATGGTTTGATTATATTATTGCAGTGCACTGCATATCATTTGTATTATTACATTACAATTTGTATCATTTTGCATATTGCCCCTAAACTACGCTGGTTTGATTCATTGCAAAAGGATACGTAGGCAACTGCATCTACATTTGTTTGTTTGCCCAAGTCTTACGGCTTTGTCAAAATGGGTCATCTTCAGGCTTTGACATTCACTCATGTCATTTCATGACTCTAAACTCTGTCAAAGAAGGGCAACTGTAGACATCCCATTTTTGACCGCCGTTAAGATTTGGGCACCTTAGGTTGATTACTTGATAATGAAAGTTATGTTGTACAATCGTTCGATTCTTTAATAAGAAGAGCTTCTAAATCCCAACCTTACACCCCATTTTGACCAAAACTATTTTAGACCTTAAAACCCTTTTTTTTCAAAATATTTTTTCAAATGTTTCTATGATGTTTTGAGGCTCGCATTTTGTTCAAAACATTGCACTTTTCGGTAAGTCGAGTAAGGACAAAGTGGAAATAAATGAAAGGGAGGTGAACTCTTTGAAAAACCTTTAAAAACCTCTTATTTATTACTTTAGAGTTAAAGAAAATTGGAGGAGAGGGAAGAAAACTAGTTGAGGAGGAAGTTAGGCAACAATCCGTTTGGATAAAAATAAGTAGCCTTCACCAAAATAGACATATATTTTTTCACACTTAGAATTAAATATGAGGCCACCACCATTGAAAATTAGACTTCTGGAGCTTCAATTTAGACTCAAGAATGACCTAAAACCGAGTTCGGATGAAGGAGATATGCTCGTTTGAAGTCAGGCCTGGAAACAGATTTTTGTGGCCGGCCGGCCACTTGTGTAAAACGCAGATATTTTTTGCTAGCTGTCCTCTACAAGCTCCAGCTATTCCTATACAGATATTTTTGACCTGAAAGGCTCTTTTTCTATAAATACAAGGCCAACCCTCTTGATTTTAGCTTACAAAAAATTCCAAAAGCCCCAATACTTGAAATTCTCTCTCTATCTCTATCTTGCAACACACACACCTTACCCAAACACTTCCTAAACCAATATTGGAGCTCTCCTTGCTGAGATTATTGACTCCAAATTTCAGCCTTTAGAGTGAGAACTTGTGCGTTTGTTAACAAAAGAGTTGCCTTGCTTCAAGATGTAGAATTTTGAGCATCTTTACACTACTTGTTTTCTATCTTTTCTTGCTGATTTTGAATTTTTTTTACACTATTTTTATGGGCTGAAATTTGTGGTTTAAAGCTACCAAAGGTGGAGGGGTTAACCACCCTTCTTTGAACTTTGTTCTTTAGGCTTTTGCCCTTGTGTTTCCCATTCTTTTCTAAACTTTTTTTGGGCTTTTTACCATTGAATTTCAGAGTTTTTCAGAGGCCAAAAATGTTATTTTGAGGTACCAAAAATGTAGGGGTTAACCACCCCTCCTTATGCTTGTTTACTAGCTTAAATTCTCCATCATTTTAGTTTACTCTTTTAGCTTTTTTTTACATCAATTCCAGCACTGTTTTAGTCTAATTTAGGACTATTTTGAGGTGCTTATTTCATTTAAGCTTTGTATAGTAGGCTTGTAGTTCAATAGTTCTCACAGGTTTGGTGGTTTAGGCCATAGCCACCAACCTATTTGAGTTGATATCATTTATTTCATGCTTTCCATACTTGTGATCACCTCTAATCATCTCTGCAACCTCTCTCATTTCTTGGCTTTTCCTTTGCTTTGAGAATAGTTTCAAACTGATTGTTTGTTTAAGCTTGAGATTGAGATCGTTGTGCTTAATGGTTTAATCTCTTCGGGGGTTCATTACCAACGACATGACATCTCTCTCATGCCCAAAACAACCCTTTGTTTGACACTTCTTTCCATTAGTGGACTCAATCTTCATTATTGGACTTAATTGACTAATGAATGGAAAGGTAATTAAAAAAGGTGTTAAAATTGGGATAAAATGGACCAAGATAATAACATAATTTGGTGTTCAATCGGACGTTAATTGAACACATGGAGACTTGATTCATTTCATACTTGTTAGTGATGAAATAGTTCAAGTTTCCAAGGTCAACCATTTCTCTTGATCAAATCATGATAGGGTTGAGGTTTGCGAGTCTTTTATTGTGTTTTTATCAAAATTGTATCCCTTTGTTTATAAGTCATCACGCAATGAAATTGTACTGATTGATGGCTTGCGAATCAAGCCTACCTCTCTTTGAACTGTTTGATAATAAGGAGAGGCAAGGTGGACAAACATCCCCTGAGAATGCTCTATTTGTGCTTTGTTTGTTTTTGGTTGCAATAGGAAAAACCCAACATTAGTGGCTGGCAGACAACTTTTACTGGGCGGTAGGCCATTCCTTCAAGGTTGCCGGCCGCTTTTGTCCACCAGGCAGTACCTTTTTTTTTCACAGAATAGACCAGAGGCTAAGGCAAAACAATGCAAGTTTCTGGCCGCAAAACAAAACCCACTTGGTAGCAAAACAGAGGCATTTTCTAGTGGAAAATCCGTTTGCATGCATAAATCCTTTCATTGATCCCTGGGACCCACTGAATGGTGGATTTGTAATTAATTAGTTAGTTTAAATTCCCTAGTTTTGGTATTGTAATAATTAGTTAGAATAGCTAGTTATGTGTTATAATTAATTAATTAATTAGCTAGAATAGTTAGTTAATGTAATGTTGTAGTTAATTTATTTCATTTGGGTATTGTAATAGGTAGTTAATTAGGTAATTAATTAGCTAGTTAATTCATTCAGACCCTCCTGCGCGAGGGCAAATTGTAATATAGTGTATGTCTTCCAACCTTACATCTTTCTCCTTTTTATTTACTAGCTTATGATGGGTAGTTTAGAACATCATGTTTTAATTAGCATTTCCCATGTTTGCATCCATTTGTCTTGCATGAATCAAAGGCTTGGTTCATCATTCTAACAAGCGTTGTCATTTATTACTTCGTTGAATACGTGTTTAAAACGCATGCTTTCAAATTGATTCACATGTCATAATTAGTAGCTGAGCCTATTAATTGCATCATTGCATGTGTTGCATTGGTTACGTTGCATTAGTTAGGGGCATGCATGTTTTCTAACTCTTTTATTTCTTTTGGCTTGCCTTGGAGTACGAGGTGAGCATTTTTTGCTTTAGCATATTAAATGAGTGTGGTTGTTGTTATGTCTAGCATGCTTGCCATGAGACTAATTGCTTAAGTGCTATACTTGTTTGAATGCCTGTAGATGAAGGCTAATTGCTTGAATTGGAATAATTTGAGTAATGTACATATGAGATCGCTTTTTCAAGTGGTACATATTCGAAACAATTTTTTTAAAAAAAAAACATGAAATCAAATGTTCCAACTTTTGTAAATTAGTCTATACTTATGTGCAACACATAGTAAGTTAGTCTAATAAATCGGAACAAGAGCATATAATTGTAACCCGACTTTTTTGTGCCCCATTTTGGAAGTTGAAATAAGCCCTACAGTTCGAACTCCTGTAGTTCTGAATCTAATTCCACAAGTGTAATGCGAAATAGATAATCACCAAAGAGTCCAAATCCGGCAAATATTTTGGAAAATCGATTTTGAATCAAATTGCCAAAAATGGACTGCTTTGCTAGATACAGAGTCGCCACCTAAATATTTTATTTTGGAAAAATTTAGGAAACCCATGACTCGTGCCAAAGGCCACGTGTCTGTCGCCACCAAGATTGTCTCAGCTTGGGAACTTAGGTACGAGAGGGGAAGCTCATGAATGAATTGAGCACCCCCGCTCGCTCGATCAAAGATCGGCCTCTACTAATCATGATATGAATCTTATATACATTATATGCTCTTGTTCTGGTTTATTAGGCTAGCATTAGTATATGATGCTCATACATACAAGTATAGACTTACTTTGCAAGAATTGGAACATTTCGAGTCATCTTTGGTTTTGAAAATTGTTTCGAAATATGTACCATTTAAAAAAGCGATTGCATATGAACATTACTCAAATTATTTCTATTCAAGCAACAAGCCTTCATCCACAGACATTCATGCAGTTATAGTATTTATGCAATTAACTTCATGGCAAGCATGCTAGACATGGCAACAATCACATGCATGCGAATATGCTAAAGCGAGTAAAGACTCACCTAGTAGTCCAAGCCAAAATAAACAAAAAGGTTAGAAAAATGCATGATCCTAACTTTATGCAATATGACTAATGAAACATGTGCGATATGCAACTAAATGGGCTCGACTACTAATATGGCATATGAATCAATGAAATTGCATGCGATCTAAGCACGTATTCAAAGATGTATTGAACTAACAATGCAGTTAGAATGGTGAACCGAGTCTCGGTGCATGCAATACAAATGAGTGCAAACATGAAGTATGCTAAACAAAACATGATGTCCCTAAACTAACTATCATAAGCTAGTAAATAAAAGAGAGAAAGACGTGGGATTGGAAGACATACACATTATTACATCATTGCGCTCTCATGAAGGAGAGTCTAAATAAACTAAGCTAATTATTACAAAACAAATGAAATTAGCAAAACTACTTAACTAATTATTACAACAAATGAATCAACTAACTATTCTAGTCAACTAACTATTCTAGTTAACTAACTAATTACAAAACAAAATTGAATAACTAGTTAATTATAACACTTTACAAAATTTTATTAGCTATAACTAATTAATTACAACAAATATTCATCTAAATATTTAAACTCTAAACAAGCTCAGAATGCAAGGGGATGATCATGCACGTGCTCGGTTTCCACCTGAAAAGCCGTTGTTTTGCTTTCGGAGAGCCTCTGTTGCACAATAGAACACACACACACTATTGCCCATTTCCAGAATAACTCTGCTCTGCTTGAAGAACACACTGTTGAATTTTGCATCAGTGGCTAGCCCGACTTTGTGAGGTTCTTAGGCCACTAGTGATGGCTGGCCAACCATCATAGGTGGTCTGCCGGCCACCTGCCGGCCATGGAAAGTGGTCTACCGGCCGCTGCTCCCCAATTCTCTTTGCTGCAACAGAGGACAAATAGAGCATATATACGGTATTTTCAAGGGTTTGTTTGTACAACTCACTCCTCCTTATCATGAACAAATCAAAGGAGTAGCAAGTTTGGTTCACAAACCATCACTGCATGCAATTTCATTGCATGATGGCTTATGAAACCAAGTGTGAAAGTTCAATAAATGCAATGAAATGAGACTCTCAAAAACCACCTCCCTATCATGAAAGATCAAGAGAAGTGATGACCTTAGAGGCTTGAGTCATTTCATCACTAATGAGTATGAAATGGCCCAAGTTCCATTTGTTCAATTAACATTCGATTGAACACAACCAAATTATTATCTTGCACCATTTTAGTTTCAAGTTTTAGTTACTCCATTTTAAATTACCAATCATCCTTTAATCAATTGAGTGCAATGGTGAGTTTAAGTCCTCTAATGGAAAGAAGGCTCAAACCAAAAGTTGTCTTAGGCATAAAAGAGACATTATACCGTTGGTAATAAACCCCCTAAGGGATTAAACCATTAAGGATGATGTAATGTCCCAAAATATATTTTTTTAAATAGTCATTGCATAAATTAATTGAGTAATATTTGGATTGGAGTGTTGTGTAAAGTTATGTGCGAAATGGTTCAATTTTGTAATAATTTTTGTTTAAAAAAAATATATAATTTTCGATCTCAGAAATTATAAAATTTTATTAGGTTGTTTTTATAAGAGTCTAGCATGTTGGAGAAAAATTTCAGAAATTAATTGATGAGTATTTATTTTATAAAAAAAAAAATTGCGGATTGATTGGTGTTCAATTTAATTTATAGCGGAATTTGAAATTGAGTTTTGGGTGTTTCGACCATGATTTGAGATAAATTGTTGGGTTTATTTTGGTGTATAATTGGACCATGTTTGGCTTATGGGTGGGACCTATGACTTAGATTTAATTTAAATTGAGTTTGTTTAATGACTCATATTTAACTGTTTGGTCCTTTTTAATTAGGTGATTGGTAGTAACCACCTTGGGAGTTGTTATTATTTATTCCATAGGATTATAATAAATATTTGATAGTTGATTTTATGGTGTACCATATGATGAAAAATTATATATTTTTATAGTGAATAAAATGAGTGTATATTTCGTGGTGAGCAAAATATTATATTTTGTGATGTATAAAAATGTTATATCTTGTGGTGAGAAAAATTATATCATTTTATAATTTATATTATAAAATTTGAAGATATTATTACAAAAAATTTATTATTATTTTTTTTTTTGAAGAAACCAAACCTTGGAAGCAAACCCACGTGGGTTGCCTTCCCACTTTTTCCTTCCATCCTTTCAGTTCTTTTTTGCTTATTCATTTCTTTAGGCGTGGAGTAGAGAGCTCCTGCTCTCTCTCTCTCTCTCTCTCTCTCTCCATTGTTGCTCAAGCTTTGAGCTTAGAATGAGAGTCTTTCGAGTGAGATTTTGTAAAAGTGTTGTAAATGAAAGTTGGAGAGCTCATCTTAATCTTTGCAATGGTGTCCTCGGATTCATGATTGGGTGACGTTTGCATTTTAAGATTTACTTTTCTTCATATTTGAGGTAGGGACTTTCTTCATATTATTACATTAAAGCTATGTTAGGGATATTTTGAGAAAACATATCATTATAGGAAGCTTTGTATATATGTATTTCTCATATTTTTGTTTGGTTAATTTTTGGAAGAAAAATTATGTGAAATGTTAAAAATATGGGTATTTTGAACTTGATTTGGGGGAAATCATCTTGTGTTGGTAATTTTGTAAAAAAAAATCCGAAAATATAAATTGAAAGTTGTATGGGTTGTGTCTACATCATATTATGATTAGAAAATTTATTTTAAGAAATATAAAGTCAAAATAATTTTTTTTTATCTTTAATTTGGAATTTATTTTTGAAAAAAATAAATTAATGTTGATGAATATTAAGTAAATGTTTAAGTTGGAATTATAGAATTGTTTTGAGATTAAAAACTCTAAAAGTGTTATATTCATGATATTTTATGGAAGGTGATATGTTAATGATTAAGTAGTGTTCATTTTTTGTGAAAATGAAAAATATGAAATGTGGACTTTTGAACTTACAACCTTGAAAATGTTACTCTTGGACATATTTCATAATTTTTGATGTAAATATCATGTTGGTTTAGTAATTTTAGAAAAAGTTATGAAATTCTTATTGGTAGAGAATTTGGAAAAATTATTACCTCTTTAAGTAGCTTGGCATGAAAAAATGGTTATGTTTGAGGGATGAAGCATGTGAAGTTAGGTTTTGTATTATAAATTTGAAAATTTTTGAATATAATAAAATTATTAATTTAGTGAATTAAATTAGTTTGGTTAAAAGTGTGTTATTGAGATTACACCATAACTTTTGATATAGTAGGATGAAAATGGTAATATTTAATAAGTATAGGATTTGGTGAGAATCATATTGGTTATCTTGGTTGAGGTAAAACAAAATTGTTTGAAAGTTTTGTGTGAGTCAAGATAATTGAAAAATTGATTATTAGTTTTAATAGTTGGAGTATGCTAATATGTTGTTTTTGAACATCAAATTTTTATATGAGACATTTGAATTGTAAATTGAGGGTTTGGTTAAATTGGGAGTTGATTACTTATAATCTTGTTATTTAATGCATTTTTGTGTATAAAATTACATCTGGATATTTGAAAGTGAGAAAAGTCCCAATTTGTGAAAAATTCTAAATGATAATGTTTTGGGAGTTGTCGGACTATTGAGAAAGGATTTTGTTTGGTTTCAAAATTGCGGATTTGATTAAGAAAACACTTATGAAATTTTTGGATTATCGAGTATTAGTTACTCTTTTAAAATGTTGAATTTAATGGAAAGTTATATAAGTCTTGAAAATTTGTCTTTAAAATGTGGAATATGGATTGTTTCTAAATGTTGGGAATCATAATAAATTCCAAGTTATGATTATATGTTGGATTGTACATCCATGTTGTTATCTTTTAATTAATACATTAGAGGTAACTATTTTGGCTACCGGTGGAAATTTATCATGTTGCATTTAATGAGAGATTTCTTGGAAAGATGAGAAATGTTAGAACTTTGGAAGTTTGATACATAGTATGCTATAGAATTGTCTTGAAATGACTAAATTAGGAATGTTGATTAACTTGTGGAGACTATATGAATGTGGATATTGTTGGATTACTTCTTGGGATTGTATTATGATATTACATTGATAGAGATATGGAATTTGATCACAATGGAGCATTGTGTAGTGGAATTGAAATTGGAACTATTCTAAGGCATTGCTACATATTGCATTTTCATTCCATTTCATTGTTATTATGGGTTTCGTATTGTACTTGAAAACTATTGTTTTGAGAAATGAGTTGTTTTTGGTGAAACAAAAATCATTTTGATTAAGTCCGGATAGGGGGTGTAGTTTGATGTTGGTTAAGTTGGCCTGAGTGTCCAGGGTGAAAGACCGAAAACATGCGCGGATGAGGTACCACTGCCCTTCCGGTGAGAGACCGGTAAAGTGGGGATTCGGTAGTGCTTGATATGCTTACTTGCAGACACCAATCTAGGGATTACCTGAGTCGTATTTACCACCTTGAAATTTTATTGAAATCGTTGGATTTCTGTGTTTTCAATTTGGCATTATGCACAAGATTTCCAAAAGATGAGAAAAATATTTTGAGCATGACATGGTATATGCATTCATCTCATAAGACTATATAAAATGTATTTGATGCTTTGTTAAATGTTATTATGAATTGTTTAATTATTTGATTCAATTGACAAATGGGTAATTGAATGAATTGAAAATTATGTCATGTTGTATTTGAGGCATGCCTATTTATTTAAGTTAACTAGTTGTGGTTAATTGAATAAATTGGATTTAAGAGATTATGTAATAGAATCATATGGTTTGACATGACATGATTTCACGTACATATATGAGTACCTTTGTACCTGCATATCTTCAAATGTTTTAATATGAGATTGTTTGGTGAGCTAGTGGTTACTCACCCCTTACCTGTACATGTGTACAAGGAATACTTTTCGGATTTGAAGATCGAACAATGGGTTTTACCATTTTATGAGTGTAATGTAGTGATGGATTCTACTACATTTGTTTGTTTGACTGAGTGCTATTTTTTTTGTAAAGAGCAATGTTCTCTCTTTTATTGTAAGCCTCAAGGCATTTCTTTTATTCGTATGTAAATGTCATTTATTGTATCACGAGAGGGAACATGTATATTTAATTATTTATCATTTCATCAAAGGATGAATTGTCATTTGTAAATAAACTTAATTAATAAATATTGGTAACGTTATCCGAGTAATAAAATTTGGCTCGTGACAGATGACACCTCAATCTTTTACTTGAAACAAACAAGTTATTTGAACCATTTTCAAAGCAAAACAAAAAGTCAAGAAAGGAGAGAGGTTGCAAAAATTATTAGTGCTAGAAATGAGTGAGAAAAGCATAAATAAATGCAATCAATTCAAATTAGATGGTGTCTAAGGCCTAGAACACCAAACTCATGAGGACTATTATACTATAAGCATGCAAAACAAAGCTCAAATGCAACTAACAGCCCAAAACAGTGCTAAAATAGTTTAAAATAAGTCCTAAGACATGTTGGAATTGAGCTAAAAATAACTAGATTAATATGCTAAAACATGACACAAACTAGGCTAGTAATCAAGACACAAGGAGGAGAGGTTAACCCCTTCAAATTTGGACTTCAAAATATGATTTTAGCCACTGAAAAAGCTCTAAAAATTAGTGTTTAAAAGCTTCGAAAAAGATAGTAAAAAGGCGGGAAACACAAGGGCAAAGGCCTTCAAAACAAGGTACAAAGAAGGGCTATCAACCCCTCAACCTGTAATGGCCCTTAGACCCAAGCTTCAGCCCAAAAATGCAGAGTTTTGACATCCCCAAAACAATGGAAAAAATAGTAGGAATAATAGCATTTTAAAAAAAAGCTACAAGCAAAGCCTTATACCCTTTGAAGAGAAGAGCAATTCCAAGCAACAAAACCAAGTAAACACACCCTCTAGGGCTTAAACCAAGCTCAAAAGTGCCTCATCTCAAAGATGGTGAGATTTGGTTAAGGGTGTATAGGCAAAGGTTAAGAATTTGGAGGCAAAAGTGTAAGAATTTGCTAGAGAGAGAGGAAAAATTTTGATCTCAAAATTTTCTAACCTTAAAACATGAGAGAGGGGTCTCTTATATATAGAAAATATGGCGATCCTGGTTCTTCCTCATTTGATTGTTGTATCTGAACTTAGGTTCCGTGGAGTTGGTGGTTGTATTTTTCTTGTTATGATCCTTTAATTTCATATATTTGGGTTTTAGGATGTGTTGGGCGTGTTTCGAACAGGTTGGTTGAGCCTTGGTTCCATTTCTTGTTGCCCAGATTTTTGGTGGTCCGCTCGAGCGGATCCTTTGTCTTTCGGCGAGTTTACACACTTCTAGCTTTTGTGTCCTGCAAAAATCTTTGCGGTTCGTTTTTCACGCTCGAGTGAAGTTTTTTACGCTCGAGCGAGTCGCGTTCGAATGGGCCTTTTGCGCTTGAGCGGGTGTTCAATGTCTGTAAAAATACTGGAGGAGGGTAATCTACGCTCGAGCGGGTTTCCCTTTGCGCTCGAGCTGGTGTGTTTTGCAGTTGTGTCTTGGCGCTCGAGCGGGTATTATTGCGCTCAAGCGGGTCCAGTTTTTGTGCTTGACGCTCGAGCGTCCTATTCTCTGCTCGAGCGGACTAGTTGTATATCAGATGGCAGCTGGGTGATTTAAATCACTTTTCACACTTTCCTTCTCTCTCTCACTTTTCAAAACCTCCATTGGAGAGCACCTCACTCTAAAACTCCAACTTCTCTCTAGGGTTTGATCTAGCATGAGTGATCTTCTAACCTTAGGCCTTTGTAAAAAGTGTGGAGCTTGTGAAGGGCTACATTTTGATCCGAAAATATTGGGGTTTGGAGCACTTTCAAATTTCTTCATCTTCTCCTTTGAGCTCCGAATTTGAGGTAGGGATAACTACTCATTCTTATGGTCTTTGACATAAACTATTGGTCATTTTGATGTAATGTTGAAGTTGGGTAATTTTGGGTGTTAGGGTTTCAAAATGAATAAAGTGGGGTTTGGTTATTTTGACTCATAAATGTGTATCTTGGGTCTTAAAATGATGGAATCGATGTTGTTGATGATATATGGGACCTTTGGGTCATTGTAGAGAGAAAGGAGGAAAGGCCCTAAATTGTTGTATGAATTAATCTATATAATTAATTTGGGAATATTATGGAAATATGGAATTGAGTTGGAAAAAATGAAATTGGCTCATTATAAGAGGGAATGTTGGAGTTGGATTTACAAATCGCTCACCTTTGAAATAGTTGTCAAATTATCTGTTAATGTAGTTATTATCTGTTTAGAAATAAATTACTTTGGGCTATCGGTGGAGGATAGTCTTGAATGTTGTAGACCTTGCATGATAATTAGGTGAATTAAAACTAATCAATTGAATATGTCATTGAATGTGACGGTTGGAATAATAAATTAAATTTATGTATTGATTGATTATGTATATGATATGTGTTTATATACATTGTGTTGTGTGGGAGGAGATAGGGGATGTACTCCACGGTTAGGAGGAGATAGGCGGTGGACTCTTAAACCGGATATTATTTGGGAGGAGATAGGGGATGGACTCCATTGATACAGCAAATATGTATATCTATTAAAGTGTTGATACAACAAATATGTGTATCTATTGTGAAGTATGGAAGTGTTTTATGTGATATTGATACAGCAAATATGTGTATCCATTGTGAAGTATGGTAGTATTGTTGATGTGAGCTGTGGTCTCATGGGAATTGTTTGGCCAAGTTTTGAGCCATATTTATGAATCGAAAACCGGTTAAGTAAAGGAAAGAGGAATGAAACATGGACATATTTGTCATGTAATTGAAATGGATTGTGAAATGATTTATGTGGGTTAAACATTTATCAAATGCTAATATTTTAGTCTTTGCTCATATTATGTTTAGCATATCTCTACTGGGCGTTGGCTCACCTTTTATGGGACATCCTTTTCAGGTTCAGGTATCATGCCACCTCCAAGAACGTAGCTTGGGAGGCTTGAGGCTGCTAGACTCTTTTGTTATTTTTTTTGTATTACATGTATATCAAGCCAATGGCTTATTTTGTGTAGAGCTAGTACTCTTCTTTTTGTAACCAAGTGTTGACTTGGAAAGTTGTAAGCCTATAGGGCATTTACTTTTGTTGTCAACATGTAATACATTTTGTAAGAATACTCTGATGATTGTAAAATGAAATCTTTTCTTTATCATGAACGTATGATGTTATGGGTTTATTTTGAGGGCGTTATAGAAAACATGAAATTTCCTCAAGCACACCCAGCCCTACACATGTGAATAGATGTAAGCATCTGTACAAACAACTGGTATAGCTGGCATAAAATATCTGCGAAAGAAACTAGTGGCCGGCTGGCCATCACTAGTGGCTGGCAGCCTCAAAAGGTGGCCGGTAGGCCACTAGAAGCTGCAGGCTTGAAGGACCAAGGCTTAGTCCAAGAATGAGACAACAAGGGTGTAGGGTTTGAAAGACTCAAAGCTGTGGCATTTCGCTGAGGACTTCGAGCACTTAGCGAGCAAATAAACTGATCATCAGGTGTGCATGCAATGGTGTACAATTCGGAAGGGTCGTAAAAAATGGGGTGTCTACAATAATGTAAATAAGAATCACATCATGATTAGTAGAGGCCGATCTTTGATCGGGCAAACGGGGGTACTCAATTCATGACCTGCCCCTTTCGTACCTAAGTTTCCAAGTTGAGACACTTTTGTGATGATGGATTAGTGGCCTTTGGCATGAGTCCTGTGTTTCCTAAATTTCCCAAAATAAAACATATAGGTGGCAACTCTGTATCTGGCAAAGCAATTCGTTTTTGGCATTTTGATTCAAAATCTATTTTCAAAAGATTTGTCAGATTTGGACTCTTTTGTGTTTATTTATTTCACATTGCACTTGTGGAATCAGATTCAAAACTACGGTAGTCCGAATTGTGGGGCTATTGTATCCGAAAGAAGCACGAAAGTCAAGCCACAGTACCCTAAAGCAAAATTATTATTTGACATCAAAACACACCCACAATATTCTATCAAAATTTTTTCTGTATACATCTTCTTTTTTAAAAAAAAAAAAAAAATCTCAATACACATCTTTTGAATAAATAAATAAATAATTAAACCCTAGTTTCTCCTTTATTTGTCATTTCTTCTGGCTCCACTGTTGGTATGTATAAACATGGGCATAGAATCTCAATTGAATCTTGTCCATGTCTTGCCACCAATCAATCTAAACATACTCATTCCAACATGACTTCAGAAGATCCTTTGTTGGCAAAGTAATACATGACTTCAGAAGATCCTTTGCTGGCGAAGTAATGCAACTATTCAGCTTGTTTAGAAGTTCACCAATTTTGATAGGTATAAGCAATGTAACTTTGCTCACACAACTAGTTCCTAGAACACTTGTCAGTGAATAAATAGTGTAGTTTTTAATAGGTGATGAAAAACAAAAGCAACATTGCTTTGTGTACTTAACAAGTGTAATGACGTATATTCCAAGGGCAGCTATGTGATTTGTGAAAACAATGTGAGTTTCGTTAAATTCTGTAAATATTGTTAACCCTTCAATTTTCCTTCTCATTTTCTAGAAAAATCTACTTCTTAATTGAAACAATCCATCTGGGTAATCTCTTCTTTTAAACCATGTTGAAATGGGTGAATGAAGTAAAGGTGTGTAGATGGAGGATTTAAGTGGTGTTTATACAAGGATATGAGTTAGGATATAATTGGAACATCAAGTGTGTGGAATGCAAAGAATAACCAAAACTAAATTAATAAGTGTGTGCATTGAAAAATGATGTGCACTAAGATAGGTAAGTGTGTGAAAATAGAATTTTCCTGCAGGTAAGTGCTTCTTATAAATATATATATATAACTATTAAAATAAAAAAAAAAAGTTAAAAATGAGGCATGGCAGTTATTAACTGAATTTTGTAGATTCGGAAGAAGTACAATTACATACCAATTTTTGGTGTCAAAAGTGTACTCAAAATTGATAATTTGGGTAGAGATACTCTAAGTCAAGGTTAAAATGAATTTTACTTTTTAGTATTGTCTAACACGGTGCAAAATTTATGCATAAGTATAATACTAATAGATTAAACAAAGGAAATAAATTATCAAGTAAATACCATAAAAGTTATGGTATTAGTGGAATTAATTTTATTGGACAAAATAGTAATTTTGATAGTAGATAGGAATATTGTAATTAACATGAAGCACAAGAGCCAAAGTCTAAAAGGCCATGGGATGCATGCACAGTGCTGTGTGGCCCATAGGATTCTTATACCAAGTCTATTTTGATTATCCGAACTGTTTATATTGTAAGGTTTGTCAAACATATTATTCATGTGAAAAATTAAATTAACAAGACATGTTTAATCCAATAATCAAGTCATAATTGTTTTAAAATAAATTACCAAAATTATATTAATCGTTTATTTTTTGAAAAATAAATGTGGTCTTGTTTTGAGGTTACATATAACCAATTAATTTGATTTTTTTTCATAAATAATCTATTCAACGAATCTTATAATATGAACGATGACCTGAGCTTGGGATAAGAACCAACATCGTGCTGCCCCAATCTCATATGTCAAAAGCATTAATGGTTTGTAATTTAGAACACAAAGGAAGGGTACTTGTGGAAGACAAAAAGCAAGCCTTGAAAATCAAAGAAGGTTGCTATTAACACTTACATAATTTCTTTGTATCCCCCACTTCTTTGAACTCCTATCTTAAACCTTAAATTTTAATAAGATTTCTTTGAACACTCCACTTAATACCATTTTTACTCATATTCATAATCTCATCACACACAAGTACACACCCACCTAATTTTGCACACCCTCTATTTTTCTTCTTTTAGTAAATGATGAACAATTGAGAGACAATTGAGAACAATAAACGATTGAGAGACGAATTGATTGTCCCTTTCTTCTCCCTTTCTCATAAACAATGGTTTATTTCTCTGTCACCATGAACAAAGGTATCTCTGTTGGAAATCTCTTCGACAGTCTCTCTTTTCTTCTCTTAGTTACCTCCAACTCCCCATCACATATTAGTATTATTTTGTATGTGTGTTTATTTCGGGGTAAAACCCTCGATACAGGGGTTTTTAAGGGAAAAACCCCCAGAAAAAAATAACTATGGAAAAAATTCTACAAAATGGAACCGTTCGGTATACCAATGTCGAACAAAATATTTATGTTCAGCACTACTGAACTAAATGCTTCTGTTCAGCATGGTATTACTGAACAAAACCTTAACAGTCGGCAAACCAGTATTGAACCAAAAATGATCCAGAATGGTGAGTGTAAGATAGATAAACTTAGCAACGCAAAGCCAACCTCATCAGAATTTCTATCATCATCCTCCATTACTCTATAACTATCAACGAATGGTGAAAAACACCACAAATGTAGAAACTTAGAGTCTGTAATAGGATTGTTTGCAATATTAATTGATTTGGAACACCGAACACATTTGAAACCACCAAACAAAACGTTAACTGATTAGGTAGTTTCAAATATTTTTCATTGAAGATGATTACGTAGATTTAGGATGGTGATAAAGAAGAATACAATTAGGGTTTAGATTAGTACGGAATATATATATATATATATAGATAGGGATGGAGGTGAGTGTACAAATATTGTAGAGTGTTATTCTAATTGTTTTTATTTGATGGGTGGGTGTTCCATTAAAAATTGTTTAATGTAATTTTACTTCATGATATAATTATAATAAATAAATAAATAAAAAAAACAAAAGTGAGAGCACTCAAATCAAAGCACCATTCTGTAATTTATAACACAAAGGAAGGGCACTTGTGGAAGATAAAAAGCAAGCCTTAAAAACCAAAGCACCATATATATATATATATATGTATGTATGTATGTATATTTGATTGCGATTTTGAAATTAATGAGATAGTGATTGGTGGGGTCGGGCTAGGGTAGTGGCAGTGAAGATGGTAAAGTGATGGAGGTGGTGGTGGGTGGTAGTATAGTGACATTGGTAAGATTTTTAATGTAAAATATCTTTCTTTTAAAAGGGAAAATTATGTTTCGTCTATGTAAGCTTGTTTTCTGTTGGCCAAGGATTTTTTCTTGTGTGTGTGTGTGTGTGTCAAATGCCATAAAATACAAAAAATATTTTTAAAAAATAATTTTTATGAGTTTTAATATTATTATTAAGCTTAAATTACACTCAACTCCCTTGAGATTTGAAGAAAATACAAGTAGTCTTACACTTTTGATATAATAATTACACTAACCTTCTACAAGATTTTAATTCACATAATACTTATCAATATGAATGAAAATTGATGTTATCACTTTCCATTAAAACGTATATTTATTTTTGTTTATTTCATTGTCTATTGACCATTAACATTAGTTTAGGTCGCTCTAACCATACTTAAAGTAGGGTGATAAACGAGTTGAACAGTTAACTATTCAAGCTTGGTTTGTGTGACAACCCTTACCACTGATTAGTACTAATCTATGATTAAGCATGTTAGCGGTGATTAGTGAAATTACGTGATTGATTGAGTGTATTAGTTTTAATGCATGTCTATCTTTATTTGCTAAATTATCTGTTCTTGTATTGTGTTTAAACTGCAAATTGAAGGCCTTATCGGCGGCCAAATCCGAAATTGACTAATGTTTCATGCTAATTAGAAATTATGTGATTTTATGGTAAATTTAGTTGAAATTTGATTTGGTGTGAGTAAATTAGAGTAAATGAAGTTAAAATGCATCAACTTGAGTTATTTACCGAAATGCCACTTAGTGGACTTTCATGAGCCTTTTATTTGATTTATATATGTTAGCTTTATCATTAATTTTTCCCCAGCCATTAGAGAGCCTAACCGACTATAGAGAGAGAGAGACATAGGAGATAGTTTGAGTTTATCAAGAATTGCTTGGAAATTTTGAGGAATTGAAGTGTAGATTGCACCTTTGAGCTTCCATCTTAAATTCAAGACCTAAGGTAGAGAATTCCTCTTCTCCATTGTGCATTTGAGTTACTTCTTGCCTGATTTAGAGGATTATTGGAGTTTAGAGCCAAGTTATGGCTTAAATTGTTGAATTGAAGCTTGTACCTTGCATGCATGTGCATATTATGAAGTTTGAAGTTGTTTTCATGGAAATTCTTGCATGCATGTCTACATTGTTGTTATAGTCCATGAATTCACCATGTTCTTGAGCTAAAACTTGCATTTGATCATGTATTTAAAGCTTTGAATTCAATTGAACACATGCATGTTATGTTTGATCATGTTCTTGAAGTTTTAAATGAATTTGTGTTTAATTGAACTACCTTTGGCCTTTGATTTCTCAAATTGATCTTTAAAACATGTCATACTATGAGTTTTAAAGTGTTTTCCAAAAAATTAGCCCAAAAGGATCGGATTTGATGCTTTAAAAGTTGATTTTGAGCTTGAAGGTTCAATCTGGAAATTCCAGAATTTGGACCCACGCTCGAGCGAGTACTCTGGATTCATGCAGTCCACTTGAGCGAAGAAATGAATGCTAGAGTGTGAAATGCGTGTATCCAGTACTTTACATGTGTTTATAGTCCACTCGAGCGAGGGAATACACACTCGAGCGAGGACTTGTGTCTCACGCTCAAGCAGGGGTCGAGCGCCCATCGAGCGTGAATTTCATGCATCCAATACTTTTTTCATGTTTTACAGTCCGCTCGAGCATGGAAAGTGACGCTCGGCGAGGATCCTTTTTCTGCATGTCCGTTCAAGCGTAGAAAGCCACGCTCGAGCGAGATCCCTATTTTTTGAAAATTCTGAAAAATGTTTAAAAGTGCATCTTTGCATCCTCTTTCCATCCTAGGCATTCCTAGGGCATATTTAAGGCATCTTAAGGAGGATATTGATGTAGAACCACACCGAGGCAAATTATGGATTAAGTTATTATTTTCCCAACTGTGTAGTTAGTGTATGTTTGTTTTGTAACTGTGTAGGGTTGGCATCCAAGGGCGCTCTAGCTGCTTATAGCCCAGTGCTTTGTGAGTAACAATGTTGTAAAGATATGTTCAATCATGAATATTTTCTGAATGAACAACTGTACTGCTTTCTGAAATGATATTTCTTACTGAATGAATGTTTGTCCTATTTGTGAACCGTATTCGTGACATCCATAGCAATTTACTGTCACTGTACTGTACTACTACTGTCATAGAGATCTCTGTCGGTTCCCATGTTTGGAACCACTACTGTTTACTGATATGATGGCCATCAATTGACTGCTCGATTTGTTAAGACCTACTGTACTGTTTTGCTATTGGATGTACCACATATGATTATTATAGTTTCTAAATGACTGTTATGGCATGAAATATGAGCCACAAACTGAATGACTTGCATACTGATAAATGACTATTTTCAATACTAAAAGGACATTCATTCTTAACCTCTTTACGCATATGTTATTCACTGGGCTTTAGCTCACTGCTCATATATATATGTAGGTGTTCAGGCACCGGACCGTTGCTAGAAGCGTCAGGCTAAGTTCTCGTTTTGTCAAAGCCAACCACTGTGCCTCACTGAGAGGTTCCAAGTCCTTCAAGCTAGGGCTTTTGGGGGTGTTTTAGATTTCTCCATTTTTTGTATCTGTTTTTATAATACTGTATAGACTGTACCTGCACTGTACTGTTATGCTGGGGATCTGGTCCCTAACCTGAATATCTATATATGATGTATGTACATATTATTTTGTTTCGACTGTGAATATCTATGAAAAGTCTTTTTGCATACAGACTGTCACAGCTCGTTGGACATCTTTCATTTACTATTTTGGCTTCCGCCAGCCCCTGTACTCTGTATTACTGTTTTACTGTTAAGCAGACCTTCGGTAATCTTAGATTACTGGCCGGTTACGGTGCTAAACCTATAGGGGTGGGTTTGGGTCGTGACAGATTGAAAATTTTAACAGTATTCAAAATTTGTTCAAGCTTGATTTGTTAAACTTTTGAGTCGATCTCAAACAAGCTTTTATTAAGCCAAGCTCAAGTAGTTATATATATATATAGAATTTTAGACTTATCGAACCAAGATGAATGAGCGATTGACTATTCAAGCTTGGTTTCAAAACTCTAAAAAGTTTCAAAATGTGTTTAGAATTGACTTGGTAATTAATGAATTGAGCTCAAATGAGTTTTTAACAAATCAAACATGAGTCAAGTTTGAGTTGTTTGTAATTATGTTATAAATGTAAGACTAATTGTATTTTCTCTAAACTTTAAGGGAGATGAATGTAATTGTGTGTGTCAATTTCCAACCACCTTAAGCCAATAGATACTCAATTTGGAGAACACCAGCAGAATAGATTATGCCCGAACAACCTATCAACAGAAAAAAGAGATTCCGACGGTGGTTCATCCTCCCGGGGACACTCCGACGATCAAGTCAGTTATCTCTCAAAGATAGCAAAAGAGCTTAACTTACTATTCATAACATAAAAAGCATACCTTAGACCCATGAAGGTGCCTCTTTTATAGCCAACACAAACCTAGTCCCAATATAAGCCTAGCTTCAATGGACTTAGGATTACTGCTAATCTTGAACTCCCAGTAGGATGGGAATAAACTCTCTAAGAGTCTTATCTTTACCCAAACTGAAGTCCTCTCTCATTCTAGGACTTTTGTCCCTTTTCCGTTTATCCCGGATTCCGGTATCTTCACAGATAACCTTGACCTAGCCGAGATGATCTCGGTGTCATGACCAGGACACGTGGAACCTCGGCTGGCACTTCGGTGACACCTCGACCACGCGTTGTCATTCAAAAATTATGTCCCCACAACTACCCCCTAGAATCTATTACCTCGACATCCTGAGGTGATGGAACCTATATCATTCTTTCCTTTAATCATGACCCCGGTTTAACTTCAACTTATAAATTTTTCTTAAAATTTCAACAAGTGTTAAACATGACCTTGGTTTAACTTCAACTTGTAAATTTTTAAAATTTCATCAAGTGTTAAACACGTCATCGATTTAACTTCAACTTGTAAATTTTTAAAATTTCAACAAGTGTTAAACATTACCTCAGTTTAACTTCAACTTGTAAATTTTTCAAATTTCAACAAGTGTTAAACATGACTTTGGTTTAATTTCAACTTGTACATTTTTAAAATTTCAACAAGTGTTAAACCAACCTTAACTTATAAATTCCAACTCCCAAGCATCACTCTCCATGCCCGACCCCCCGTGAAGGCCGGTGAGAATGCCCCTTTGCCTTGTCGTGCTGAGAGACTGCAAGAACTGTGTTCTACCCCCTTTTTTGGGCATCTTTCTATTCGTCGTTGGCTATCTATTCTCCTTTCTTTCCCATAGACAGCGCCAAATTGTGTGTGTCAATTTCTGACCACATTGCCAAGTAGGTACTCAGCTGGAGAACACTAGTAGAATAGATTATGCCCAAACAACCTGTCAACAGAAAGAAGAGATTCTGGCGGTGGTTCGTCCACCCGGGGACACTCTGATGATCAAGTCAGTTATCCCTCAAAGATAACAAAAGAGCTTAAATCACTATTCAGAACATAAAAAGCATACTTTAGACCCATGAGGGTGCCTCTGTTTTATAGCCAACACAAATCTAGTCCCAATAAAAGTCTAGCTTCAATGGACTTAGAATTACTGCTAATCTTGAACTCCCAGTAGGATTGGGATAAACTCTCTAAGAGTCTTATCTTTACCCAAACTAAAGTCCTCTCTCATTCTAGGACTCTTGTCCCTTATTCGCTTATCTCAGATTCTGGTATCTTCGCAGATAACCTCGGCCTAGCCGAGATGATCTCAGCGTCATGACCAGGACACGTGGCACTTTGGTGACACCTCGGCCACGCGTTGTCATTCAAAAATTATATCCTTACAATAATTTACTCTATTATTAATTGTTATAGATATAGTTTTTCTTTTTGTTTTTTTAAGAGTGTTGCTATTAACACCTATGTTTATTCTTTAGATCCCCCAATTTACACATTTTTTTATTACAATTATAACCTGAAATAAAATTAAGGACAACCTCTTATAGAACACCTACCCACTCACCAATTGAAGACAATTAGAATTACACTACATTGTACACCTACGTTCACCCCCACCAAAAGAAATAACCATTCGACCATAGTGGGTTCATCTTCTCATCACCATTCATCTTCATCTTCTCATCACCACCCTAAACCCTAATCATAAATCATTGTTGTATATCTCAAGTCGTTGGTTCAAGTTGGTAAACTGTTGATTTCTTAAATCGACGAATGGTGAAAACAACGAATGGTGATTTCTTATTTCACCAAAAGAAATCAGCAGTTTAGATAAGTTGAGCAATGAAGGTCGATGACAACAATTCGAACGACACAGTGTTGAACAAATCATTTATGTTCAACAACACAATGTTGAATGAATTGTTTTGGTTTGGTAACACAGTGTTGAACGAAAAGGATTTGTTTGGTTATTCAGTTTTGAACATAAACCCAGTGTATTTATTAGTCATTGCAACAAACAAACCAACATGTCAAACAAACAAACCATCAGATCAATTCAAACAAATTCATTGACTGTAATGTCATAGTAAATTCATCAAACTAATATAAAACTCTATTCTCAGTTTTGGATGAGTTTGAAGAAGAGATGCAATGGTGTTCTCAGTTTTAGACAAGTCAAAGGAGTATAAAATCAAAAAACCTAGGGTTTAGGGTTTCGAATAAATCAAAGAGAAAGAGAGACCGTCGTTCACTGTTGATGGAGAGGGTGTGCAAATGAGGTGGGCGTGCATAATTTGGGTGATGATATTATTTTTGAATTTGAAATAAAAACAAATTGGCGTGTGTGTTTTTTTTTTCTTCTTTACAATCATTGATCAAGAAATAGACATTCATCATTTTATTCATGTAACGAGTAGGTGATTCGTGTGATACATGAAAATTTATTTTTAAAATAGAAAATTAATTTTGAGTCTTAATACCTTATATATAAAAAAAATTTAATAATTGAAAGTCAAATACAAACAAATTTGCTAATGACTGATGAAAATTAGTTACTGTATGTGTGATTCTATGTAAAAGGCTCATGAAAATAATTTCTTTCAGAGATTAAAAAAAAAGAGTATTCTCAACTTGAAATCTAATCCTCATTAGTGTTAATAAAATTTACGAAAAATCATGAATTTCACTTGTATCAATTTTTTTTTTTCAAAAACAAATAAAAATAACGAAAATGTCTATAATATATAAATTATGACTTGATTATAACTCATGGTGTATTATTTTAGTTATTAATTGAAAATGTCTTTACTAATTTCTTATTTTTTTTATTATGTCTAAATTGGTGCATCGGGTTTTTAATTATGCTTCAAGTGATGTTTGATTATAATTTATTATAATACTTTTATATGACAATATTTAAATATTTTATTACATAAAAAAGTTGCTTAAGGTGGGTTAACTCAAAGATAGGATTTATGCTTATATCAGTAAGATCGTAAGAGTTATGCATAAAAAAAAATAATAAAAAAAAAAAAAAAAAATTTACAAATTCAAATCATAAACAGTGTCCGCAAAGGAAATCAGGCACACAATCTTTATAATCTTAATAATTTTAGTACTTAAAAAGGTTCTAATTAATTATGTGACACATCATAATAACCGTAATTTTTTTTATTATAGCTACATTATTTTTGCATATCTTTTTTGACATAGCTCTTGAAAGTGCATTATTAGTAATACTATAAATTCAAAATTTTTATTTAAAAAATATTCAAGAAATATCAATAGGTGCCTTAAATATACACAATCATTTTTTTAGGAATCATTATTCTTTAAAATAATACTTCACACTATTTATCATTTGGCATTTGTCAATTTATCTTATAAAAACTTAACAAAAAACTATTGAGTTCCATTATTTTAATTAATCAATATTAAATTCGACGATACACATGAATGGAAATCACTTATAGAAATATGATGTCTGACATAAAATCACAATGGAGTTAATTTTAATTAATATAATAATATTTTATATTATGATATGTGTTAAAAAATATTATTAATTCTAATTAAAAATAAAATTTTAATTTTAATTATTTATTTTAATAATCTTAACCTTATCATTATATAAAAGTTTTACTTAAATACTTATATATAATAAATTTAGTTAAATTATTTTTTGATTTTGATAATTTTAGTTCTATTGTGCTATAAAAGTGTAATTATCATATAATTATTTTATATGATATATATTAATTTATAAGATAGTAAAATACAAACTCATTTGATATTAAAAGTAATAGTTAAATTAAAAAGAGAATTAGTAATATAAAACTAAAAGTGATTCTAATTATTTAATTTTATTTTTATTTTTATATTTATTTGAATAATAAAAATATGTACAAATAGAACTACACAAAATTTATTTAAAATATTAAATATAAATATGTTGTGATTGGATTAAGAAGAAAATACATAAATTAATTATGTAGAGTATTAACTTTTTTTCTTTAATATTTTTTTTTGAATTATTCATGCGTATTGCATATAGGTATATGAAATTTAAATTAAATATATTTTTTTAATAAATAATTTCCTGTTAAAAAATTACATATAAATTAATATTAAGCCATCAATAAGATAGACAAAAAAATAAAATATAAAAAAAATTAATTTGATCCTGCTATACACATAATTAAATGCATTCTGTTTTATTTATTTATTTGTATATTGAGATAATTTTTTTCGAATATCATAATAATTAAATTATATATATATATATATAAGTATTTCTTAAATAGAGTCCATACAAAATTATTTATTATAACTGAAATTGAGTTTGTGTAAAACTTTATATGTAAATAAAAAAGTATGATGATGTGGCTTTTTTAGATAGATAGATAAAAAATAAATAAATAAATAAAGAAAAAAACACACACACACACATTTAGAATGTGTTACATAAATAGGAGAAAAACACCACTTTTAGCCTCCGTTTGGCAAGAACTTTTTTGGGCTTTTTTTGGCTATTTTAGCCACAAAAGACAAAATAAGTTTTTTTAGCCACAAAAAACAAAACATCACATCCAACCCATAATCATTACACTCCTCTCTCACAAAAAAAATCAAAAAAGCTAAAAAGCCAAAAGTTATTACAAACCAAACTTTTAAGCAAATTTAAAATAGTAAAAAAAGTCAAAAAAGTCAAAAACCAACCCACAGCGGAAGCTTAATAATATATATATATATATATATGATGCGGAGCATGCCTATCCTGGAAAAAAGTAAAAGTAAAAATAAAAATACACCAACACCACCAGAAGAGGAGGTTAAAAATCATAATTTCCATACTGCTATACACTTTATTTAATTATGATTTGAAAAGATTATAAAAAAAATTCAGAGTTTAATCCTTATAACAAAATAAATTGAAATTTTTTAATTTTATCAATTTAAAATCTAATTTTTAAATTTATTTTCAATTTAAACCATCAATCTATATCCGCTAAGTAAAATCGACAGAGAAAAAATATTTTACTTGTTAAACTCAATGTAAATGTACATAAAATGTTTAAAATAATTTTTTTTCCATTGAGTTTTTAATTAACAGAAATAGACAGATAACTTAAATTGAAAACAAATTAAAACTTTATTAGTAAAATTGAAACTCAAGGTTTATTTTGTTATAATAGTCAAACCGTAGAGATTTTTTTTAAAAATATCTCTTAAGTTTTTTATTTTATTTTATTTTGAATTTGTGAAGATAAAGAAAGGAAAATAAAAATGAAGTAAAAGTTAATTTTTCACCTTTTTTTTCCTTCACAAATTTAAGATCCAAATATAGTCTTAAAATTTTGTTCAATATATATATAGTCTTAGAACATTAAAAAAGTTAAAGGGAAATATCAAATAAATAGAAAATGACAAATTAATAAAGTGTAAGTGAAAAGTATGCATTGATTTGCATTTTTTTTTTCATTTACAATTTATCTCTACTATTTTTAAGTTATTTATTTATTTATTTATTTATTTTTAATGATTGGACTCTATTTATTTATTTTTTTTATCAATCAATATGAGAATAATTGCAAATCTAAAATTGATTTGCTTCTTTTTTTTTTTTCATTTACTATATATTTATTTATTTTGGACTCTATTGAAGTTAAATACAGAAAAAGGAAAAGAAAATACAAAAAATTGTTGGATTAATGGAATTATGAAATTGGATCCAAACCTTTAGCCTAATGGTTGTATAGTACCCTTTTGTAGTGCAAGCTTGGAGGTTCAAATCTCGTGGGGGAGGAATTTGATAGCTTCCATTATTTTTCCCTAATTATGAGAAATTTGGATTTCTTCCTTGTATTTTTTACTTGCAGAGTCATTGAGCCAACTTTTAGGTCCAATTTTGATAATTTGAACCGTTAATATTTTAAGATTTGTTCAGTATAACATACCTATAAAAAATCAAGTTGATCGGATATCAGAAAGTATGTGTTCAAAAAACTATTTATTAAATTATTTTAAAAAATAGTTTTTAGTTCAAGTTTTCCGAATACATGTTTTCTGATATCCGATCAACTTAATTTTTTACAAGTATGATATATTGAACAAATCTTAAAATATGAACGATTCAGATTATCAAAATTAAGCCTAAAAGTGGGTCAAATAACCTTACAAATAAGAATTGCAAATAAAAAATACAATGAGGATATCTTGATTCAATTATCAGTGCTGTATCAAGTGGCTGTTGAGTTAGGTGGCTTCTTTGTGGCGGTAGTAATAGGGTTGCACATATTTTTTGTTGGAATATAATTATCTAGTTCCATATAATTATTCTAATATCTGTAATAAATAAATAAAGGAATGAAGGAAGCCTGGTCGTGTCACTATCAAGAGAAACCCAATAAATGAATAAAAAGTGAAACTTGTCTGATACGATGCACCAGTGGTCTAGTGGTAGAATAGTACCCTGCCACGGTACAGACCCGGGGCCGGGTTCGATTCCCGGCTGGTGCAAGCTTACAGTGAGGGCGGTGATGATTCTTCTGCGCCCAACGTGATGGATGGGTCCTTCACAGCCGTCGGATCATTCGGACGAAATCGCAGCGCATCTGAGCTCTCTTTTTATTGTGTGCACAATTTTTTCCAGGTTTTTAATTTGTATTTTTTTTGGTTTTAAGTGAATTTTTTAAAATTATTTTAAAAATTAGAATGGTAAATAAATCTAAAAATAATTTAACAAATATGAAAATGTAATAAATCTATATATATATGTGTGTGTGTGTGTTTTTTTGTCTTTAGTGATTTTATTAAAGTGCATTTAAATTAAGTAGATCTAAAAAGTAAAAATTTAATTAAAATTTAAAAAAAATTCACTCCATAAAATTACAAATTTTAAACTTTAAAAATTAAAAAATCAAACAGAGTTGCCTTTGGTAATCTTATTAAGTCGGTTTTATTGTAAAGAAAAATAAATATTAGACAAATCTCATAATAAAATAAAATTTTGACAAATTAAATGAAGTTTATGTTCTTAAAAAATTGTCAAATTGTTACTTAAATGAATTTGACATCATTAAATTAATTTTTTTTTTTTGTTGGAGATGAGGTGTAGCAACTTTGTCATTTACTATCCCTGATACATATTTGTTACCTCCACTAACATCTATTTCCAACTTTTAGTAATGAAAAGGTGTGTTTGTTTTGAAGGATTAGGGAGTGGGATTGGATTATTAGTCCCACCAGACTAATAGTCCATTGTTTGTTTCATTTTTTTGCATGGGACTATCCTATCCCATGGGGGGAGGTGGGATAGAAACCATGGGATTGGTATCCGATGGGATTATTTTGTGAAATGTTTATTTTACCCTCTATGCTATTACTTAGCAAACAATTAGAAAATGATAAAATAGTCTTTTGAATATTTATAAATTATTTTTTTAGTGTTGTTAATTTAAAATTATATATTAAATAAAAAATTTTAATTATAAATTAAATTTTTTTAGTATTGTTAAAAAATTAAATTTACATATCAAATTAAATTATTTTTTTAGTGTTGTTAATTTAAAATTATATATTAAATAAAAAATATAAATTATAAATTAAATATTTTTTTTTTTTATAGTTTAAGGTCCCTCACCCACACTTATATATCACACCATCTCTTACTCTCTCTCTCTCTCCCTCTCTCTATATATATATTTATATATATATACACATTTACCAAATCTCTATTCCTCTCTCTCTCTCTCTCTCTATATATTTGTGAATTTTGATCAACGCTACAAATTTTTTATTAGGGCTTGCCCCCCCCAACACACACACACACACACTCTCTCTCTCTCTCTCTCTCTCTATATATATATATATATATATATGAGAGAATGATTGATGTTTATAGTGGTGTTTCGGAAAGAATCGGCTAAAAGATTAGTCCAACACACAGTTTGTGTTTGGAAATATAAGAAACTAGGTATGGCAATGGATGATATTTATACTATTTGTCTCTTCTTCTACAATTCGACATCCTCAAGCTTCCATAGCTGTCTGAGTGTATTTTACTCTAGTGTATTTAAAAATGAATATAGAGTTGAATGACAATTATATTAGTGACCATGTCCCTATTTTCTATGCAGATGATATATATATATATATATTTGTAAGACACATATTTGCATCACTTGTTGAATTACTTCCTTTATAGAAGAAAAAATTAAAGGGTTGATAAGAAACTATTTCATTTTTTTCTTCTCTCTATTCTATGTAAAATACACAGAGAAATTTCTTCAAACCAGGGAATTTCCAAAACACAGAGAAAATCAAAGAAATTTCACTCTGAGTCGAAATTTCTTTGAATTTCTCTAAGTTGGGCCAAAATTTCTATGAGTTGGGTCAAAATTTCTATAAGTTTGGGCCAAAATTTTGATTGATTTTCTCTGGCATCTGAATTTTTCCCGACCTATCAAATTATGTTGCTTGTTTGATTTTCATTGATTAGTTGTCTCCTTGTGTGTAATTTTCCTCTTGAGATGAATTTTCTCGCATATCACAATTTTCTCTAAACACATTAGATTCACTTTACTCTATGTGCCTTGCTTGATTTTCTAAGACTAGTTGCCCTTTTGATTTTCTCTCCAATTTTTTATGGTATTTTAATTGTCCCTAACCACATTAAACTCCCATTAATTTGTGTTGTTTGTTTGATTTTCACTAGTTAGTTGTTCCTTGAGTTGAATTTTCTCTGACATTTGAATTTTCCCTGAAAACATTAAACTCTCACTAATTTAGGTTAATTGTTTGATTTTCATTGATTAGTTGTCTCCTTGTATGTAATTTTTCATTTGAGATGAATTTTCTCTGGCACTAAGATATCCTCTTTAGATTAATTTTCTCTGAAAACATGGGACTATCTTCCTTTCTGTGTCTTGCTTGATTTTCTCTCAAATTTTCTTTGTCATTTGAATTTTCCTTGCCCACATTAAGCTTCCACTAATTTATATTGCTTGTTTGATTTTCACTGGATTTCTAATTTCAAATTTTATTTTTGATCTTTTGGAATGTGCAGTGTTTGATTTTGTTTACATTGTAATTAGATTTTGTATTTTAAGTTCTTTGATGAACTTAGCATGGTGTTTTCTTGTAAAAATTATAGAAAAATTAGTTTGTGATAGCTCAATTTTGTTTGTAATTTTCTTTGATTTGTACAAAATACAAAGAAAATTGCGAGCAAATCAGACAAAATTGGTCAAAACACAGAGAAATTTGTGAGCAAACCAAAGAAATTTCAGACAAATTTCTCCGTGTTTTTAAATTTATGTGGATTGAGATTTCTTTACTTCGAAATTTCTCTGTAAAAATTTGAGAGACCCTAACTACTAATTTTTGTATTTATTGAATTCTTTTTAGATTTTTTTACAACTATTTTACTTTTTTAAGTTCATTTAGTTTAAGTGTATTAATAAAAGAAATTTAATTAAAATATAAAAAAATTAATTAAAAATAGCAAAATACGAAAAATAAAAATAAAAAAACTCAAAACCAAACAAAAATAGCATCTTACATGACTCTTGAGTAGGGTTTATTAAAAATGAGCCTATAAAACTTTGAAACAAATATACATTAGCTTTCGCAACATGAACAACATGTGGTGCCAGTGGTCTAGTGGTAGAACAATATTCTGCCACGACGCAGGTTCTGGGTTCGATCCCTTTCTGGTGAGCGGGAAAGATTTATTCTGCGCTTTTCGTGACGGATATGTCTGTTAGAACCGTCTGATCTTTAAATTCAGATGAAATCATAACGCATCTGAGCTCTCTATTTTTTTTTTTTTTTTTTTTTTGCCTTTTTAATTAGGTAAGGTTGTTTATAATTTTTTATTTTTGTTTTGTAATGGCATGATTATCTTAAATTCAGAAGAAATCATAGCGCATCGAGCTCTCTATGTTTTTTGGTTTTTGCCTATTTAATTAGGTAAAGTTGTTTATATTTTTTATTTTTGTTTTGTAATGGCATGATTAATGAAATTATTTGGTGAGAAGAAAAATTATTATTCTGAAAGATATTCTTTTTCATTCTTACTCACTGTTATTGGATTATTGATCGCCAGTGTTGAAAAAGTCATTGGAGGTGGCTAGCAGCAATGACTGGTGGTGGTGGTAGTTGTGATGTCCCAAATCCTGCTTTGAGAGTTAGGGTAACGTCATTAAAGAGTCCATTGGTCATTAGCCAAGTAAGATCCCAAGAAGGTTAGAGGAGTCAATATAGCCTCCATTCTAAATTCAACCACCTTAAATAGTAAGCTATCTTTTTGACAGATCTTAAGAAGTATTAACACAAGGTCTTATAAGTAACGTGGAGGTAGGCATAGGTTTACAAGAGAAAATAATAATTACAGTGTTTCAAATCTTAAATTAGAAAACGAGTTCCATTACTATTACAATCTAAAAATAAAAGCACGAATAGACTCATAAGCAAAATGGCTACTGTGTGTATCAATTTCCGACCACACTGCCAATCAAGCACTCAGTTAGAGAATACTGGCAAAATAGATTAAGCCTGAACGACCTGTCACAAAAAAAAGAGATTCCGACGGTGGTTCGTCTACCCGGGGGCACTCTGACGATCAAGTCAGTTATCTCTCAAAGATAGTAAAAGTGCTTAACTCACTATTTAGAGCATAAAAAAAGCATACCTTAGACCCATAGAGGTGCCTCTCTTTTATAGCCAACACTTACTTAATCCCAATAGAAGCCTAGCTTCAATGGACTTAGGATTATTGCTAATCTTGGACTCCCAGTAAGATTGGGATAAACTGTCTAAGAGTCATATTTTTATCCAAACTGAAGTCCTCTCCCATTCTAGGACTCTTGTCCCTTATCCGCTTATCCCGGATTCCAGTTTCTTCGCAAATAATCTTGGCCTAGCCGAGATCATCTCGGTGTCATGACCAAGATACGTGACACCTCGGCTGACACTTCGGTGTCACCTCGGCCACGTGTTGTCATTCAAAAATTATGTCCCCACAGCTGCTAACTTTATCTAAAATAGGCACAAGTCTTCAAATGTCTCTAGCTTTTCGTCTATCTCGTATGTTCGTTTGATACCTGCCATGAAACGCCAAGAGCTTTAAATGTCCAATAAACGCACACACACCTCGTCATTTTTCCAGATCTAATACACAATAGCATTTACAACAAAAAGAAAGGAAACATGATATTCAAGAAAATAACAAGGGTTACAAGGTTAGCTGTTAGTAGTCTAGAAATCCTCCAAAGAGATTTCATCCTCCCAACGACAAGAATCGGATGCGGATTATTCGGTATGCCCCTCTTCTTTTGTTGCTTTGTTGTAGACCTTATCTCTAATGTCTATCAACGGTTATATATCATGTAGCGCTAACCGCAGGGTCTCAAAAGAGACGGTAAAATAGAACCTTGCCCATTCCCTCCTCACACCAAACCACCTAGGGTCCAAATATAACCGCTTCGTTCAAGGGTTTCGAACAACCACTTGCGTAGGACTTTAACTTTTAAAAGGTAACACGTCTTGCCAACTAATTCAATTTGAACATAACAATACTCATGTGATTGAAACCTCATTAGCCACTCCATTAATTTTTTCGTTTAGATTAATGTTTAAGTTAGTTAGCACAAACAAACAACAAGAGAATAAATTTGCATAAGTATGAGCATCATCGAAGGACTAAAATAAAAAGTATATTATCATAACACATGCAATGTCATACCAAGACATGATCATATACCAATAAGCATATTCATGAAGACAAAAGCATAAAACAATAATGCAAAACTAAATTTCCAAATTCAGTACCATTTAAAGATTAAAATCAAAAGGACCATTTCAAATTTTTCCCGAGCCTGGCCCTCCTATGGTTCGTAGAGAATTTTATCTAGTTTTCAGAAAAAATTTGAAAAATAGAATAGTTTTTCTAGATTTTTAATTATTTAAGAAACACTCCAGCATTATCTAGATTTATCGACCGTTACAAAAATTGAATTTTCTTACAACCCGCTCACTCTTTTTCAATGAAACCAATTTTCATTGAAAGCTAACTCTTTAAGGAAGGTTTTGAAATAAAACTAAGGTCTAGGAGATATTTCTAGATTTTTATAGAATTTTTGAAAGTTGAATGTAAAATAGGTTTTTCATGCACAATACTCAAAATAAGAAGGTTGGTAAGAAAAGAGGCCAACTAAGGGAAATTTTTCACTTATTTCATGATGAAAACATACTAAATAATGTATCAATAACTCATATTTTTAGAGTGATGGTACGCCTTTGGAAATAAGGTGAGATATGGGAAGAAAAAGGTAGTTTTGCATTTATTAAGATGAAATATGAATAGAAGAAGAATCAAAACCCAATTCACCAACTTTGAACACATGAACACCATTACAACACATCTGAAAATATGATTTTAAATCTCTAATAACATGTATTTGAAAATGGAATAGAAGGAGAGATGGTGATGTGATTTACTTGTTGCCTAGTTGAAGAGTTTTCACTAAGCTTCTTCTATTTTTCTCTCATCTACCACTATTGCGATTCTTGTTTAGACCTGACCCATTTTGTATTCTGGACTCAAGTTTTATGGTTTCATATTGTTGTTCATGTCTTTCTTTCCTTGTAATTCCTTAAATTGGGCTATTGGATTGTAGTGGTTGTGTTTAGAACAGGTTGGTTGCTTCGTTTTCAAACTTTTGTTGCCCAGGATTTTACTTCTCCGCTCGAGCAGCACTTCTTGCGCTGAGCGGGCTTTGAGAACTCTCAGTACTTTTGTAGGTCTACAAAACTACTGGGAGAGTATATTCTACGCTCGAGCGGTTCTTTCTATGCTCAAGCAAGCACAACTCAAGTGGCCTTTTATGCGCTCGAGCATTGGCTTGTTGTCTACAAAACTACTGGAACTGTGCATTCTGTGCTCAAGCATAATTATGCTCGAGTGGAACAACTTATTGTGTCTGATGCTCGGGCGTCACTTCTTACGCTTGAATGGACTGTGCGTATATCAATTTGTGAAAATGACTTTTTACATCACTTTTTCATATCTTTTCTCCCAAAACCCTAAAGTTAAGACCCTAGCTTTCTAAAACCTACATTCTCTCTACATTTTCATCTAGATCTAGTGGTTTCTCCACCCGTGTGCCTTCATTAAAAAGATAGAGCACATCGTGGGCTCTCATTTTATCAGAACAAAAGTGGGTTTCGGTTCGTTTGAGGTTTCTCCACTCTCTTTTTGATCTCTAGCTTCGAGGTAGGGACTTTCTACACTCTTCTATGAACTTTAACTTGGTTATTTGTTGATGTGTAAAGAATATTGGAGTATAGAACGATTTTGAACAAATCTAGGGTTTTGGTTTAAAATTAAGAGAGGGGTTTTCAAATGTATATAGTAAACATGGTTATGGGAGTAGATGTGAGATTGTGTTGTGATAAATTTATTGATTTTGATATCTGGGGTGGATTTTGGAAGGAAATAAAGTTTTGCCCTAAAATGTCTAAAATAGTTATTTTGTATAAATAAATGACATTAGTATTGGGAATATGAAATTGGATGAATGTTTATATAAATGGAGTTGGATATGTATTACCTCTCACCCATGGAAATTTGGAAAATTTATTTGTCTTGGAGATTATATACCTGTTTAGAAATTTCTGTTTTGGGCTATCAGTGGAGGATAGCTATGATTATTGTAGAAATTACATTAGGATTAGGTGAATTGAAACTAATCTCTTATTGTTGTCATTGAATATGACTATGTCTTTTATACATTGTAAATGTATAATGTTTGGGAGAAGAAATAGGATGTACTCTATGTTTGGGAGAAGAAATATGATGTACTCTATGTTTGGGAGAAGAAAGAGGATGGATTCCATTGAATTAAATTGGCCTGTATGTCCAAGGTGAAAGTTTTGAAATCGCGTATATACATGGGTGCCGATTCTTGCGGACAAAATATCCGTGAAATGGAAAAATGGTAGTATTTGTATAATAGCTATGTTGGTTAGGTGTAGAAACCCCATTTTTGACCGTCCTCAAGACTTGGATGTTCTTGCAAGTACATTCGATGATGAGTTTGATTGCTTGTCAAGCGCTCGAAGTCTGCGGCGGAACGTCACAGGTTTGAGTTTTCCAAACCCTGCATTAATTCTGTCTCATCTTTGGACTAGGTTTAGGTCATTTCAACATGTTGTTGTTGATGGCCAACTGGCCATCCTTGGGCACTGTCAGCCATGGCTCTTGGCCTGCCGGCCATTGATGTGCCCTACCGACCATCAATGAGCCCCTACTGGCCGTTACTAATGGCCGAGCGGCCACCAATGTATCAGTAGATATTTTCTGATATTTTATGCCAGCTATTTGCCCAGATTGAAGCATCTTCCAACACGTGGCTGGATCTTTATAAGGGGTTTTTGCATTGTCTATATATAGAAGCCCTCTCTTGCATGTAGAAGGGTTAAAAAATTTTGAAGACAAAAAAATTCTCTCTCTTTCTCTCTCTCTCTCTTGATATTTTGTGCATTATAACCTAAATTCTCTACACTCCTACATATGAACCATTGATCAAACTTGATCATCATTGAGTTGAGGCTACTTGAGGCCCTCTTTGAGCTTTAGAAGAGGATATTGGCTTGGTTTGGCTTGATTTTAGTGCTTAAATTACATCTTGTCTTCAAGAGGTAGAATACTTGTGTTTTAAGCTTAATTTAAATACTTGTTTTGCCATCTTTACATACTATGTTGAGGCTGGTTTTGACCTCTTAAAATCTCTATTTTCATGGTCTAAAAATGGTGGTTTGAGGTTTGATTGGAGTTAGGGGTAGTCCACCTTCTTGTTGCTTGATTATTAAGTTATTGTGCCATCTTTCAAAGCTTTTAAATCAACTTTGTTGGCCTTTTTAACCACTGAATCTCAAAGGATTTTTAGTGGTAAAAATTATGTTTTGATGTCCAAAATGGGAGGGATTAGCCTCCCCTCCTTGTATCTTACTTCCATGCCTAGGTTGCTTTACATGTTAGCATGATTTTCTAGTTTAGCCTAGCTTAATTCAAGCATGTTTTAGGCCTTATTTTGGCATGTTTCAGCTCTTTTTTGGGCTACATGGAGCACTTGAGGTTTGCTTTGTATGCTTGTAGTGCAATTGTGCTTAATAGTTTAGCTTGTGCTATGTTTTGCCCTCTTATTCTAGCTTTTTTTTAGCTTACTTCAAACATATTTTAGGACTCCTTTTAGGCTGTTTTAGGACTATTTTGAAGTGTTTGTACCTTTGGAGCTTTGTATTGCATGCCTATAGTGTATTGATCTTCACTAGTTTGGTGTTTTCGGCTTTTAAACATGATTTGCATAGTTGCTTGCATGTTGTAGTATCATTTTGCATGCAATTTCTACACCTAAATATCTGCAACCTCCCTTATTTCTTCACTTTTTCATTTGCTTTGAGAGTTGGTTAGCCTTAGGGTTGTGTTTAAGCTTGAGATTGAGGTTTGTGCTTAATGGTTTCAATCCTCTTTTAAGGATTTCTACTAATCAACGGCATGACCTCTCTCTTGCCTTAAACGATCCCTTGGATGACACCTCTTCCATTAGAGGACATTCACTTTTGGACTAATCAATTAAAGAATGGATTGGTAAGCTAAAATGAGTAAACAAAAAATGAACAAGTAAAAGAGGCAAGATAAAGCATCTTTTGTATTGCATTGTATGTGATCGAATCTGCCGTTAATTCGATCACAAGGCAAATGGGACATTTCATACTCAATAGTGATGAAATGTGCCACTTTCCTTGGTCTCTATCACCCTTGATCATACATGATAGGGTGGTGGTCATTTGAGTCATATTTGTGCATTTATTGAAATTGTACAACTTGGATCTTTGGCCATCATGCAATGAAATTGCTTGATTGGTGGTTTTGGATCTAAGAGTGCCACTCTTTTGAGGTTTTGAGATGATAAGGAGGGGTACAATACAAACATACCCTTGGAAAAACCTTTATTTTTGCTCTGTTTGTGCTCTGTTGTAGTGTGGTGACTCAGAGCACCAGTGGCTGACAGTGCCTCACCAGTGGCCGGCAGTGCTTCATTCTTGGCCCGCAAGGCACACTTTTGGTCGGCAGATAACCGGCAGCAACCTCCCAACCCTTAGCAAGTTTTTGGTAAGTTGGAGCAGAAAAATTCTGGAGTATGGTCAACCTTGCAAACAGAGCCTCTCGAGAACATAATGAAGGGCTTTTCGTGGTGAAAACCGAGCGCATGCATCTTCCACTTCCCAAGGCGGAGCTGTGGCAGCATAGTTTAATATCTCGCATGTTTAGTTAGTGCACATTTGCTTTAATTAACTAGTTTGCTAATTAGTTAAGTATTGTAATAGTTAGTAATTAGTTTGTTAGTTATTCGATTGATTTTTAATAATTAGTCTAATTAGTTTAATTAGATTGGTTTGCTTAGCTTAGCTTAGATTTGCTTAGCTTTTATTCATTCGGATCCTCCTTCGCGAGGGCATAGTGTTGTAATAAGTGTGCATGCGTGTGTGCATGTCTTCCAACCCCACGTCTTTCTCCCTTTTACTTAACCGCTTTCAATGGTTAGATTAGGAACATTTTCAATTAGCATACCTTATGCTCGCATGTTTGCATCCATTCATTTATCTTGCATGCACCGAGGCTCGGCATATCATTCAAACTGCCTCGTTATTTCAATACTCTTCTTTGAATACGTGTTTAAAGCATGTTGTTCAAATTGAATCGTATGCCATATTAGTAGCCGAGCCTATTAATTGCATTATTGCATGTGTTGCATTAGGCATCTTGTATAGTTAGGATCATGCATCTTTTTAACTAGCTTTTGTTTTGGCTTAGAGTACCATGTAAGTTTTCACGCTTTAGCATGCTTGCATGAGTGTGATTGCTATATTGCCATGTTTCGCATGCTTGCATGAGTGTGATTGCTATATTGCCATGTTTCGCATGCTTGCCATGACGCTATGTGCTTACTTGCTAAATTGCATGAATGTCTGTGGATGAAGGCTTTGTTGTTTGAATTGGAATGATTCAACGAATGTGAGTTTTAAGCCCACTTTGCAAAGTGGCAAATCATGTTTTAAGCTCACTTGAGGTGGCAAATCCACATTTCTAAGCCCACTTGAGGGTGGCAAATTCAAACCATTTTTGAAAGCAAACATGAGTTGAATTCGTTCCAAGTCTTGTGACTTAGTCTATACTTGCTTGTGCGCGTCACATAGTAAAGTTAGCTAATAATCAGAATAAGAACACATACGGTTTATAAAACATCATATCATGATTAGTAGAGGCCGATCTTTTGATCGGGTGAGCAGGGGTGCTCATTTCATGACCTTCCCCCCTCATACCCAAGTTCCCGAGCCAAGGTAACTTTGGTGATGATAGACACGTGGCCTTTGGCATGAGTCAGAGTTTCCTAAATTTTCCAAAAATAAAATATTTAAATAGCGACTCTATAGTTTGGCAAAGCAGTCCAGTTTTGGCATTATTTGATTCAAAATTAATTTTCCAAAATGATTTTCCAGATTGGACTCTTTGGTGATTATCAGCTTCATATTGCACTTGTGAGACTAGATTCAGAACCGTAGGTAGAGTCCGAACTGTGAGGGTCTTTCTTTTCAAACCCTTTCCGAAAGGTGCAGGGGCGTGGAAAAAGGCGAGCCTACAATTTCTAGCGACTCTGCTGGGGATTTAGAGAACTTGACTCGAATTCATGATATGTTGATTTATCTACACTTATGTGTTTCTTTGCATTGCATTTGCATCGGTGCACTTAAGTCATAGTGTTTGCCATCTGCTAAGTGGTTTGCTAGAGGCTTGCTTGGAAAAGCTTGCCAAAAAGTTGACCGGTTGCGGGTTCTGCCATGATGGGAACACAACCCTTAGGTCTGGACTACCGCTGTACTGTTTGATCCACCTTTCACTTCTCTGCGTTAGGTGCGAGAGGTATATTAGGTAGTCTTGCTAAATTACCTTTTTTGACCAATCGGCCTAGTTGCATATCAGAAGTCATAGAGACTGTTCCAAACTAAGACAGGTTGCTCACCCGAATGCAGGATTGTATGAAACCGCTTGTTTGCGTAGTGAACCCCTAGCTCTTGACAAGATTAGGACAGGATAACCCTACCCCATCATAGGGGTGTTTTGGCTCTCACTTGCTTGGTATGTGCTTTTAGGGTGTAACTCTGTAGGAATGTATGTATCAGTTGCGAGTCTGAGTATCAATTTAAGGGTATTAGTTTTGAGGGAGAAAATTTGGGGCAAAAATCATTGTTTGAGTACAGTTATCCAGCTTAAGATTGCAACTATGTGTTGTTTCTGTCTGAGCCGAGGTGTTGTGCGTTTTTTTATTTTTGTTTCTTTTTTCTTTATTTTTCTTTTTGCAAGGTAGTGTTTCACTATTGCTTCAGACGAGGCAGTTACCCCCCAAGCACTCTGGACTCGAGTAAGGCGACTTTACTAATCTGGGGATCTTGTAAGAGGACAACCAGTGTTTGCTTCGCTACCTCCGGTTACGAGACAAAGGAGAGTCAGGCATAATTCACCGGTTCCACAATTACCTTTTTTCAGCAAAGTCCAGTTATCTGCTTCTACTTTAGAAAGAGAGAACACACAATTTCTGATAAATCAGCACCCCTCAGTCAACATGGAGGATATAATGCGCCAACTTTAACAGACTATCAAGAATGTACAGGTGGATGCTACCCGCCAAGCGGAAATTGCAGTCCAGGAGGCTGAGTTGATTATTAGGCTACAGCAACAACAGCCGCAACAAGCAACAACTTCTGCATCCCATCTACCTCTTGCAAACATTCCAGTACCCAGAGCTCCTGCTCTCACAGCCAATGTCTAGGAAAATGCGGACATCCCAGTAGATCCGATTCCACCCTAGACTTCCAAAGCACCAGTTTACCCAACGGAGGCACTGTTTGAGTTTGAGGTCGACCCTACCGCACTAAAAGTGAGCAAGCTTGAGAAGCTTTTCAAACGAGCTCAGGGTGTCAATTCAGTCCCAGATATAGAGGATGGCTATACTGATGCAGCGGTGACCTTGCCAGATAGGTTTAAAATGCCACATATAGACCGCTTTGATGGCTCGAGTGATCCTATGGTCCACTTGTGGCTATTTTCAGATATTCTGTGGCCGATGGATCTAACTAGACTGCAGAAGTTATCCCTCTTTGGCTGCACCTTGTCTAGTATCGCGTCCATTTGGTATGCTAAGCTTGAGGATTTTATAAAGGGGAACTAAGAAGAGATGGTTGAGGCCTTTGTTGCTCAACACTCCTATAACACTCAAATTGAGGTCACAACTCGTGATCTCGAGGCAACTCGTCAAGATCCGAAGGAAGGCTTCTCCAATTTTTTCACTCGGTGGAGGGCCAAGGCCTCTATAATGACCACTCGGCCAGCTGAAAAAGACTAGATCAGAATGGTCGTCCGTAACCTGCAACCGAGGCTGCTACAGAAGATGATAGTCTTACCAAGATTATTTCGGCTTGGGAACTTAGGTACGAGAGGGGAAGGTCATGAATGAATTGAGCACCCCTGCTCGCCCGATCAAAGATCGGCCTCTACTAATCATGATATGAATCTTATGTACATTATATGCTCTTGTTCCGATTTATTAGGCTAGCATTACTATGTGATGCGCACACATACAAGTATAGACTAACTTTGCAAGAATTGGAACATTTTGAGTCATGTTTGGTTTTGAAAATTGTTTCGAATTATGTACCACATGAAAAAGCGATTACATATGAACATTACTCAAATTATTCCTATTCAAGCAACAAGCCTTCATCCACAGGCATTCAAGCAGTTATAGTATTTAAGCAACTAGCCTCATGGCAAGCATGCTAGACATGGCAACAATCACACGCATGCGAATATGCTAAAGCGAGTAAAGGCTCACCTAGTATTCCAAGCCAAAATAAATAAAAAGGTTAGAAAAATGCATAATCCTAACTTTATGCAATATGACTAATGCAACACGTGCGATATGAAACTAAATAGGCTCGGCTACTAATATGGCATATGAGTGCATGCGATGAAATTGCATGCGATCTAAGCACGCATTCAAAGATGTATTGAACTAACAATGCAGTTAGAATGATGAACTGAGCCTCGGTGCATGCAATACAAATGAGTGCAAACATGAAATATGCTAAACAAAATATGATGTCCCTAAACTAACAATTGTAAGCTAGTAAATAAAAGGAAGAAAGACGTGTGATTGGAAGACATACACATTATTACATCATTGCGCTCTCATGAAGGAGAGTCTGAATAAACTAAGCTAATTATTACAAAACAAATAAAATTAGCCAAACTACTTAACTAATTATTACAACAAATGAATCAACTAACCATTCTAGTTAACTAAATAATTACAAAACAAAATTGAATAACTAGTTAACTAACTAGTTAATTATAACACTTTACAAAATTTAATTAGCTACAACTAAGTAATTACAACAAATATTCAATCTAAATATTTAAACTTTAAACAAGCCCGAAATGCAAGGGATGCTCATGCACGTGCTCAGTTTCCACCCAAAAAGTCGTTGTTTTGCTTCCAGAGAGCCTCTGTTACACAATAGAACACACACACTGTTGCCCATTTCCAAAATAACTCTGCTCTGCTTGAAGAACACACTGCCGAATTTTGCATCAGTGGTCAGCCGGCCTGTGATGAGGGTTGTCGGCCATCATAAGTGGTCTGCCAGCCATGGAAAATGGCCTACCAGCCACTACTGCCCAGTTATCCTTGCTGCAATAGAGGACAAATAGAGCATATACAGGGTATTTTCAAGGGTTTGTTTGCACAACTCACCCCTCTTTCTCATGAACAAATCAAAGGAGTAGCAAGTTTGGTTCACAAACCATCAATGGATACAATTTCATTGCATGATGGCTTATGAAACCAAGTGTGCAAAGTTCAATAAATGCAATCGAATGAGACTCTCAAAAACCACCTCCCTATCATGAAAGATCAAGAGAAGTGATGACCTTGAAGACTTGAGTCAATGGCCCAAGTTCCATGTGTTCAATTAACGTCCGATTGAATACAACCAAATTATTATCTTACACCATTTTAGTTACTCCATTTTAAATTACCAATCATCGTTTAATCAATTGAGTCCAATGGTGAGTTTAAGTCCTCTAATGGAAAGAAGGCTCAAACCAAAAGTTGTCTTAGGCATGAAAGAGACATCATACCATTGGTAATGAACCTCTTAAGGGATTAAACCATTAAGCATGACACCTCAATCTCATGCTTTAAACAAACAAGTTATTTGAACTACTTTCAAAGAAAAACAAAAAGTCAAGAAATGAGGGAGGTTACAGAAATTATTAGTGCCAGAAATGAGTGAGAAAAGCATAAATAAATGCTATCAACTCAAATGAGATGGTGTCTAAGGCCTAGAACACCAAACTCATGAGGACTATTACACTACAAGCATGCAAAACAAAGCTCAAATGCAATTAATAGCCCAAAAAAGTACTAAAACAGTTTAGAAGAAGTGATAAAACATGATGGAATTGAGCTAAAAATAGCTAGATTAATATGCTAAAATATGGCACAAACTAGGCTAGTAAGCAAGACACAAGGAGGGGAGGCTAACCCCTCCAACTTTGGACTTCAAAGCATGATTTTGGCCATTGAAAAAGCTCTAAAAATCAATGTTTAAAAGCTTAGAAAAAGATAGTAAAAGGGTGGGAAACACAAGGGCAAAGGCCTTCAAAACAAGGTATAAAGAAGGGCTATCAACACCTCAACCTTTAATGGCCCTTGGACCCAAGCTTGAGCCCAAAAAATATAGAGTTTTGACATAAAAAACAGTAGGAATAATAGCAATTAAAACAAAGCTACGAGCAAAGCCTTATACCTTTTGAAGATAAGAGCAATTCCAAGCAACAAAACCAAGTAAACACACCCTCTAGAGCTCAAACCAAGCTCAAAAGTGCCTCAGCTCAAAGATGGTGAGATTTGGTTAAGGGTGTATAGGCAAAGGTTAAGGATTTTGAGGCAAAAGTGTAGGAATTTGCTAGAGAGAGAGAATTGTAGAGAGAGAAAAAAAATTTTGATCTCAAAATTTTCTAACCTTAAAACATGAGAGAAGGGTCTCCTATATATAGAAAAAATGAAATTTCCTCAAGCACATCTCGCCCTACACGTGTGGATAGATGCATGCATCTGTACAAATAGTTGGCACAGCTAGCATAAAATATCTGCAAAAGAAACTGGTGGCCGGCTAGCCATCATTGGTGACCGGCAACCCAAAAGTGATGGCCGATAGGCTCAAAAGAGCCACCAAAAGCTACAGGCTTGAAGGACCAAGGCTTAGTCCAAGAATGAGGCAACAAATGTGTAGGGTTTGAAAGACTCAAAGCTGTGGCATTCTGTTGAGGAGTTCGAGCACTTGGCGAGTAAATAAACTCATCATCGAGTGTGCATGCAATGGTGTACAAGTCGTAAAGGCCGTGAAAAATGGGATTTCTACAATAATGTAAATAAGAATCACATCATGATTAGTAGAGGCCGATCTTTGATCGGGCGAGCGGGGGTGCTCAATTCATGACCTTTTCCTCTTGTATCTAAGTTCCCGACCTGAGACACTTTGGTGATGACGGATAAGTGGCCTTTGGCATGAGTCCTGGGTTTTCTAAATTTTCCAAAATAAAACATTTAGGTGGTGACTCTATATCTGGCAAAGCAATCCATTTTTGGCATTTTGACTCAAAATCAATTTTCTAAAAGATTTGTTGAATTTGGACTTTTTTGTGTTTATCTATTTCACATTGCAATTATGGAATCAGATTCAAAACCACGGTTGTAACGCCCCGACCCTTTACACGCCATCGATATTGTCCGCTTTGGGCCACGCCCGCACGGATTTGTTCTTCCCAGGGGGGTCACCCAAACGCCCCGACCCTTTACACGCCATCGATATTGTCCGCTTTGGGCCACGCCCGCACGGATTTGTTCTTCCCAGGGGGGTCACCCAAACGCCCCGACCCTTTACACGCCATCGATATTGTCCGCTTTGGGCACGCCGCATTTGTTCTTCCTGTGGGTCACCCATCCTAGAACTTCTCCAGGCTAAGCACGCTTAACCGGGGAGTTCTAATAGGGATTTCACCACTTGGGAAAAGGCCTCGATGCTGTATAAGGATCCCGATTTTTACTTTTATAGCCCAGGAACTCCCCCTCCATTCCCGATGTGAGACACCGAGGCCTTACAATCACCTCTTAGAGTCTGACGTCCCGATGCGATGCTACCGACTCATCGCCCACATACACCGAGCGGCCAGCGCTCGGTACTCGGAAGTCGGCTCGATACCATTTGTAACGCCTCGACCTTACACGCCATCGATATTGTCGCTTTGGGCCCGCGCAGTTTGTTCTTCAGGTCACCCATCCTAGAACTTCTGGCTAAGCACGCTTAACCGGGGAGTTCTAATAGGGATTTCACCACTTGGGAAAAGGCCTCGATGCTGTATAAGGATCCCGGTTTTTACTTTTATAGCCCAGGAACTCCCCCTCCATTCCCGATGTGAGACATCGAGGCCTTTTCCCAAGTGGTGAAATCCCTATTAGAACTCCCCGGTTAAGCGTGCTTAGCCTGGAGAAGTTCTAGGATGGGTGACCCCCCTGGGAAGAACAAATCCGTGCGGGCGTGGCCCAAAGCGGACAATATCGATGGCGTGTAAAGGGTCGGGGCGTTACAACGGTAGTCCGAACTGTAGGGCTATTGTATCCAAAAGGAGCATGAAACTCAAGCTATAGTACCCTAAAGCAAAATTACTATTTGGACATCAAAACACACCCACAATATTCTATTAAAAATTTTTCTATACACATCTTTTTTAAATAAAAAAAAAATCTTAATACACATCTTTTGAATAAATAAATAATTAATTAAACCCTAGTTTCTCCTTTATTTTTCATTTCCTCTGGTTCCACTGCTGGTATGTATAAACGTGGGCATAGAATCTCAATTGAATCATGTCCATGCCTTGCTACCAATCAATCTAAACATCCCCATTCCAATATGACTTCAGAAGATCTTTTGCTGGCAAAGTACTGTAGCTATTCAGCTTGTTTGGAAGTTCACCAATTTTGATAGGTATAAGCAATGTAACTTGGCTCACACAACTAGTTCTTAGAACACTTGTAGGTGAATAAATTGTGGGGTTTTTAATAGGTGATGAAAAACAAAAGTGACATTGCTTTGTGTACTTAACAAGTGTAACAACGTATATTCCAAAGGCAACTATGTGATTTGTGAAAACAATGTGAGTTTCATTAAATCCTGTAAATATTGTTAACCCTTCAATTTTCCTTCTCAATTTCCAGAAAAATCTACTTCTTAATTGAAACAACCCATCTAGGTAATCTCTTCTTTTAAACCATGTTGAAATGGGTGAATGGAGTAAAGGTGTGTGGATGGAGGGTTTAAGTGGTGTTTGTACAAGGATATTAGTTAGGATATAATTGGAGCATCAAGTGTGTGGAATGCAAAGAATAACCAAAAACTAAATTAATAAGTGTGTGCATTGAGAAATGATGTGCACTAAGATAGGTAAGTGTGTGAAAATAGAATTTTCTAGCAGATAAGCACTTCTTATATATATATATATATATAACTATTAAAATAATTTAAAAAGTTAAAAACGAGGCATGTCAGTTATTAACTGAATTTTGTAGATTCAGAAGAAATACAATTACATACCAATTTTTGGTGTCAAAAGTGCCACTCAAAATTGATAATTTGGGTAGAGATACTCTTAAGTCAAGATTAAAATGAATTTTATTTTTTAGTATTGTCTAACACGGTGCAAAATTTATGCATAAGTATAATACTAAAAGATTAAACAAAGGAAATAAATTATCAAGTCAATACCATAAAAGTTATGGTATTAGTGGAATAAATTTTGTTGGACAAAATAGTAATTTTGATAGTAGATGGGAATATTGTAATTAACATGAAGCACAAGAGCCAAAGTCTAAAAGGCCATGGGATGTGTACACAGTGCTGTGTGGCCCATGGGTTTCTTATCCCAAGTCTATTTTGATGATTCGAACCGTTTATATTGTAAGGTTTGTCGAACATATTATTCATGTGAAAAATTAAATTAACTAGACATGTTTAATCCCATAATCAAGTCATAATTGTTTTAAAATAAATTACCAAAATTATATTAACCATTTATATTTTGAAAAATAAATGTGGTCTTGTTTTAAGGTTACATATAACCAATTAATTTGATTTTTTTCATAAATAATTTATTCAACGAATCTTACAATATGAACGATTCTGATTAATGACCTGAGCTTAGTATAAGAACCAACATCGTGCTGCCCCAATCCTATATGTCAAAAGCATTAATGGTTTGTAATTTATAACACAAAGGAAGGGTACTTGTGGAAGACAAAAAGCAAGCCTTGAAAATCAAAGAAGACTACTATTAACACTTACATAATTTATTTGTATCCCCCACTTCTTTGAACCCCTATCTTAAACCCTCGCCACTGTTTACTGATATACCTCTGATTACTGCTAAACTGTGGTTAAGCATGTTAAGTAACTGATCTGACTAGAATTCTGAACTGATTGATTGAGTGTATTAGTTTAAATGCAAATCTATCTGTTTGACTGCTAAATGATCTGTTTATGTTTTATGTTTTAAACTGCAAATTGAAGGCCTTATCGATGGCCAAATCCGAAACTGATTAGTGTTTTATGCTAATTAAAATTTATGTGATTTTATGGTATGTTTAATTGAAATGTGATTTGGAGCGATTAAATTAGATTAAATAATGTTAAATTACATTAGTTACATTATTTACCTTTTTGCCATTTAGTGGGCCACCTCTACAATCTTGGTTGGGAGCTTAGCTTTACACCATCTCATTCATTTCATCTAGAGCAAAACCAACTAGAGAGAGGGAGAGTTAGGAGAAAACTTAGCTCATCAAGAATTGCTTGGAGAACTAGAAGAAATTGAAGAGAGATTGCATATTTGAGCTTCTAGACTTGAAATTAAGGACCTAAGGTAGGAGAACCATCTTCTTGAACTTGTATTTAAGTTGTATTTTGCATGGTCCATGAGAAAGTAGTGAGTTGAGTCTAGAATTGGTTTAAAATGTTGAATTAGGAGCTAAATCATGCATGCATGTTTACATTGTTGAGTTTTAAGGTTGATTTCATGGAAATCCTCATGCATGTCTATATTCTAGCTATGGTCCATGAATTCATCATGTTTTTGAGTGAATTGACTCATTTGATCAAGTATTGGAAGCTTTGATTTCAATTGAACACTTGCATGTCTTATGTTCATCATGTTCTTGAAGTTTTAAATGAAATGGTGTTTCATTGAACTACCTTTGGGCTTTGATTTTGCAAATTGATCTTTGAAACATGTCATATTATGAGTTTTAAAGTGTTTTTGAGTAAATTGGCCCAAAAGAATCGAATTTGATGCTTTAAATGTTGAATTTGAGTTTGGAGGTTCAATCTGGAAATTCCAGATTTTGGACCCACGCTCAAGCGTAAGACTTAACGCTCGAGCGTACACTCTGAGTACATGCATCCCGCCGGCGAAAAAATGCGCCGGCGTTGAATGCGTGTATCGATAGTTTTATATGTTCTGATCGCTTGGCGAGATTTCGCGCGGCGAGACTGAAGTCTCACGCGGCGTGGATCGAGCACCCATCGAGTGTGATTTTTGTGCATCCAGTACTTTTGCTTGAGTTTACAGTCCGCTCGAGCGAAGGAAGTCACGCTCAAGCGGAGCTCCTTTGTTTGCATGTCCGCTCCAGCGTAGAAAGCCACGCTCGAGCGAGACCCCTGTTTTCTGAAAATTTTGAAAAGTGTTTTAAAGTACATCTTTGCATCCTAGGCATTCCTAGGCCATGTTTAAGACATCTTAAGGAGGATATTGATGTAAAACCACACCAAGTCAAGATAGGGACTAAGTTGTTGATTCCCAAGTATGTAACTTAGTGTGTGTTCGTTCTGTAACTGTGTAGGGTTGGCATCCGAGGATGCTCATTAGCTGCTTATAGCCCAGTGCTCTATGAGTAACAATGTTGTAAAGATATGTTCAATTATGAATATTTTCTGAATGATCAACTGTTCTGTTTACTGAAACGTTATTGCGTAATGAATGAATGATTGTCCTATTTGTAAACTGTATTCGTGGTATCCATAGCAATTTCTTTATTCTTGTCATATCGCCATCGTTACGAGAGATCTTTGTCGGTTCCTTGTTGGAACCACTCATCACATCGTTATGATGGCCATCAATCGATCGCTCGGTCTATTAAGACCTCTGCATCTTGCTTGCTATTGGATATACCACATATAACTGCTATGGTTTCTAAATGACTGATATGACTGATATGACTGTTTAATGACTGAAAAGACATTCATTCTTAACCTCTTTACACAACTGTTATTCACTGGACTTTAGCTCACTGTTATATTTATATGTAGGTGTTCAAGCACCGGATCAATGCTAGGAGCGTTGGGTTAAACTCCCTTTTTGTCAAGCCAACCATTGTGCCTCACTTCGAGGTTCCGAGTGTGTCAAGCTAAGGTTGCTTCGGGGTGTTTTAGATTTCCCTTTTCTGTCTCTATTTTGTATAGGTATGTCGGTAACCTTTATCTTGTTATGGTAGGAACTTGGTCCCCAACTTGAATGTCTGTATATGATGTGTGTATGTATATACTGTTATGGTTTTGAATGTGAATATGTGCAGAAAAGTCTTTTTGCATACAGACTGTCATAGCTCATTGGACATCTTTTATTACTGTTTTGGTTTCCGCCAAATTTTCTGTGTCTTTCTTTATCAAGTAGGCCTTTGGTAATCACGGATTACTGGCCGGTTACGGTGCTAAACCCATAGGGGCGGGTTTGGGTCGTGACACTTAGTTACCTCCAACTCCTCATCGCATATTATTATTACTTTTTGTGTGTGTTTATTTCGGGGTAAAACCCTCGTCTGAGGGTTTTAGAGGAAAACCCCAGAAAAATAACTAGGAAAAAAATTCTACAAAATGGAACCATTCGGTATACCAATGACAAACAAAATATTTATGTCAAGCACTACTGAACTAAATGTTTCTGTTCAGCATTGTATTATTGAACAAAACCTTAATAGTCGGCAAACTTGTATTGAACCAAAAACGATCCAGAATGGTAAATGCAAGATAGATAAACTTACCAATGTAATGCCAACCTCGTCAGAATTTCTATCATCATCCTCCATTACTCTATAACTATCAACGAATGGTGAAAAACACCACAAATGTAGAAACTTAGAGTCTATAATAGGATTGTTTGCAATATTAATTGATTTGGAACACCAAACACATTTGAAACCACCAAACAAAACGTTAATTGATTAGGTAGTTTCAAATATTTTTCATTGAAGATGATTACGTGGATTTAGGATGGTGATGAAGAAGAATACGATTAGGGTTTAGATTGGTAAGGAATCTATATATAGATGGGGATGGAGGTGAGTGTACAAATTGTTGGAAATGGTTGGAAAATTCTAGGTAAAACCAGAACTTTTTCCTAAGTTTGGTCTATTTTTTAGGTGAGCCCCGTGCGTCGATTTTCGCGAGTCAAAGTGGTAACGCGTTCTATGCCGCGTTGTGATTCACGTGGTATATTTGGTTGCTCAAAACCATTACCGAGTGAATGGGAAATTGAAGCCAAAGTATGCTCCATGGAAATGAAGTTTTGGTGGAAAATGATTAAAGGTTTGAATAAGGCTTGTCCCACATTGATTTGGTAGGAAGTTTTGAATGGGTTTATAAGGCATGGAATTGGAACTTGGGGTGTGTCCCAAGGGGTACCCAAGTGTTTTAGAGAGGGAGGTTATGGGAAAAATGGGCTAGACCCATTGGACCCAAAAATCACTATCTGTAGCGTCATCGCTGCCGTCGTCGTCTGTCGTCCGGCCTAAGTTTGGGCTTGCGTGGTGTGAGGTTGGGCTTGTCTGGTCCAATACCTATTTTTTTGGGACAAAAACATTTGAATTTTATTTTATTTTTTGGTAAAATAAAATCCTGAATTCAAATTAATTCTGGAAATAAACTGGTCTGGTTTTATTGTACACCCAAACAGGGCCCTTCCCCTTTTTATCTGTTTGAATTATGAACCCAACAAATTCAAATCTGTTTAAATTCAAAACCAAACAGGTTTCATACCTATTCAAATAGGTTTGCACCTATTTAATTCAAAACCTATAGCCACCAATCCATCTATAAATAGGACAGCTCTCATTTGAATTTTGGAACTCTAATTTTCGTCCTTCATAATTCTGCAAACATTCTCTTCATATTGCTGCATTATTTTCTTCTGTGAGTGAGTATAAATACTTAGTGTGTTCGTTGGGCAAATAATTTGTAGTGCTGCTATTGTTTGTAGTTGATCATTTCATCCTGTGAGATAAACGTCCATATTCTAAAAGCACCGAGGAGAGGACGAATCTGTCTTAAGAACACAGTGTCAAACACTTGACTTGATCAGAATAATATTCAACATATTAATCAATTGTTGTTTAGTACACAACAGAATTTATTTAATTTAAATACAGTGAAGATTGTCCAACAATCTTAAGATAGATTATTTTTGGTGTTTTCATTGTATTTAATTTTATGTGTTTTCAAAGTAATATTCTAGTTTGGAAAATACAAATAGTATTTATAAATTATTTGACAGATAGTAGTAATATACTGTCTATTTTCTTTGACAACTAGTAGTAATATATTGGTGTCATTAACAATTGTAGAATATTATTTGGTGTTACAGAAAATTATTTTGGTATTTTATTTTTCTAGTTTTAGTAACAAGGAAAATAAAATTATTTTGTGTTATAATTTATTTTTTGGTTTTAGTAACTAGAAAATTAATTTGTGGTTTATTTTTCTGATTTTTGTAATCAGATATTATTTCGGTATTTTATTTTCTGGTTTTAGTAACTAGAAACTTAATTTTGTTAATTTATCATAGTTCATCGTGAGTATAAATGGAAGTATTTGATTCTTGAGTTAAATATTAGTTTTACAAACTAATTTCATTTTCATTACGAAGAAACCTTTGTGGCAAGTTTATTTTCTTTATTAGTTTACTGATTCATTCTTTAATTTTTGTGTGTGGATTTGTAATCGTGAATAGTTTCTACATTTGACTAGGAAAATATATATATATATATTCACAAGCACATTTTAAGGTTTATATATATAATTAGTTTATTTGTGTACAAACCAAACTGATTAAATCAAGGTATGTTTTGTCAGTTTTTGAGTTTATAGTTTAAAACGTGTTGTTTTACTTACGTTGGATTTTGGGTTGAGAATCTTTTTATCTCATGATGCAAGTTTTGGGATCATGCATGATAAATTTATTTTGTTAATTTATTCTTTTATTTGATGCGTTTGATATGTATGTATTGATATCAACTCAAGTTATATTTTAAAAAATAATCTCATGTGATTTGGAATGATAATTGATATGTTCACTTTGTACATAAGTAGATTAATTTGAGTATTTCTAATCAATTTGAATGGGTATTTAAACACCTGAGAAATTTCAATAACATGAAGATTTAAGTAGTTATATCGTTCTATTTAATTAGAAGTAATTTTGAAAAATCTTTTATGTGGATTATTATTTGTTGAATTTGTGACATAAGATGTTGTCAATCATTATTTTACTTGTGTAGTAGAATTTGTTAAACTATAAAACATTATTTTAATATAGGAGTGTATCTCTTGCATTAGAAGAGATAATTTAGTTTTCTTTTATCACAAATATTTTTGTGGCAGTGTTACTTATTCGTAAATGAGTTGCAAGAATTTATACAATCAAATGATATTTTTGATTTGTTCGATTCTTAGGCAAAATCTTTATGAGGATATGATTTTGTCAAAATATGAATTCTGACTTGTGTAGTCATAAATATTTTGGTTTTTTCTTGAATTTGTTTTGAAATTTATTGATTTATATTAGAAGTGATAGGGGTGGTGAATATGATGCACCTTTAAATGAATTTTGTGCACAACATGGTATTATTCACCAAATTACAGCACCTTATTCTCCACAGCAAAATGGAATTGCTGAAAGAAAGAATAGAACCCTAAAAGAAATGATGAATGCCATGTTACTAAGTTCAGGCTTACCACAGAACTTGTGGAGAGAAGCAATATTGTCTACTAATTATGTTCTTAATAGAATACCCCACAAGAAAACCAACAGCATTCCTTATGAATTGTGGAAAGGTCGATTGCCTTCCTACAAATACTTAAAAGTGTGGGAGTGTTTGGCAAAAGTTGAAGTTCCTGTTCCGAAAAAGACTAAGATTGGACCAAAAACAGTAGATTGTGTATTTATTGGTTATGCTCAGAATAGTAGTGCATATTGGTTTCTGACTTATAAATCAGAAATACCTGATATAAATGTGAAAACTATTATAAAGTCAATGAATGCTGTATTTTTTTGAACATGTCTTTCCTTACAAGAAAGGACATGAATTAAGTTCACAGAAAAGAACTTATGATTGTACACAAAGTCAAGAGACTGATGACAATCAAACACAAGAGACTAGTAATGGTCTCGACCAATAGGATTTAACTGATGATGAACCAAGAAGAAGTAAGAGAGCGAGAACATCAAAATCCTTTGGTTCAGATTTTCTGACATGCCTATTAAAAAATGAACCTCAAAGCTTTAAGGAAGCAATGACAGGTCCTGAAGCACCTTTGTGGAAAGAGGTTGTTAATAATGAAATTGAGTCCATTATGCAAAATCGTACTTGGGAATTGGTGGATCTTCCACCAGGTTCTAAACCTCTTGGATATAAATGGATATTCAAGAGAAAAATGACGGCAGATGGTTCAATAGACAAGTATAAAGCAAGACCTGTAGTAAAAGGTTATAGACAAAAGGAAGGTCTGGACTATTTTGACACAGATTCCCCTGTGACAAGAATAACATCCATTTGCATGCTTGTTTCTATAGTAGCATTGTTTAATTTAGAAATACATTAAATGGATGTTAAGACAGCTTTCTTAAACAGTAATCTAAATGAAGAGATCTGTATGGAACAACCCGAAGGGTTTATAGTGTCGGGGCAAGAAAAGAAAGTTGGCCGGCTTGTAAAGTCTCTTTATGGATTAAAACAAGCACCTAAGCAATGGCATAAAAATTTGATCATGCAATACTTACTAATGGATTTAAGATAAACGAATGTGACAAATGTGTCTATGTTAAAAACACTGACCAAGGATATGTCATAGTTTGTCTTTATGTGGATGACATGCTTATCATTGGAAGTAGTCAAAACATGATCAAATCAACTAAGTAAATGCTTAATAAAAGATTTGATATGAAAGATATGGGGGTCGCAGATGTTATATTAGGGATGAAAATTACTAAAACATCTGACGGATATGCATTATCTCAATCTCATTATATTGAGAAGATTCTTGATAAATTTATCAAGGATGATTTGAATGTAGCTAGAATACCTATAGACATCAGTCTTTATTTATCGAAAAATAAAGGTGATGCAATGTCTTAGTTAAAATATTCCCAAATCATTGGAAGCCTAATGTACCTAATGAATTGTACTCGTCCTGACATAGCTTATGCAGTCAGTAAATTGAGTAGGTACACTAGTAACCCCGGAGAAGATCATTGGAAAGTGATCATTCGAGTTCTTAGATATCTAAGATTTACTTGTGAACATGGTTTGAACTTTACTCGATATCCAGCAGTACTCGAAGGTTATTGTGATGCCAATTGGATATTGGATACTAAAGATTCAAAATCCACTAGTGGATATGTCTTTACTCTATGAGGAGTTGTTGTTTCTTAGAAGTCCACGAAACAAACTTGCATTGCACGATCCACAATGGAATCCGAGTTCATTGCTTTAGACAAAGCAGGAGAAGAAGCAGAATGGCTCGTCACTTCTTAGAAGATATTCCAATGTGGCCAAAACCTATGCCAGCCATTTGCATTCATTGTGATAGTCAATCTGTAATAGATAGAGCACAAAATCATATGTATAACGGTAAGTCATGACATATTCGTCGTCGACATAATACCGTAAGGCAATTGTTGTCAAATAGAATAATCTCAATAGATTATATAAAATCTAAAGAGAATATTGTGGATCCGTTAACAAAAGGTTTGACAAAAGAGTTAGTGTATAGTTCATCGAAGGGGATATGATTAAAGCCTATTACATAAGAGTCATCATAATGGTAACCCTACTTACATGACTGGAGATCCCAAGAACTAAGTTCAAAGGGACAACTAAGTTATGTGTGGCTCGCCAGAAATCACTAAGGAATTAAAATACCCTACCCATTCTTATGGGGAGAGTGATATCTGCAACATATGTTGTCTGCAGGGGTATAAGGATAAGCTTTGCTTTTAATGATTACTTACATCTTGATTTAGGTATAAAAATCAAGACAAGTATAAAGAGTTACTTACAATAAGAATCACTTATATGAGTGTCGAACTAGGGCCGGTTCTATGAGAATGAAAGAGGCTAAATTCTCTAAAAACACTCATGAAAACCAGGAACGTTCAAGGCCAAAATGAACACAACAGTGAGAACCACGATGTGTTAGAAGATATTTTGTGTGAAATCTATTGTCTTGGCTTACACAAACGGCTAAACAATTCAAGGCATCGCGTCCATTGGTTAGCTAGTAAGTCCGATAGGTTATCACTAGGGAAGGTTCAAGGCCGAAAGCTACCTATCCAGATGCAAGATATTTTCGACTTATACTCTTTCGATAAAGTCTGCATATTGTTGCATTTCCGCTGTCATCAAATTCCATTCATGTGGGGGATTGTTGGAAATGGTTGGAAAATTCTGGGTAAAACCAGAATTTTTTCCTAAGTTTGGTCTATTTTTTAAGTGGGCCCCGTGCGTCGATTTTCGTGGGTCAAAGTGGTAACGCGTTCTATGCCGCATTGTGATTCACATGGTATATTTGGTTGCTCAAAACCATTACCAAGTGAATGGAAAATTGAAGCCAAAGTATGCTCTATGGAAATGGAATTTTGGTAGAAAATCATTAAAGGTTTAAATAAGGCTTGTCCCACATTGATTTGGTGGGAAGTTTTGAATGGTTTTATAAGGCATGAGATTGGAACTTGGAGTATGCCCCAAGGGGTACCTAAGTGTTTTAGAGAGGGAGGTTATGGGCAAAATGGGCTAGACCCATTGGACTCAAAAATCAGCACACACACACGCCACCGCTGCCGTCCGGTCGGTCGGGCTAGGCTAGGTTGGGCTTGGGCGCGGGTGCGTGGTGTGAGGTTGGGCTTGTCTGGCCCAATACCTATCTTTTTGGGCCAAAAACATTTGAATTTAATTTTATTTTTTGGTAAAATAAAATTCTGAATTTAAATTAATTCCGGAAATAAACTAGTCTGGTTTTACTGTACATCCAAACAGGGCCCTTCTCCTTTTTATCTATTTGAATTATGAACCCAACAGATTCAAATCTGTTTAAATTCAAAACCAAACAGGTTTCATACCTGTTCCAACAGGTTTGCACTTGTTTAATTCAAAACTTGCAGCCACCAATCCATCTATAAATAGGACAGCCCTCATTTGGATTTTGGAACACTAATTTTCATCCTTCATAATTCTGCAAACATTCTCTTCATATTGCTGCATTATTTTCTTCAGTGAGTGAGTATAAATACTTAGTGTGTTCGTTAGGCAAACAACTTGTAGCACTGCTATTGTTTGTAGTTGATTATTTCATCCTAGGAGATAGACGTCCATATTCTGAAAGCACCGAGGAGAGGACGAATCTGTCTTAAGGACATAGTGTCAAACACTAGACTTGATCAGAATAATATTCAACATATTAATCAATTGTTGTTTAGTACACAACATAATTTATTTAATTTAAATACAGTGAAGATTGTCCAACACAAATATTGTAGAGTGTCATTATAATTGTTTTTATTTGATGGGTGGGTGTTCCATTAAAAGTTGTTGTTTAATGTAATTTTACTTCATGATATAATTATAATTAAAAAAACAAAAGTGAGAGCACTCAAATCAAAGCACCATTCTGTAATTTATAACACAAAGGAAGGGCACTCATGGAAGATAAAAAGCAAGCCTTGAAAACCAAAGCACCATATATATATATATATATATATGTATGTATATTTGATTGCAATTTTGAAATTAATGAGCTAGTGATTGGTGGGGTCGGGCTAGGGTAGTGGCAGTGGAGATGGTGAAGTGATGGAGGTAGTGGTGGGTGGCAGTATAGTGACATTGGTAAGATTTTTAATGTGAAATATTTTTCTTTCAAAAGTGAAAATTATGTTTTGTCTATGTAAGCTTGTTTTCTATTTGCTAAGGATTTTGTGTGTATGTATGTCTGTGTCTCTGTGTCTATATGTGTGTGTGTGTCAAATGTCATAAAATACGAAAAATATTTTTAAAAAATATTTTATGAGTTTTAATATTATTATTAAGCTTAAATTACACTCAACTCCCTTGAGATTTGAAGAAAATACAAGTAGTCTTACACTTTTGATATAATAATTACACTGACCTTCTACAAGATTTTAATTCACATAACACTTATCAATATGAATGAAAATTGATATTATCACTTTCCCTTAAAACGTATATTTATTTTTGTTTATTTCATTGTCTATTGACCATTAACATTAGTTTAGGTCGCTTTAACCATACTTAAAGTAGGGTGATATACGAGTTGAACAGTTAACTATTCAAGCTTGGTTTGAAAATTTTAACGGTATTCAAAATTTGTTCAAGATTGATTTGTTAAACTTTCGAGTCGATCTCAAACAAGCTTTTATTAAGCCAAGCTTGAGTAGTTATATATATATATATATATATAATTTTAGACTTATCGAACCAAGCCGAATGAGCAATTGACTATTCAAGCTTGGTTTGAAGACTCTAAAAAGTTTCAAAATGTGTTTAGAATTGACTTGGTAATTAATGAATTAAGCTCAAACGAGTTTTTAACAAATCAAACATGAGTCAAGTTTTAGTTGTTTGTAGTTACGTTATAAATGTGAGACTAATTGTATTTTCTCTAAACTTTAAAGGAGATGAATGTAATTTACTCTATTATTAATTGTTATAGATATAGTTTTTCTTTTTCTTTTTCTTTTCTTTTCTTTTTTTAAGAGTGTTACTATTAACACCTACGTTTATTCTTTGGATCCCCCAATTTACACATTTTTTTTTATTACAATTATAACCTGAAATAAAATTAAGAACAACCTCTAATAGAACACCTACCCACCCACCAAATGAAGACAATTAGAATTACACTACATTGTACACCCACGTCCACCCCCTCCAAAAGAAATCACCATTCGACCACTGTGGGTTCATCTTTTCATCACCATTCATCTTCATCTTCTTACCACCACCTTAAACCCTAATTAGAAATCATTGTTGTATATCTCAAGTCGTTGGTTCAAGTCGGTAAACTGTTGATTTCTTAAATCAACGATTGCTGAAAACAATGAATGCTGATTTCTTATTTCACCAAAAGAAATCAACAGTTCAGATGAGTCGAGCAATGAAGGTCGATGACAACAATTTGAACGACACAGTGTTGAACAAATCATTTATGTTCGACAACACAATGTTGAATGAATCGTTTTGGTTTGGTAACACAGTGTTGAACGAAAAGGATTTGGTTATTCAGTTTTGAACATAAAAACCCAGTGTATTTATTAGTCATTGCAACAAACAAACCAATATGTCAAGCAAACAAACCATTAAACCAATTCAAACAAATTCATTGACGACAATATCATAGTAAATTCATCAAACTAACATAAAACTTTGTTCTCAATTTCAGACGAGTTTAAAGAAGAGATGCAATGGTGTTCTCAGTTTTAGACAAGTCAAAGGAGTATAAAATCAAAAAACCTAGGGTTTAGGGTTTCGAATAAATCAAAGAGAAAGAGAGACCGTTGTTCACTGTTGATGGAGAGGGTGTGCATAATTTGGGTGATGATATTATGAATATTAACAAATTTGGCATTAAGTGGTATGCTGAAAGAAATATTATTAAAATTTAGGGTTTAAGGTAGAAGTTCAAAAAAATGGGGGATCCAAAGAATAAATGTAGGTGTTATGGAGATCCACATTTCAATACATATGGTTGTAATATATCAATAAAATCTAAAACCAATCGTTTATAACTATTAAATCAATTTAAAATATAAAATATCTTTTGATTATTTTTGAATTTGAAATAAAAACAAATTGGTGTGTGTGTGTTTTTTTTTCTTCTTTAGAATCATTGATCAAGAAATAGACATTCATTATTTTATTCATTTTATTCATGTAACTAGTAAGTGACTTGTGCGCTGCATGAAAATTTATTTTTAAAATAAAAAATTAATTTTGAATCTTAATACTTTATATATAAAAAAAATTTAATAATTGAAAGTCAAATACAAACAAATTTGTTAATGACTGATGAAAATTTGTCACTGTATGTGTGATTCTATGTAAAAGGCTCATAAAAATAATTTCTTTCAAAGATTAAAAAAAAATGTGTATTCTCAACCTGAAATCAAATCATCATTTGTGTTAATAAAATTTACCAAAAATCATGAATTTCACTTGCATCAAATTTTTTTTTTCAAAAACAAATAAAATAACGAAAATTTCTATAATATATAAATTATGACTTGGTTATAACTCATGGTGTATTATTTTAGTTATTAATTGAAAATGTCTTTACTAATTTCTTTTTTTTTTGTTATGTCTAAATTGGTGCATCGGGTCTTTAATTATGTTTCAAGTGATGTTTGATTATAATTTATTATAATACTTTTATATGACAATATTTAAATATTTTATTACATGAAAAAAGTTTTTAAGGTGGATTGACTCAAATGTAGGATTTATGCTTATATCAGTAAGATCGTAAGAGTTATGCATAAAAAAAAAATTACAAATTCAAATAATAAACAGTGTCCTCAAAGGAAATCAGGCACAAAATCTTTATAACCTTAATAATTTTAGTACTTAAAAAGGTTCTAATTAATTATGTGACACATCACAATAACCGTAATTTTTTTTTTATCATAGCTTCATTATTTTTGCATATCTTTTTTGACATAGCTCATGAAAGTGCAATATTAGTAATACTATAAATTCAAAATTTTTATTTAAAAAATATTCAAGAAATATCAATAGGTGCCTTAAATATACACAATCATTTTTTTATGAATCATTATTCTTTAAAATAATACTTCACACTATTTATCATTTGGCATTTGTCAATTTATCTTATAAAAACTTAACAAAAAAATATTGAGTTTCATTATTTTAATTAATCAATATCAGATTGGACGATACACATGAATGTAAATCACTTATAGAAATATGATGTGTGACATAAAATCACAATGGAATTAATTTTAGAGTTAATTACCAAAAAGTCCTGTCTACATATTTGGTGGTAGCTTAGGTCCTGTCAAAAAGTTTTTGAACCAATAAGTCACATTTATAGGTAAAAAGACGTTTTGCCCTTTAATCCCAAAACTGATAATGTTCTCAATTTCAAAACTGAGAATATTCTCAATTTTGAAACAAAGAATGATTTCAGTATATAGTTTCAAAATTTTAAAAAAAATTGTTTGGCTTCTGAGAAAAGTATGGGATTGAAAAGAAAGATAATTCTGCGAATATTCTAAGAAATTTATAATTATTAATTTTGAGAAATTTTTCAATTTTTTCATGATTAAAATTGAGAATATTATAATTGAGAAGGTTCTCAATTTAAAAAAACTCTCTCTCTTTCTTTCTCTGCAATCTGTCTTAATCTTCTAATTGGTTCTCTCCTCACCGTCTTTAAGCCTGGAATTAACTGGTACGCATTCGGAAACGGAAACGATTGAAGAGGTGTGAATGGAGATGAAATCGACGTCCAGTGGATCGACCTTGGGGACCTGGTAGGGCATAGGAGGGTCGTTGTACTTAATCGCGATGGAGTAATCAAGCTGTTCTTCGTTAGTCAATAAAGCTCCGGCAGGTAACATCTTCCTTAGATGGTTGCCACCGCAGCATTCACGTCTTTGGGCACCACATCGCCTCTGTACATCAGACAAGAAGCCATTTACTTGCCATGGCAAGGATCGCATTTCACGATCATAGAAGATGGTTCGAATGCGCTTGTTGGCTTTTTGGCTTTTCGAAGGGTATATTCGTAAATGCAAGCGTGCCAGCAAGGATCAATCAGTCCTTACAGAAGTTATAATTGCCAATCAATTATCAGGCGACTGTGTTTTAGTTCTTTCAGCCTCAATGAAGAGGACTTTTACTGGTGGCTTGACTTAGGAGAATTTAAGAGAAATAACAATTAATACGAAGAACAATCGAAGTATTTCATTAAAATGAGCACTTACAATAGTCCAAACTCAGCCTCGAGGAGGTTCACAGCAACAGCCTACTTGAATCTATTTGAAACTACTCCTATGAATCGAAATGCAGTGCGGGTATTTAAAGAACAAGTATTTAAAGTGCAGGAATTTAAAATACAAGAAAGGTAAAACTGGGAAGGAAAATATGAAGTAAAGACTGGTTTGTATGATCTGAGTCTGGGGGCTTTTTTCTGGGGACTTCCTTGCTATTTATACTTGTAAAGGATGACCTTCAAAATGTACTTCGAACCGTCGAACTGCTCCTCCATGATCGCTGATCATGCTGCCTTAAAAATAGTTCCACTACGCCATCTCTTGCAATTGAACTTCCCTCCTGTATTTGAATTTGAATATAGGTAACCGTTAAAGCCACGTCACCTTGTATCTAACTGCTGATCTAATGCTACTCAGATCTTTTGAGAACCAATACTTATTGCCACGTGTACGATTAGGATCGAAGAATAAAATCATCTTCCAATAATACCCTTATTCTGCCACGTGTTGACTTGTAATTGGCTTTTACAAAATATGTAGCCAACCAAAAATATATGTTGGCTTTTTGGCTTTTCGAAGGGTATATTCGTAAATGCAAGCGTGCCAGCAAGGATCAATCAGTCCTTATAGAAGTTATAATTGCCAATCAATTATCAGGCGACTGTGTTTTAGTTCTTTCAGCCTCAATGAAGAGGACTTTTACTGGTGGCTTGACTTAGGAGAATTTAAGAGAAATAACAATTAATACGAAGAACAATCGAAGTATTTCATTAAAATGAGCACTTACAATAGTCCAAACTCAGCCTCGAGGAGGTTCACAGCAACAGCCTACTTGAATCTATTTGAAACTACTCCTATGAATCGAAATGCAGTGCGGGTATTTAAAGAACAAGTATTTAAAGTGCAGGAATTTAAAATACAAGAAAGGTAAAACTGGGAAGGAAAATATGAAGTAAAGACTGGTTTGTATGATCTGAGTCTGGGGGCTTTTTCTGGGGACTTCCTTGCTATTTATACTTGTAAAGGATGACCTTCAAAATGTACTTCGAACCGTCGAACTGCTCCTCCATGATCGCTGATCATGCTGCCTTAGAAATAGTTCCACTACGCCATCTCTTGCAATTGAACTTCCCTCCTGTATTTGAATTTGAATATAGGTAACCGTTAAAGCCACGTCACCTTGTATCTAACTGCTGATCTAATGCTACTCAGATCTTTTGAGAACCAATACTTATTGCCACGTGTACGATTAGGATCGAAGAATAAAATCATCTTTCAATAATACCCTTATTCTGCCACGTGTTGACTTGTAATTGGCTTTTACAAAATATGTAGCCAACATTACCCCCTGCACTAATATACCCAACACTTGGAGATATTAGTGGACTAAAAGTTTTCCCCGCGCTTTTGGAACATGCACAAAATCCATCTTCAGGAAACACAACCGTCACCTGTTTGATGATCATTTGAATTAACTCTCAATTTTGTTACACATTCCAATACTTTTGATATTCGAACGGACTATGACTCAATCAACTTCTCACTCTATTGATCAAGCATACGAAGAGCCATGGAGTAATTCTGTTTCTCCTCGAAAGAATCTCCACGCATTCATTGGCCGCCTTTATCCGCCCTTTTATCTTCAGGTCATGGAAGCTTTTGCAGATTATCAACCTTTGGACTACGAACATATTGCCCTTAATCCTTTGGTTTACAAACTTACAAACACCAGAAGTTCTTTCTCTAAACTCCCCTTGTATTTTGAACGAACTATTCCCAAGCTTTTGTTTCAACAAGTTACAAATATGGATTTGGGAAGTTCTTCTTCACAAACCTCTACTTGGGATGAAGCTACCACTTCCTCATCTTCTGGAGTTTCCGGATGGACGAACTGGTCAACACCTGAGTCCTGGGAGTTGAGAGAACGAATCAATCACCATTTCGTTGAGTTCACTGATCCTTTAGATTTTCCTTCCTACGCTCGAAGCTCAGTGGTCTATCCTTATGTGCCCATTGACCTTCGACGTAGTTTAGAGGAGAATCTACTTGTGGCTTGGTACACCTCTTCTATGCCCACAAGGGTAATGCACCCTACCCAGCGTCTGGAAGAATCACAAGGATACAATCCTTCATTTTTAGCCAAGAAGGCAAAGATTTGTTCTTCTGACTGGCTTGGCTATATTAATGCCTTTGTTCCTCCCACTCCAGTGCCATCTTCAACAACAGAAGCATCCACTTCTTCCTCTCCTTCTTCTGAAATTGAAGCACCTTCACCTTCTCCACCTTCTATAATAGAAGCATCCACACCTTCTTCTCCACCTTCTAGAATGGAAGCATCCACACCTTCTCCATCTTCTGAGACAGAACCATCTACTCTTTCTCCTCCTCCCACTCTTTCTTGGACAGAGAAATTAAAGCTTGCCCTTCCCATGGAAAAAATCTTTCCTCCTTACAAACCTCCATCACCCCCAACTCCATTTGAGCGGAAACAAGCCCAACTTCTGCTTGCGGCTTTTTCTCATTTGCCCTTCAATGTTCTTGAGGATGACATACCTCTCAAGAACTTTCGATGGGCTTGTGATATTCTGACTAGGGGCCATGTCCTCAACCCTATTGCTCAAGCAGAACTTCACATGTTCCTGGATCAACTTCCAGTACTTCTCCACTGGCATCAAAATTCCAAAGTCACCACCCAATCTTTGGATCAACTTTCATCTCTTCGAATTCATGCCCAATACGAAGCAGAAAACTTCATTGAAGACTTCGACGACTTCAAAAATATAGATTCTGCGTATTGGAATGATTTAGTTATAGATGAGTCAGAACAAAAATTGAGGGAGGAGGCTTTTGAAGCAAAGGCTGAAGAACTCTACTACGAAGTGAGAGCACATCAACTGATGCAGCCAACATTGGAGGAAATAGAAGAAATAATAAAGAAAGAACAAATATTCATTGATCATTGTTGGACAAAGTTCCATGATCTTGTTATTTATTCTATTCCTTATTTTTATGAGCTTGAATTTGTACCAAAATAGAATTACTTAATGTAATTGTCTTGGCTTCAATACAAGCAAAGTCTTTATGTATTTGGCATTGTTTGACTTTATTTCCTTTCACAAGCCAATTCAGAACCTTGAATTAAATAATCTCATCCTTCGAATCTGGGCTCACTTATCTTTGATGAAACACTAAAAGGAACCAATATGTTTTTTTCCAACTTATGGAGACAATTTTTGGTTAATATTATCTCAAATTAGTGCTTCGAATTTAACAACCTCACTTTTCAAAGCTAATTATAACCAATATGTGGTCATAGTTAATATAGTCAATCAATTTTAAATTGACCATTCTTACTTCGAAAAGCATCTTATGCTGTCTTAATTCAATGGACAATCTTCTCCTGCAAAAACCAATGATTGGTTTTGATGTTCTTTAAAGAATCCTAAGTTTTGCTTTAAAGGTCATTACTTTCAATAATGTTCCTTAAGTAAGTCTTCACATCCTTTGAAGTAGACCAATGCTCTAGCATCTTAGCGTCTTCAAACATGTAGTTTGCTTCGAAGCCGGATTCTGTATTTCGAAGCCGTTTTTATTTGATTTCTTGGAGCCAAAATTGGCTTCGAAGCCAAATATCTTTCTTCGAAGCTGACATCAACATTCAGAATGTACCTTTCCCTCCAAAACTATCAATATTGGAAGAGACTCCTCATATTCGTACTTTTAGTACATAACGATTTACGCAATCTATTTTTCAGACACGAAACCTTTTAAAAGCCCCTTTGCTTTGTACTCTGAAATCACTTGCTCTTTTGACACACAAACCCTACCGATCTCCTGTTAAACCCCTCTTCCCTACTACTTGCTATCAATGGATCCTTCCTCACTAAAAGTGTTTACTGGCGATCGTATCAGTCCTACCATGGCTTTGAAGCGATGTATCGATGAAGAAATCACCAAACTATCATCCGGTGAGTCAAGCCACATAGATGGGCGTCTTTTCGTGCCTCGTCATAGCAACAAACAGGAATACATCCTTGGCCCTATTTTTCGGGAAGCTCCTGCTCAACTCGCAGCCCTATATCCTCGCTTGGAGGACCATTTCCTTCTTTACGAAGAAGGGCTCGATTAGAAGCGGAGGGTGAACCGTCCTCAGCGTTGCTGGCCGACAATAAGGACTGAATGGGAAGAATGGTATGACAGAGTCGTACCTGCGAGAGAAAATGACCTGCAAGAGCTCTGTATCCTCGATGCCCTTCGTCTTTCCAGGTTCATCATTCCTGAGGATCCTTTCTTGATACCTGCTGCCTTATGTTTCTGGAATATGGCTTTTAATTTCTTTCAATTTCGGTCTTGGCATGATGGCCCCCACCGTTCTTGATATTTGCCATCTCTTAGGACTTTCCCTCCATGGTTCTCCATTTACTCCCAATTACCCAGACCTTCCTATTAAGTTTTCTCTTCCATCCTTGAACTCCTCTTAAAGGGACTTCGTAAAAGTCACGAAAATAAAAGGAAGGCCTGTGAGGGACAGAGAGCTATTTTCCTTCATGTTATACTGGTTATGCAAATTCCTCTTTTGCACCTCATCTCAGAGGATTATGCCTGAGTTTGTTCCTCTCGCGAAGGCACTTGTCTTGAAAAAACACATAGCTCTTGCTCCTTATCTCTTAGGTCATGTCTCTGATGCCTCCCAATTTTGTGAAAAACCTCTTGACGCTAACCAAGGAGGTCCTCTCTGGGTGCTTCAACTTTGGCTCTTCGCCTATTTCACTGACCTACACCCCAAATGTCTAAAATTCCTTGTTCAGGATCCTAGTACTTATGGGGAAAAGTACGCTAGGATTGCCCTTTACCCTGCTTCCTTTGCTTACTACTTTACCTTCTTTTATCAACTCCCCATTTCTCCATCTGCCTCTTTCTTCTGTCCTTTTGAAGCCAATAAAGGACCATCCTGGTTGCAAGCTTTCCTGGCTGATAAAGAATGCTCCACTTCTCCTCACAAGGACATGTGGGCCTCTATATTACTACCAAGGGAATTGTTCATTGGTAGTTTAAACCCTCGAGCCTACAAATGCATATCTGAGGTGTACTGTCCTTCTCAATTTGCCAGACAATTTGGACTCACTCAAGGGATACCAGTTCCTCTTTGCAGTCTCTCGAATGTCCATCTTACTGCCAGAGACTTGAGAATATCCAAATCCAGACTAGAGACGGCGATTCTCAAACTGCTGAAAGAGTTGAATGAGTTCCAATTTGTCCCATTTCTTCCGTATGGCTCAGTCTTGAAAAGATTCCAGAACTGGTGGACAGTCAATATGGAAGTGCGCCTATCTGAACACCCCCATGACTTGCTGGTAGGATTGGGAGTGCCTTCGAAGGCTAAGTCAGCGACATCCAGGGACATTCCCCCTCTTCATAAGGCTGTCACAACTAATCCTACAACTTCATCCCCTCCGGCTAGAGTTACTAGAGCTGCTTCGAAGAAGGGTAAATACTTTTAGATTTCTTCTTTCCCTTTCTTTTGAATCTTTTGTTCATTCCTTTTACGCTTTTGTTCTTTGGTGCAGGGCCCCCACACGAAGAATCTCCCAAGAAAGCTGAAACTTTAGCTGTTCTAAAAAAGAGACAACAACAACAAAAACAAAAAAGGAAACTAGTTCTTCCTCCTGAGGAATCCGAATCCTTGGGAGAAGAAGAGGTTGAGCAAGAGCCAGAAGTGTCCTTGCAGAGAACAAAGAGACAAAAGGTAGTTACCTCCCTTCCTGATACAATTAAGCATCCTTCTTTCGAGGCACCCACCATAGTAATGGAGAAAGCACTTACCTTTGAAAAATCTGAAACCCAAATTGAAGAGAGGGAGATTGAAAAAGGACCAGTAGTATCACTGCCAAGGAGGAAGAGAAAGAAGATGACTGTTTCTGCTGCTGACTTGGTGGAAGATCCGATTCATGAAGCCGCTGCCAAGGCAGTAGAACAGGAACATTCCAAAGCAATAATCGTCTTTGAGAGGGCTGAGAAGAAACGGCAGCAACAGTTTCTGAGAGATGAAGCTGCTGCTGCTGATGTATTACAAAGAGAAACTGCTCGAAGACAACAAATTGTCGAACATTATTCTCTTCGTAGCTCTCCCATCAGTATCAATATTTCTGAAACAAGTAATTTCTTTCATACTTCTGCTGTTTTCCCTTCGTTAGCTTTAATATTGAATTTTGACAATCCTTTGTATTTCTTCCTCTTACAGCAACAGCTACTGCATTCATCTTTCCAGCTAGGCCTCCTTTGTCTTCAGTTGAAGTTGACCAGACGCAACATGGGAAAACCATCCAAACCATGCTCCCACTCTCCAAGCCTATATTCGGCACATTTTCTTTGAGTCCAAGCATCCCTGCATCTCTTTTTCTTGGCTTAGAGCCATTTCTTCCTTTTTTGGCCTTTGATCTACCTCAGTCTACTTTTTCTTCGAGCCTTGCTATTTCTCATTCCTCCACAGAAATTCCAACTGCTATTCCAATCCCAAGGGCAGTTGATTCTTCCTGAAGGGTGTTGGTGGTTCCCCAATTCATGGTTTATCATCTATGCCTACTTCCAGCCCCTCTTCACTTGATTCGTTGGTGGCTAAAACCATAGAGGCTGCCAAAGATGCTCCATCCATTTCTCCCATTCCTATGCAGTCCTCTGCGTTCTCTACCACATCACTTTCTATGCCTCTCATGTCTAAGGATGAGGTAGATATCTTCGAAGGAAGACTAGCTAGTCTCTTCGATATACCTTCTATCTCTCCATCACTTAGTACTGAAGCTGAGCCATTAGTCTTAGCTGACTCCTTACTGGAAATTTTTGAGAGTCCTCCTTCTTCTAGCAGCAAGCTTCATGTACCTTCAATGAACTTAGACACATGTTTGGAACTGTTGGCTTCCTTTTCGAGGCTCCCTTTCGAGGCTCTACAAAGGCCTATTATCAGGAATGGATTTCTTGGTCTTTGTAATATTCTTTGAGCAATCCAATATGAATGCCTCAAATCATCTATCTCAGTGCGGCTACTATTGACTTCTATATCAATATTTGTCATCTTTAATCGCCAATGAAAAATTGGCCAGGGATCAGTGTTTTGTTTCTCGAGTGCATACCGAAATATCAGATCTCAAGGAACAACACTCTTCTGCTTCTCAGTTTCGAATTCAGCTGCTGGAGAAGAAGGCTCAACTTGAGGAGGAATTAGCTGCAGTAAATCGGGTCTTGGTTCGAACGGACACCAAATTGCAAATCACCAACCAAGAGCTGGCTGATCGAAAAGAAGACATGACTGCAGTTATTCACCTGTTTCCATCACTTAGTAGTAGGAAATCAACTGTACAAAAACAATTGAAACATTGTAATGATTTTTGGGCTAATTTATGGCACCATGTACTTGATTCTTTGTAAGAAATCAAATCCTTATCTATCCTTTGAGTAGTCTTATGTCTTTGTATTCAATGTTTATTTTATTCCTTGTGATTCCCAAATGGTTGGAAAATAAGGCTTCAAATATCTACCATTAATCTTTTTGGGATGTACATAGCCATTCAAATTTCTTAAATGGTATGCTCCAAAAGGCAGAACTCTATGAACTTGATATGGTCCTTCCCAGTTAGGTGACCATTTGCCAAACTTATGGCTTTTAATCCCTATTGGGAGTATTGTTTTCCATACCAAATCACCTTCATCAAAGCCAATATGCTTGACTTTCTTGTTATAATTCTTGGTCGCTTTCTTTTGAAAAAGAATGCTATTTAATGCCAAAATCCTGGCTTGATCTATGCCTTCTAACTCCAAGCACATACTTTGATGGTATTGCTCAGGATCTAACTGATCTTGGCATCTCACCCTCAAAGACTTAACATTAATCTCCACAGGCAACACTGCATCATGCCCGTATACTAAAGCATAAGGAGTGACTCCTGTGCTTGACCTTGGGGAAGTTCTGTAAGCCCATAAAACATCCAACAATAGGTTATGCCAATCCCTAGGATTATCTTCCACCATCTTTTGTATTCCCTTTTTCAAGGACTTATTGGATGACTCAGCTTGACCATTGGCTTGTGCATAATAAGGTGTGGAATTAATAAGGCTAATTCCAAATTCTGCCACAAAGGACTTCACCATTTTCCCATCGAACACTGTTCCATTATCAACTGTTATGGTCTGTGGGATACCAAATCTATGGATCAGATCTTTAATAAACCCAATGACCTCTGTCTGGTCCACAGCCTTATATGGTTTGGCTTCGACCCATTTAGTGAAGTAGTCAGTGGCTACCAGAATGAAACAATGATGCTTCGAAGAAGGTGGGTGTATCTTACCCATCATATCCATGGCCCATCCTCTAAATGGCCAAGGCTTCACTACTGCATGTAGGTCAGTTATGGGCACATGTCTTATTGTGCCATGTTTTTGGCATGCCTGGCAGCCCTTTGCATATTCTATGCAATCTTTAAGAATAGTTGGCCAATAGTAGGAATGCCTTCGAAGCAACCATCTCATTTTTATACCAGGCTGATGAGCACCACAAATGCCTTCATGAACCTCAGCCATGGCTGTTAATGCTTCTTTTGGGCCTAAACATTCCAATAATAAGCCATCTCCCCCCCTTTTGTAGAGAGCATTACCATATATCATGTATTGCATAGACTGCAATTTGACTTTTCTGCTGGCCTTCGAAGATGGACCGACCAAATCTTACATTATTGGATGCCTCCAATACTGTTCTTGTAATTCATTATGATTGACTTTCAAGATCACATTCCTTTTATTCAAAGGTTGTATTGATCTTTGATATGTTGTTTGGCTTATATCCCTTTGGGTATTATTCCTTCTCTTGAAGTTCGAAGCTTTTTGAGCTACATCATTAGCTCTATTGTTCAAGAATCTTGGAACATGGGTTACATTTGCTATTTGAAAATGAGAAAGCAAATGTAATGCAACAACATAATATGGTAAGATGCTTATGCTTTGACACTTGAAAATTCCTTTTACTTGGTTAACCACCAATTGAGAATCCCCAAATATGTCAACTGCATGTACTTGTAATCCAATAAGGATTTCTAGTCCTACTATTAAGGCTTCATATTCAGCCTGGTTATTGGAACAGCTAGCTTCATCCACTCTGAAACCATGTGTGGTTTCTACCCCTTGTGGAGACTTAATCACAATACCAATACCAATTAATCCATTGGCCTTCGATCCATTGAACCACATTTGCCATGGTTCAACACTAGCCATACTGAGTTCCATTACCTCTTGGCTCTCTGTTTGAGATGGATGATCTGCCAGAAAATTGGCTAATACTTGCCCTTTTACTGCCCTTTGAGGGACATATTCCAAATGAAATTCCGATAAGGCTAGTATCCACTTGCCAATTCTTCCCCTCAACATAGGTCTAGATAACATATATTTAACCAAATCCGTGGTTGCAATTACCAAGACAGTTGTAGGTAAAAGATAATATCTTAATTTCATTGCAGCAAAATACAAAGCAAGACACAGCTTTTCAACAGCTGAATATTTACATTCACAAGGATTTAAAAATCTACTAAGGTAATAAACAGCTTGCTCTTTGCCTTCATCGTTGTCTTGGGCTAAGAAGGCTCCCAATGAATCTTCTGCTGCAGCTATGTACAACTTCAAGGGCTTATTCCCTTTTGGTGGCATCAGCACTGGAGGATTGGCCAAGTAGGCTTTGATACCTTCGAAAGCAGTTTGATGCTCTGCTGTCCACACAAACTCTTCTTCATCTTTCAGCCTTAACAAGGAAGAAAATACTTTAGTTTTCCCTGCAGTGTTAGAAATAAACCTTCGAAGAAAGTTAACCTGCCCAAGGAACCTTTGTAACTCTTTCTTACTTGATGGAGGCCTAGCTTCGATGATGGCTTTGGCTTTATTCTGATCAATCTGTATTCCTTTCTTGTGCACTACATAACCTAAGAAATTTCCAGATGACACACCAAAAGCACATTTAAGAGGGTTGAGTTTCAACTTGAACTTCCTCATTCTTTCGAAAGCTGCTTCTAAATGAAGCAAATGCTTCTCCATGGACTGGGATTTCACCATGATGTCATCAATATAACATTCTAGATACCCTCCAATAAGGTCATGAAAGATAGTGTTCATAGCCCTCTGATACGTAGCCCCAGCATTCTTCAGACCAAATGGCATCTTAACCCATTCGAAGGTGCCAATATTCCCAGGACATCTGAATGCTGTCTTGTGGATGTCTTCCTCTGCAATGCATATTTGATTATAACCAGAGTGGCCATCCATCATTGATAAAACTTGATGCCCTGCTGAACTGTCCACCAACAGATCCACTATAGGCATAGGGTACTCATCTTTAGGAGTTGCTAGATTTAAATTTCTGAAATCGATGCATACCCTCATTTTACCATTTTTCTTAACTACAGGGACAATATTAGATAGCCATTCAACATACCTGGCTGTCCTAATAAAGTCTGCCTTAAGTAGTCTAAGAATTTCTTCGTTGACCTTCTGAATTACATCTGGACTCATCCTTCTTGGTTTCTGTTTGTATGGCTTGAAACTAGGCTTCAAAGGGAGCCTATGTTCCACCAATGATCTATTCAACCCTGGTAGTTCATTATAAGACCATGCAAAACAATCTTTGTATTTCTTTAAAACAACCAATAACTGGTCTCTGTCCAGAGCATTCAAACAAGTACTTATATAAGTGGGTTGCTGCACAGAACTTTCCCCTAAATTCACTTCTTCTAAGGGGTCCTGCATCTGAGAATTCATTGAAGCTTTCTCTTTGATTTCTTCAACCTTTGAAGCAATCTTTTCACCTTGTTCTGCTTCTAGGTTCTTTATCTCGACATCTCTGCCTTCTTCCTCATAGACAAAATCTGTCCATAAGGCGTCTTCTTCTTGTATTTCCTGGACTTTTGTTTCAATGTCCAATGCACAATATTTCCCAAAGGTCAAACTTCTGACCTGTTGTTGCTCTTGTTTACAGCCAATTATCATGGCTTCTCTCTCTTGTTTCTGGACCTTCTGGACTATTGCTTTTACATCCAATGATGAGAATTTAATCAAAGCCAATGACTTGGCTTCTCGTTCTTCACTTCTTTGCCTACAACCAGGCATCGTTGTCATCTTTCACGACAACCTCTTCATCAGCACTTTCTTGGACTAAGTGCTTCAGATGTGTAACTTCCTCATCAGCCGTCACTTCGGCTGAGCCATCAGCTTTCCTCAATATACTGAGTGGGGTTACTCCTTCAATATATAGTTTGGCCTCTGCAAAGTCTGCACAGGCTATGAAGGGTTGAGGATCTGCATCAATCTCCTCTGTCTCTCCATTGCCCAGAGCCATCATGATCTTCTGATGCAAAGAGGAAGGTACACACTTGTTGGTGTGAATCCAATCTCTTCCAAGTAAGGCATTATATTTAGCATTGCTGTCAATCACGAAGAATGCTGTCATACAATCCCTGGTTCCCACACTCAAATTAATAGGCAGAATACCTTGGGCCATCTGCTTATCTCCAGCAAAGCCAGCAATGGTTGTACTGGTTGGGATCAACCTGGGATTCTTCTTCCCTAATTTCTTCAAAGACGATTTCGGTAATAAATTTACCGCCGCCCCATTATCTACTAGGACTCGGTTTAACTGTATCCCATCAAAGAAAGCCTTAATGTACAAAGGCTTGACATGTTGAGTCATGGAATTCGAGGGGTATTCAAAAGGATATGAGAGGTTGATGCTCACCTCCTCCTCGCTTTTACACTCAGTTTCCATTGGAATAGCCATTTCAGGAGCATCCTGTACCATACTCACTTGTGATTCCTCACTAGAGATAGGAATTGGATCCATATCTTGGTCTTCCTGATCCTCATTTTCAGCCTGGAATTCATGAGGTAATATGTGTACCATGTTGACTGATACAGGTGGAAATGAGCCAAACTGGATGGCTGGTTGCACCTTCTTCCCCTCTTGGCTACCTTGCTCAGTGTCTTCAGCAGCGTCCTCCATGCTGCATTCTGGTATTTCATTGATAACTGATCCCTTCGAAGGATCCTTCTCAACTAAGTTTTCAGTCAGAAATGTTTGTTCAGCCATGAAGGCTTCGAACATTTCTTCTTCTGCCATTTCCTTCTTTTGGCTCATGCCAATCTCTTCTTCTATTTCACTATCACTCTCCATCAGAGCCTTCTCCAGCCCTGCCAAACTGGACTTCTCTCTGGCCTTTAGTTCAGAATGAACTTGGGCCAATTGTTCTCTGCTACAAACCACTTTACTTTGTAGCGTCGGTTTTGGAACATGGTCTGACTTCGAAGCCTTCTTTTCTTCTGTCTTGACATGTGAAGAACTCTCTTCATTCTCTTTCAGATCTTGCTGGTACTGGGTGTACCTGCGCTGAATCTTCCTTCTTTGTGATCTGGAAATAACGGGAATCATATTTGGTTCCTTCGTTTTTGGGTGCTTCAGCAATACCCAGTTGTTTGGGGCCACCAAAGGAGGTTTGACCATTATGCCTGTAATTCCAATATCTCTCCTGGCAGGGAATTCCCTAGGTTTGTTTTGCATTACAAACCAATCTGGGACTCCAGGTACCCAAGAGCTTACTGATTCAGACATTGAATCACCCTTTTCCACCTTCGAAGCCATCTTCGGAACTGGCTGTAGGGGTAAGTGCTTGATTTTGGCCTCATACTTCGAGCTTGATTCTGGCCTTCGATGGAAATGGCCATTTTCTGTTCTGTGTGAGGTTGGTCTGAGGGGCCAATCTTTGGCTTTAGTCCTATAACCTGAATTCCTCTCTAATCTTCTTTCAGAATGTTTGCTCTCCATTCTATAGTAGTTAAGTGGCCTAGGCTCATACAAGGGCCTTTTACCTTTAGCATTTGTTACATCAGCAGCTCAACCACCAGCAGTCATTGCCTATCACTAGCCATGCGGCCTTTTGTTGTAAGCGTTGGTTGATCTAGGACGTCTCTGAACATCCTTATAGTATTGTTTCCCATCAATTGGAAGCCCCTTCAACCATTTGTAGCTTAGTCTACACCTTGGACACATCCTTTGCATTACTGCTGCTTCCAAAGAATCGTCGTCGATATTTCTTCATCGTAATGTTCTTCGATGTGAGAGACTCGTCAACAACCTGGTGGATTTACGGTCTCTTTCTTAGCAATTACGCAGTTGGCAATATGCATTTGCACATTGACCTCTTCCAATTCTGCAGAGATAGATTCGAAAATTTGGAACAACCACATTAGCCGCTTTCTCCAACTTCGGAAGCGGGTTCTTGTCAATTCCCATGGCTTTCTCTGTTTTGGTTGGGAACTTCAGACTTCCTTTCCGGATTTGCTCTTGGATCCTGTCTCGAAAAGCAATGCAGTTTTTAGTTGAGTGAGACCAAGAATTATGCCATTTACAGTATACTTTTCCTTTAAGTTCATCAAGAGAAGGCAGTTTTACTCCTTTGGTAACTTAAGGAAATTGGCTGCAAGCAAATGATCGAAAATGTCATCTGCTTTTGTTAAATCGAAAGAATACTTTCTGTGAAAGTCTTTCTTTTTAAACTGCTGGTCGATAGTCGTATCCTTATGAATTAATGCTTCACAGATTACGGGTTCTTTGCCCACAATCTCTGCTGCATCAATCTCATAATTGGGATCTCTATAGTATGTCTTATACGAAGCATTGTTTCGATCTTGTTCTTCCTCTAGTAATGCTTCATATCGGGACACCTTATAAGTTAATTCAACCAAATCCCTGAATTCAGTTGAGTCAAACTTCTTTCGAAGCCTGAACTCTAAACCGTTTTGAGCCAATCGTACAAATTCTGGCTCTGGAAGGATGACTCTACATTTATTTCGAGCCCTTTTAAATCTGGCAATGAATTGAGTAGCCTTTTCTTCAGGCCTTTGACTCAATCTTGCCAAATCTGCCATGGACACCTCTGGCTCCGATTGGAAAAATTGGGCATGAAATGCCTCTTCCATTTGTTGCCAAGTTTGAATAGAGCCAGGTGTAAGGTTGATATACCACACAAACGCTCCCCCAGTTAGAGAGTTTGGAAATAATCTCAATTTTATGTAGTCATGATTAGCGAATTCACCACACTGAGCAGCGAATCTAGCAATATGCTCTACTGTTGATTGATTTCCAGTTCCATAGAATAGGGTGAAATCTGGTATCCTGAACCCCCTTTGGTATTCATGTACCCTATCCACCCACTCTGGGTATGGTTTTCTGTATACAGGAGTCTGGACCCCCCGAGCCATTGGTCCACATATCTCCCTAACAATATCAGCAATTTGGTCCCTAGGGACCATATTTTGGGCTTCTTGAACCCTCTTTGGAGGAGCAAACACAGGGTTTGGTGGACAAACTTGTGCTTGTGGTCCTCTTGGTCAATACAATGGTACATTTGGGACTGGTTGCCCCTGTGGTGCAGGTTGCTGTTGGGGGTATGGATAACCCCTTTGAGCCTGTCCTGCAAAAGGACCTGTGAAAGGTGTCGGAATGGGCATTGTGTCCCTTCCATTTGTAGGCAAACCTTCCAACCCCCCGGGTATAATTTCGAATAAGGGATTATTATAACCCCTGGTACCAGGTATGGCTTCGAACATGGGATTTGCCACCATTCTTATGCTAGTTTCTTGTACTTGCCCAGATCTACCAACTGGTGTGGCTTCACTGTTGAGTACTGAGGCATTTTGGCCTATTACAGGCCTTGAAATGGGTTCATACCAAGACTGAGGCGATGGTCTTTCATAGTTCTGAGTACTAGTCTGACCATTAGTTTGTCCATTAACTTGCATAGGCTGTTTTTCTCTAGCCAATCTTTGTTGAGGGACATTTAAAATTTCCTCTGTATGTCTTGTATTTGTTGGTTGGTGGTTGTTCATTCGATCCAAAAAGGATGTTGCCCACCTTTCCATTGTATTCATTAGCTGTTGTCCCATAGCATCTACCAAGCCATCCCATGGATTTGTTGGCTGAGAAGATGGAACGGTAGATGGTCCAATTCCTTGGTTTCGTCCAATATTATGAACATATGGTTCTTGTCTGAAATCTTGATGCATTCGACCAAAGGTTCTGATAACATAGGAGTCTCCACAGGGTGTGTTACCACATTCTCCTCTGGATTAGGTATTTCTACCTCTCCTTCTACGCCTTCTTCCAAGCGTTCATTTTCTCCTTGTCGTCTTCGTCTAGCCATTTTAATTAGTCCCACTGGGCGTGCCAAAAATATATGTTGGCTTTTTGGCTTTTCGAAGGGTATATTCGTAAATGCAAGCGTGCCAGCAAGGATCAATCAGTCCTTACAGAAGTTATAATTGCCAATCAATTATCAGGCGACTGTGTTTTAGTTCTTTCAGCCTCAATGAAGAGGACTTTTACTGGTGGCTTGACTTAGGAGAATTTAAGAGAAATAACAATTAATACGAAGAACAATCGAAGTATTTCATTAAAATGAGCACTTACAATAGTCCAAACTCAAATTTCGAGGAGGTTCACAAAGACCTACTTGAATCTATTTGAAACTACTCCTATGAATCGAAATGCGGTATGGTATTTAAAGAACAAGTATTTAAAGTGCAGGAATTTAAAATACAAGAAAGGTAAAACTGGGAAGGAAAATATGAAGTAAAGACTGGTTTGTATGATCTGAGTCTGGGGGCTTTTTCTGGGGACTTCCTTGCTATTTATACTTGTAAAGGATGACCTTCAAAATGTACTTCGAACCGTCGAACTGCTCCTCCATGATCGCTGATCATGCTGCCTTAGAAATAGTTCCACTACGTCATCTCTTGCAATTGAACTTCCCTCATGTATTTGAATTTGAATATAGGTAACCGTTAAAGCCACGTCACCTTGTATCTAACTGCTGATCTAATGCTACTCAGATCTTTTGAGAACCAATACTTATTGCCACGTGTACGATTAGAATCGAAGAATAAAATCATCTTCCAATAATACCCTTATTCTGCCACGTGTTGACTTGTAATTGGCTTTTACAAAATATGTAGCCAACAGCGCTGTTTATGATCTTTGCAACTGAGAGTTGCTCGTGGTAGGCCTTTTCTGCGGAGATAACTGGGGCATAAGATGAAAGCATGAAGTGGATTCTTGGGTATGGAACAGAGAGAGAGTGAATGAATTTGGCAGTTATGGAGGAGGTCTTGGAAGGGTAAATTAGTCTATTAAAAATTAATAGGACTTGAAGGAGCAAATAATTTTATCTAGGACTTAATGGATTATAAGTTCACAAAATGGGACTTGTATGTAAATGCCCCTTAATTTTAATTAATATAATGATATTTTATATTATGATATGTGTTAAAAAATATTATTAATTCTAATTTAAAATAAAATTTTAATTTTAATTATTTATTTTAATAATCTTAACCTTATCGTTATATAAAAGTGTTACTTAAATACTTATACATAATAAATTTAGTTAAATTATTTTTTTTATTTTGATAATTTTAGTTCTATTGTGTTATAAAAGTGTAATTATTTTATATGATATATATTAATTTATAAGATAGTAAAATAAATACTCATTTGATATTAAAAGTATAGTTAAATTAAAAAGAGAATTAGTAATATAAAACTAAAAGTGATTCTAATTATTTAATTTTATTATTTTTATATTTATTTGGATAATAAAAATATGTACAAATAGAACTACACAAAATTTATTTAAAATATTAAATATAAATATGTTGTGATTGGATTAAGAAAAAAATACATAAATTAATTATGTGGAGTATTAAATTTTTTTCTTCAATATTCTTTTTGAATTATTCATGCGTATTGCATATAGGTATATGAAATTCAAATTAAATATAATTTTTTTAATAAATAATTTCCTGTTAAAAAAATAAAATATAAATTAATATTAAGCCATCAATAAGATAGACAAAAAAAATATATATATATATAAAAAAATTAATTTGATCCTGCTATATACATAATTAAATGCATTCTGTTTATTTATTTATTTGTATATTGAGCTAATTTTTTTCGAATATCATAATAATTAAATTATAATTATATGTGTGTGTGTATATATATAAGTATTTCTCAAATAGAATCTATACAACATTATTTATTATAATTGAAATTAAATTTGTATAGAACTTTATATATAAATGAAAAAGTATGATGATGTGGCTTTTTTTTTAAAAAATAAATAAATAAACATTTAGAATGTGTTACATAAATAGGACAAAAGTACCACTTTTAATAATATATATATGATGCGGAGCATGCAAATCCTAGAAAAAAGTAAAAGTAAAAATAAAAATACATTGATTTAGTATATATAAGTATTTCTCAAATAGAATCTATACAACATTATTATTATTTTTTTTCATTTAGTATTTATCTCTACTATTTTTAAGTTATTTATTTATTTATTTTTAATGATTGGACTCTATTTATTTATTTATTTATTTTATCAATCAATATGAGAATAATTGCAAATCTAAAATTGATTTGCTTCTTTTTTTTTTTTCATTTACTATATATTTATTTATTTTGAACTCTATTGAGGTTAAATACAGAAAAAGGAAAAGAAAATACAAAAAATTGTTGGATTAATGGAAATACGAAATTGAATCCAAACCTTTATATTGTGTTTAGTTGGGAGATTTAGAGAGAGATTTGAAAAGAAAAATAAAAAATATAGGTGAAATGTGAATAAAATATACATAAATGTCACCTAATTTTACACACATTTTCTCTTTCTCTTTTCAAATCTCTCCCCAAATCTTCCAACCAAACACATCATTAATCTAATAGTTGTATAGTACCCCTTTATAGTGCAAGCTTGGAGGTTCAAATCTTGTGGGGAGGAATTTGACAGCTTCCATTATTTATCCCTAGTTATGAGTGCTGTATCAAGCGGTTGTTGAGTTAGGTGGCTTCTTTGTGGCGGTAGATAGGGTTGTACATATGTATTGTTGGAATATAATTATCTAGTTCATATAATTATTCTAATATTTGTAATAATAAAGGAATGAAGGAAGCCTAGTTGTGTCACTATCAAGAGATACCGAATAAATAAATAAAAGTGAAGCCTAGTATACACAGAGCACCAGTGGTCTAGTGGTAGAATAGTACCCTGCCACGGTACAGACCCGGGTTCGATTCCCGGCTGGTGCAAGCTTACAGTGAGAGCGGTGATGATTCTTCTGCGCCCAACGTGATGGATGGGTCCTTCACAGCCGTCCGATCATTCCGACGAAATCACAGCGCATCTGAGCTCTCTTTTTGTTGTGTGCACTATTTTTTTCAGGTTTTTAATTTGTATTTTTTTGGTTTTAAGTGAATTTTTTTAAATTATTTTAAAAATTAGAATATCGGTAAATAAATCAAAAAATAATTTAACAAATATGAAAATGAAATAAATTTATATATATATATATGTTTTTGTCTTTAGTGATTTTATTAAAGTGCATTTAAATTAAGTAGATCTGAAAAGTAAAAATTTAATTAAAATTAAAAAAAATTCACTTAGAATATAAAATTACAAATTTTAAACTTTAAAAATTAAAAAATCAAACAGAGTTGCCTTTGGTTATCTTATTAAGTCGGTTTTATTGTAAAGAAAAAAAAAATATTAGACAAATCTCATAATAAAATAAAATTTTGACAAATTAGATAAAGCTCATGTTCTTAAAAAAATGTCAAATTGTTACTTAAATGAATTTGACATCATTAAATTTAATTTTTTTTTGGTTGGAGTTGAGGTGTAGCAACTTTGTCATTTACTATCCCTTATACATATTTGTTACCTCCATTTATTATAGGAAAAATTAGTCTAACATCCATTTCCAACTTTAGTAACAAAAGAGGTTCACAATATTTTTTTTATAGTCTAAGGTCCCTCACCCACACTTATATGTCACACCATCTCTCTCTCTCTATATATATATATATATATATACATTTACCAAATCTCTATTCCTCTCTCTCTCTCTCTATATATTTGTGAATTTTGATCCACACTACAAATTTTTTATTAGAGCTTTCACACACACACACACACACACACACACACACTCTCTCTCTCTCTCTCTATATATATATATATATTATGAGAGAAGGATTGATGTTTATAGTGGTGTTTTGGGAAGAATCGGCAAAAAGATTAGTCCAACATGTGATTTGTGCTTGGAAATGTAAGAAATTAGGTATGGCAATAGATGATATCTTTGATATCTGTCTCTTTTTCTACAATTCGACATCCTCAAGCTTCCATAGCTGTCTGGGTGTATTTTACTCTAGTGTACTTAAAAATGAATATAGAGTTAAATGACAAATATATTAGTGATCATATCCCTGTTTTCTATGCAGATGATATATATATATATATATTTGTAAGATACATATTTACAGCACTTGTTGAATTACTTCACTTATAGAAGAAATAATTAAAGGGTTGACAAAAAACTATTTCATTTTTTTCTTCTCTCTCTTCCATGTATAATACACAAAGAAATTTCTTCAAACCAGAGAATTTCCAAAACACAGAGAAAATCAAAGAAATTTCTCTGAGTCAAATTTTTTTTGAATTTCTCTAAGTTGGGCCAAAATTTCTATGAGTTAGATCAAAATTTCTATAATTTTGGGCCAAAATTTTGATTGATTTTCTTTGACATCTGAATTTTTCCCAACCCATCAAATTATGTTGCTTGTTTGATTTTGACTAGTTAATTGTCTCCTTGTGTGTAATTTTGCTCTTGAGATGAATTTTCTCTGATATCACAATTTTCTCTAAACACATTGGATTCATTTTACTCTATGTGTCTTACTTGATTTTCTAAGACTAGTTGTCCCTTTGATTTTCTCTCCAATTTTTTCTAGTATTTTAATTGTCCCTAACCACATTAAACTCTCATTAATTTGTGTTATTTGTTTGATTTTCACTAGTTTAGTTGTTCTTTGAGTTGAATTTTCTTTGACATTTGAATTTTTCCTGAAAACATTAAACTCTCACTAATTTAAGTTACTTGTTTGATTTTCATTGATTAGTTCTCCTTGTGTGTAATTTTTTTATTTGAGATGAATTTTCTTTGGCACTAAGATACCCTCTTTAGATTAATTTTCTCTGAAAACATTGGACTATCTTTGTTTCTATGTCTTGCTTGATTTTCTCTCAAATTTTCTTTGTCATTTGAATTTTCCTTACCCACATTAAGCTCCCATTAATTTATATTGCTTGTTTGATTTTCACAGGATTTCTAATTTCAAATTTTATTTTTGATCTTTTGGAATGTGCAGTGTTTGATTTTTTAAAATTGTAATTAGATTTTGTATTTTAAGTTCTTTGATGAACTTAGCATGGTGTTTTATTGTAAAAATTATAGAAAAATCGGTTTGTGATAGCTCAATTTTGTTTGTAATTTTCTTTGATTTGTACAAAATACAGAGAAAATTGTGAGTAAATCAAACAAAATTGGTCAAAACACAGAGAAATTTGTGAGCAAACCAGAGAAATTTCAGACAAATTTCTCCGCGTTTTTAAATTTCTGTGGATTGAGATTTCTTTGCTTCGAAATTTCTCTATAAAAATTTGAGAGACCCCACCTACTATGAGAATATTCATGTCCCTTATGTTATAAAATCTTAATATGAGGGGCCTTAAAAAAATTCCCCTTATTACTTTTGATATATGATATTTCAATAGAAATAGCAAATTTTATTATTTTATTACTTATTATTTCAATTTATGAGAATTAACTGTTGTAAATGATGCCACGAGGTTTATCATTAATATAATCAAAATAATAATAAATTTTCATGTGAATTAACTTATGAATTTTGCTACTACCCCAAATATAGCTCCTAATGTAGGAATTGTTTCATAAGTGTTTGATTCTTTATACAAAGAAACAATTGATATATAAGGTCCAAATTATTTGGAATAAATTTAAAAGTGAGATTTTAGGAATCTTAAGGTTTTTTTTTTTTATTTATTTATTTTCCTTTACTCATATGTTATGTTTAAATACACGTAGCACCTCAAAGGTTATTTTTTCTTTTAAATAGTAATTAATTATTTGTCTTTCCTATGATTATACTATGAATATTAAAATGTTCTAACTATTATATTAACAAAAATTATGAACAATTATCGTTTTGTTAAGAATCATTGTAACATAGAGCATATACTATACACTTTTTAAATAGTATGATCAATAATCCATTACCATTCATGTATTATGTGAGTTATTTGATATTACTTATGATTAACATTTTTCTAATGGTGCATCATTGAAATTTAAGTTTTCAAAAGTATGTCTAGAGTATTCTCATTATTTATTGGTTTATTTTTGGCAGTGATTTATTGATTTAAATAATTGTTTTTTTCAAGAGAGGTATTTAAAGAATTGTTTAAGCTTATCTTGACCTGACTACGGCGGTATTTGGCAAGTTTTTTGTTTGGATTTTTTTTTATTTTTTTCACTAAAAACAAAATTTTTGTAAAATCAAAAAAACACATTCAAATAAAATATCACATCCAACCCTATAATTATTTCACTTTTTTCTTACAAATATCACATCCAACTACAAAAAAACCTAACTATCTTCCCAAGTACCAAAAAAATTTTCTCTAACAATATCCTACAACTAAAAAAACCTATATAAAAACCCACTTCTCCAACACCCACTATGTGAATTTGTCTAAGTCTTATGTTTTTGTGCCCCCAACCATCAACTCCTGGCTTCGCCCCTTACCCACAAGATTAGTAATCCAATCACATAGCCTATGGAATAAAACAAACATGTTCATAGGGTTGAGTATAATACATGCAATTGTGAAATATTTTTAAAATTTAACTTTGGTTTTGGAGTTTTCAAAGTGATTTTTGAGTTTTTAATCAGTATTTTTTTATTTTTAGGTAATTTTTTTTCAACATTTTCATTATTTTTTATTTTTTATATCGATTTAATCTAAAGACATTTAAAAGTACAAAACTTGAGAATTACTAAATATAAAAGAATATAAAATTCAATTAATTTTTGTATTTATTGAATTTTTTTTAGATTTTTTTACAACTATTTTACTTTTTTAAGTTCATTTAGTTTAAGTGTATTAATAAAAGAAATTTAATTAAAATACAAAAAAATTAATTAAAAATAGAAAAATACGAAAAATAAAAATAAAAAAACTCAAAACCAAACAAAAATAGCATCTCACATGACTTTTGAGTGGATTTGGGGACGCTGCTGCGCACCTGCGCAGCAGCATTTGCTGTGCGGCGGAAATGGGTCCATTTTGGGGTCCATTTTGATAATCCGAACCGTTCACATTTTAGAATACATCAAGTAGAACATGCTTGCAAAAAATCAAGTTAATCGGATATCGTTTACCTATTCATTCACTCACATTTCTATCTACAAAAATAAATAGTAATTGTGATTTAAATTGTTAAAATGAATACAAATGTCAGTGGATGAATAGGTAAACGATATCCAATTAACTTGATTTTTTGCAGGCATATTCTATTTGATATATTCTAAAATGTGAACGGTTCGGATTATTAAAATAGACTTTATTCTGCGCCAAGACAATCTTCTTTGCACCCGTCTTGAAGACATCCCCAAACTCCTTTTTGAGTAGGGTTTATTAAAAATGAGCCTATAAAACTTTGAAACAAATATATATTAGCTTTCGCAACGCAAACCACATGTGGTGCCAGTGGTATAGTGGTAGAACAGCATTCTGCCACGGCACGGGTTCTGGGTTCGATCTCCTTCTGGTGAGCGGTTAAGATCTATTATGCGCTTTTCGTGATGGATGGGTCTGTCACAACCGTCTGATCTTTAAATTTAGATGAAATCACAGCGCATCTGAGCTCTCTATGTTTTTTTATTTCTGTGCTCTTCATGATGGATGGGTCTGTCATAACCGTTTGATCTTTAAATTTAGATGAAATCACAGCGCATCTAAGCTCTCTATGTTTTTTTGTTTTTGCCTATTTAATTAGGTAAGGTTGTTTATATTTTATATTTTATATTTTTGTTTTGTAATGGCATGATAATCTTAAATTCAGATGAAATCATAGTGCATAGCTCTCTATGTTTTTTGGTTTTTGCCTATTTAATTAGGTAAGGTTTATAATTTTTTATTTTTGTTTTGTAATGGCATGGTTAATGAAATTATTTGGTGAAAAGAAAAAATTATTGTTCTGAAGGATACTCTTTTTCGTTCTTACTCATTTTTGTCGGATTATTGATCGCTACTGTTGAAAAAGTCATTGGAGGTGGCCAGCGGCAATGACTGGTGGTGGTGGTAGTTGTGATGTCCCAAATTCTACTCTGAGGGTTAGGGTAACGTCACTAAAGAGTTCTTTGGTCAATAGCTAAGTAAGATCCCAAGAAGATCAGAGAAGTCAATATAGCCTCCCTTGGTTTGGGATGTCCTAAAAAAGTGCACTTTTTGACTTATTGGTGGGTTTGGGTTGGGTTTGGATTGGGTTTGATGTGATGTGTTAGAGAGGTGATGTGATTTAAATAAGATGATGTGACTTAAATAAGATAGTGACTTTTTGACTTTTTGGCTTATTTAGTACATGCCAAACTAGCCACCTTAAATAGTAAGTTATCTTTTTGACAGATCTTAAGAAATATTAGCACAAGGTCTTATAAGTAACGTAGAGGTAGGCATAGGATTACAAGAGCAAATAATAATTACAGTGTTTCAAATCTTAAATTAGAAAACGAGTTTCATTACTATTTCAGTCTAAAAATAAAAGCACGAATAGACTCATAAGCAAAATGGCTGCTAGCTTTCTCTAAAACAGATACAAATCTTCAAATGTCTCTGGTTCTTCGTCTGTGTAGACATCCCATTTTTGACCGACCTTAAGACTCAGACGTCACCGATTGAGCGCTCGGTGATGTTGCATATTGTGCTCGTTCAGAAGTCTCAGAGTCGCGGCCGTGCGCCCTGCCTCCGGACTTCCGAACTCTCTTCTATGCTTTGTCTCGGTTTGCGAACCAGACTCGATTTTCTCAGTTTTCCTTCCTGAGGGGAGGGAGAGGTCCCGTAGACTATCTCCCAATGGCCGTGGGCTACATTTCGTGGCCGTAGGCCATTTTGCCCATTTCGGGTTCGGTCTTGGAGCCGCCGTCGGCCGTGTGCCTCGATTCCGGGACCATCTAACCATCTCCGATTCCTCTGATTTTTTTGGCATGCATCTTATTAACTCCCTTTCGAGGGACACTGGGGTCTTAGATACCCACTTCGTGGCCAAACACCACTTTCGGTGCTTAACGGCCGGTTTTCGGGTCTCGAACCTCGCGGTTTGGCCCCCCGAGCATTCGTTTCGCATCGGTTTTTGTTCATTCTTGGCAGTTACCTCTGTTTTGTCATAACGAGGGACACTGGGGTCTTAGATACCCACTTCGTGGCCAAACACCACTTTCGGTGCTTAACGGCCGGTTTTCGGGTCCCGAACCTCGCGGTTTGGCCCCCGAGCATTCATTTTGCATCGGTTTTTGTTCATTTTTGGCAGGTACCTCTGTTTTATCATAAGGAAGGTCATTGGGGGGTGTGATCCTAGCAATTGTCTCAGTAACTAGTTATGCCCTTTCGGCGCCCTCCGGGACCCATTTTTCTCACTTCCGAGCCAATGTTGAACACCCTAGGGCCATTTCCTTCGAGCCGAAACCACATATTTGTGTTGTACACACATGGGAGGACCCTAAAAAATGGTGCTCGGCCAGTAATTATTCTTTTCATTTTTGTGCCTCTCCTAGGGTTGGATTGTTGTTTCTCCTGGTCCAGAGTTGCCAAATTCCAACCACAGGGTCTTGAAGAGGAGATATAGGAGGACACCACCCTTTGGTGCTCGGCCAGCAATTCCATCTTTTCATTTTTGCCCCTAGCCGGCCGGCCACCTCCAATAAAGGTGGCTAGCCGGCCTACATCCTCTCAGTGCATACTTTACAGCTGTATAGCTGTTTCTCAAAAATATCTTTGGCATCCGGGGGATATTTTGGAAGGGAAAGCTTGGGTGCATTTCCCTCCACCTTTACACCCTCTTTTTTTGTCCATATAAGGGGCCTCCTAACTCAGTCCCTAGGGTTTGAAAAACTTCCCCAAGCATATCTCTCTCTATCTCTCTCAAACTCTCAAGTTTTGGTCTCATTTGTTCATCAACACCAAGCACTACCTTCACCACTTCCATTCCAGCAGCAAGGGAAGGTTTTTCAGAGGCTATGAAGCAACAAACTCAAGCCAAGAAGCAACCAAAGTGTAGTCTTCAAGGGTAAGTCACTATTTCCCATTTTTTAGCACTTTTTTGCATCATTTTTCTACCCTATTTGCTTGTGGTTTTGGGTTCCGACCCTAACTGAGCTTAGGCCTATTTTGAGCCCCTCTTCAACATTGAAGAAGGGCTCAACCCTGTTTGAGCCCTCTATATACCACTTGTCTCAATACCCCTCTTATATGCCATTATTTTGCATAGAATATTTGGCCTATGTGTGATCTGATTTGGAGCATCTCATGAACTGACATTGTGCTTATTTTGAGCCCCTCTTCAACATTTAAGAAGGGCTCAACCTTGTTTTCATGCTCCATATATTACTTGCTTTGAATCCATGTTTTACCCTTGTTTTTGCATGCTTCATCTAGCTTGTGAGTGATCTGTTTTCGAGAATGATATAAAATGTGAGTGGGCCTATTTTGAGCCCTTCTTCAACATTGAAGAAGGTCTCAACCCTGTTTGGCCTCTCTATCATGTACTTGCTTCATAATCTCTCATATTTACCGTAAACTTGCATGATTTGTTTAACCTACATGGGGTTTTTTTTGGAGCATGAATTAAACTGTGATTGAGCTTATTTTGTGTCCCTCTACAACATTGTATAAGGGATCAACCTTGTTGGGGGTCTCCATGTTGTGCTTGTCATTATATCCCTCTTTGGCCCCCATTCTTGCATGCTTTTTTAGGCCTATTTAGCTTCTGTTTTCGGCCATCATCAGTACTGAAAATATCCATATTTTTGCCTTCTTGTCATATTTTATTAAGGGACTTTTCTGGTTTGGTGAATACTTGGTATACCTCTCTTTATAGCCCTCTTTTGGCTCATATTTTGCATGTTATGTTGAGCATATCTACATACTGTTTTGGGGGTTGTCATAAGCTGTAAATGTTCATATTTTTGGTCACTCTTCAATGTTGTAGAACTGTATTTTTCAGTTTGAGCATTGCGTATACCACCTGCTTCATTGTTCCCCTCTTTTCCCCCATTTTTGCATGCTATTTTTGCCATACTTGTGATTGTTGTTTGGCCTTGCTTTGCACTGAAAAAATGCTATTTTGGGGCTGCCTTGCTACTTTTTTGCATGTCATGTACCAATTATGCATGTTTAGTATGGCTGCTGGCCATTTCGGGTGCTTAATATCGCATTTCGAGGCACCTCATTTTTCATCTCTCGGCCTCTTATGTGAGTATAGCTGAGGCCTTCTCATGTTAGTGTAAGCCTAACTTGCATTGTGTATGCCATTTCATTCCGTATGCCATTGCCTCGGTTTGCATGCCCGCGTGCACGCATTTCGAGGCACTTCATTTTCATTCACCAGCCTCCTGTGTGAGTGTGGCTGAGGCCCTCTCATGTTAGTGTAAGTCCATTTCGCATCCTGTATGCCATTTTAGTCTCATTGTATATCATATTTCATGTCATTTCATGCCTTTATGCCATTGCCTCGGTTTGCGTGCCCGTGTGCACGCATTTCGAGGCACTTCACTTTTATCCGATGGCCTCTTATGTGAGTGTGTCTAAGGCTCTCTCATGTTAGTGTAAGTCCATTTGCGTTGCGTATGCCATTTCATGCCTTAGGATCATCGCCTCGGTTCGCGTGCCCGCGTGCACGCATTTCGAGGCATCTCATTTTCATAGCATTGTGCATGCTAGGATTGTATTTTAGTTGCATTCATGCATATCATGCATATTGCATCGTGTTCGGGATAGGAGTTAGCCCGGGCACGGGAAACGAGGCGCGTTCCGTACTCCGAGTGACGGAACGGGTCTCAATTCCCAAGTCACCGACACTCCGGATTTCCCATGATGGAGTTAGGTTTTGTTGTAGCACCCATATGCATTCATCCTATATTGAGTCGTGCAATTCGACTCCTCGGCCATCATGCATCGAGATGCGTGATTGGTGGCACGAGGATCGAGGCATGCATATATTTGTGAAATACATTGCTATGCCCCTTTCCTGCTCTCTGTTGCAGCAAAATGAAGGATTAGCAACTTTTCGGAGCGTGGCACGCATTTCGAGAAACATTGCAAACAGAGGCTAATTGGGGCATCCCAGTGGATTTCCGCGCCAAAGCAGTCCGGCATACATCTTTCATCAATAGCAAGGCAGCCCCTGGCTTGTATGCCAGTTTACAGCTTTCTTAGTCAATCTGTTAATTAATTAGGAATTTGTATATTTATTTCGGACTGTAATATTTTGGACTGTAATATTCTTTTATTCGGACTGTATTATTTATTCGGACCCTCCGATCGAGGGTATAATTGTAATAAGGGTGTGTGAGTGTGATGTATGTTTTCCAACCCCCACTTCTTTCTCCCTTTTATTTACCCGCTTATGATGGTTAGATATAGGGCATATTTCAATTAGCATATAGTATGACAGCATGTTTGCATCATTCATCTGTTTTGCACGCACCGGGCTCGGCGCATCATACAAACTGCATTTGTATTTCAAATCCAAATTAAATACATGTTAGTTGTAGCATTCCATGTGCCATGTTTAGAATAGCCGAGCCTACTATAGTTTGCATCTTTGCATGTGTTGCATTAGGCATTTCTGTATATTTAGGATCCATGCATGGATTTCTAATGAGCTTCTGTTTTGGCTCGGAGTACTCAGTGAGTTTTATGCTTTAGCATCCTTGCATGCGTATGAGTGTTGCCATGAATAGCATGCTTACCATGAGGCTATGTGCTTATGTGATATAACTGCCTTGAATGCCTGTGGGTGGAGGTTGAGTTACTTGGATTGGACAATTCATCAAATATTTGTTTTAAGCCCACTAGATAGTGGCAAAATCATGTTTTCCTAAGCCCACCTGAGGGTGGCAAATCCGCGTCTTAGCCTATCTGTGGGTAGCACCATCAAACCATTTTCAAACAAACAAACATGAAATGTTTTGTTCCAATTCAGGCGATTCAGTCTATACTTGTATGCTGTGCGCATCACATAGTAACCTAGGCTAATAACCGGAATAAGAACTCGCAATGTTTTCAAAAACAGATATCATGGTTAGTAGAGGCCGGTCTTTGACCGGGCGAGCGGGGGTGCTCCCGAAGTGACCTTCCCCAATCGTACCCAAGTTCCCGAGCCGAGACAACTTTGGTGATGACGGACACGTGGCCTTTTGGCACCAAGTCAGGGTTTCCTAAATTTCCCATTTTAAAATATTTAGGTGGCAACTCTGTATCTGGCGAAGCAGTCCATGTTTGGCACTTCTTTCAAAAAATCTGTTTTCAAAACGATTTGCCAGATTTGGACTCTTCGGTTCAAGATTAAGAACCGTGACATTTGAGTCCTTCGAACTGTAGTGACCCAATATTGAACCAGAACGGGGGGGACTCGCACTTTTCCCCGGATGCGTTCGGGACGATCTACGCTTTATGGCGACTCTGCTGGGGATTTAGAGAACTTGACTCGAACTCTTGATATCTGGTTTTGACTACACTTGTGTGTTTCTTTGCATTGCATTTGCATTGGTGCGCCTAGGACACCGTGTTTGCCATCTGCTATTCCTGAGCGGTTTGCCGGAGGCTTGTCTTGTCAAGGCATGTCCATAAGGCTGACGGGTTACGGTCCCTGCCAGTATGGGAACACAAACCCCGGTTTTACCGGGGCACCCTTTTTGACCATTCGACCTAGTGCATATTCGGATCCATAGTGACCATTCCAAACTAGGACAGGTTGCTTACCCGTTTATAGGTTGTTTGAAGCCGCTGCGTGCGTAGCGAAACCCTAGTTCCTGACAAAATAGGACAGGGAAACCCTGCCCCCAACATAGGGGTGTTTTCATTTCTCACTTATCTGCTATGTGCTTGTTAGAGTGTGCCTCTACAGGGAATGCATGTATCAGTTGAGTTCGGGCATCAGGCCTGCGAGCACCAGTCAGTATCTGAGAATCAGTTGTCTGTGAATATCCGATTCAGTTTTGGGTTTTGGGGAACAGTGATACAGGGACAGTGACCAGTGATTGAGGACAGTGTATTTTCAGCTTATCAACTGCGTGTTGTATGCCCGACTGTGTGTTGTGTGTATTTAATTTAAGATGTTATGCTGCCCGTTTTTCTGGTTATTTATTTCCTTTTTGCTTTATTATCTTTTTGCTAGGGCAGTTTGTAGCATGATTGCTTCTGAACCAATAGATACCCCCCAAGCACTTTGGACACGAGGTCGCCGACTCAACCGATCCGAGGATCTCGTTGACGGACATCCGGTGTTCCACTCTCTACCCCCAGTTATCAGAAGAAGGCCGAGAAGGCGTAGCGTGTCGGAACAAGGATTACCGGGACAGAGGGTCGCTGACAAGAAACAATCGGCCGAGATTTCGTATCCGCCAGAGGTACATCTACCGGCCATTCAGATGGAACAACAGAATACGTCAGGGATGGAGGCGATGATATGCCAGATGCATGAGAGCATGAGGCAGATACAAGATGATGCCACCCGCCAAGCGGAATTTTCCAAACAACAAGCCACAGTCATGGCCCAACAGGCCGAGCTGATTACTAGGCTGCAACAGCAGAACGCAGCGTCTACTTCACATCAGGCTCCTCCTCCACTCCGCTCACTTCGAAAGCAGGCATCCACTGGTTAGAACACCCCGCCAAATCCTCAGAATGTCCTCCCAAATACTCAGAATACCTTACCCGATGTACGGAATACTCAAGAGGACATAGGTCTTCCAACGGGGCCGGCTCCGCCCCCACTTCTGCCGCAACTGTCCAAGAATCTCACACCTAACCACCCGGACTCTCCGTTTGAGTTCGAGGTAGATCATCTGACAAAGCTGAGTAAGCTGGAAAAGCTTTTTAAGAAATCACAAGGGGTGAAGGCCATCCCAGACATTGAAGATGGCTACACTGACGTGGCCGTGACACTGCCGGATAGATTCAAGATGCCCCAGATTGATCGTTTTGACGGATCAGGGGATCCTATGGTCCATCTCCGGCTATTTTCAGACATCTTGAGGCCAATGGGCCTAACCCGACCACAGAAGCTTTCTTTATTTGGCAGAACTTTGTCAGGGGTGGCGGCCATCTGGTACGCAAAATTAGAAGACGATGTGAAGAGAAATTGGGATGAGTTGGCTGAGGCCTTCGTTGCGCAGTATTCGTATAACACGCAGATCGAGATTACAACACGTGATCTCGAGACAACGAGGCAGGAACAAAAAGAGACTTTCTCTGATTTTGTAACTCGGTGGAGAGCGAAGGCATCGATGATGACCTTAAGGCCAACAGATAAGGATCAAATTCGGATGATTGTACGCAACCTCCAACCCAAGTTAATGCAGAAAATGATCGTACTCCCTTTCCCCACCTTCTCAGATTTACACGAGATGGGGGTACAGATCGAGGATGCGATGAAGCAAGGTTTAATCGATCAGGACCGAGAACAGCCCCGAAGGACATTCAATCGCAATAACAACGCAGGCCCGAGTGGCGCTGCCAACACAAGAACTTCAGAGGTCGGTATGGTCACCACCACTCCCCTTTCTCAACCAAGGCCCGCAGCGGCCACCCCCTTTTCCAGTACCTCCGAGAGCCGTAACCAAGCCCCGAGATACCAATCTAGAGGTCAAAGAACCTTCACTCCACTATATATGCCCCTGTCCAAGGCTCTAGGGGTGTTAATCAGGAAGAAGCATCTGACACCCCTGGAACCGAGGCCACTGCCGAATCCACTCCCCCCTTCCCATAACCCAAGCACACATCGTATGACATGGCCATGACCGCAGATCAATGTTTCAATTTGCGTCCACGAGATTTAGGACCTCGTTGACAAAAATATCATCGTACCTCCCGAAAGACCCAACGTCACAACTAACCTACTCCCCGCACATAACCAAGATCCACCACCCAAAGAGTCAACCTCATCCAAACTGGGGTCGTTTCCTACGATCCTAGTATCTATATTACTCCCTCTCACCTACCTAAGCCGGAGGTGATCCTTCCTGATTGCACCGACTTGTGCATGTTGGACACCTTCACAACCCAATCTGAGCCAGAGGTGGTGACCTCCGAAGATGGAACGGGGCAGGTTTCAGAAGGGAACAGAATTGGTGAGTCTGGAATGGGACAGTCTGGGAATCTAGCTGGAAGAGCCTATGATCCGAGTGGATACATTGTATCAGTGGGCCGGTCTGAGCCGATTGTAGGACTGCCAGAAAAAGCTGAATTATGCATGATTCGGGGGGACGAACTAGAGCGAGGCGCAGATGATCTGACAACGGTGGAAGAAGATTTTGCTAACCTCCAGTTCCTCAACGACCAAGAAGCAGGGGATGCAACAATTAATTGGTTTGAATATGGGGAGTCAGCGGAAATTACCGGGTGGTTAGATGACCAGCCAGATGTTGTGGAAATTCAGCCAGAGCAAGGCCCGACAGGGGCAGAAGTATCAATGATGGCCGGAAGGGCCGAGAGTCAGAATGAACCACCGGAGAGCGCCGGTGCAAAGAATTTCGCTCGGGATCAAGATATTGTGAAAACCGAACAACAAACCCTACTAACACAGGAGGAGCAAGAAAAGAGGTGGAATTCTGAGAGAATCCGGAAAGCCAAGAACCATGAAGAGGTTGAAAGTGCTGCGAGCACGAAAGCAGGACATGCTGTGAGCATGTGGGATGAAAGTACTGAGAGTACAAACTTGCCAGAACCAGATAGGTGTCTGTTAAACGTCAGTGGGATGTGGTGGGAAGACGATGACTTGTGTCTTGCCCACACAGATGAAGATTGGGCAGGTGCCCAACCAGATGATACTTGGTACCTCGATGAGGTGGATCACATGACCAGGAGTGGGCGGTACTTCAAGCCCCCGCACCTCGACCAACCCGAAGCATCTGGGAAAGATAAAGAGGCCGAGAAACAGAGAGAGAAGCAGATTGAAGAAGAAGCTGTGCTCAAACAGTTAAAGAAAATACAGGCAGACATCTCCATCTGGGGACTGCTTATGGCTTCAAGGGTGCACAGACAGGCTGTCCTATCTGCTATGGACAAGGCCAAACTCTCCATCGAAACTACGCCAGAGCAGCTGGTTGGGCTGGTTTTTTCGGGAGGGGGTTCCCGGGCATTAACCTTTTCAGACAAGGAATTGCCGCCTGAGGGCGTGAATCATAACAAACCTCTCTACATCTCCGTGGAGTGTAGAGATAAGTGGATACCGGTGGTACTTGTTGATACCAGGTCTGCTATCAATGTCTGCCCGGTCAGAACGGCATATGCAATTGGGTTAAAACCCGTAGACTTCATACCAACCACTCAGGTGATCAGAGCTTATGATAATACCACTAGAAAAGTGATGGGGACTGTCAAGGTTCAGACCCAGGTTGGTCCAGGACAACACAACATTGAATTTCATGTCTTGGACGTTCCCACAACCTTCAACTTGCTCTTGGGGCGACCGTGGTTGCACCAAGTAAAAGCAGTCTCTTCCACTCTGCACCAGATGTTGAAATACCTTCATGGGAAGGGGGTTGCAATCGTTTTCAGAAATTCATCCATCCATCCGCCGCCAGAAGTGTCTACGCCAGTTTTGGAAATCGAGCACGGCACGGAGGATGTGTTTTTGTCAGGGTTCACTTTGGCAGAGGCTCGGGTAGTGCAGAATATAATGGCTGTGAATGAAGGTGTGTACGTCAGTGCTCAATCCGTCTACCTCATGAACAAGCTACAACATATTCCCGGGATGGGATTAGGAAGGAGCGGCAGGAAATGAGTCGCAGCATTGGCCGAAGTGCCACACAACCCGCATACCTTTGGACTGGGTTATCTACCCACCAAAGAGGACTGGATGAGGAAAGGAAAAGAAATGGCCGAGCAGAGAGCGAAGCAGCCGAAGCCTTTTGATTTAATGCACAGGCCCATCCAGGGTACCCTGAACGGACGCTTCGTCCGGAAGGGGGAGGACTTTCCATTTTGCGGCTTCCCGGAGCCATGGCTAAACGCAGAGAAGAAGCGCGTACCAGGTTTCAAATTCTTCTTTGACCTGCAACTATCCGGGGATGATGTTGCCACAGAGCAGACAGACCCAACAACTGAGGTTGAGCAGAATAAGGCAGTGGATCCTGAGGGCACAGAATTGGAAATGGGGGTAGCACTGGCATGTCTCCTCTCTGATCCTCCGATCGACCAAGAGTGCTTGGGGGATAACTTCGTGGTTTCCATGATTGGGGATGAACGATCGCGACGGCTGACTATCTTGATGCATCAATCGCACTCTCTCACTTGGCAAGATGAGGAGGATTTTTGTCCAAAGAAGACCGGATCAGTAGTGAGCGGAATCGATTCCACCGAGTCTGTGAGTCGAATCAGTTCCACTCGACCGAAGTCCGGTCTGGTACTCGGGAATGTTAACCGGATGCCACCGATCTAGGTCATTTTTTTCCTTTTCATTTGAGTCTGTTGTAACCGATGAATTGGACGATTTGGATGTACCTAATGAGAATGAACTATCTGTGGTTTCCGAGTACTTTTCTGTGCCCCTAATTTATTGCATTAATTCGGACTTTCAAAATTTTGATCAAAACGACGAGGACGAAGTTCCTCCGGTTTTACAACGTTTAATTGAGCAAGAGCAAGAGAGATTTGTTAAACCATTAATGGACGAAATCATTTCTGTGAACATTGGTACTGAGGAAGACCCACGGCTGGTCCAGATCAGGTCCACGTTGTCTTCGGAGGAACGAGAGCGCTTAGTCGCTTTATTAAAAGATTTCAAAGATGTTTTCGCGTGGTCTTACGAAGACATGCCTGGAATCGATCCTGAGATTGTACAGCATCGGATCCCCCTTGACCCCGAGGCCCGACCTGTCAAGCAGAAACTCAGAAGGATCCGCCCGGAGTGGGCTCTTAAGATTAAGGAAGAGGTCACCAAGCAAATCGATGCAGGCTTCCTACTGGTATCTAAATATCCGACTTGGTTGGCCAACATTGTTCCGGTGCCGAAGAAAGATGGCAGGATCCGGGTGTGTGTAGACTTCAGGGATTTGAACAGAGCTAGTCCGGCGACGACTTTCCTTACCGCACATCGATGAGTTGGTAGATTTCACCAGGCATGCATTGCTCTCATTCATGGATGGCTTCTAGATACAACCAGATAGTGATGGCACCAGAAGATGTGGAAAAGATCGCATTCACCACCCCTGGGGAAACATATCGCTACCGGTAATGCCGTTTGGGTTGAAGAACTTTGGAGCTACTTATCAACGGACGCGACCACAATACTACATGATATGATCCACAAAGAGGTTGAGGTGTATGTGGGCGACATGATTGTCAAGTCCAAAGAAAGAGAGGGCCACTACACCGCCTTTGCACAAGTTTTTTCAAAGGATCGTGGAATTAGGTTGCGCTAAACCCTCGTAAATGTACGTTTGGTGTTACAAATGGGGAAAATCTCGGGTTTCGATTACAAAAGGGCATTGAGGTCGACCTTCCAAGATCAAGGCCATCTTAGAAATGCCACCACCAAGGACCAAAAAGAGGTGCGACACTTTCTGGGTAAAGTTCAATTCATACGGTGGTTTATTTCATAATTAACCTGGACTTGTGAACCACTTTTTGGCCTCCTGAGGCAAGGAAAGGAGTTCCACTGGAACGGCCGATGCCAAGCTGCATTTGAACAGATCAAAGAATATCTACGTAACCCACCCGCTTTTATCGCCACCGTAACCGTGGAAACCGTTGATTTTGTATCTCACAAGAATGAAACTACAATGGGCTGCATGCTTGCACAAGAATCAGAAGACAAGGCAGAAAGAGCCATTTACTATCTCAGCAAGAAGATGCTGGAGTATGAGACCCGATATACACCGCTGGAAAAGGCTTGCTTAGCTCTGGTATGGGCTACCAGGAAGCTGCGGCACTACCTGTTAGCTCACTGTGTAATGTTGGTTTTACGACTTGATCCCATCAAATATCTCTTCGAGAAACCAGCGCTTACGGGTAGACTAGCTCATTGGTTGCTGTTGCTTTCCAAATTTGATCTCACATATGTGGCACGCAAGTCAGTAAAAGGAAGAGCAATGGCAGAGTTCCTTGTCGACCACCCGGTTGAGGGGGATGAAGCAGTTGAATATTTGTTCCCGGATGAATCAATTATGCATATCGACAAAGAAACCTGGACGATGTACTTTGACGGAGCGTCAAATCAACACGGGTATGGGATAGGAGTGTTGCTGATAGCACCCGATGATTCCCGTATCCCTCTCGCCTTCAAACTCCTGTTCAAAGTCTCGAATAATGAAGCAGAATATGAGGCGTGTATCGCTGGTCTAGAAGCAGCCCTGGAACTAGGGGCAAAACGACTGGACGTTATTGGGGATTCGAACCTTGTTGTGTCTCAAGCTAAAGGAGACTGGAAAGTAAAAGAGGAAAAGATGATGATGTATCACCAAACCTTGGATTTGCTGATTCCTCGGTTTGAAAAGCTAAGTTTTACTCATCTACTAAGAGAGAACAACAGGTTCGCAGATTCTTTAGCAATTCTATCTTCTATGATAGACATCCCGTGTGGAGTCCGAATGCGTCCAGTTATCATTGACCAGAAATTTGCACCTGCCTATGAGTCGATTACAGCCATAGATGAAGTACAGGACGAACACCCCTGGTATTACGACATCTGGAACTTCTTGGAGAAAGAAGCATACCCGCTAGGGGTAAATGCCAAAGACAAGAGGGCAATCAGAAGAATGACAGTTCAGTTCATCATCTGCGGGGGTAAACTGTATAAACGGGGTCATCTGGAAATGCACAAGCTATGCGTTGATGCTGAAGAGTCAAGGTGTCTGATGGAAGCCATCCACGGAGGTGAATGTGGTGCACACATGAATGGGTTAATGTTGGCACGGAAGATCCTTAGACAAGGTTATTACTAGTCTACCATGGAGGAGGATTGTATTGGCTTCGTCCGGCGATGTCACAAGTGTCAAATTCATGCAAATCGCATGAACATCCCGCCGTCAAAGCTGTACAACATGACTTCGCCATGGCCGTTTTCTGTCTGGGGAATTGATGTAATCGGAGCTGTTACGCCAAAGGGGTCGAATGGGCATGAGTTCATCTTGGTAGCGATAGATTATTTGACAAAGTGGGTTGAGGCTCAATCTTATGCGGTGTTGAAGGCTTCGTATGTAGCAAAATTTATCAGGAACAACATTATCTGTCACTACGGGGTCTCAAATGAAATCGTTTCAGACAATGGTTCCCACTTCAAAAAGGAGGTGATTGATTTGTTGGAGAAATACAATGTGGCTTTTCATAAGTCGTCTACTTACCGGCCGTAAACCAACGGAGCAGTTGAGGCCGCCAACAAGAACATTAAGCGCATACTACAGAAGATGGTGGAAACCTATCGGGACTGGCCAGACAAGCTGCCTTTCGCTCTGTGGGGCTACAGGACTTCGATCAGAACCTCTACTGGGGCGACTCCGTACTCATTGGTTTATGGGATGGAAGCCATTTTGCCTATTGAGATTAAGGTCCCGTCATTACGAGTATTGGCCAAGTGCCAGATAGCCGAAGCAGATTGGTAGCAAAACAGATTTGAGGAACTCATGCTTTTCGATGAAAGAAGGCTGAAAGCACTGTACCACATCCAAGGTTATCAACGCAGAATCGCCCGGGCTTTTAACAAGAAGGTTAAGTCCAGGAATTTGAAAGAAGGAGATTTGGTACTCAAAGACAACCGAGCTCCCATCCACGACCCAAGGGCAAGTTCGCACCCAATTGACCGGGTCCCTACATTATCAAGTCAACTGGGTCGTGGAGCCGTGGTTACGATGGATCTAGATGGCTTGGAGTTTTCCCAACCGATCAACATGGACAAGTTGAATAAATATTACCCCGAGAGGCTCAAGGGCCGAAAACCCGAAAGGGCGACCTAGGTAAAACTCAGAGCACAGAAAATTTGAAATTATAAAAACTGAGCTCGCGAGGTTGAAAACCCGCAAAGAGCGACCTTGGCAAAAGTTAGAGCGCAAAAGGAGAGTAAAAATACCCGAGCGAACCCGAGCCTGAACTACGTAAGGCTTGATTCCCGTCTATGGGATACGTAGGCAGCTTCATCTTGAAGTTCAGCCCTAATCTTTTCCCCGATCAACTTTGTCCATATTAATCATCTCAGTCATCTCTATTCATCAGCATTTATCGTGATCTCTGGTACAGTGTTATTCAGACTAGGGGCAACTTTCCGTTGCATTGAAGTGTTGCGGCCCCATCCAGACTAGGGGCAACTTTCCGTTACTATGAATCGCCGAGGCACTTTTCAAACTAGGGGCAACTTTCCAGTTGCTAGGATTCGGGGTTGTGTATCTCAGTGACAGATTTCAGGTGTGTCCAGTTCTGATCCATATCGAAAATAGTTTTAAAAAGTTTTAATAAAAGTTGACTTTGTTCAAATTAATCTTTTCACAACTAAGACCATTTTTGGACCAAAAACGGAGAATTTTCAGTACCACAACCTTCAATGTCATTGATTTCAAAACAGAGTTCTCTTGCCCTTGCATACAATTGAAGTTGCTTTTTATTACATTCATAACGAAAACTTGAAAGTACTAATAAAGCAATAAATCTGGGGCATAGTTAAGTCAGGTGTCCCTGCGCCCCCTTCCAGAGCTGGTTGAAGCCTCCGATGCCAACCTAGGCCCAACCTGTGCTTCTTCATTGAGCCAATCCCAGCACTCGTCAGATAAAGTGCAACTAAAGATAGGGACGGGGGACAGCAGCTCTCTAGCCCTCCAGGCCGAAGTATGTCGGGCAAGGTGTGCACCTCGAACCGGGAAAGTGGCTGGGTACTCAATCCCCTCCGGAGGGCAAGCCTGATCATGGCCAAACTGACGCAGAATGCGGAATGGGAAATAAAATACGCAGTGAGTCAAGCCGACCAACCGGATCCCAGTATCCTGAAACATGCTATAGCTCATCGCCGGAAGGTTAAGCCAAGGACAGCGCCAAGCAATGCAATCAGCAGACAAATTGCACATCCATTCAAACCACCATCCCTCATCAAGGGCATCGACCAGGCGTTGTCGAAAGAAGTAGCCACGGGCTGAATAAGCAGGGCAAAAGTCCACAACTCGCAATCTGTCCATCAACCATATCTGGGGAGGGATGAAAAATGAGAGAATAAAGAATAGAGAGATGTGCGATGAGAGAAAAGTAAGATAAGGGTTTTATGAGAAAAACCGAGTCCGAGGGCCAAGTGATGTGAGCGAATACATATGTGAGCTTGGGTGGGAAACATTACCTGCAGCAGTAGTGGACTCCCTGCGAACCTGGTTGTTTTCCGGCAGTGGAAAGCATCCAAGCCCATCAGTGTCTCGGCCAGAGTCATGGCAATGCAACTCTTTCCCTCTTTCAAGCCTTGTGCAACTTCGATCAGACGGATGCTAGCTCCTCCGGAGTCCGAGACGAACAGAAAATGAGATAGCATGCACAAGTAGAGCGCATGTTGTCAGAAACCTTGCCAATGATGGTTGCTACGGTCACCGGCATCATAGAATCGGTAAATGAAGCTTGGGATATCCAACAAGCCATTACCAATCAGAGATCGAGCATCATGCGCGTTGAGACCGCACATCTGCCCTAAAGCTTGGGCATGGCCAAAACGAGACTGAGGCAAAATCTTTTCTGAGCGTTCAGACTCCATCAAAACTTGAAAATCTTCAAAAGTAGGACATACCTCTTGCCCTCCGAAGCTAAAGACATGCGTCACCGGGTTCCAAAACCTTACCGCAGCACGGAGGAAAGGAAGGTGCAGTGGAGTCCGCCTCAACGTAAATAGTGCATTTAAGCCGAAACCCCGGAAGTTCAACTTTTCCGAGCCATCTAGAGAAGAAATCCAAGATGTGAGATTTTCTGCGAGAAATGCCTCCATTTTTGTAAGAAACAGTGATGAAATGAATAAATTCCAAGGCTGGGGCTTTTATAGGGGGGTAAAACACTATTCAAAGTACAAGTGTCAAAATTCTGGGGGTTGCGGAGGAAGTGGCCGGCCAGCCATCTATCCTAGTAGGCCGGCCACCCTCTAACTTCCAGATACAAAATGTGTTTGGCCGCGTGTTGGTCCTGTTTCGCCCTCCGGAAGGAAGTTTGAGGCAGTTCTAGGCATCGGGAACGTCGAAGGCCTCCATTTCTCTCAAATTCGGATGCGTTTCATCACCCAGATCGTCCGTCCGAAATACGCTTTGTTGTATTTTTGCTTATCGAGTTGTTGTTTTGCTTATCAAGTTGTTGTTTTGTTTGTCGAGTTGTAAGTTTTGTCGAGCTGTCGCATTTTGTGTTTCGAGTTATTACTTTTTGTTTATGCAATTTTGTTAAGTCTTGTTTATCGAGTCGTTAACATTATTGTACTTTGTTTATCGAGTTGTAAACTTGCTAAGATTCTGTTATTTCTTAGTGAGTCGTTTTTTTTGATTTGTTGCGTCGGTTCATTACCTGACCCGGTAAATACACAAGGCACATTTTCATTCAATTCTATTTTGTGCAAAATGATGCGTCGCGATGCTAAGAATTTCAAATGCAAACATCTTTTCAAAAGCAGTTTCATTCCATCACGTTTTACAACAAAATAAAGGTACAAGTTTTACAAGAAATAAAACTGCCTAACAAAATGCAAAGTGCTACAAAACTACTAGCAAAAAGTAAAATAAAGCAGGAAATAACATCAATCTCCTCGGGAACGGGAATGAGGAGGTCCTTTCATCCTCTTCTGTGGGACGACCTCTGCACCATCATCATCATCCGGGTCAGAGCTATCATCCTCCGGATCCCCCTCAGCCTCATCTCCACTCCCGGAACCAAGACCGGAGCCTCCCTCCCCTGCGGATGTCTCGACTCATGGTTCCGCGACCTCCTCCTCCTCCTCCTCAATAATGGGTGCCCTACGTCTGCGGGACGACCCTGCTCCTCGAGCTCCTCGAAAAGGCCTAGATGGCCCAGCTCCCTGAGAAGGCCTGGATGGCCCAGCTCTCTGAGAAGGCTCGGATGGTCCGGCCTGTGACGAAGCATACACGGGAGGCATCTGAAAATGAAAAGTTCAAATACATCAGTTCAAATATGAAAAGCAGATGCGGGTACAAAATGTGAGTGGGGTATGTGTTAGATGTGCTCTACACAGCCTATCAATGCAGCAGAATGTTCAAAACCAATATGTTATCAGAAATATGTTAAATACAGGGAAGATGAACAGTACCTGCACGCCCATGATGGCCATCTGTGCCTCCCTCCGTAGGATCATGCCCTCGAATGTGGCCAGCATCCCGAGCAGCTCGTCCGTGTACTCAACTGGGGGCTGCAAATACAAATGCAAAACTATCAGCGAGGGAATGAATGTCCAAGTATCTGACTGGTAAATCAAAGCTGTAGAACATACCGGGGGTGAATCAGGGTCTCTGACATATCTGTGGTCAGGAAGAGGAGGCTCTAGCGGGACCTGGTAAGGAGCCCCGAACCGCCAACTCGTCAACTCGATCGGCATGTCTGGCCACCCAGGATGATGATGAAGAGACGGAGTGATCGGAGGAATCGAACTACCTCTACCCCTAGATGCACCATTCGCTAGAGGAGGGATACCAGAGCACCGCACGACTCGAAGATGGCATACCAAGAGGGCCTCGATGGCGAGCACGCACTCATGTCAAGGGGGGCATCGATATATCTGACGGTAGGTGGCGTAGTTCCTCCATGAGATATAACAAAGCATCGGTGCTCGCATAGCACCGATGACCTCTGGCAGAGAGTCTATCGGCAAATCGCATAGTGGCTGGAGGTACAGCAGGAGGGTCCTGAGAATCGTACCCCCACACCTGACGCAGGAAGCGTTCCCCAGAAACCATGCCCTACCGACTGGTCCTTCGAGCAAGAACCGATACTGAGAATTACTCGATCCTCCGGGATACGAATGTCGGAGACCGTCACCAAAGACCGCCAGTATCGCCAAGTAATCATGGATAACCAAAGGCATAAACCAATCAGAAATCAGGAATATACAGGGTAGATCAAAGACAAAAATGGAAGGAACTGAGAGTTCTGGAATACCTCTGTCGCCCGCACGGTATCAAAATACTGTCGCAAGTAGAAGAGAGTCTCTCGAGCTCTCGGTCGGTGCTCGCCCTCGAATACCAGCGAAAACGGAGTCGTAAGGAGTCCTGCCACCTCCATCTCCGGGGCTAATGTGGGAAAGTATACGTACACCCATAGCTGAGAAAAGCAGCGCAGAATATGAATACAAAGTGCTAAAGGCAGAATACAGAGTGCAAAGTGCGCCGTGTGTGCAATGAACAAGTAATAAGGAGCAGAAATGTAAATCAAGAGGACAGAACGTACCTCCCAGGCTCTCCAATAGCCGCCAAGTAAGTCTCCCCGCCCGCGAGAGGCCGCGCTCATATAACAATAGATGGTAGCCAGGCCAGCGCCACCCCAGTCATATCGACTGACCTGTGATAGGTCTACCAGGGCGCTCAGAAGATATAACCCAACAGTGTTCCCCCTATCGGCAAACAGAGTGGTGCCGAAGAGGAACATGAGGAAGCCACGGGCGTACTGCTCAACCTCCTCGGGAGACTCAGGCTCCATCTCCGGCCTCCGAAAACGGGAAGAAAACCAAGTGTACTGGACTCTCCCGGAAGCTCTGTCTACAGGTGGGCGAGCCCTCAACAGATATATCCATGCGGCCTCCCACTCTCCCATATCCTCGTTGTAAGGTATGGGCCAACCGCCTATGTCTAGGCCGGTGAGCACAGCAAAGTCTAGCGGGGTCATGGTCATATCCCCGGTGGCAGAAAAGTGGAAGGAATTGGTGGTGTCCCACCATCTTTCCACCAAAGCAGCCAACAATGTCCTGCTGGTAGGGCAGCGTGATAATCCCACACAGAATGGTCCGAATCCTGCTAGATCAACCAGATCTCGGACAGCCTCTAGAAGCTCAATCAGCAGTCTCATGACAAGAGAGCCAGATCCTCAGACAAGGCGAGAGTCAACTGATTCGTAATGAATACATGTGCTTAGTACACAATAAAATGCAATGAAATGAAATGAAATAGTCAGGTGTGCAAATGAAATGAATCGATGGAACGTGTGTTCACTTCAAACTGGATGCGTGTTCGTAAAATCGAGTTTGGGACCGTGTTCTACTCTTAATCGAGTGTGGTGTTCACCATCAACTTGGACTGCGTGTTCAGAAAATCAGAGTTTGGGCTGTGTGTTCTACTCTTAATCAGTGTGGGCTGCGTGTTCACCATCAACTTGGACTGCGTGTTCAGTAAATCAGAGTTTGGGCTGTGTGTTCTACTCTTAATTAGTGTGGGCTGCGTGTTCACCATCAACTTGGACTGCGTGTTCAGTAAATCAGAGTTTGGACTGTGTGTTCTACTCTTAATCAGTGTGGGCTGCGTGTTCACCATCAACTTGGACTGCGTGTTCAGAAAATCAGAGTTTGGGACTGTGTGTTCTACTCTTAATCTGTGTGGGCTGTGTGTTCACCATCAACTTGGACTGCATGTTCAGAAAATCAGAGTTTGGGATTGTGTGTTCTACTCTTAATCAGTGTGGGCTGTGTGTTCACCATCAACTTGGACTGCGTGTTCAGAAAATCAGAGTTTGGGACTGTGTGTTCTACTCTTAATCGATGTACGTGTGTTCACCATCAACTTGGATGCGTGTTCATAAATCGAGTTTGGGACTGTGTTCTACTCTTAATCGATGGGCTGTGTGTTCACCATCAACTTGACTGCGTGTTCGAAAATCGAGTTTGGGACTGTGTGTTCTACTCTTAATCGGTGTGGTGTGTGTTCACCATCAACAGGCTGCGTGTTCGTAAAATCGAGTTTGGGCTGTATGTTCTACTCTTAATCGATTAGGTGTGTGTTCACCATCAACTTGGACTGCGTGTTCAGAAAATCAGAGTTTGGGCTGTGTGTTCTACTCTTAATCAGTGTAGGCTGTGTGTTCACCATCAACTTGGACTGCGTGTTCAGAAAATTAGAGTTTGGGACTGTGTGTTCTACTCTTAATCAGTGTGGGCTGTGTGTTCACCATCAACTTGGACTGCGTGTTCAGAAAATCAGAGTTTGAGCCGCGTGTTCTACTCGTTAATCAGTATGTGCTGTGTGCTAACTTTCAAATTCGGGCTGTGTGTTCGGCAAATCAGTGTTTGAGCCGTGTGTTCAATTCTTAATGTGTATTGTGCGTTCATAGTCAATCAATGAGCCTAGTGTTTAGCAATTCAAATGTTTAAACTACATGTTCAGAATGCAAGCGAAGTACTGCGTCATAAGTTAAAACTGTGTGTTTAAGCATGGCAGAGCTACAAAATGCACGAAAAATGCAGAAAATAGAGTAAAATACCTCTCGTGCCTCATGAGAGAGGTGCTGCTCCGGCTCTCGCAGCAGTAAATCCCCGGGTGCCCGGTCGTTGAACCCAGTGAAACGACGAAAGACGGCCCGCGGAAGTGTGTGTACCGGTGGGGCGTATCTCCCGGGAATGAAAGGGCGGACTCTTGGGGGCAGTGTCATAATGTCAAAGTCATCCCCGGCACCTGGAGGACCTCCGCCATGAGGGTAATTGCCTGCCATTTCAAAAAAGTCTGCAAAAATGAGCAAAATGACTCAAAATTGGAAAAAGTCAACAAAAGTCAACTCCCGGGAAATGAAAAAGTCAACAAAATTCAACTCCCGAGAAAATCTTCCAAATATTGAGACAAACTTACCTCAAGTGGTGAAAATGAGAAAAGGAGCCCCTAAATCAAAATTTAGTCGGCTCAAAGTGCTTAAAACCGAAAGATTTCGCGGAAACAACTTGCGCGGAAGGCCGAAAAGCGCGTATAAAATACAGATCTGAAGGAAAAATGGTTTTGGGAGCAAGGGAAGGAGTTTTCACAGCTTTGGTAGTGATTTCGGAATGAATGGAGGTGCATATATATAGAAATAGGAAAAATGACCAAAATGCCCCTGCTTTTGGACAGGTGGCCGGCCGGCCACCTTTTCTGGCTGGCCGGCCATTTGCTTTTTCTTTCCTGGTTGGTGGCCTCCCCAAGGGCAACCACCTTGCCGGTGGTGGTCCCCACACCCCCCTCTAGCTCTCTGCAAATTTTGAGGAAGATCGGAGTTCCCGGGACCTGAAAAAGTTCAAGAAAAGTGCACTTTCTGGCGCGAAATTGCTCCGCCGGAACTTCAGCTGCAATTCCTGACATGTATCTCGTCATCACTCATCAAAATCAAGGTGTATCCTTTTCAAACATGTTGTAACCTCTCCAGGAGGTGAATTGCAGGCCGCGATCAAGCCGCCTTCGCCGAAATGCGCGTTTCCCAGCTCGTTGTTTCGCAACAAACGGGTGCCCTGATTTATGCTCGTTTTGCATTTTTTGTGCATGTAACTTGTATTCTCATGAACATTTTGCATTGTCATGCATGATTTCTTGATGTACCATATCTCTATGCTTGAGCATACGATTGTTGCGCACGTTCCTTTCTTGCATTGCGATGCATTCATTCGCCGACACTGCGTGTGTTGAACTTTCAGAATCACAGGAATCACATTGAATATATGTTGTTAGCATATTGTTCTTGTTGAATTTCTCTCTTTTGCAGGCACGATATCGTATGTACGATTCATTTGAAATTTGATGCGACCAGACGAATCGCAGTAGTATCGTATCTCCGTGTGAGACGCGACGAGAATTGAATGATTCTCCGCATTCCTAACTGCATGAAATGGAGTTACTGCTTTGCATTCTTGCTTAAAACTGTTGCATCTATTTGCGAATACTTGCCTCATTACAGCTTGCTGCATTTGCATGATCATTTGGCTCTGTGCATGTCGCTTTGCATTTTGCCCCTTCTGCCTGCGGGCGCGTGTCTCTGTTCATCTTATATGATTGTCTAAGTCTTCGGCCTTGTCAAAAATGGGTCGTCTCTGGGCTTTGACATTCACTCCCGTCACTTCTTGACTTCGAGTTACGTCAAGAGGGCAAATCAGTAGACACCCATTTTTGACCGACCTTAAGACTCAGACGTCACCGATTGAGCGCTCGGTGATGTTGCATATTGTGCTCGCTCAGAAGTCTCAGAGTCGCGGCCGTGCGCCCTATCTCCGGACTTCCGAACTCTCTTCTATGCTTTGTCTCGGTTTGCGAACCAGACTCGGTTTTCTCAGTTTTCCTTCCAAAGGGGAGGGAGAGGTCCCGTAGACTATCTCCCAGTGGTCGTGGGCTACATTTCGTGGCCGTAGGCCATTTTGCCCATTCGAGCGGTTCCTGTCTTGGGCCGTCGAGCCGTGTGCCTCGGTTCGGGACCGTCTAACCATCTCCGATTCCTCTGATTTTTTTGGCATGCATCTTATTTACTCCCTTTCGAGGGACACTGGGGTCTTAGATACCCACTTTGTGGCCAAACACCACTTTCGGTGCTTAACGGCGGTTTTATCTTGAAGTTACCTTTTTGTCATAACGAGGGACAACTGGGGTCTTAGATACCCTTCGTGGCCAAACACCACTTCCGCTTAACCTCGCGGTTTGGCCCCCGAGCATTCATTTTGCATCGGTTTTTGTTCATTTTTGGCAGGTACCTCTGTTTTATCATAAGGAACGTCACTGGGGGATGGGATCCTAGCAATTGTCTCAGCAACTAGTTATGCTCTTCCGGCGCCCTCCGGGACCCGTTTTTCTCACTTCCGAGCCAATGTTGAACACCCTAGGGCCATTTCCTTCGAGCCGAAACCACATATTTGTGTTGTACACACATGGGAGGACCCTAAAAAATGGTGCTCGGCCAGTAATTGTTCTTTTCATTTTTGAGCCTCTCCTAGGGTTGGATTGTTGTTTCTCCTGGTCCAGAGTTGCCAAATTCCAACCACATGGTCTTGAAGAGGAGATATGGGAGGACACCACCCTTTGGTGCTCGGCCAGCAATTCTATCTTTTCATTTTTGCCCCTAGCCGGCCGGCCACCTCCAATAAAGGTGGCTAGCCGGCCTGCATCCTCTCAGTGCGTACTTTACAACTGTATAGCTGTTTCTCCAAAATATCTTTGGCATCCGGGGGATATTTTGGGAGGGAAAGCTTGGGTGCATTTCCCTCCACCTTTACACCCTCTTTTTTTGTCCATATAAGGGGCCTCCCAACTCAGTCCCTAGGGTTAGAAAAACTTCTCCAAGCATATCTCTCTCTATCTCTCTCAAACTCTCAAGTTTTGGTCTCATTTGTTCATCAACACCAAGCACTACCTTCACCACTTCCATTCCAGCAGCAAGGGAAGGTTTTTCAGAGGCTAAGAAGCAACAAACTCAAGCCAAGAAGCAACCAAAGTGTAGTCTTCAAGGGTAAGTCACTATTTCCCCTTTTTTAGCACTTTTTTGCATCATTTTTCTACCCTATTTGCTTGTGGTTTTGGGTTCCGACCCTAACTGAGCTTAGGCATATTTTGAGACCCTCTTCAACATTGAAGAAGGGCTCAAACCTGTTTGAGCCCTCTATATACCACTTGTCTCAATACCCCTCTTATATGCCATTATTTTGCATAGAATATTTGGCCTATGTGTGATCTGATTCGGAGCATATCATGAACTGACATTGTGCTTATTTTGAGCCCCTCTTCAACATTGAAGAAGGGCTCAACCTTGTTTTCAAGCTCCATATATTACTTTCTTTGAATCCATGTTTTACCCTTGTTTTTGCATGCTTCATCTAGCTTGTGAGTGATCTGTTTTCGAGAATGATATAAAATTTGAGTGGGCCTATTTTGAGTCCTTCTTCAACATTTAAGAAGGGCTCAACCCTTTTTGGCCTCTCTATCATGTACTTGTTTCATAATCTCTCATATTTACCGTAAACTTGCATGATTTGTTTAACCTACATGGGGTTTGTTTTGGAGCATGCCTTAAACTGTGATTGAGCTTATTTTGTGTCTCTCTACAACATTGTATAAGGGATAAACCTTGTTTGGGGTCTCCATGTTGTGCTTGTCTTTATATCCCTCTTTGGCCCCCATTCTTGCATGCTTTTTTAGGCCTATTTAGCTTCTGTTTTCGGCCATCATCAGTACTGAAAATATCCATATTTTGGCCTTTTTGTCATATTTTATTAAGGGACTTTTCTGGTTTGGTGAATACTTGGTATACCTCTCTTTATAGCCCTCTTTTGGCTCATATTTTGCATGTTATGTTGAGCATATCTACATACTGTTTTGGGGGTTTTCATAAGCTGTAAATGTTCATATTTTTGGTCACTCTTCAATGTTGTAGAACTGTATTTTTCAGTTTGAGCATTGCGTATACCACCTGCTTCATTGTTCCCCTCTTTTCCCCCATTTTTGCATGCTATTTTTGCCATACTTGTGATTGTTGTTTGGCCTTTCTTTGCACTGAAAAAATGCTATTTTGGGGCTGCCTTGCTACTGTTTTTCATGTCATGTACCAATTATGCATGTTTAGTATGGCTGTAGGCCATTTCGGGTGCTTAATATCGCATTTCGAGGCACCTCATTTTTCATCTCTCGGCCTCTTATGTGAGTATAGCTGAGGTCTTCTCATGTTAGTGTAAGCCCAACTTGCATTGTGTATGCCATTTCATTCCGTATGTCATTGCCTCGGTTTGCGTGCCCGCGTGTACGCATTTCGAGGCACTTCATTTTCATTCACCGGCCTCCTGTGTGAGTGTAGCTGAGGCCCTCTCATGTTAGTGTAAGTCCATTTCGCATCCTGTATGCCATTTTAGTCTCATTGTATATCATATTTCATGTCATTTCATGTCTTTATGCCATTGCCTCGGTTTGCGTGCCCGTGTGCACGCATTTCGAGGCACTTCACTTTTATCCGATGGCCTCTTATGTGAGTGTGTCTGAGGCTCTCTCATGTTAGTGTAAGTCCATTTGCGTTGCGTATGCCATTTCATGCCTTAGGTCATCACCTCGGTTCGCGTGCCCGCGTGCACGCATTTCGAGGCATCTCATTTTCATAGCATTGTGCATGCTAGGATTGTATTTTAGTTGCATTCATGCATATCATGCATATTGCATCGTGTTCGGGATAGGAGTTAGCCCGAACACGGGAAACGAGGCACGTTCCGTACTCCAAGTGACGGAACGGGTCTCAATTCCCAAGTCACCGACACTCCGGATTTCCCATGATGGAGTTAGGTTTTGTTGTAGCACCCATATGCATTCATCCTATATTGAGTCGTGCAATTCGACTCCTCGGCCATCATGCATCGAGATGCGTGATTGGTGGCACGAGGATCGAGGCATGCATATATTTGTGAAATACATTGCTATGCCCCTTTCCTGCTCTCTGTTGCAGCAAAATGAAGGATTAGCAACTTTTCGGAGCGTGGCACGCATTTCGAGAAACATTGCAAACAGAGGCTAATTGGGGCATCCCAGTTGATTTTCGCGCCAAAGCAGTCCGGCATACATCTTTCATCAATAGCAAGGCACGGCTTGTATGCGATTCTGACTTTCTTAGTCAATCTGTTAATTAATTAGGAATTTGTATATTTATTTCGGACTGTAATATTTTGGACTGTAATATTCTTTTATTCGGACTGTATTATTTATTCGGACCCTCTGATCGAGGGCATAATTGTAATAAGGGTGTGTGAGTGTGATGTATGTCTTCCAACCCCCACTTCTTTCTCCCTTTTATTTACCCGCTTATGATGGTTAGATATAGGGCATATTTCAATTAGCATACAGTATGACAGCATGTTTGCATCATTCATCTGTTTTGCACGCACCGAGCTCGGCGCATCATACAAACTGCATTTGTATTTCAAATCCAAATTGAATACATGTTAGTTGTAGCATTCCATGTGCCATGTTTAGAATAGCCGAGCCTACTATAGTTTGCATCTTTGCATGTGTTGCATTAGGCATTTCTGTATATTTAGGATCCATGCATGGATTTCTAATGAGCTTCTGTTTTGGCTCGGAGTACTCGGTGAGTTTTATGCTTTAGCATCCTTGCATGTGTGTGAGTGTTGCCATGAATAGCATGCTTACCATGAGGCTATGTGCTTATGTGATATAACTGCCTTGAATGCCTGTGGGTGGAGGTTGAGTTACTTGGATTGGACAATTCATCAAATATTTGTTTTAAGCCCACTAGATAGTGGCAAAATCATGTTTTCCTAAGCCCACCTGAGGGTGGCAAATCCGCGTCTTAGCCTACCTGTGGGTAGCACCATCAAACCATTTTCAAACAAACAAACATGAAATGTTTTGTTCCAATTCAGGCGATTCAGTCTATACTTGTATGCCATGCACATCACATAGTAACCTAGGCTAATAACTGGAATAAGAACTCCCAATGTTTTCAAAAACAGATATCATGGTTAGTAGAGGCCGGTCTTTGACCGGGCGAGCGGGGGTGCTCACGAAGTGACCTTCCCCAATCGTACCCAAGTTCCCGAGCCGAGGCAACTTTGGTGATGACGGACACATGGCCTTTTGGCACCGAGTAGGGTTTCCTAAATTTCCCATTTTAAAATATTTAGGTGGCGACTCTGTATCTGGCGAAGCAGTCCATGTTTGGCACTTCTTTCAAAAAATCTGTTTTCAAAACGATTTGCCAGATTTGGACTCTTCGGTTCAAGATTAAGAACCGTGACATTTGAGTCCTTTGAACTGTAGTGACCCAATATCGAACCAGAACGGGGGGGACTCACACTCCCTTCCCCCGGGATGCGTTCGGGACGTCTACAGTCTGCCTCGTATGTTCCTTCAATACTTGACATGAAATGCCAAGAGCTTTAAATGCCCAATAAACACACACACACCCCATCATTTTTCCCGATCCAATACACAATAGCAATTACAACAAAAGGAAAGGAAACATGATATTCAAGAAAATAATAAGGGTTACACAGTTAGCTATTAGTAGTCTAGAAATCCTCCAAAGAGATTTCATCCTCCTAACGAGAAGAATTGGATGTGGATTATTTGGTATGCCTCCATCTTTTGCTGCTTTGTTGCAGACCTTATCTCTGATGTTTACCAACGGTTATATACCATGTAGCGCCAACCATAGGGTCTCAAAAGAGATGATTAAATAGGGCCTTGTCCATTCCCTCCTCACACCAAACCACCTAGGGTCCAAATACAATCGCTCCATTCAAGGGTTCCGAACAACCACTTGCCCAAGACTTTAACTTTCAAAAGGTAACACGTCCCACCAACAAATTCAATTTGAACATAACTTTATCTCATAACAATACTCATGTAATTGAAACCTCATTAGCCACCCCATTAAGTTTTCTGTTTAGATTAATGTTTTAAGTTAGTTATCACAAACAAATAACAAGAGAATAAATTTGCATATGTATGAGCATCATCGAAGGACTAAAATAAAAAGTATATTATCATAACATATGCAATGTCATACTGTAGACGCGCCCGTGGGCTTCCATCTAACAGTTCGGACTCGATTTTGTGTCGGTTCTAAATCTGAACCAAAGAGTCCAAATCCGGCAAATCGTTTGAGAAAAAAAAAAGATTTTTGAAAAGTAGTGCCAAACATGGACTGCTGCTTTGCTGACATGAGTCGCCACCTAAATATTTTAAAATGGAAAATTTAGGAAACCCCGACTCGGTCTCAAGGCCACATGTCCGCTATCACCAAAGTTGTCTTGGCTCGGGAGCTTGGGTACGATCGGGAAGGTCACTATGAGCACTTCTTCGCTCGTCCAAGACCGCCTCTACTAACTGTGATATCTGTTTTTGAAAACATTACATGCTCTTGTTCCAATTATTAACCTAGAATTACTATGTTATGCGCGCAGCAAACAAGTATAGACTAGATCGCCTAATTTGGAAATAAACATTGCATATCCGTTTTGTCTCGAAAAACGTGTTAGATTTTGCTACTCGCAAGTAGGCTAAAATACGGATTTCAATGAGTTGTTCCAACTCAGGCAATCCAACCTCCACCCACAGGCATTCAAATAGTTTATCTCACATAAGCACTTAGCCGCATGGTAAGCATACTGTCATGGCAACATTCACACGCATGTGGTATGCTAAAGCGTAAAATACTTACATTGTACTCCATGCCAAAACAATAAACTAGTTAGCAAGCATGCATGTCCTAGTTCATGTTAAGTGGCTAATGCAACACAGGCATAGATGCAATCTAGAGTAGGCTCGGCTAACCCTAAAGATGGCATGTGAAATGCACTTTATTTGATGCACGCATTCAATTTGGAATTGAAAGTACGATGCATATGTACCGAGCCCGGTGCATGTTCAAACAAATGCATGGATGCACGCATGCATTGTATAAGGTATGCTAATTTGAATGTGCCCTAATCTACCAACATAAGCGGGTAAATAAAAGGGAGAAAGAAATGGGGATTGGAAGACATACACCCACTCACACACACTTATTACAAATTTGCCCTCGCTCGGAGGGACCGAAAGAATATACAAATTAATTAACTACGCAAGCTAATTAAAATATTACAAATCAACTAAATTAATTAAATAAAATAATTAATCTAATTAAACAGTAAATCGCCTCGGGATGAGGGCAAGATGCATCACACGCCCGGAACTCGCTCGGAATTGCACTGCCATGCATGATTGCCTCTGTTTCCTCTGCTCTCCTCCTCAGAAAATTACCAAAGCTTCAGGAATACTTCCTTGGGCACTGGAGATCACCACCGGCTATGGTAGAACACCATCGGCTGAAGGATGTGGCCACCGGCACTGAATTCATCCATCGGCTTCAGAGATCGCCGGTCGGCACTAAATAAAGGCTTGCCGGCACAAAATGCTCGCAGAACCGCAACTCACAAAGACAAAGGACACAACTTGCATGGCAATGTAATTCAAAGCATGTATGCACCAAACACACCCCTTATCATGTTTTTGACTCAAAGGAAGATGTGCCTCAGTTCTCGCACCACCAATCGCGCATTTCCATGCATGATGGCCCAAGGAACCAAGGATGCAACTTCACTTTCAAATGCATGCAAACCAAGTAAACATGAAAGGGTGCCAAACCTCTATCATTTCATCTCAAGAGGCCAAGCATGCATGCTTATGCAATGCAACTCTAAGCATGTTATCTAGCATGCAACATGAACAATGCGAGCAAGCTAAACATGTTAGGCATACAACCTAAGCAAAGAGGCATATAAACCAAGCAATGGAGTGGACTAAAACATGAATTAGACTACTCCTAATTGGCCTAAAATCAATGGCCAAAGTGCCTAGAAATGGAGACTAAACACACACACACACATGCAAGTGTTATGGTCCAAACCCAAGGCATAAACATGGCAACCCCCAAGCACACTTGGAGATACCAAACAAGGACAATAAACACACATTGTAAAGCTCTGAAAATCATGCAAAACATGATGCCAAATCATGCAACAAAACAAGCCAAACAAAGCATGCAAATGGTCTAAGGTTCAAAGCAAATCAATGACGCTTTGAACCACACTTAGCACAACCACACATGGCAATACTTAAACACTTAAAAACAGAGTTTTAACATATAAAACTAAGCCTAAATGACCACCTAGATGGCATCTAGATGACATGAATCCAAAGGCATGCATTAAAGCCAAAACATGGAGCATTTAACACATACTCTTAAAGCATTAAAGAGGCATGCTAAGCAATCAAACAAACATGTATGAAGGACTGAAATAGCATGCAAAATGGTTCCAAACCGTCAAAAATGAAGCAAGCAAGGCATGCTGCACACTCATGCTCTTAAGGCCAATAAGCCCAATACAAAGAGGCTATATTAAACATGCTATGGTTGGCTCAAACAACATGAGACAGACCTAAAACATGGAAATATGAGCACAAAAACTTCACAAATGCAAGCCTAAAACATGCTAGAAGCTAAGGCACACAACCTAGGCATGTTAGAGGATCAAAAGGCATTACAAGGCAACTATGCTAAGCATGCATAAGGGACCTAAACCAACTTAGAAACATGTTATATCATGGCAATATAAGCATGAAAAACAAACCAAACATGCTCAACACACACTTAAGCATAAGCTCCCTCAAGAAGCCAAATCTTGTCCTTTTCAAGGACATCAAGGAGAGGGGGTGGTCCTCTCCTTCTTGAGACTCTAAGGCATCATCTTCACCACTGAAATCCCTCAAGATTTCAGTGGTGAAGATATCCTAACACCAAAGTCTCGGATCTCTCACAAAATGGCACAAAGAAGGGCCTTTTCAAGGCCTAAGGGTGGTCAAACTTGCTCAAACCACAAAACACTCTTAATAAACAATAAAGAGGCTTAAAAAAAAGAACTTTTATGTGTTATAGACTAAGCACAAAAATTGTTTTAAACTAGGCAAAAATGGAGTGCAAGAATGGGGTAAATAAAGTAAGTTTTGTTACCCTTGGAGACCATCTTCACAAAGGTTGGAGTTGTTGGTTCCTTGAGCTCCAAACCAGCTCCAAAGCTCCAAAACAAACCTCTGGACCTTCAAGAACCCAAGGAAGGTGAAACACTAGGTGTTGGTGAGCAAAAGTATGACACAAACACCTAGTGTACAAAACAAGAGAGAAGAAGAGAGATAGGATGTGTATCTATCCTAACCCTAAAAACCAGAGCTTGGTCTGTCTAAAAATGTCTCAAAATTTGTAACCCTAAGCCAAGAAGAGGAGTGGTCCTCTTATAGGCAAGCAAAGCTTGCAAAGCTTACAAGCTAAGCTAACTAAGGGGGTCATCCCTCCATACACGTGTATGGAGGGGAACCAAAACTATACAAATGTCTAAAAAATATCTCAAAAAGTAATCGCAATGTCCGCCGGCAAAGAGTGTCATTTTGACAAAACTTAGTGCCGGTCGGCACAAAGAGTGCTCGGCACAATAAAGTGCCGATGGCATAACACCAACCAGTGGCCTCTAGCCACGCCGGTGGTATGTGGGGTGCCTCACAAAGCATTCATCGCCTTCCAAGGCAAAACACAAGCGTTTGGTGCAAAACCAGACACAAGACAGTCGAGTTCGGAAGTCCTGAGGCAAGGCGCGCGAGCCGAGAACTCCGGGAACTCCAAACGAACACAAACATGGATAATCACCGAGTGTTCCAACGGTGACGTCCAAGTCTTGAGGACGGTCAAAAATGGGGTGTCTACACATACCAAGACATGATCATATACGAATAAGCATATTCATGAAGACAAAAGCATAAAACACCAATGCAAAACTAAATTTCTAGATTCAGTACCATTTAAAGATTAAAATCAAAAGGACCATTTTAGATTTTTCTGGAGCCTTGCCTTCCTATGGTTCGTAGAGAATTTTATCTACTTTTTAGAAAAAATTTCGTAAATGGAATAATTTTTCTAGATTTTTAATTATTTAAAAAACACTCTAGCACTATCTAGATTCGTCGACCGTTACGAAAATCGGATTTTCTTACAACCCGCTCACTCTTTTTCAATGAAACCACTTTTTCCTTGAAAGGTAACTCTTTAAGGAAGGTTTTGAAATAAAACTGAGGACTAGGAGATAATTCTACATTTTTATAGAATTTTTGAAAGTTGGCTGTAAAATAGGTTTTTCAACAAAATATTCAAAATATGAAGGTTGGTAATAAAAGAGGTCAACTAAGGAATTTTTTTTACTTATTTTGTGATGAAAACATACTAAATAATATATCAATAACTCAGATTTTTAGATTGATGGTATGCCTTTGGAAATAAGGTGAGATATGGGAAGAAAAATGTAGTTTTGCATCTATTAAGAGGAAATATGAATAGAAGAAGAATCAAAACCCAATTCATCAACTTTGAACACATGAACACCATTACAAAACATCTGAAAATATAATTTTAAATCTCTAATAACATGTATTTGAAAATGGAATAGAATAAGAGATGGTGATGTGGTTTACTTGTTGCCTAGTTGAAGAGTTTTCACCAAGGTTCTTCTATTTTTCTCTCCTCTACCACTATAGCGATTCTGGTCTAGACTTGACCCATTTTGTATTCTGGACTCAAGTTTTATGGTTTCATATTGTTATTCATGTCTTGTTTCCCTTGTACTTCCATAAATTTAGCTATTGGATTGTAGTGGATGTGTTTGGAATAGGTTGGTTGCTTGGTTTTCAAACTTTTGTTACCTAAGATTTTACTCCTCCGCTCGAGCAGCACTTCTTGTGCTCGAGCAGGTTTTGAGAACTCTTAGTACTTTTTTAGGTCTGTAAAACTACTGGGAGAGTATTTTCCACGCTTGAGCGATTCTTTCTGCGCTCAAGCAGGTTCAACTTGAGCAGCCTTTCTTGCGCTTGAGTGTTGGCCTGTCATTTGCAAAACTACTGGGAGTATGCATTATGTGCTCGAGCGTCATTTCTTGCGCTCGAGTGGAACAACTTATTGTGTTTGACGCTCGAGCGTCACCTCTTACACTTGAGCAGACTGTGCGTATATCGGTTAATAAAAATGACTTTTTACGTCACTTTTTCATATCTTTTCTCCTAAAACCCTAAAGTTGAGACCTTATCTCTCTAAAACCTACATGCTCTCTACATTTTCATCTAGATGTAGTGGTTTCCCCACTCGTGTGCCTTTATTAAAAAGGTAAAGCACGTCGTTGGCTCTCGTTTTATCCGAACAAAAGTGGGTTTTGGTTTGTTTGAGATTTCTCCGCTTTCTCTTTGCTCTAGCTTTGAGGTAGGGACTTTCTACATTCTTCTATGAGCTTTAACTTGGTTATTTGTTGATGTGTAAAGAATATTGGAGTTTAGAATGACTTTGAACAAATCTAGGGTTTTAGTTTAAAATCAAAAGAGGGGTTTTCAAATGTATGTAGTAAACATTGTTATGGGAGTAGATGTGAGGTTGTGCTGTGATAAATTTATTGATTTTGATATCCGGGGGAGATTTTGGAAGAAAATGGAGTTTTTTCCTAAAATGTCCCAAATAGTTATTTTGTATAAATAAATGAAATAGTATTGGGAATATGAAATTGGATAAATGTTTATATAAATGGTGGAGTTTGATATGTATTACCTCTCATCCATGAAAATTTAGAAAATTTATTTGTCTTGGAGATTGTATATCTGTTTAGAAATATTTGTTTTAGGCTATCAGTAGAGGATAGCTATGATTGTTGTAGAAATTGCATGAGGATTAGGTAAATTAAAACTAATCTCTTATTTGTTGTCATTGAATATGACTATGTTTTTTATACATTGTAAATATATGATGTTTGGGAGAAGAAATGTGATGTACTCTATGTTTGGGAGAAGAAAAATGATTGACTTCATTGAATTAAGTTGGCCTATGTGTCCAGGGTGAAAGTCCTAAAATAGCGCATATACATGGGTGCTGATTCCCGCAGACGAAATATTTGTGAAATAGCAAAATGTTAGTATTTGTATAATAGCTATGTTAGTTAGGGACCCACTGAGTTGTAACCTCAGTTTGGTTGTCTTAATGAAATGGTGAATGACATATAAATTAAGACAAAATGAATTGAGAAATAAAGCTAGATATGGCATGGTTTTGTGAAAAGTTATAAATGATTTTATCATGGGCATTGGATATGTATATCATACTTATATCTTTGTTAAGATTCATATATTGTGTTAGATTGTTTCTACTGGGCTTTGGCTCACCCTAATTGGGAAAATCATTTTCAGGTGCTAATGATATCCCTCTGCCAAGACAGTAACTTGGAGGAATTTTGAGCAAAGGCTTCTCTTTTGTGTATTATGTTGTTTTGATTCAAGCCAATGACTTTATATGTACTGGACTTATATCCGCTTTTGTTGTAACCAAGCGTGGTCTTGGAAAGATGTAAGCCTCTAGGGCTTTTATTTAGTTAAATTCTTTTATACTATTAACTCTCATGAAATGGAAAAACATTATACTCTGATTTATATTGTTATTTACATATAGTTTTGAATTTATTTATGGCATTTCTTTAGGGCGTTACAACGACCAAAGCTCTCTCTTTTTCCCTCTCTCTCTCAGCCAAATATGTAAGTGTGTGAGTGTGTTTTGTGCTCAGAAGAGTAGAGAGAATTGGTGTATTTGTAGAGAAAAAATAATAGTGAAAAGTTCAAAATGTCCTTAGTTCTAATTCAATTGAATAGTCTTGGATTTAGTTAGGATGAAATGGAATGCATGATGATTAGAGCCTTAATTACACCTTTAAACATGTTTTAGTTAGGCTTAGGTTTAATCAAAGTTGAATTGGTTACAAGTATTATATATATATATATCAATATATAATCTTATTTGTACCCTAGGTCAAATTTTCTTCCATAAATCAAGCAATTTGTCCCCAAAAGGACATCACCTATATATATATATATATACACACACATAGCATAGCCAGCCTTGGGGAGTGGATTTGAGTGGATTTCTTTTGATTTTTTTTTTTTTGGGGTACAATTTGAAGATATTTTGTGTACAAAATTATTTATTTAAGAAAGGTGCAACTATATATATATGTGTGTGTGTGTATGTAATGGTACTAACTGGGGGTCAATTTGTAATTTGATTAAAATGTGAGAGTTTTGGCTTTAATTTATGAATTTTAACATTTAATTAAGTATAGTATTTAATTTATTTAAGGTTTGGGATTTAGATTTGGTTAAAGTTTTCTTTGTTTTGAATTAAACGGCAAATTGTACTAAGAACTATAATTAGAAAATTATTTTAATTATTATTAGGGTTTTAGAAATGGTTCTTGAGTTTCTGAGTTCAATTTAGGGTTTGCGACTTTTCGGCTGGCGCATATTTTTGATTCTAGGGTTAAAATTGAAATTAATTAAAAAATTGAGGAACTACAAAGAAATAATTTAAAATTAAGGGTTAAAGAAAATATTGCAAAGATCAGGGGTCTCACAGTAGTGGTGATATGGACGGAGATAATATAAAAGTAACGCGTTGGCAGATAAGTAATAGTAGAGAGACAAGTGATGTGAATAGATATGTATAATAGTTGGCATAAGACTAATATAATCTTTCAAATTGTTATTATTCATATGGCCTCAAAAGATTAGAGATTGAGGCTTTTTTCCAAAAATTTTAAAATTAAATTTATGACCCGAGTGATGAAAGGGAATCAATATATATTTTTTGGGTTTATTTTCTGATAAAAAGAATTAGTAATTGAGGGATCAAATAGATAGTTATATAAATGATTATATGGAAAATGATGTGTTTACAATTTTTTTTAGGGCTTTTTTTAGGGTAAATTACGCACATACCCTAAGATTTGAGAAAAATATAGTTAGTCACACATTTTTTACATAATTACATTGATATCTTTTGAGAATTTAACTCACATAACAGTTAAACAATTTTTCATCATAATTCATTAGTCATATGATTGGAAAAAAAAATGATGTTATCACTACTTTAATACTAAAATTTTATATTTATTTTTATTTATTTCAATGTCTACCTGCCATTTGTATTAGTTTCAGTCAATTTAGCTTTATTGCAAGTAGTGGCGGAGCCAGGAAATTAAATTTGATGGGGCACTTATTAATTACAATTTTTTATTTTAAAAAAATCATGATCAACATTAAGATAATAATAATTTTATGAGCTAAATTTAAGAATAAGAAATTAAAAATCATTATTAATAGGAACAAATCAAAATTCTATAATAGTGTATAATAGCTCGGTACTGGATGGTGATGTAAATTTGTAATTTTAGTACAAAAAATTATGGATCAAAATTTCTAATTTTAGAAAATAAAAATACATCATTTATAGCACAAATTATTATAAAATCTATTTAATTTTTATTTGACAGAAAATATTAAAGATATGATATTGCTTATATATGATGTGTTTTGGATGGAAATTATAAAATAGTCTTAAGAGTACCATATGTAGTTGCTTATATGATGCTCAAAGCATGAGAAATTAAAAATCACACTAAGTAGTTTGTTAACTACCTGAAAATAATGAGTTAATTATATTCAATTCATAAGATTTTTCACTACACTATTGATTTAGACTATCACATAAACAATACCACATAGTGCTCCTAAAGTATCAAATAACTACTTATTGTGAACAATATAATAAATCCTTAGCCAAAGAACATGTTAAGAAAAAAAGAATACATTTTGTATATAATCACAAAACAAAAACAAAAAAAGTTCAAAATTAAAGAGGGGAGGGGGGGGCACGTAATCTCCTTGGGCCTTCTTTGGCTCCTCCCCTGATTGCAAGAGAGGTTAGTGTAATTTTGGCTCTTCCCCTAATTGCAAGAGAGGTTAGTGTAATTATGTCAAAAGTGTAGGATTGATTATATATTTTTTTCAAATATCAAGGAGGTAAGTGTAATTCACCCAATTTTTTATTATTATTATATAGAATTCATGAAAAGATTGATATATAATAGACATTTTTAAAAATATAAATCTTTTTGATAGGTCTTTTGTTTTAAATTCATGGAATTAAAATTTTTGTTTACATATAATACTACTTTGATCATAAATGTCTCATTATCTTAAAATATTGTTTATTGCAAAAAATATAATATATATATATATATATATTGATAAAGCAATGTGATCAATGAAGGATGGGTCGGTCTGATCCACGTGTTCCACGGGTCTGCGAGCCTCCGTCTTCTTGCTGCGTGCCTGCAAAAGGTCCAGCGAGGAGACACCGAGATTGGAGCGGTTACTCCCCGTAGACACTCCAACAATCAAGTTAGATTGGAAGTGTTAGAAGAAGTAAAGAGAGAGAGAGAGAGTTAGAGAGATAGAGTTACTTGTTGTAGCTAACCTTCTTCACGAGCGTCCTTATATCTCTTACTAATCATTTCCTTGTCCATTTGAACTATCTTATTGGCCGAAAGTCTATGGTCTACTTGTCGTCGGCCATGACAGTTTTCACCACACTTGGGGGTGAGAGGTCTTGTTGCATTTAATGTCATGCCAGCCTTATTTAATACTTGATGTTTGGGTTCAATAACTCTGTAGGATCTTTGTCTGTCACGTGGGCACCTCCCCATCCAACAGATGTCTAAGTGTCACAGGGACTAGATCAACGTGGGTTCCTTGATAGGTCTACCGTTGGGTTTCGTCTACTAGGCTCTACTAACTAAATGCCTATTTAGGCCATCGAAGGTAGTTCTGGGTTGAGTTGCCCTGGGCCATATGGGTCACACCCATCAGTAGTCCCCCATTCTTAAGCACAGTTTCAGTCCAGCGAAGGGAATAAAAAAGGGGATAGTAGTCCCCCAAGTCACCAAAGATAAGACTGAAGGGAAAAAAGGGAGGTGGGTAATGAGGTGGCCAACTGAACGGTAGAGTGGCTGACCGCTGAGATGGGGCAGACTGCTGTGGTGACCGACCGTCGAAAAAGCTGGTCGACCGGCGAAGTGGCCAATCGATAATGTAACCGATCGTCGAGGTGGGAGACCGCTGAAGTGATCGACCGTTGAGGAAGGTGGATGACCGCCATGGTGGTCGACTGATGATGTGACTGATCGTCGGGCTTGGTGGTAGACTGTTTTGGTGATCGATCGTCAAGGTAGCTGACCAGTAAGGTGTTTAATGGTCTGGGTGACCGACCGATCGCTGAAATGATCGACCGTCGAAGGAAGACTTAAAGGCATTGATGGTTCACGAGGCTCGAGGTGCAGGGAAGCATGTGATGATGTAAAGTGGAATAAACAGTTAAGATGAAAGAGAATTGGTTGGACGAAGGAGGAATCGTGGCCTTACACATGGGGCAATCTAGGCCACTAGTTAGGAATGTCGAATCGGTTGCAAGAAGTGAAGGGGTTTGCATAGGGGGAGATGTCGAAAATACGGGGGTTTTAACTCGTTTTTTGGATTTTCAAATTGGTGAATTTTAATCGCAGCCCTTGGAACACAGGCAAACCCTAGGCTTTCGGACTTGTTCGATTTTCTTACCTTATTGCAAAAAATCAATACATTCCAGACTTTAGCACCTATATCTCGTTTGATTCTCCACTCTTTCACATCACAAACTCTCTTAGTCCCCGCAATCGAGGCGATATATAGAAACGTTAAGGAGATGGCACAAGACAAAGCGCCGGCCATGGAATTTGATGTGTTAGAAAAGGATGATAGAGTGGTGCAAGCGGAACAATAAAGAGTGAAAAGACTGATGAAAAAGGAAGCGGAGCGGCCGGCACGACCTATTCTAGCGATGATGATCTCGGTTGCCCAGCCTATTAGCCAAGTGGTGCCTAACCACTGGCATACCAAGGCTGAAAAATCCATGTTAACGGCAAAGGATCTGGAGGAGTTGCGTAGCAGATATCAGATTTCGGTGGATGTAGAGTTGAGAGTGCCAACGGCAAAAAAGAGAACGTCTGATGCATGACCGATAAAGTTCACACTGTATGAAGAGGCGCAGTGTAGGGGCCTGAGATTGCCACTCCCACCACTGGTGGTTGATGTATTGAACCGCCTAGAGGTGGCGTTAGGGCAACTAATGCCGAATGCATGGAAGATTCTATTCGCCTGCGCGATTGCATGACCACAGGTAACCCAGGGGGAGGCGACGGTAGTGGATGAGTTTTTTTTATGCTACAAATCCTTGGGGCAATAGGAGACATGGGTGACCCTACAAACGATAGCGGGAAGAGGACCGGTGATGGGGTTACCCTTATCAGTGAAGGGTTGGAGGCCAAAATGGTTTTTTATGTCAGCAAAATGGCAGGAGGGGAGTGAATACAATTTGGAAAATCCCCACCAAGTCGTTGGAGCCAAGGTTGGATGCTGCGGTAGAGAGGAGGGTGAGACAAGTGAAGGAGTGGAGGGAGAATGAGGGGCTGAAATGAGACAACCTCGTCTAGCCCTCGGCCTTGTTTGCCCTGAATCTAGGGCCTAAGCCTACCGAGGGACACCCTGCTCCTGAGAAGGTGGGGGCGAGGAGGAAGGTGCAAGAGGCAAAGGACAGACGAGTTTGGGCAATGGCGGAAAAATATAATGACAAAAAGTTAGGCCCAGCGCCTAAGCCGGTCGCAAAGAGGTCTGTCTGACCACAGCCTAAACCCTTGGGAGAGAAGGACTTAGCAAACTTTATGCCCTTACGAGCGCAGGTTGATCCGCTGAAAGAGAGAAGCATGAGAAAGATAAAGCTGGTATTGAAGAAGAATAAGAGAAATGCGACTTCAGAGGGTGGTGAAGAGGGGCCCTTGCTGAAGAAGACGAAGGACGGGGCGGTGGATGTGCCCTTAGAGATTAAAGAGGATGACGCCAAATTGGAAATGAAGGCAAAGGGGGTCTTGGCTCCTCTCCCTCTATATAACCAGCGCCCTACTTCATTTCTAAGGGTTAGAAAATCAGCTGAGGCATTAGTAGACATACATCCCCTATATCTATACTTTAAGCCTCCAAACACCCCTTTTCTTGCATATTTACCCTACACCTCATAGCCTACCACCTCCGTCACTCATTCCAGCACCTTGGAGGCCATTTGAAGAGGTTGAAAGCTCAGAATTTTGGACCAAAAGCTCCTGATTTGCTGCTCTTCAAAGGTAAGTACCTATTTTCCTTAAACTTGCATTTTTTTGTTTCATCTATAAGCTATACTTTCAAGCATTTTTGGGCTTCGACCTGAACTGAAAATAGTCTTATTTTGAGCTTATCTTCATGTTTGATCCACAATTTTTTCCTGTTTGAGGTCTTCTACTCCCCGTTTGTGCTTTATCTCTCTTTTAGGGCTTATCTTGCATAATATATTAGCCTTATTTGTGAGCATTTTTGGGATTCAAGCCAAACTGTAAAATGTCTTATTTTGAGCCCCTCTTCAAGTTTGTTGAAGGGCTCTGTGCTGTTTGAGGCTATCTGCTGCCCCTTGCCCTCTATCTCTCTTTTAGGGTTATTTTTGTGTCATGTTTTAGCCCTACTTGTGAACACTTTTGAGATTTGATATAAACTGGAAAAAGTCTTTTTTTGACATCCTCTTCAAGTTTTGTTAAGGTCCCATTTCTATTTGGGGTCATCTTCTCCTTTGCATGCTTCATTCCTTCATGATTAGGGCTATGCATTAGAGCTCTTGCATTGGCCGTGGCTTGGCCTCTTAACCACTGAAATCTAGCAGATTTTCAGTGGCTTAGGTGTTTTCTTGAATGCCAAAATCATAGGGGGGTGACCCCCTCTCTCCTTGTCTTATTTGGTGGTCTTTTGGACCTTCCAAAGGGACCCTATTTTGCATACATTGAAGTCACTTTCCAGGGCCTATTTGGTGGGTTTTAGGGTTTTCATAGTCCATTTCCAGGGGTGGTTTTTCTATGCTTCATGTCTACCTTGTATGTGCTTAATAACCCCTTGTATGGCCCTCTAAAGGAGCTCACCATTTTTACACATGTTGGCTACATTTCAGTGATTATTTGAGTATATTTTGGCATGTTTTGTTCATTGATTTTTTCTGGTTTGATGAGTTCTCATACGCTTCATGCACATGCCATGTAAACCATGTTTGCTAGTCAAAGTTGCATGCTATTTTAGTCCATCATGCTAGCATCTTTTGGTCATGCTTTGAACTAGAAATGTTCATGTTTTGGGACTGCCTTGGCTCTGTATTTGTGCTTTATAGTCAAATAATGCATGCTTTGTATAGCTACAAGTCAATATATGTGCCTAGTTTTGAGTTTCGGGACCATTCCATGCATTGTATGACATATATCCATGATTCGGGATCATTTTGCATCATGATTCAGTCTGGAATTTGCATGTTTGAATGCCATGTTTCATGCCTTTCCATGCCTTGTTAGAGTGGCATTTGGTGCTTTAGGTTCGGTCCTCGGTTTGCGTGCATATATGCACGCATTTCGATAGTCTCATTTTCATCTTATGGCTACTGATGTGAGTGCGGCTGAGGTCCACTCATGTTGGTGTAAGTCCGTTGTGCATTGTGTATGTCATTTCAATTCATAACATTGTGTATGCTAGGTTGCATATTAGAGCATCGTGTATGCCATGTTACATCGAGCATTGTGTATGCCATTTCATAGTATTGCGCATGCTAGGTTGTATGATAGTCACATTGTGTATGCCATCTCATTTGCATTGTGTTTGGGATAGGAGTTAGCCCAAGCACGGTGTAGACACCCCATTTTTGACCGTCCTCAAGACTTGGACGTCACCGCTTGAACACTCGGTGATTATCCATGTTTGTGTTCGTTTGGAGTTCCCGGAGTTCTCGGCTACGCGCCTTGTCTCAGGATCTCCGAACTCGACTGTTTTGTGTCTGGTTTTGCACCAAACACTTGTGTTTTGCCTTGGAGGGGCAGGGAATGCCTTGTGAGGCATCCCCACACACCACCGACAGTGGCTAGAGGCCACCGGCTTGTTTTTGTTGCCACCGGCAATGTGTGTTGCCGGTCGACACTCTTTGTTGCCGGTCGGTAGTCAATTTTGTCAAAATGACATTTTTGAGCAGCCGACCACTGTTCATCTGCTTTTGCAGATATTTTAGGATAGTTGGATGGCATTTGCTTCCCCTCCATACACGTGTATGGAGGGATGCCCCTCTTGTTTGCTTACTTGCTAAGCATTACAAGATTGCCTCCTCTATAAGAGGAGGCCTTCTCTCCCTTGTTCTAGGGTTAGAAAAATTGGAGAGGAGAGTTAGAAGAGCTCTGGTTTTAGCTTTAGGACATATATCTATCCTATATCTATACCTTCCCCTCTTTGTAGTCTTGTGTGTGTTTTAGTCCATACTATTGCACACAAGCACCTAGTGTTTCACCTTCCCTTGGCTACTGAGGTTCTAAGGGCTTATTCTTGCTGTTCTTGGCTGGATTGGAGCTCAAGGAGGCCACAAAACCACCATTTGTGAAGAGGTCTACAAGGGTAACCACTTTACTCCCTTTTTACCCCTTTCTTGCATCTTATTTTTGCCTATCTTAGAACTGTTTTTGTGCTTAGTGTTTAATAATAAAAAAAAGTTCTATTTTTAGGCCCTCTTGATTGTTTTTTAAGAGTGTTTTGTGGTTTGGGTGTGTTTGACCACCCTTAGGCCTTGAAAGGCCCCATTTTGGTGCTATTTTGTGCAAGTTTCGAGACTTTGGTGTTTGGGCCTCTTCACCACTGAAATCTTGAGGGATTTCAGTGGTGAAGATGGTGCCTTGAAGTCTCAAGAAGGAGGGGGCCACTCCCTCCCCTTGTTGTCCTTGAAAGGGACCATTTTTGGCCTCTTAAGGGAGCTTATGTTAGAATGTGTATTGATCATGTCTAGGCTGTATTTTATGCTTATATTGCCATGATATGACTTCGTATTAAGTTGGTTTTGGTATTCCATGCATGTTTAGTATAGTTGCCATGTAATGCCTCCTTGATCCCTTAACATGCCTTAGGTTGTAAGCCCTTGTTTTAGCATGTTTTAGGCTCAGCTTCATGAAGGTTTTGTGCTTATTTTGCCATGCTTTAGGTCTATCCTAGGTTGTTTGAGTCGACCCTAGCATGCATTGTGTAGCCCCTTTGTATATTTGGCTTGTTGGCCTTAAGTGCATAAGTGTATAGCATGCATTGCTTGCATTATTTCGGTGGTTTGGAACCACTTAGCATGAAATTTCAGTCCACTTAACATGTTTGCATACTTGCCTTAGAGGCTTCATTGTTGCTTTGAAAGCTCGTGTTGTATGCTCCATGTTTTGGTCATTATGTATGCCTTTGGATTTGAGTCACTTAGATGCTATCCAGGTGCACCCTTGGCTTTGTTTAAGCCTTCTTTTGATCTGATTTAAGCCTCCTTAGTCTTGTGAGGCTTAGAGGAATTGACCTTGGTTCAAGCCTCCACGACTTGCTTTAAGTACTTGGACCATACTTGCATGCTTATGTTTGCTTCATTTGGCTTGGTTTGGCACCACATTCTAGCATGATTTTTAGAGCTTATATTGCATGTTAATTGTCCATGATATCCCCTTTCAAGTGTGCTTGAAAGTTGCTAGTTTAAGGCTTAAGTGTTGGACCATAATATGTGCACATGTGTATGTGTGTTTAACCTCCATTTTTGAGCACTTTGGCCACTGTTTTGGGCCTAATTAGAGCTGCCCAATTCATGTTTGAGACCATTATTTGCTTGGTTGCATGCTTACCTCATGTTTGCTTGTATACTTGCATAAGTATCTTGCCATGCCATGTTGCATCCTTAGATAACATGCCTAGGTTGCATTGCATCTTGCATGCATGCCTTGTTCCTTGATTTGGTGATAGGAATTGGGCCTTGTTTTGTTTGATTGGTTTGCATTTCATTTGACATGAAAGTGCACACTTGATTCTTCAGGCCATCATGCATGGAGATGCGTAATTGGTGGCCCGAGAATCGAGGCACATACCCCTTTGAGTCACAAACATGATAGGGGGCATGATTGGTGCATACATTGTTTCAATTGTATTGCCATGCAAGTTTTGCCCTCTGCTGCTGTGAGTTGCAGGTTCTGCAGGCATTGTTTGCCGACCGGCAATATTTTGTGTCGGCCGGCAGTAAATCAGCAGCCGATGGATTCATTTTGTGCCGATGGCCACATCCTACTGCCGGTGGTCATTCTACTTAGCCGGTGGGATCCCCCAGTGTCCTGAGAGGCATTCCTGAGACTTTGGCAGTTTTCAGAGGAGCAAATCAGGGAAAACAGAGGCAGACTATGCATGGCAGTGCGATTCCGAGCAAGTCCCGAGCATGCGCTGCATCTGACCCGCTTCCCGAGGGCTTTACTGTTTTAATTACATTAATTAATTTAGTTTTTTTTTATTAATTTGTAATATTTAATTAGCTTGCGTAGTTAATTAATTTGTATTATTCTTTTGGTCCCTCCGAGCGAGAGCAAATCTCTAATAAGCGTGTGTGAGTGGTGTGCATGTCTTCCAACCCCATTTCTTTCTTCCCTTTATTTACCCGCTACGATGGTAGGTTAGGCACGCTTATTTTAGCATACCTTATGCAATGCATGCGCATCCATACATTTGTCTTACATGCACCGGCTCGGTACATCACGCTTAATCGCATTGTATTTCAATTCCCAAATTGAATACTTGTTACTTGTAGCATTTCACATGCCATGCTTAGGATAGCCGAGCCTGTCTAGATTACACCCTTGCTTGCGTTGCATTAGCCACTTAACATGAACTAGGATCATGCATATGATTACTAACTAGTTTCTGTTTTGGCTTGGAGTACTAGGTGAGTTTTTACGCTTTAGTATATCGCATGCGTGTGAATGTTGCCATAACAGCATGATTACCATGAGGCTAGCTGGTTGTGTGATATAACTGCTTGAATGTCTGTGGGTGAAGGTTGGATTGTTTGAGTTGGAAAAACTCATTGAAATCCGTGTTTTAGCCTACTTGCGAGTAGCAAATTTCAAAGCGCTTTTCAAAAAACAAACGGATATGCAATGCTTGTTTCCAAATTAGGCATTCTAGTCTATACTTGTTTGCTGTGCGCATAACATAGTAATTCTAGGCTAATAACCGGAATAAGAATGCATAATGTTTTCAAAATCGGATATCACGGTTAGTAGAGGCCGGTCTTCGGAACGGGCGGAAGGGGGTGCTCATAGCTGACCTTCCCCGATCGTACCCAAGCTCCCGAGCCAAGACAACTTTAGTGATGATTTTACACGCATTCTAAGGCACCGAGTCAGGGTTTCCTAAATTTCCCATTTTAAAAAAATATTTATGTGGCGACTCTGTATCTGGCAAAGCAGTCCATGTTTGGCACTTCTTTTCTAAAAATCTGTTTTTCTCAAAATGATTTGCCAGAGTTGGACTCTTTGGTTTAGATTACGAACCGCAACAAACAAAAGAAGGGGAGTCCGAACTGTAGCATCGAGGTCCCCCATGGGCGTGTTACAATTTCTGGCGACTCTGCTGGGGAGTTTAGAGAGCTTGACTCGAACTCGTGATATCCTGTTTTTATTCCATTTATGTGTCTCTTTGCATTGCATGTGCATTGGTGCGCTTAGGACACCGTGTTGGCCATTTGCTATTCCTGAGCGGTTTGCTGGAGGCTTGTCTTGTCAAGGCATGACCATAAGGTCGACGGTTATGGGCTCGCCAAGATGGGAACACAAACCCCGGTTTTACCGGGGCACCCTTTTTGACCATTCGGCCTAGTACATATCGAAATCCATAGTGACCATTCCAAACTAAGACAGGTTGCTTACCCGATATAGGTTGTTTGAAACCGCTGTGTGCATAGTGAAACCCTAGCTCCTGACAAAATAGGACAGGGAAACCTTACCCCAACATAGGGGTGTATTGGCTCTCTCTTACCTGCTATGTGCTTTTTAGAGTGTATCTCTGCAGGGAACACATATATCAGTTTGCAAGTTCGAGCATCAGGCCCGAGGGTACTAGTATCAGTGTTGTTGAGAATCAGTTATGTCTGCGGGTATCAGTTCAATTTTGAACAGTGATTCTGGGGAACAAAGGATCGAGTAGAGAGCGCTTGTTCGGCCACACCCGTGTTTGATCTGCTTGGGGTGAAATCGCTTGTTTTCCGTTTCAGCCAGAGATTCGGAGAGTTGATCCAGAACAGCTAGTGTCTTCTCCTTGCTGAGACAGGACGTAGCATGACGCAGAATTCAGAAGAGATCGTGGTCATGACGGCTGCGTTGGGTCAAGGAATCACCCCGCAAGGTGAGGCTAATATTGATCTGCCGCATCCACCTGTGTCGCTCGCGACGCCCGCTTTGGACCCTCAACTATATCTGGCTCGCGAGCCTACTACATTTGAACTAATGGGAATGATAGGTGATCTTCAAAGATTCGTGGCGGATCTCGCCTATGGAATGTCTATTTCGCCACCAGCCGCACCATATGCTGGAGACTTTATACCCCAGGAGCGCCCGCTATTGGGGCGGATAGTAATTGAACTCAGCCAACCGGAGATGACCTCCAGCTATGGCAACGACACATCAACCCAAATTCTAGATCAGACTGAGGCCAGAGACAAAGGCAAGATGAAGGCAGATGCCGACCTTATCGAACAACTGCTGTGGGCAGTAGAGGCTTTGAAAGCCGGGGGGATGAACAAGCAACAGATATCTGCAGTTGTGTCAAAAGCTGTGGAGGATGCTTTCCCCACTCCGCCTAAGGGCAATTCCGGTCAATCAGAGAACCGGGATAGGCCCCGTAATGCCAAAACAGTTCTTCCCGCTCCTAACCTTGCATCCGGAAAGGATCAGAAATCCAAAGCCACACCCACCGATCCGTTCGCTAGTGCATCTAGCAAGAGTGCTCAGGCTCCAAAGTACCTGCCCCAGGGGCGCAGGGTCCTCCATGCCCTCTACATGCTATTGTCCAAGGCACTTCAGATCCTTGCCGAGAGGGGACACCTTAAACCCCTGGAGCCACGGCCTCTTCCGAAGAATCTCCCTGCTACTCATGACACTGCTCAGTACTGTGCGTACCGCCAGCAGACAGGCCATGCTACGGGCAATTGTTTCCGCCTCCGTCATGAGGTGCAAGATTTGATTGACAACGAGATTATCCTCCCCTCCACCTCAGCAAAGTCCGTCACCACCCAGTTGTTAGATTTTGAGGACACAGATACTGCGAGTATGTAATCAGAAGGTGAACCGCCTGCGGGCAGTGCCGGGTGCATTTTTGGATGTGGCGTTTGGTACGCAATTTTGAGCATCTGTCAATGTTAATTTTGTAAATTTTGACTTGGGTGTCGAGTCAGTCTTTTGTTTTGTTTTGAGTCTGTCTCATTGTCTTGAGTTAGTCTTTGCTTACAGGGTCTGTCTTATTGTAATGAGTCAGTCCCTCTTGTATAGTATACCAGGTGGTTTCGGGGTTGTTGCCTCGAACGCCGTTTTGTAATTATCCTTTTGTTTTTCCTTTTGAGTCTGTCTCAGTTGAGGAGCCAGTCACAATCAGGGAATCTGAATGAAACAAATGGCTATCACATTTCGCATTTGTTGTTGTTTCAAATTTGGTTGTGCCAGAGGATGTGAATGGAACGACAGTACATACCACCTACTTTCTTGTGCCTTCAACATCGTTGTAATGACCTAAGTTTTTCATAAAACCCCTTTTCGAACACTGCGGTGATGAAAACGAAGAGGAAGTAATTCCTCGGGTTTTGCAAAACTTTGATCAATTGAAAGAAAGAGAGGCATGCTAAGCTTTTAATGAATGAAATCATGCTTGTCGGCGTGAGTACTGAGAAGGATCCTGGTTTGATCCAGACTGGTTCCACACTATCTTCTGCGCGAGCGATTTGTCGCTTTCCTAAAAACTTTCAAAAACAAAATATCTTGCACGGTCTTGTGAAGACTTGTGTGGAATCGCTCTTGAGATTGTGCAGCCTAGGATCGCTCTCAGCCTCAAGATTCAACCTATCTGTTTCAAACCTGGAATCCGTTCAAAACGTTCATTGCCGTGAAAGACGCGTGTGGCCAGATTTGAAAGCGGCCCTCGAGCAAGAGGCACCAAAGCCAGATTAAGGAGATCAGATCCCACCAGGCAAGGCTCGTGAAGCAACCGTGATGGACTTTTCTACAAATCAACACAACAGTCACCCTTTTGGACACAGAGAGGCTTCAATCTCAAAACCATTTGGCATGGGCTTGCTACACTTTTACCCTTTGAGAGGCTCGCTGGGCCAAAAACCCGAAAGGGCGATCCATGCAAAAGTTAGAGCAAAGAAAAAAAGCAAAAAATACAAAAAAGAAGCAAAAAAGAAAAGAAAAGAACAAAAAAATAGCAAAAGAAATAAAAAATGAAAATGCAAAAGAAAAGAAAAAGAAAGAAGAAGAAAAACATAGCTCGCAAGGTCGAAAACCCGCATCGGGCACCTTGGCAAAAGTTAGAGCCTAAACAGTGAAGGTTAAAATACCCGAATGTACCTTAACCGGAACTACGTAAGGCTTGATTCCCATGTTTGGGATACGTAGGCAACTTCATCTTGAAGTCCAGCCCCCAACGCTTCCATAGCGTCCCAGTCCATGTCATGGCTTTGATCACTTGTGCCTCCTCCGAACCTGATGTCTCGATTACAGTAACTTGGAACTACGTGATTAACTTCCTCTTGAAGTCCAACCACCAGCACCTTCCAGGTGACTGTGTCCATATATTGATTCAGACCGTCTTCGCCTCCTCCGCGTCCGAGGGCCCGATCGTCGTCAATGAGGACTGGCTTACAAAATGCCGCGGCATCATCCAAACAAGGGGCAGCTTTCCGTTGCCATGCATTGCCATAAGTTGCCCTGAGTTGCCATCCAAACCAGGGGCAACTTTCCGTTGCCTTATCCCCCCTTTAAGACAGGGGCAATTTTCCATCGTCCCCGATCCGAGGTTGCGCATCTCGAGGGTAAGTTTCGTGCTTGTTGAGCATTGATTGTTTGCAAAAATAGTTTTTGAAAATTTTTACTGAAGTTGACTATTTTCTCGAAAACTATTTCATTTTCCAAAATTGGACCATGTTTGGACCCAAAAGGGAAAATTTTCAGTGCTCACAGCCTGACTTGCATGATTTTCAAATCAAAAATCGAACAAGTATGTTAATCCAACTCTCATTTTGATCAAAACTGTTTTACAAAACAAAAAATGGTCAAAATGATGAACTAGGGGCACAATTGAGTCAAATGTTCTGTCTTTCCCCCCGTCAACATACTTACCAGAAGGGCACTCTATCCACCGGAAGGAAATAGCCGTGAGCTAACAGTGCTGGACGTGAACCTGCGACTTCCTATTCATCTATTAACCACCCTGGGGAGGGATAAAAAATGAGAGAATAAAGAATAGAGAGGTGTAAGCAGAGAGAGAAGTGAGAAAAGGGTTTCGAGAGAAAAACCGAGCCTGAGGGCCGAGTGATGTGAGTATCACAAATCAGAAAGGGTGGGAATAATACCCGGAGGAATTGGCTCCTCGAGGTTTGAGGTCTTTTTGTAAACATGTTTGTGTGTCGTGTCTTTTGATTTGTCGGTCTCGATTTTAGCTTTGAGTCTTTTTCAAGCATGTGTCGTTATGATAGGTCACGTGCCTTTTGTTTCTTTGTTTGAGTCTGCCTCGCTATGTTCTGTGGTAGGCTCAACACCCCGGTTGAAAACCCTTCTTCATTACAAGGAGAAAATCGTTCGTGCTCAGAATGCTGTGCCATTCTCTATATTTAGGCGAGGCAGGAGAAAGAAAGGGAAATTTGGGACATTCGAGCATGTTTAAACTCCAACTGTTCCAGTTTCATGATCCGTCTTGTCAGATTGGGTTATTTGTTCAGGGTTTGCTGTGTGCAGAATGAACCGAAGTCTTTGCATGGGTCAGATCTGTATCAATCCCCGAGAGTATGGGCTGTATTATGCAGTTTGAGTAGTGGTTTGTATGAGTTGTTTGCTATTAGTTGGTTGGTTATCCGATTATCATAGTGCAAGTGCTCAAATTACAAGTATTCACTTTTTCAAACAACAGATTAAGATCATTTACATTTGAGGTGTAATATGATGCAATACAGTGCAGGGTATGAAATGTGCAGATATAACACTTTTTCAGACAAAAAGTTTTTTTCCTTTCATAATCTTTTCAAGTACATAAGTTTTGGAAACAAAATCTGCCTGCGGCAATACAAAGTACCCTAACCACTAACAAAAGGGGAAAATGCAAAAAGAAAAAAAGAAGAAAAACAGCAAAGTCTATATCAAATGTCAAAAATGCCTCCGGGGCCATCAATCTGTCCTGATCCTCTTCCTGGACGAAGGTCCAGGAGCGTCATCAACAGGGGCACCACCGGGGGCATCGCCGTCTGAGCTCGAGTCCGAGCCATCATCGGTCTCCTCCGCCTCTGTCTCTACCTCAGACTCGTCATCTGGAACTGGAGCCCGCAAGCTACTCCCAGCGTGAGTGCGCCCCCCTCTGGTGCAGGGATATACTCTGCCATCCCGAGTAGAAATGGGAGGTCCAACCGGAGCGCCACCCACCGGAGGAATCTGGAAGGGAGGCTGAAAAAGCATAAAAGGCGAATACATCAGAATACTGTGAGCGCTTTATATCCGAGAATGCAATGTATGAGTCTGATGTGTATCTTGCGGCGATGGATCAGTGAATGCAATGTATGACTACGCAGTGTATATGTATGCTGCGAGTAGTGGATCAGTGCAGGATGCAGTGTGTAAGTACAGTGTATCAGATGCCGTGAGCAGTTTATCAGATGTTGTGTTATGCATCAGATTATGTAAAGCAGTTTGTGTAAGGTTTGAGGCTGTAGTCAAAAAGAACATACCGGAATGCTGTAAAGGGCTAGGAGGTCGAATGTCCACTGTAGCATCCCAATCATGGAGGCATTCATCTCCAATGACTGCCGGGTATACTCAGAAGAGGCCTGCAAAAGTATCAGATGCATCAATATTCTGTGGAATATCAAATAAATTGAAATGAAATAACGGTACAAGATGCGAAATGCAGTAATACATACCGGAGGCAAGTCGAGGACACCGACAAACTCGTGATCAGCCGGCGGAGGGGCGAAGGGGATCTGGTAGGTTGCCCCACCCTGCCCTTGGAAAGTCAATGAAGCGGGCAGAGCAGGCCAACCGATCCCCCGCCCTCGCTGAACTCCGCCCCTGCCACGAACTCGAGCTCTCCTCGGCGCTCCTACTCCAGCCGCTGGCGCCGCAGGTCTCTCTCTCTCTCTACTTGGTGGCCGCCACTCAGAGGTCGCATGATGAAGGTCCGGACGTACTCCAAGTAATCGCCCTCGCCTCTGAAATCGTCTGCCTCCCAGCCAATTGTGTAGTCCGCCATTAGCTCGGCAGTGAATCTCTCAGTATCCCTCATGTGCTCAGGAGGGTGCACCGGGACTATCTGCTCTGGTAAACCCAGGGTCTGGCTTAGGAAATGCTCACCTAGGTACCAAGCCCGACAGACCGGGCCCTCCAGCAGAATCCGGTAACGTGAGGTCTCATTGGCACCGGCAAACCGATCCCGCATCATCGCTGGTAGTGGAGCCCACGGCCGCCAGGTGATCTGAAATTGAAATACAGTTTGTTATCTACTGTTATTGAAATATGCAGTGGAAAGGCGAAGCTTAAATGAACTGCAAGTAAAACATACCTCGGCGGGGGTGATAGTGTCAAAGTAGCGGCAGAAGAAGCTGAATATCTCTCGCGGCCTCCGGGTGCATCTCCCGTCAAAGCGACGCGAAAAAGGGACAACCAGAGGGGTCTCTGCATCGGGTACGGGAGCGAGCCTAGGAAAGTAGGCATAAACCCACAACTGCAAGATAAATACCAGTGCATTTATCAGATAAAGCAGAATACAGAATAAAAGGCAGAAATAGCAGAGCCGTGTGTTGTGCAGTGTACAGTGTGAGCGATGTGCGATCGATGTATAAGCAGAGTATGTGCGTGCCGCGTGTAGAGTATACAGCAAGTGTAAAACAGACTATAGTGTGTGCAGTGTGCAGAGTACAGAAAATATGGAACGGAAATAAACGGTAGAAAAAGAAATGTACCTCCCAAGCACGCCAGTAACCCCCGAGCAACTGTCCGCTGTCGCAGGAAGCTGAGCTCATATATCCATAGAGAGTGGCCAGAGCAGCGCCACCCCAGTCATAATGTAAGATGTCCCTGACGTCCACCAGTGCGCTGAGAAGGCAGAGAGGCACTGTGTTCGCCCGGTCGGCGAAGATGGTCGTCCCAAATAGGAACATGAGGAAGCCGCGTGCGTATCTCTCTACGGCCTCCTGAGTCATCGGCGCTGCATCGACAAGGAGGGGCTGGACCCTGAACTGTACCTCAAACCAAGAGTATCGGACAAAGCCGGGACGCGCAAGAGGTGGTGCCGCGCCGAGCAAGTAGACCTGAGCCGCGGTCCACTCGTCCATGTCAATGTCAAAGGGGATCGGATCACCCCCTACCCTGATGCCTGTGAACATCGAGAAATCATAAGGGGTCATCGTCATGTCCCCAGTCGCGGACAAATGAAACGAATCGGTGGTGTCCCACCACCTCTTCACCAGAGCGGCGAGGAGAGGTCTGCATGTAGTAAGCCTGGAGAGTCCCCTGCAGAATGCGCCAAAGCCGGCCTGGTCTACGATGTGGCGAACTGTGTCGGGTAGCTCGGCGTACCACTCACGAGCGACGGTGTTCCCATACCCGCAGATGGTATGGGAATCTCCCTGTTTTCAAACAAGTAATTGCGAAGCAATATAAAATGTACAATTTTAAAGAAACAGTGGTTCGATGCGAATCTAGCATGGGTGCATATTTTCAGATTCAAACAGATATCGGGTGCCGGTGTTTGCAGTGAAATACGGTGTGTGCCGTGTTTTAAGTGGTTCAAGGCTAGTGCAGTGTGTGCGCATATGTGAGTCTTAAACAGATAATCAGTTGCAAGTGCGTTTGTAATCGACTACAATATACAGTGTATCAGCGTATCGGAACTAAGCAGTTAAAGACTGTAATCAGCTATGGCAGTTGGCAGTTAAACATTCTACATTGCAGAAAGTAAAACAGAGAAAGAAAATTACCTCGGAAGCACTAGAGGATAGGTGGGAGGCAGGCTCGCGTAGCAAGAGCTCAGGATCCAAAGCCATGTCGAAACTCTGAGCGCAATTGCCGGGTGGCGAACATGAACCGGCCGGCGGTAGGTCGCCGGGTCGAACGGGCGCTCGCTCAAAGGTAGGAGCTCAACCCCGGGATCCATCTTGTGATCCGGGGGAGTCCCGCCGCGTGGAATGTCGTCGGCCATGTCAAGAGTGATGAGAAAATGGTCAGAGAATGAAAATCGGGTCGGAATACAAAGAGTCAACCGAAAAGTCAACTCCCGGGAGGGTGGAAAATAGCCGAAAAAGTCGGGATGTGAAAAGGCACAGAAACGGAGAGAAAAGTGAGGGGAACAAACCCCAAAAAGGTGGAAACGGCAAAAGAGGCACCGAAACAAAGATTTGTTCGGTTGAAAATGTCCGAAACGCGAAGGTATATGCAAATCGAACGATGAAAAGGGCGCGAGAACGCGAAGAAACAAGGAAACAAGGAAGAAAAAAGACTCTAGAGAGAGAGAGAGAGAGGTTGTTTTCGGCAGAGGATAGTGAATAGAATAGGGTTTGGAACCCTATTTTAAAACACCCATGGTGAAATGTCGAATCTGCCCCGATTCAGGAACTTTTTGTCGGTCGGCAACATTTTGTGCCGGCCGGCAGAATATTGTGCCGATGGAATTATTTTGTAGCCGGTGGCTCCCCCTTCCGGCCGGTGGTGTTCCCACAACCTTGTTTAGGCCATATGAGTGGTTTTTGGTCTTCATAGCTCAAGAAAGTGCAAGAAAGTATATCTCCGACGCTCAACTGGCCTTCGTTTTGACCTCGGATTGCGTCTTCTGTGCGTAGCACTCAAATTCATGCAATGATCGTATCCTTTTGCCTTTTCCAAGACTCAAAAGTTGCCCCGTGTGCGTTGCATGCTTCCATCATACTGTCCGGCATTGTCATGCATTTTATTATGAGCATTGTCACGCATTTCAAAAGACGTGCGTTGTCACGCACTTTAGTTCATTCGCATTGTCATACATCTTTCGATCTACATTTCAGTTCAGGCCTTGTGGCATGCGTGTCTCATTTGCATTGTTTTGCATTTTGTGTGGCATGCGTATCTCACTTACATCTCACCTTCCGTGAGGCATGCGTGTCTTACTTACATTTTACATTCCGTGTGGCATGCGTGTCACACTTGCATCATTTTCTCTTCTTATGAGGCATGCGTGTCTCATTTGTTTCACTTACATCATTTGCATCATCTTACATTCCGTGTGGCATGCGTGTCACACTTGCATCATTTTCCATTCCGTGTGGCATGCGTGTCACACTCGTATCATTTTCCATTCCTATGAGACATGCGTGTCTCATTGGTATCATTTTGCATCTTATGAGGCATGCGTGTCTCATTTGTTTCATTTTCCATTCCGTATGGCATGCGTGTCACACTTGTATCATCTTACATTCCGTGTGGCATGCATGTCACACTTGCATCATTTTCCATTCTGTGTGGCATGCGTGTCACACTCGTATCATTTTCCATTCCTATGAGGCATGCGTGTCTCATTGGTATCATTTTGCATCTTATGAGGCATGCGTGTCTCATTTGTTTCATTTTCCATTCCGTATGGCATGCGTGTCACACTTGCATCATCTTACATTCCGTGTGGCATGCGTGTCACACTTGCATCATTTGCCATTCCGTGTGGCATGCGTGTCACACTCGTATCATTTTCCATTCCTATGAGGCATGCGTGTCTCATTGGTATCATTTTGCATCTTATGAGGCATGCGTGTCTCATTTGCATCATTTTCCATTCCATGTGGCATGCGTGTCACACTTGTATCATTTTCCATTCCTATGAGGCATGCGTGTCTCATTGGTATCATTTTGCATCTTATGTGGCATGCGTGTCACACTTGCATCATTTTCCATTCCGTGTGGCATGCGTGTCACACTTGCATCATTTTACATCTCCGTGAGGCATGCGTGTCACACTTGCATCATTTTACATCTCCGTGAGGCATGCGTACCTCACTCGTATCATTTTCCATTCCTATGAGGCATGCGTGTCTCATTGGTATCATTTTGCATCTTATGAGGCATGCGTGTCTCATTTGTTTCATTTTACATTCCGTGTGGCATATGTGTCACACTTGCATCATTTTTCATTCCGTGTAGCATGCGTGTCACACTCGTATCATTTTCCATTCCTATGAGGCATGCGTGTTTCATTGGTATCGTTTTGCATCTTATGAGGCATGCGTGTCTCATTTGTTTCATTTTACATTCCGTGTGGCATGCGTGTCACACTTGCGTCATTTTACATCTCCGTGAGGCATGCGTACCTCACTTGCATCATTTTACATCCTTTGAGGCACGCGTACCTCATTGGCATCATTTTACATCTCCGTGAGGCATGCGTACCTCACTTGCATCATTTTACATCCTTTGAGGCACGCGTACCTCACTGGCATCATTTTACATCTCCGTGAGGCATGCGTACCTCACTTGCATCATTTTGCATCCTTTAAGGCACGCGTACCTCATTGGCATCATTTTACATCTCCGTGAGGCATGCGTACCTCACTTGCATCATTTTACATCCTTTGAGGCAGGCGTACCTCATTGGCATCATTTTACATCTCCGTGAGGCATGCGTACCTCACTTGCATCATTTTACATCCTCGTGAGGCACGCGTACCTCACTTGCGTCATTTTTACATTCCCTTGAGGCATGCGTGTCTCATTGGCATCGTTTTGGCATCTCTTGTGACTCGCATTGTCTCGCTCATCACTTGCATTGTTTCGCATTCCTTGTGACTTGCGTTGTCTCGCTCGTCATTCGCATTGGCATGTGTGCCCCATCTTCATCGGCATGCGTGCCTCATTTCCATTGGCATGCGTGTCACATTTTCGTTGGCATGCGTGTCGTCATTTCCATCGGCATGTGTGCCTCATTTGCATTGTCTTACGTTCCTTGCGACTTGCGTTGTCATGCATGTTGTTGACGATATTGTACCTGTTAAGTTTGCTTTCTTTGTAGGCACGATATTGTATGTACGGTTCATTTGAGGCCGGTGCAACCGGATGAGCCGCACAGGGATTGTATCCTCCGCGTGAGACGTATCGAGAATTGCATAATTCTCTTACATCCTTTCTGCATTGTAGTGTAGTCTGGTGTATGCTAGCTTATAACTGTCGCATGCGTGCTTCATTACAGCTTTCTTTGCATGATCATAAGTTATGCTCGACTTCTTGCATTTTCAGTTGCATTTTGCCCCTGCCTTCGGGCTCATACCTTGTTTGTCTTGCATGTTTGTCCAAGTCTTCGGCCTTGTCAAAAATGGGTCGTCTCTAGGCTTTGACATTCACTCCCGTCATTGTTATGACTTTCGAGTTCTGTCAAAGAGAGGCAACTATAGACACCCCATTTTTGACCGTCCTCAAGACTTGGACGTCACTGCTTGAACACTCAGTGATTATCCATGTTTGTGTTCGTTTGGAGTTCCCGGAGTTCTCGGCTACGCGCCTTGTCTCAGGATCTCCGAACTCGACTGTTCTGTGTCTGGTTTTGCACCAAACACTTGTGTTTTGCCTTGGAGGGGCAGGGAATGCCTTGTGAGGCATCCTCACACACCACCGGCAGTGGCTAGAGGCCACCGGCTGGTTTTTGTTGCCACCGGCAATGTATGTTGCCGGTCGGCAGTCAATTTTGTCAAAATGACATTTTTGAGCGGCCGACCACTATTCATCTGCTTTTACAGATATTTTAGGACAGTTGGATGGCATTTGCTTCCCCTCCATACACGTGTATGGATGGATGCCCCTCTTGTTTGCTTACTTGCTAAGCATTACAAGATTGCCTCCTCTATAAGAGGAGGCCTTCTCTCCCTTGTTCTAGGGTTAGAAAAATTGGAGTGGAGAGGAGAGTTAGAAGAGCTCTGGTTTTAGCTTTAAGACATATATCTATCCTATATCTATACCTTCCACTCTTTGTAGTCTTGTGTGTGTTTTAGTCCATACTATTGCACACAAGCACCTAGTGTTTCACCTTCCCTTGGCTACTGAGGTTCTAAGGGCTTATTCTTGCTGTTCTTGGCTGGATTGGAGCTCAAGGAGGCCACAAAACCACCATTTGTGAAGAGGTCTACAAGGGTAACCACTTTACTCCCTTTTTACCCCTTTCTTGCATCTTATTTTTGCCTATCTTAGAACTGTTTTTGTGCTTAGTGTTTAATAATAAAAAAAAGTTCTATTTTTAGGCCCTCTTGATTGTTTGTTAAGAGTGTTTTGTGGTTTGGGTGTGTTTGACCACCCTTAGGCCTTGAAAGGCCCCGTTTTTGTGCTATTTTGTGCAAGTTTCGAGACTTTGGTGTTTGGGCCTCTTCACCACTGAAATCTTGAGGGATTTCAGTGGTGAAGATAGTGCCTTGAAGTCTCAAGAAGGAGGGGGCCACCCCCTCCCCTTGTTGTCCTTGAAATGGACCATTTTTGGCCTCTTAAGGGAGCTTATATTAGAATGTGTATTGATCATGTCTAGGCTGCATTTTATGCTTATATTGCCATGATATGACTTCGTATTAAGTTGGTTTTGGTACTCCATGCATGTTTAGTATAGTTGCCATGTAATGCCTCCTTGATCCCTTAACATGCCTTAGGTTGTAAGCCCTTGTTTTAGCATGTTTTAGGCTCAGCTTCATGAAGGTTTTGTGTTTATTTTGCCATGCTTTAGGTCTGTCCTAGGTTGTTTGAGTCGACCCTAGCATGCATTGTGTAGCCCCTTTGTATATTTGGCTTGTTGGCCTTAAGTGCATAAGTGTATAGCATGCATTGCTTGCATTATTTCGGTGGTTTGGAACCACTTAGCATGAAATTTCAGTCCACTTAACATGTTTGCATACTTGCCTTAGAGGCTTCATTGTTTCTTTGAAAGCTCGTGTTGTATGCTCCATGTTTTGGTCATTATGTATGCCTTTGGATTTGAGTCACTTAGATGCTATCTAGGTGCACCCTTGGCTTTGTTTAAGCCTTCTTTTGATTTGATTTAAGCCTCTTTAGTCTTGTGAGGCTTGGTGGAATTGACCTTGGGTCAAGCCTCCATGACTTGCCTTAAGTACTTGGACCATACTTGCATGCTTATGTTTGCTTCATTTGGCTTGGTTTGGCACCACATTCTAGCATGATTTTTAGAGCTTATATTGCATGTTAATTGTCCATGATATCCCCTTTCAAGTGTGCTTGAAATTGCTAGTTTAAGGCTTAAGTGTTGGACCACAATATGTGCACATGTGTATGTGTGTTTAACCTCCATTTTTGAGCACTTTGGCTACTGTTTTGGGCCTAATTAGAGCTGCCCAATTCATGTTTGAGACCATCATTTGCTTGGTTGCATGCTTACCTCATGTTTGCATGTATACTTGCATAAGTATCTTGCCATGCTATGTTGCATCCTTAGATAACATGCCTAGGTTGCATTGCATCTTGCATGCATGCCTTGTTCCTTGATTTGGTGATAGGAATTGGGCCTTGTTTTGTTTGATTGGTTTGCATTTCATTTGACATGAAAGTGCACACTTGATTCTTTAGGCCATCATGCAAGGAGATGCGTGATTGGTGGCCCAAGAATCGAGGCACATACCCCTTTGAGTCACAAACATGATAGGGGGTATGATTGGTGCATACATTGTTTGAATTGTATTGACATGCAAGTTTTGCCCTCTGCTGCTGTGAGTTGCAGGTTCTGCAGGCATTGTTTGCCGACCGGCAATATTTTTTGCCGGCCGGCAGTAAATCATCAGCCGATGGATTCATTTTGTGCCGATGGCCACATCCTATTGCCGGTGGTCATTCTACTTAGCCGGTGGGATCCCCCAGTGTCCTGAGAGGCATTCCTGAGACTTTGGCAGTTTTCAGAGGAGCAAAGCAAGGAAAACAGAGGCAGACTATGCATGGCAGTGCGATTCCGAGCAAGTCCCGAGCATGCGCTGCATCTGACCCGCTTCCCGAGGGCTTTACTATTTTAATTAGATTAATTAATTTAGTTTTTTTTATTAATTTGTAATATTTAATTAGCTTGCGTAGTTAATTAATTTGTATTATTCTTTTGGTCCCTCCGAGTGAGGGCAAATCTATAATAAGCGTGTGTGAGTGGTGTGCATGTCTTCCAACCTCCACTTCTTTCTTCCCTTTTATTTACCTGCTTATGATGGTAGATTAGGGCACGTTTATTTTAGCATACCTTATGCAATGCATGCGTGCATCCATACATTTGTCTTACATGCACCGGGCTCGGTACATCACGCTAACTGCATTGTATTTCAATTTCCAAATTGAATACTTGTTACTTGTAGCATTTCACATGCCATGCTTAGGATAGCCGAGCCTGTCTAGATTACACCCTTGCTTGCGTTGCATTAGCCACTTAACATGAACTAGGATCATGCATATGATTACTAACTAGTTTCTGTTTTGGCTTGGAGTACTAGGTGAGTTTTTACGCTTTAGCATATCGCATGCGTGTGAATGTTGCCATAACAGCATGATTACCATGAGGCTAGCTGCTTATGTGATATAACTGCTTGAATGCCTGTGGGTGAAGGTTGGATTGTTTGAGTTGGAAAAACTCATTGAAATCCGTGTTTTAGCCTACTTGCGAGTAGCAAATTTCAAAGCGCTTTTCAAAAAACAAGCAAATATACAATGTTTGTTTCCAAATTAGGCATTCTAGTCTATACTTGTTTGCTATGCGCATAACATAGTAATTCTAGGCTAATAACCGAAATAAGAATGCATAATGTTTTCAAAATCGGATATCATGGTTAGTAGAGGCCGGTCTTCGGACCAGGCGAAAGGGGGTGCTCATAGCTGACCTTCCCTGTTCGTACCCAAGATCCCGAGCCAAGACAACTTTGGTGATGACGGACACGTGGCCTTCGGCACCGAGTCAGGGTTTCCTAAATTTCCCATTTTAGAAAAATATTTAGGTGGCGACTCTGTATCTGGCAAAGCAGTCCATGTTTGGCACTTCTTTTCTAAAAATCTGTTTTTCTCAAAACGATTTGCCAGAGTTGGACTCTTTGGTTCAGATTACGAACCGCAACAAACAAAAGAAGGGGAGTCCGAACTGTAGCATCAAGGTCCCCCGCAGGCGTGTTACACACGGGAAACGAGGGACGTTTTGTACTCCGAGTGACGGAACGTGTCTCAATTCCCGGTCGCCGATACTCCGGATTACCCATGATGGAGTCTAGGCCGTGTTTTGTTCATATGTGCATTCATTTCACATTGAGTCATGCAATTTGACTTCTCGGCCATCATGCATCGAGATGCGTGATTGGTGGCACGAGAATCGAGGACTACACTCCCTGAAGGGTAGTTAAGCATACATATGTGAAAATACGTTGCCATGCTCCTTTCTTGCTCTCTGTTGCAGCAAATCAGAAACCGACAGTCTTTTGGAGCTTCGTGTGATATTCTGGGCTTAATTGCAAACAGAGGCTAATCGGGGCATCACAATAGATTTTCGCACAAGGCAACTCAAGCATGCATCATTCATCATTCGGAACAGGGCTGAGGCGGTCCATAGGCTTGCATGCCAATTTACTGTTTTCCTAGTTCATTTGTTAATTAATTAGGGTTTTGTGCTTATTCGGACTGTAACTATTCATTTGGGACTGTATATTATTTATTCGGACCCTCCGAGCGAGGGCACAATTGTAATAAGTGTGCGTGCGTGTGATGTATGTCTTCTAGCCCCACGTCTTTCTCCCTTTTATTTACCAGCTTATGATAGTTAGAATAGGGCATGTTTCAATTAGCATACAGTATGATAGCATGTTTGCATTCATTCATCTGTTTTGCATGCATCGGGCTCGGCGCATCAAACTCACTGCATTGTATTTCGATTCCGAGTTGAATACATGTTAGCTGTAGCATTCCATATGCCATGTTTAGAATAGCCGAGCCTATCTTAGTTGCATTCCTGCATGTGTTGCATTAGGCATTTCTGTATAGTTAGGATTATGCATGGATTTCTAACATAGTTTCTGTTTTGGCTTGGAGTACTCGGTAAGTTTTCACGCTTTAGCATCGTTGCATGTGTGTGAGTGACTGCCATGATAGCATGCTTACCATGAGGCTATTTGCTTATGTGATATAACTGCCTGAATGCCTGTGGGTGAAGGTTGGGTTATTTGGATTGGAACAATGCATTGACTGTGAGTTTTAAGCCCACTAGATAGTGGCAAAACCATCTTTTCTAAGCCCACCTGAGGGTGGTAAAATCTGAATTTTAAGCCTACTTGCGAGTAGCAAACCATCTTTCAAAAACAAACATGAAATGTTTTGTTCCAATTCAGGTGACCCGGTCTATACTTGTATGCTGTGCGCATCACATAGTAAACCTAGGCTAATAACTGGAATAAGAACACATAATGTTTTCAAAACTAGATATCATGGTTAGTAGAGGCCAATTTTTGATCGGGCGAGCGAGGGTGCTCACGAAGTGACCTTCCCCAATCGTACCCAAGTTCCCGAGCCGAGGGAACTTTGGTGATGATGGACACGTGGCCTTAGGCACGAGTCAGGGTTTCCTAAATTTTCCAAAATGAAATATTTAAGTGGCGATTCTGTATCTGGCAAGGCAGTCCATGTTTGGCACTTCTTTAAAAAAAAAATATATGTTTTCAAAATCGATTTGCCGGATTTGGACTCTTTGATGATTCATCGGTCTTGCATTACACTCTGCGAGATTAGATACAGGACAGTGACATGGAGTCCTGAATTGTAGTGAACCCAAATGAGCGAGCAGGACTCATCCTCCCGGCGTTGGGGCGTCTGACTTGCTTGATTCAATCTGGCTGAGCTCTTCAGGCTCAATCTAGTAGGGGCTTGCTTGATTCAGTCTAGCTGAGCTCATCAGGCTTAGTTTGGCTGAGGCTTGTGATGTTCAGCCTGGCTGAGCTCTTTAGGCTTAGTGCCGCATGTTGCTACGCAAATTGCACAATATAAATAATATAGGGGGAATATCCTTGTCATTGATATACATTTGTGCCACTATAAGGGTATACATTGTATTGAACTGACAAAAATGAACAAGTGAGCCGAACTGTAAAATGAACAAGACAACATGGAAGGACTTCGTTTTATTGGTAATATTGCTTCAAGTGCTCAACATTTCACGGATGAGGGAGATCTCTGCCTTCCATATCTTGTAGACGGTAAGTGTCTAGACGTGGCCTTGATTGACAATGTAAGGTCTTTCCCACTTAGCTACTAGCTTCCCTTCAGTTAGGTTTTTGATGGCGAGAGTTGTTTTGCGTAGGACTAGGTCTCCCACTGCGAATTCCCTAGGTCAGACTTTACGATTTTAGTGTTGCCTTATTTTCTACTAGTATGAAGCTAGTCGAACTGCGGCTATTTCTTGTAGTTCTTCAATTACCCTTTGAAATTCTTCGTTCAATTGCGGATTGGGATGAATGATCCTAGGGGTTGGTAGGCCAACTTCCACAGGGATGACCGCCTCTGCGCCGTATGTTAAGCGCAAAGAGGTCTCCCCAGTGGAAGTTCTTGTAGTCGTTCGATGAGCCCAGAGTACGTTCGGCAATTTTTCTTCCCAGAGTCCCTTGGCGGCCTCCAACTTGGTCTCGACAATTTTCAACAGAGAGCAGTTGGTGACTTCCACCTTGCCGTTATCTTGGGGATGGCCAGGAGAAGAGAAATAGGTTTTGATGTTGAGCTCGTTGCAGAACTCTCTAAATTTGGTATTGTTGAACTGTTTGCCATTGTTGGAGATGATGGCTTAAGGGATCTTGAAGCGACACACAATAGACTGCCAAATGAACCTGGTGTTATTCCACTCGGCAATCTTGGCAAGGGGTTCTGCTTCCACCCACTTAATGAAATAATGGATGATGACCATAACAAACTTTACTTGTCCTTTACCTGTCGGTAAAGGGCCTATGAGATCGATTCCCCACTTGGCAAAGGGATAAAGACTACTGAGCGTGATCAGCTCTATTGGAGGAGTGTGATGGATGTTGGCGAAGCATTGGCATTTATCACATTTAAGTGCAAATGTGATGGCGTCTTGGTTGAGCGTAGGCCAGAAGTAACCCGTACGGAGAATTTTATGAGCCAAAAACCGTCCCCCAGAATGATTTCCACAAACCCCTTCATATATTTCTCTCATTACATAGGTGACTTGATTAGCATTCAGACATTTGAAGTACGGCCGTAAGAATCCCCTCTTGTACAAGATGTCACTGTTAAGGACATAATTGGACGACCTGGCCTTGACCTTATCGGCCTCCTGCTTATCTTCTGGTAGCACTCCCTGTTCTAAGAATGCAATGATGTCTTGGGCCCATGGGATAGGCTCGGCCTAGAGCAGATGAACCTCTTGTTGATCTGGTGAAACTGATGGGTGCGTCAAGTATTCAATTCAGATACCGTGGTTGAGGTTTGATTGGTCCGTTGAGGCTAACTGGGCTATTTCATCTACTTAGGAGTTCTCTGTCCTGGGGACATGCTTGATGTGAAAACTATTAAAGAGGCAGGTGAGGAGAAGAACCATGTCCTTGTATGATTGCATTGTTTCCTCTTTTGCATTGAACTCACTTGTGATTTGTCCGACGACCAATCGAGAATCACTAGACACTCCGAGATGATCGACCACAATGTCTCTAGCCAGCCAAAGACCTGCTAGTAAGGTCTTATACTCGGCCTCGTTGTTACTTGCGGCAAACAGGAATCGGAGGGCACACTTGAAGTACTCACCCTCTGAGGGGGTAAGGATTAAGCCAGTTCCATTACCCTCTTTAAGGGATGAACTGTCAACACTAAGAGTCCAAGAGTGGGGGTCCTCTGCATCAGGACTGATGTGTGCCGGTAGAGGGGCTATGTCTGGGTGAGATTGGTGAACTCCAGGATAAAATCTGCAACAGCTTGGCGTAGACCGCCCCCGAGAACTCCGCTCTCTGCGCCGCGAGGGCGCGAATCGTTTTGTTCTTTAGCTACTTGTAACATGCCCACAGGGGGCCTCGCTACAGTTCGGACTCGATTTGTGTCTCGGTTCTAAATCTGAACCAAAGAGTCCAAATCCGGCAAATTGTTTTGAGAAAACAGATTTTTGAAAAGAAGTGCCAAACATGGACTGCTTTGCCAGATACAGAGTCGCCACCTAAATATTTTTTAATGGGGAAATTTAGGAAACCCTGACTCGGTGCCAAAGGCCACGTGTCCATCATCACTAAAGTTGCCTCGGCTCGGGAGTTTGGGTACGATTGGGGAAGGTCAGCTATGAGCACCCCCTCTCGCCCGGTCCGAAGACCGGCCTCTACTAACTGTGATATCTGTTTTTTGAAAATGTTATGTGTTCTTATTCCAGTTATTAGCCTAGAATTACTACGTTATGCGCACAACAAACAAGTATAGACTAGGTTGCCTAATTTGGAAATAAATATTGCATATCCGTTTGTCTTGGAAAACACTTTAGAATTTGCTACTTGTAAGTAGGCCAAAATACGAATTTCAACGAGTTTTTCCAACTCAGACAATCCAACCTTCACCCACAGGCATTCAAACAGTTTATCACATAAGCATCTAGCCATATGGTAAGCATGTTGTCATGATAGCATTCACACGCATGCGACATGCTAAAGCATAAAAGCTTACCTAGTACTCCAAGCCAAAACAGAAGCTAGTTAGCAATCAATGCATGATCCTAGCTCATATTAAAATGGCTAATGCAACACATACAAAATGCAATTACAATAGGCTCGGCTATCCTACAATGTCATGTGAGATACTGCATATAACACATATTCAATTTGGGAATTGAAGTACAATACGGTTTGCATGATGTACCGAGCCCTGGTGCATGTAAAACAAATGAATGGATGCACGCATGCATTGCATAAGGTATGCTAATTTAAATATGCCCTAATCTACCATCATAAGCAGGTAAATAAAAGGGAGGAAAGACATGGGGTTAGAAGACATGCACATACTCACACACACTTATTATACAATTGTGCCCTCATTCGAAGGGATCAAATAAATATTACAGTCCGAATAATAAATACATTAATTATTACAGAATTTCTAATTAATTAACAGAATGAATGCCAAAAAAGGAAAGGTGGCTACAACCCCCGCCTCGAGATGCGCAAATGATGCATGCTCGAACCCGTCTCGTCCGGAAAGCCCATACCATACCATTGCTGCCTCTGTTTTCACTGCCTTGCTTCTCTGAAAATTGCCAAAGTTCTGGTACAGGTTCCTTGCGCACTGTAGAATACCATCGGTTGGAGGAAATGCCCACCGGCCATATAGAATTTCCATCAGCTGCTGATGGAGTTATCGGCCATTCACCAATGGTCGGTCGGCACTGAATGTTGCCGGTCGGCAGAAACTTCCTGCAGAAGACAGTTTTGACAGCAACAGAGGACAGGCAGTATATGGCATGGGATTTCAGGCACATGTGAGCATGGTCATGTTCCCTATCATGTATTGAACTCAGGGAAACATGGCCCTCGATCCTTGAGCCATCAATTGTGCACGATAGCCTAAGAGATCAAGCTTTCCATTTGATGTGAAAATGCATGCAACACACAAATGAGGACCAAGACCCTATCATGTCGAAGTCAAGGGCCCCGGTGATCGAGAGTTAAGACGCGTTATATTACTTGTAGTATGAACACTCCTTAACCCTCACACTTGGTTTGACACCCCAAACCAAGTAATGCAATGCATGTTATGCAAACATGGCTCAAAGATACAACATGAGATTAGGATGCAAGGCATGCCAAAAGCCATGCAATTATCATGGCAACTATGCAATGCTAGGCATGCAAGATGCAAATGCAATGCAAACATGGACAATTTAAGCAATAGGATCATCATGTTACAACACCTAATGAAGCAATCATGCAGCAAACATGAGACAAACATGCAATGGTGGACTTAAACCATAAAGGGACAGACCTCAATCCACCCCAAAACAGTGGCCAAAAGTGCCCAAAATGGTGGACAAAGACTCATGCCAACATGCAAGCCAATGGGCCTAAAGCTAAGGCACAAAAGGGAGCACTTTGCTTCCATTAACATGACCACTCATGGCATGAATTAGACAAGCAAAACAGAATCCTAGCATGCAAAAATGGGCTCCAAAACCCACTGATATGGTAGCTTAAGTGGCTTCAATAAGATGCATGCACCAAAGCTCATTTCTAGGCATAAAAGGACACATCCTCAAAGCATGAAAGAGGTCACATATGCAACCATACAAACTGAAATACGATCCTAAATGATGCCAAATCATGAGGATGGTCTAAGCTAAGCATGCTAGAGGCCAATATACTCAAGGCTTACAAGCCAAAACACAAAGAGATGACACCAAACATGACAAGCATGACTGAAACAGATGGCCGACAGGCCTTAAACATGGTAAAGTAATGCCAATACCTTCATGAAATTAGGCTAACACATGCAAGAATCATGGCCTAAACACAAGATGCATTTCTATGCCAAATAGAGGAATGCAAAGCAAGTATGTTAAGCATGCAAAGGGGCACAAATTTGACCAAAAACAGAGATAACATGTGACCTAGAGACACCCAAAAACTTTTGAAATAGGGCCAAAATCAATCAAGCATGCATGTTGCCCTTTAAGCCAAAAGGCAAGGATAAAAGAGGGACAAGGGGGAGAGGGGTGTCCCTCCCCTATACAAGACTTCGAGCCACCTTCCTCACCACTGAAAATCCACTGGTTTTCAGTGGTGAGAAGACTAAAACATTCAAGCAAACAAAGCCTCACAAAGGAAGCACCAAAAAGGCCAAATAAGGCCTAAGAGGGTGAGTTTGAACTCAAACCACAAAACACCCTTAATGAAAGTTCTTAAACATGAAAATATAAGCTTTTTTTATGTTATGCACAAAGCCTAAATCAGCAAGCAAGACAGGTAGAAAACTAGTGCAAGTTTGGGGAAACTAAAGCAAAGTGATTACCCTTGAAGAACACCTCAAGAACAGTCAATGCAGCCCTCCTCTTTTGATCAAAATCAGTCCAAAAGCTCAAGAATCAACCCTCAAAGCTTTTCAATCTCGAAGTAAGGTGTAATGGTGTGTGTATTACTGCAAAAGTAAGGTAAAAATGCACTTTTAAGCTTCCAAACACACACTAAGGATGAGAGAGAGGGAGATATAGAGAGAGAGAGGATGATATACAAGATATATGTATGTATTCTCTGGTTCTTTGATCAGAAATCTCCAACCCTAGACAAAGGAGAGGAAGGATGACTTATATAGGCAAAAAAAAAAAAGGATTCTAAGCTTCTCCAAGAAGCTATATCAAAAGGGGCAAAGGGTGCAAAGGGCTCTTGGCTTGTCGGAGAAGCTAAGATAGCTGGCCAAGCTTCTCCAAGAAGCTTGGTCAAAGGGTGCAAGCTTCTAGAAAGAAAGAGGGTTCAAAGGAGTCACACCAGTCACAAGCTGCACGGGGAGGAGTGATGGTGCATTCCAGCTGGCACAGCTAGCATGCACCATGCCTCAAGGGTTCAAAGGAATCACACCGGCCAGCAAAAGAGGTCGCCGGCAAAATAAAGTGCCGATCGGCCAAATATAGTGCCGACTGGCCATTGATTGTAAGAAACCATGGCCAGTGGCACCCCTAAACAGCCGGTGATGCTAGGGGAAAGCCGGTGGGGTGTGGGGATGGCCAACAAGCCATTCCCTGTCCTTCAAGGCCAAAACACAAGTGTTTGGTGCCAAAACCAAACACGGAACAGTCGAGTTCGGAGATTCTGAGGCAAAGCGCGTAGCCGAGACCTCCGGGAACTCCAAACGAACACAAACATAGATGATCACCGGGTGTTCAAAGGTGACGTCGAAGTCTTGAGGACGGTCAAAAATGGGGTGTCTCTGATTTGCCCTCTTTGTGAACTCGGAAGTCATAACAATGACGGGAGTGAATGTCAAAGCCCAGAGACGACCCATTTTTGACAAAGCCGAAGACTTAGACAAACATGCAAGACAAACAAGGTATGCGCCCGAAGGTAGGAGCAAAATGCAAGACAATGCACGAAGCCGAGCATAACTTATGATCATGCAAAGAAAAACTGTAATGAAGCACACATGCGACAGTTTTAAGCTAGCATACACCAAACTACACTACAATGCAGAAAGGATGTAAGAGAATTATGCAATTCTCGAGACGTCTCACGCGGAGGATATAATACCTGTCTGGTTCATCTGGTTCCACCAGTCGCAAATGAACCGTACAAACAATATCGTGCTTGCAAAGGAAACAAAATTAACAGGTACGATTTTATTACTAACATGCACATAATGCAATTGAAAATGCAGGACAACACAAATCAAGTGGGAGGCATGACAATGCCATGAAGGTACAAACACATGTACGTAAAGCATGCGGTCTACGGAAGCAACGAATATTGAACACGTGTAAGTGAAGTATGCGGTCCACGCAATCGATGGATTTGAACATAAGTATGCGGTCTTCACGGGCAATGAGATTGAACACAAGCATGCGGTCTACGCAAGCAAAACATATGTCTACGCAAATAATGGATTTGATTACAAATATGCAATCTACACAAGCAAAACATGCGGTCTACGCAAGTAATGAAATTTGATTATAAACACGCGGTCTACGTAAGTAAAACATGCGGTCTACGCAAGTAATGATATAACATGCAGTCTACGCAAGTAATGACAAAACATGCGGTCTACGCAAGTAAGGCATGCGGTCTACGCAAACAAAACATGCGGTCTACGCAAACGAGACATGCGGTCTACGCAAGTAATGAAATTTGATTATAAACATGCGGTCTACGTAAGTAAAACATGCGGTCTACGCCAACAAAACATGCGGTCTACGCAAGTAAAGCGTCTTGATCTCTCCAAAGTAAGGCATGCGGTCTCATAAGTAATGAGAAAACATCACGGTCTCTGTGAGACAAAACATCACGGTCTCATAAACAAGACATCACGGTCTACACAAGTAAGGCATCACGGTCTACACAAGTAATGATAAAACATGCGGTCCACGCAAGTAAAGTGTCTTGGTCTCATAAGTAAAACATCACGGTCTCATAAAGTAAAACATGCGGTCTACACAAACAAAACACGGTCTCATAAACAAGACATGCGGTCTCATAAGTAAAACATCACGGTCTATGCAAGTAATGATAAAACATGCGGTCTCATAAGTAAAGCGCGGTCTCTCATAAGTAAGGCATGCGGTCTCATAAGTAATGAGAAAACATCACGATCTCACGCAAGTAAAGCATGCGGTCTCATAAACAAAACATGCGTTCTCATAAGTAAGGCATCACGGTCTCATAAGTAATGATAAAACATGCGGTCTCGCAAGTAAAGCGTCACAGCGTCGGTCTCATAAACAAAACATGCGGTCTCATAAGCGAGACATCACGGTCTCACATAAGTAAGTCATCACGGTCTCACAAGAAATGATAAAACATCACGGTCTCATAAGTAAAGCATGCGGTCTCATAAGTAATGAGAAAACATGCGGTCTCACGCAAGTAAAGCATCACGGTCTCATAAAGTAATGAGAAAACATCACGGTCTCGCATAAATAAAACATCACTCATAAGTAAATCAAGTAAAGCATCTTGATCTCATAAACAAAACATGCGGTCACATAAAAGAGACATGCGGTCTACCCAAGTAAGGCATGCGGTCTCATAGTAATGATAAAACATCACGGTCTCATAAGTAAGGCATCACGGTCTACACAAGTAAAGCATGTGGTCTACGCAAGTAAGGCATATAAGAAAAGAATCTGAATACATGTAAGTAAAGCATGCGGTCTACGCAGGCAATGTGTATAGAAACTTGAGGCGTGTAATGCAAAGCACTGCAACACAATACAATTGAGGCATATTGTGGAGCTCACAAGATGCAAAAGGATACGGGAAGGGATGTTCCTCGCACATACGGAGCGTCGCTCAAAAAGATATGGCCTGAGGTCAACTCGAAAGCCTACCAAAAAGCGTGCTTTCTTGCGATATCTTGAATAATGAAGGTGCCAAACCATGTAATTGACCTTGAACAAGGACGCAGGTGGTGTACCGTCCTCGAGAAAAAGGAGGGGGTTATTAATAGCAATCCCGATACGTTGCTGCCCTACTTTCCTTCTGCTTTACCTTTCTTTTTTTACTGGTAGTTTGAGCACATTGCACTGTGTCAAGCAGGTTTGTTAATCATCGTTTTTCAAAATTGTGTATTTCTTTGCAAAACACATGACGGAAATGAAATTGCTTTGATTCAGAAGATGTTACATTTGCACATTCTAAACATCGTATCGCAAGGCATCACACAACAATGTGAATGAAACTGAAATTCAGTTGAAATTTAAGCATTTGCATCTTAATAATCAGGTAGCGAACCGACTTACAACTCGATAAGCAAAAATGAGGAAACTCGATGAGCTAGCTAAGTGTGAGTACAACTCGATAAGCAACACGAAGACTTGAAGAGAGTGAAACACAACTCGATAAACAAATGTACAACAACTCGATAAGCAAATGGGCGCGTTCCCGCAAGAATTGATCACTGGAGGTCATTGGAAATGGTGGGATTCCCCAACCTCTGAGCATAAACAACTCAGGGAACCAAAGGGAAGACCACCGGCCTCCTGGAAAGGCCACCGGCCATAAGAGGACTCCACCGGCGAAAAGTAATGGCCGGTCGGCACTATACTCGGCCGATCGGCCAAAAATGGGAGAAACCAGCAGAATGCTGACACCTATCCTTCATTCAACCTTATCTCCTACAAAAGGCCCCAGCTTCGTAGTTTTTCTCATTTCAACACTGATTTACTACAAATGGAAGAATTTCTTGCTCAAAATCTTGCAGCTTGGATTAACAACTTGGATGGCTCGGAAAAGCTAAATTTCCGGGGTTTCGGCATAAACGCACTATTCACTTTGGGTCATACCCCGCTGCACTTTTCATTTCTCCATGCCGCGGCAAGGTTTTGGAATCTGGTGATGCATGTTTTTAGCTTTGGCGGGCAAGAGGTATGTCCCATCTTTGAAGATTTTCGAGTCTTAATGGAGTCTGAGCGTAATGAAGAGATCCTGCCCCAACCCCATTTTAGCCATGCCCAGGCCTTAGGACAAATGTGTGGGTTCTCCGTGCCTGATGCTCGATCTCTGATTTGTGACAGAATGCTGGATATTCTGAGTTTGGTTTGCCATTTTTCTGACACTGGTGACCGCAGCGACCGTCATTGGCAAGGTTTTCGGCAACACGCACTTTGTTTGTGTATGCTATCTCATTTCTTATTTGCCTCGGGTTCTGGAGGATCTAACGTCAGATTGATTGAAGTTACCCAAGGTTTGAAAGAGGGTAAGAGTTGCATATCATGACTCTGGCTGAGACGTTGACGGGTTTGGATGCTTTCTATCGTCGCGAAGCAACCCAATTTGCGGGGAGTCCACTAGTACTACAGGCAAAGTTTCCCACCCAATCTCTCACATGTATTGCTCACGCCACTCGGCTCTCAAGCTCGGTTTTCTCACAAAACCCTTTTCTTACTTTTCTCTCATCGTACATCTCTCTATTCTTCATTCTCTCATTTTTCATCTTTCCCCAGATATGGTTGATGGACAAGTTGCAGGTTGTGGACTCTTGCCCAACATACTCAGCCCGTGGTTACTTCTTCAGGCAACGCCTAGTCGATGCCCTTGATGAGAGTTGGTGGTTCGACTGGATGTGTAGCTTGTCCGCGGATCGCATTGCTTGGCGATGTCCTTAGCTCAATCTACCGGCAATGAGCTATAGTATGACTCGCCAACCTGGGATTCAGCTGATTGGCTTGACTCACTGTGTCTTCTATTTTCCATTCCGGATTCCTTGTCAATTTGGTCATGACCAGACTTGTCCACCAGAAGAGATAGAGTACCCAACTGCATTCCTGATCTGAGGCGCAACTTGCAGATATGCTCTGACATGGAGAACTAGAGAGCTCTGCCCTGCTCCCATTTTCAATTGCACTTTGTCGATGAGTGTTGGGATTGGCTCAATGAAGAGGCAGAATGGGCCTAGATTGGTATCGAGACTTGACCCGGCTCACGGGAGGAGCGAGGGCACTGACTTGATTATGCCCCAGGTTTATTGCTTTATTAGAACTTTCAAGTTTTCCTTATGATTGTAATAAAAAGCAACTTCAATTGTATGCAAGAGCAGGAGAACTCTGTATTGAAATCAATGAAATTGAAGATTGTGGTACTGAAAATTTTCCGTTTTGGTCTAAAAATGGTCTTAGTTGTAAAAAGATTAATTTGAACAAAGTTAACTTTTATTAAAACTTTTCAAAACCATTTTCGATATGGATCAGAACTGAACATGCCTAAAATTTGTCACTGAGATGCACAATCCCGAATCCCAGCAACTGGAAAGTTGCCCCTAGTCTGAATAGCACCATGACCTTTGCTGCAACAGCGAAAGTTGCCCCTAGTTTGAAAACCTTTGCAGGAGATCACGATGAATCTTGATGGACAAAGATGGTGAGATGATCAAATGGACAAAGTTGATCGGGGAAAAGTTTGTGGGTGAACTTGAGGATGAAGGCGCCTCGTATCCCAAAGATGGGAATCAAGCCTTACGTGGTTAAACCGGTTCACTCGAGTCTTTTTACTCTCCTTTTACGTTCTAACTTTTGCCAAGGCCGCCCTTTGCGGGTTTTCAACCTTGCGAGCTCAGTTTTTCTATTTTTTAATTTTTTTGTGCTCTAATTTTTGCCTAGGTCGCCCTTTCGGGTTTTTGGCCTAGCGAGCCTCTCAAGGGTAATATTTCTTCAACTTGTCCATGTTGATTGGTTGTGAGAACTCTAGGCTATCTAGGTCCATCAGAACCACAACTCCACTCGACCAGATAGTTTTGATGATGTAGGGACCAGTCCAATTGGGTCTGAACTTGCCCCTTAGGTCATGGATGGGAGCTCGGTTGTCTTTGAGCACCAAATCTCCTTCTTTTAGGTTCCTGGACTTAACCTTCTTGTTGAAAGCTCGGGCAATTCTGCGCTGATAACCCTAAACATGGTACAGTGCTTTCAGTCTTCTTTCATCGAAGAGCATAAGTTCCTCAAACCTGCTCTGTTGCCAGTCTGCTTCGACTATTTGGCACTCAGCCAATACTCGTAATGACGGAACCTCAACCTTAATAGGTAGGACGGCCTCCATCCCATAGACTAATGAATACGAGGTAGCCCCAGTAGAAGTTCTAATCGAAGTCCGGTAGCCCCACAGAGCGAACGGCAACTTATCTGGCCAATCCCGGTAGGTTTCCACCATCTTCTGCAATATGTGTTTGATGTTCTTGTTGGCAGCCTCAACTGCTCCGTTGGTTTGCGGCCGGTATGTGGACGACTTATGAAAAGCCACATTGTACTTCTCCAACAAATCAATCACCTCCTTTTTGAAATGGGAACCGTTATCCGAAATAATCTCGTTTGGGACCCCATAACGACAGATAATGTTGTTCCTGATAAACTTTGCGACATGTGAAGCCTTCAATACCGCATAAGATTGGGCCTTAACCCACTTTGTAAAATAATCTATCGTGACGAGGATGAACTCATACCCATTCGACCCCTTTGGAGTAACAGCCCCAATCACGTCGATTCCCCATACTGAGAATGGCCATGGCGAAGTCATGTTGTATAGCTTTGACGGCGGGATGTTCATGCGGTTTGCATGGATCTGGCATTTATGGCATCGTCGAACAAAGCCAATACAATCCTCCTCCATGTGGACCAATAATAACCCTGTCTGAGGATCTTCCGTGCCAGCATTACCCCATTCATATGTGTGCCACATTCTCCTCCATGGATGGCCTCCATCAGGCGCTTCAACTCCTCAGCTTCTATACACAGCTTGTGCATTCCCAGATGACCTCTCTTGTACAGTTTACCCCGAGATGATGGCCTGAGCGGCCATTCTCTGATTGTCCTTTTATCTTTGGCATTTGCCTGGTGAATCGTCTCCTTCTCCAAGAAGTTCCATATGTCAAAATACCGGGGTTCTCATCTGAGCTTCACCTATGGCGGCGAAGCTCATATCTTTGGCACAAACTTCTGGTCAATGATGATCGGACGCATCCGGACTCCGGATGGGATGTCTATCATGGAAGATAGAGTTGCCAGTGAATCTGCAAACCTGTTGTTCTCTCTTACTAGATGGATGAAGTTCAGCTATTCAAACCGAGGAATTAACAAATCCAAGGTCTGGTGGTAAATTATCATTTTCTCTTCTTTGACCTTCCAATCTCCTTTTGCTTGAGATACAACAAGGTTGGAGTCCCCGATAACGTCCAATCGTTTTGCCCCTAGTTCTAGAGCCACTTCTAAGCCGGCAATACATGCCTCGTATTAAAACCGTTGTTTGAGACTTTGAGCTGGAGCTTGAATGCTAAAGGGATCTGAGGAATTGTCGGCTATCGGCAACACTCTTATCCCATACCCATCTTGGTTTGACACTCAGTCAAAGTACATTGTCCAAGTTTCGTCTTGACATACAAAATGGCTTCATCGGGAATAGATACTCAACTACTTCATCCCCATCAGCGGGTGGTCGGCAAGGAACTCCATCTTGCTCTCCTTTTCACGGACTTCGCGTCACATACTTTAGATCAAATTCGAGAAAGCAATGCGACAGCGAGCTAGCCTACCCGTAAGTGCGGTTTCTCGAAAAGATATTTGATAGGATCGAGTCGTGAGACCCGGCATTACGGAGTGAGCTAACGGTAGTGCCTGACTTCGTAGCCCATACCAAAGCTAAGCAAGCTTTCTCCAGCGGAGTGTAGCAGGTCTCGTAATCCAGTATCTTCTTGCTCAGATAGTAGATGGCTCTCTCCACCTTATCCTCTGATTCATGTGCGAGCATACAACCCATTGTAGTCTCAGTTACCAAAAGGTACAATATCAACGGTTTCCTTGGCTCCGGTGGTGACAACACGGGTGGGTTTTGTAAATATTCTTTGATCTGTTCGAAAGCTGCTTGACATCGGCCGTCCCATTAGAATTTCTTTCCTTTCTTCAAGAAACCAAAAAGTGGTTCACAAGTTAAGGTTAATTTTGAAATAAACCGTCTTATGAATTGCACTTTACCCAGAAAGCCTCGCACCTCTTTTTCAGTCATTGGTGGTGGCATTTCTAAGATGGCCTTGATTTTGGAAGGGTCGACTTCGATGCCCCTCTGCGTAATCAGAAACCCTAGCATTTTTCCCGTTGTAACACCGAATGTGCATTTCTGAGGATTCAACCGCAGCCGAAATTCTCTGATCCTTTGAAAAAACTTTTACAAGGCGGTGTAGTGACCTTCTCTCTCTTTGGATTTGACAATCATGTCGTCCACGTACACCTTGACCTCTTTATGGATCATATCGTGCAATATTGTGGTCGCTGCCCGTTGATAAGTAGCCCCAGCGTTCTTCAACCCGAATGGCATTACTCTGTAGCAGTATGTATCCCACGGGGTGGTGAATCTGATCTTCTCGATCTTGGTGCCATTACTATCTGATTATAGCCTGAGAAGCCATCCATAAATGAAAGCAAAGCATGCCCCGCTGTGAAATCTACCAACTCATCAATGTGTGGCAAGGGAAAGTCGTCCTTCAGACTGGCTCTGTTCAAATCCCTGAATATTTTATAAAGAAGTGCCAAATATGGACTGCTTTGCCAGATACAGAGTCGCCACCTAAATATTTTATTTTGGGAAAAATTTAGGAAACCCTAACTCATGCCTAAGGCCACGTGTCCATCATCATCAAAGTTGCCTCTATTCGGGAACTTGGGTACGAGAGGGGAAGGTCATGCAATGAGCACCCCCGCTCGCCCGATCAAAGATCGGTCTTTACTAACATGATATTTTGTTTTTGAAAACACATGTGTTCTTATCCCGGTTATTATCCTAGAATTACTATGTGATGCGCACAGCATACGAGTATAGACTAGATCGTCCAAGTTGGAACAAAACATTGCATGTTTGTTTGTGAAAATGATTTGAAGTTTGCTACTCGTAAGGAGGCTAAGTCGTAGATTTCAATGAATTGTTCCAATTCAAGCAATCCAACCTTCACCCACAAGCATTCAGGCAGTTAATCAACTAAGCAGTTAGCCTCATGACAAGCATGCTATCATGGCAACACTTACACACATGCAGTGTGCTAAAGCATAAACACTCACAGTGTATTCCAAGCCAAAACAGAGAACTAGTTAGAAATCATGCATGATCCTAGTTCATGTTAAAATGGCTAATGCAACACATGCAAAATATAACTAAGACATGCTCGGCTATTCTAAGATGTCATGTGAAATGCAGCTTGATAACATGTAGTCAAATTGGAATTGAAATACTATGCAGTTTGTATAATGCGCAGAGTCCGGTGCATGCAAAACAGATGAATGATGCACGCATGCGAAGCATAAGTATGCTAATGAAATATGCCCTAAAACTAACCACTAAAAGCAGATAAGTAAAAGGAAGAAAAAAATGGGGGTTGGAAGACATGCATCACACACACGCACCCTTATTACAACATTCGCCCTCTCGACGGAGGGTCCGAATAATAAGCTAACTAGCTAATCTAAGATAATTAAACTAATTATTACATCACAAAACTAATTAACTAACAAGCTAACTAATTAAGTACAAAACGAAGCTAATTAACTAACAAGTTAACTAACTAGTTATTACAACACAAATAAGCGACTAGCGCATTAACTACTTAAATACAGAACCAAAGCATAAACTAGCTAAGGAAAGCAGTAAAGAGAGGTCCTCGGGATGAGGAGTGCATGCATGCTCGGTCGCCTCGTTCGGAAATTCATCGCGATACCCCGATTTGCTTATGTTTGCAACTGTTCTCAGAACCTTGCACCAAGCTCCAGATAGCTTCTAACTCACCTTGGGGACCCTCAGGAGGGCTGCTGACCACCTAGGGTATTGCCAGCCACTGGCCGACCACTTGCCATTGCTGTAGACCAGATAAAGTGGTCGGCCAGCCACTTTTACTGGTCTGCCAACCACTTGTTGCTGCACTTCTCCAATTTGCTGCAACAAAAAGCAAGAAAGGGCATGGCAATGTATTTGCAACATATGTGTGCACAACCACCCTCCCTATCATTTCATAAGCTCAAGGGAGTGTGGTTCTCGACCCTCGGACTACCAATCACGCATCTCAATGCATGATAGTTGAGAAGCCAAATTGCATAATTCAATATGAAATGAATGCACACATAAACACATAAAGCCTTGAACTCTATCATGTATGATCAAGAGCTTCAACGACCGAGAATTAAGGCACGTTTCATCACTTCAAGTATGAAACGTCCCTCGTTTCTCGTGTTTGGACTAACACCTAGTCCAAACACAATGCAAGCAACAACATGCATAACACAATGCAATTAACAACATGGCATACACAATGCTAAATGCTAAGAACAACATGGCATACTCAACGCAATGTGACATAAGCATGCAAACAACATGCAAACGAACATGCTCAATGGAATTAAACCGAATATGGACAGACCTTAGTCATGCCAAAAACAGTGGCCATAATGCTAAAATGATGGCATGAAATACAAGGTAAATGCATGCACATGCAATGGCCCATCAATTAGGCATAAGAGCACAACTCTCAAGCGTGCTCAAGGAGTGATAAATGTGGAAGTGTAACAACACTATATGCACTGAAACAAGGTATGAAATGATACCAAATCATTCAAACAACACAAGTATAGCATGCAAAGGTCCTTAGGCATTAAAGCTAGCAAAGAGGACTACTCTAGAGACATGCAATACATGGCACAAATACATGAACCAATCATGGACAGAGCTCAATTAGGTCTAAACAAAGACTAAAACATGCTAAGATAGGAGCTCAAGGACCTAGGCAAGATGGCATACATGCTAGGCCACAAACAAGGCAACAATGCATAACACTCAAAGACATTTAAAGAGTGAAAGAAGTGGGAACATGGAAGTCCTATATGCTCTGAAATGTCATGTTAAATGATGCTAAATCATCCAAACAACACAAATGAAGCATGCTATTGTGCTCAAAACTCAAAGCTAGCAAGGCCAATTGCATTACAGCTATGCAATACATGAAGCAATGGAAAATATGACCCAAAACAGTCCTAGAACATGCCATAATGATACTAAAACATGCATGGAAGGAAACCAAAATAAGTTAGCATGTTGAGTATGAAGTATGAAATATGCAAGGCCAAAATGGAGGATTACACTACACCTACCCAGACCAAGCATGAGATGACTTCACCAACAAAAATTAGAGTTATATCATGGAAAAATAACCCAAAAAACACACTGAAATGATAGCTCTCAAGCTTAGGCATGAAGGCATACGCAATGACTCATGTTTAAGGCATAAAGGATCAACCCTCCAAAGCATGGAAAGAGTGACAAATGTGAGTGCATGAACATGAAACATGAACTGAAATCACATAACAAATGATGCCAAATCATTCAAATAGCCCAAGCAATGCATGCTAGTGGATTTGATACACAAAGTTAACAAGCTAAAATGCATTATAGCTATACAAAACATGGCATGCATGACCAAAACAACACAAATTAGAGCTAGTGCATACTAAAACATGGACAAAATCTTCTTAGAGTTAAGCCAAAATCATGCTAGAATGATAGTCTAAAGCATGATACACATTAGGCTAGTGAATGGAAATGCACTACAAGTGCATGGAGCATGCATGGGGCTATCAAACCAAACCTTAAAAGAGGTATATCATGGCAAAAAAACACCAAGAACATGTTAAGATGGACTCAAAACAAGCTAGAAAGACATGCTACTTCATGAAGCATACAAAGCTAGTTTGCAAAATTTACACTACAAGTATATAAAGCATGCATGAGGTGACAAAACCAAGTCAAAAAAGAGGTATGCCATGTCAAAATAACCCCAAATACATGCTAAGATGGAGCCAATATAATCTTAAAAAACATGCTCAAACATGAGGCAAATGAAGCAAGCATTCAAAACACAAGGAGAGGGGATGACCCTCTCCTATTTGGGACCTCAAAACACCATTTTCACCACTGAAATTCCTCTGAGTTTCAGTGGTGAGAAGGCCAAAACAAAGTAGTCCCAATAGCTTAAAAGGAAAGCACAAAACAAAGCCAAACAAGGCCTAAGAGGGGGTAGACTACCCCCAACACAAACGAGACCTTAAACAAACATGCTAAGGACTAAAAATCAGAACTTTTTTCAGTAAAAAGTCAAGCCAAAAACAGCATGCAAATAGGTTCAAAAGCTTAAGCAAAAATAAGGGTTTAAGAGGTTAGTTTCTCACCCTTGTAGAACCCCTTTAAAGCTGCAACTCCAGTAACTTTCCTTGATCAAAACCAATCCAAAGAATTCAAAACCAACCTCAAAGAGCCTCAGCAACAAGAGTATGGTGTTTAAGTGTGTGTTTGTGTGCAATAGTGTGATAAAAAGGCACTTTTGAGCACAAAAATGAAGAGAAGATGCAAGATAGATACAAAGATGTATGTATAACTCTCAAGCACCAAAATCTGAACCTGGAGGAGGAGGGGGGAGGGTCTCTTATATAGAGAACCAAAGGTTAAGCTTGTTGCACAAGCTTAAGCCTAAAGCCATCCCTCTATACACGTGTATGGAGGATTACTTCTGTGCCCTCCAACTGTAACAGCTAGCCTAAAAATATCTCCAAAAATGTACTGGAAAGCTACCGACCACTTGAAGTGGTCGGCCAGCTACTTACACTAGTCGACTGACCAGTGGAAGTGGTTGGCTAGGGAAGAAAGTGGTCGGCCATGGCTGCAACATGAAAGCAAGGTGGTGGTGTGGTGGCTGACTAGAAAAGGTGGCCCAAAGACCAAGAAAACCAGTTGCCCGACCAGAAAACTGGCTGGCAGGAAGGAAAGTGGTCTCCAAGGGAAAGAACTGGTCTCCCACCCTTGTACCACCTTCAAAACAAGGAAAACAAGGTTTGTACCAAAAACAAACCAAAAAAGATGCAAGACGAAAGTCTGGGAGGCAAGGCGCGCGGTCGGGAGCCTCGAAAACTAGTCTACGGGCATCAAAAGTGGTCTCCCAGACCACAGTATCCCTCTAGGTAGAGGCAACAAGGTGTGGTTCAAAAACCACGCCAAATAGAGAACGTTAAGCGGTCCTAAGACAAGGTGCGTGGCCGAAGGCTCTGAAAACCGGAAACTAGTCTCCAAGCGGAAAAAGTAGTCTACAACTGCAAAAAGTGGTCAACAACCACAAAATGATGGTCTACAAGACCTCTCTCTCCCTCCAAGGAAGAGAAAACAAGGTTTGGTCCACAAACCGAACCAAAGCCCAAAGAGTTCAGAGGCTTGGAGGCAAGGCTCTCTGCCAAAAACCCCCGAAAACTCGAAACGAGCACAAACATGCACGATCACCGAGCGCTCAATCGATGACGTCTGAGTCTTAAGGTCGGTCAGAAATGGGGTGTCTACACTTGGCCTTTGATAGCTATTCGAGGTCGGTAGTAGATCTCGTATTAGCTTAATTTAACAGACCACAACATGAGCCTGCTTGATGACTCTGGTTGTTGTATAACTTTTTTCAAAGGCTAGTCAGTGAGAACCACGATAGAGTGGGCTTGAAAATAGGATCGGAGGTGTCTGGAGGCGATGACTAGAGCTAGATTCATTTTCTCCAATAAGGGATAATTTTGTTCTGCCCCTCGAAGTGTACGGCTGATGTAGTAAACTAGGAGCTGGACTGAGTCTTCCTTCCTGATTAGGGCAGCGCTGACCGCAGTATAAAAAACGATTGAGTAAAGGAAGAGGGTCTCCCTGGGAATTACTTAAGAGAGAATGGAAGGGTTTTCCATGCACTGTTTTAGCTGTTGAAATGCCTCATCGGACTCGGTATTCCAGTCAAAAGCCTTCCTAAGTACTTTGAAGAATGGAAGGCAATTGTCGATTACCGTTGATATGAAGTGATTAAGGGCGGGTACTCTATTCGTGAGCTGTTGAACCTCCTTTACCGTTCTAGGAGACTGCATTTCTATCAGGGCCTTGATCTTTTCTGGATTGGCGTTAATACCTCTGTGGCTGACCATGAACCCCAAAAACTTACCAAACCCAACGCCGAAGGAGCACTTCTCTAGATTTAGCTTCATCTTATACTTGCGCAAGGCCAGGAAGGTCTCTCGCAGGTCTATTAAGTGATCTGAGGAGAGTTTGTTTTTAACGAGCATGCTATCAACGTAGACCTCCATATTCCTACCTATCTGGTTTTGGAAAATAACATTAACCAGGCGTTGGTAAATGGCTCCCGCATTCTTTAAACCGAATGGCACCACACAATAATGATAAGTCTCTATGTCAGTAATGAAAGAGGTGTGCTCTCGATTAGCCGTATGCATTAAGATCTGGTTATAGCTTGAGAAACCATCCATGAAGCTAAGCATTTGGTGTTCCGCTGTTGCATCGGCCAATAGATCTATCCTGTGTAGTGGGTAGCTATCTTTAGGGCAAGCTCGGTTGAGGTCGAAGTAATCGACGCAAAGTCTTCATTTGCTATTACTTTTGCAGACCAAGACCATATTGGATAACCACTAGGGATATTCCATGTTTTTAATGAACTAGGCCTTCAATAGCTTGTCTACTTCAGCAGTGATAAGATTGTTGCGCTTTGGATGAAAAATGCGGTGTTTTTGGCAGAACGGTAGGAACTAGGGCTCAATACTGAGGCTATGAGTAATAAAAGAAGGGTCAATACCTAGCATGTCCGAATGAGTTCGAGTAAAGGCATCGTTATGCTCGGCTAAGAGAGCTGTGAGGTTGGCCTTGGCCTGAGGGGATAGCTGGCTACCAATTTTAGCTGTTTTCATTGGATCGGTGGAATCAATGGGTACTTCAACTAGTTCCTCAACTGGTTCCCCTCTAATTAGCTCCTCTATGCCTCTGACATCAAAGCCTTCGATGATCATAGCCTCCCTCATCTTGACCTCCTTTAATAAGACGACATAACATTCTCTAGCCACCATTTGTTCACCCCTTACTGTGCCGACCCCCTGATCAGTCAAAAATTTCATGGCCAAATGGTATGTAGATGTTACAGCTTGGAGGGCATTGAGAGCCGTGCGTCCGAGTATGATATTGTAAACGGAAGGACAGTCGACAACGAGGAAGGTAAGGAGTTTTGTGGACTACCATGGATACTCTCCGATAGTAATGGGAAGGTCGATGGAGCTAATGAAGGTCACTCGATCCCCAGTGAAGCCGACCAAAGGGGTTTGTACGGGTGACAACTTTTCTTCCCCGACCTTCAGTTGTTGGTAGGCATTGAGGAAGATGTTGTTTGAGGAGCTGCCATTATCAACAAGTACTCGCCTGACTTTGTAGTTCGATAAGAGATTAGAAATGACCAGGGGGTCGTCATGAGGGTAGCTGTAGACACCCTATTTTTTACCGTCCTTAAGACTTGAGTGCCTCAGGTTGATCACCCGATGATGAAATGCTATGTTGTACATACGCTCAATTCTCTCAACAATAAGCCTCGGTTCTTGAGTTTTAAGGCCTAGAACCCTGCACCACCTTTGGACCAAGAAAACCTGTTTTCTTTTTCAAGCCTGACCACCTAAAGGCTTACAGGCCAACTAGTGGCTGGCCGTTCCTTTACTTTCTGGTCGGCCATGTTTTTCTACTGGCAGATATTTTGCTGCCAGCTATTCCACCATGTACATGCACTACACCAGCTATCTCTATACAACTGTGTTTGATAGAGGCACTGGTTTTTCTATATATACATGACCACTTCTCTTGAAATTAGGTTCGAAAAAATTACCAAAAGCCAAAAACTTGTAAAACATTCTCGCTCTCTAGCTTGCAATCTACACACTCTCTTTCTCCACACTTCCTAACAAAAATTTGGCTATTTTTACTGAGATTCTTGAGCTCAAATCTCACTTCTTGAGAGTGAATACTTTGTGGTTTGTGAACAAAGGAGTTACTCCTCTTAGAGAGGTATAACTTCTACCATCCTTACACTACTTCTTCCTACTCTTTTCTTGCTGATTTGATACTGTCTTTACACTGTTTTTATGGGTTAAAACTTGTGGCTTAAAGCTATCAAAGGTAGCAGGGTTAACCACCTTTCTTTGAACCTTGTTCTCTAAGCTTTTGCCATTGTGTTTCCCACTTCTTTCTTAACTTTTTTCCACCTTTTTACCACAATTTTTTTTAAAGTTTTTAGAGGGTAAATTTGTTATTTTGAGGTCCCAAAAATGGAGGGGTTAGCCACATTTCCTTAGGCTTGCTTACCTTATTTATCTATTATTTTTGCTCACTTTTTAAGCTTTTCAAACTAATTTTCCAACACTATTTTTGTGAGTTTTAGGACTATCTTAGTGTGTTTATTTCATTTATGCTTTGCATAGTATGCTTGTAGTGTTGTAGTCCTCATAGGTTTTGGTGGTTTAGGCCTCAAACACCAACTTATTTGAGTTGATAGCTTTTATTTTAAGCTTTGCATACATGTGTTTACACTTGCAATAACCATCTCTGCACTCTCCCTCCTTTCTTGGTTTTATTTGTTTGAAAGTTGTTTCAAACGAGTGTTGTTTTAGACATACGAAAGAGACCTTTCAATGCTTAATGGTTTAATCTCTTCAGAGGTTTATTATCAAGGCATTACATCTCTCTCATGCCAAGAAAAACTTCTTATTTGACACTTCTCTTCATTTAGTGGACATAACTCTCATTTTTGGACTAAAATGATTAAAGAATGGTAAGGTAATTAAAAAAAGGCTAATAAAATTAGACTAAAATTGGTAACAAGATAATAAAATCAAGTTAGGTTCAATCGGACGTTAATTGAACCTATTGAGCCTTGGATCATTACATACTCCTAGTGATGTTAATGGTTCAAGGAGCAATGTCCACTCATTTTCTTGAGGTGACTCCATGATAGGAAAAGGGTGTTGTTAGTCTTTTATTTCATTGATCTTTTTGTCTAATTAGTTCATAGATCATCATGCAATAACCTTATGATCATTGATGATTTATAAACCGATTCTACTCCTCCCTTGATCAATTCCATGATATGGAGAGGTAGAGAGGATAAACATCTCCTGGAAACACTCTGTTTTTGCTCTGTTTCTATTATGTTGCAGCAGGGCAATACCAAAAAATAGTGGCCGACCGGCCACCCTACTATCCGGCTGACCACTTTCTTTGGCCGACTGACCACTTTTTGTTGAGCAGACAGTACCATCTTCATGGCAAAACAGAGCAGAGGCTGAGGCTAAAACATATTAATTGTCTAACTGCGAGACAATATAGAAACTGACAGTAAACAGAGAGTTTCTGGGAGGCTATTCTTGTTCGTATGCATGCGACTCCACATCTTTTGTTCCTTAATTTAGTCCATAATTTAATGCTTTAATAGTAATATGTTGTAATTAATTAGATTCCTTCAAATTTGTAATAATTAGTTAATTTAGCTTGTTAATTCATTTGGATTTGTAATAAGTAGTTAATTCGGACACTAGGACATTTAGATCCTCCTCTGCGAGGGCAAATATGTAATAATGTGTGTATGTTTTCCAACCATCGTTTCTTTCTCCCTTTTATTTACCTGCTTATAATGATAGCATCATGTTTTACATTTTCATGTCATTGCCATGACTTGTATCAATATTTGCACGCATAAGGTTCATTTCATTATACTAACCGAATGTCAAATTCAAATTCCTTAATTGAATGTGTGCTTTTATCGCATGCCTCGAATTGACTCACATGCCATACTAGTAGCCGAGCTTATTAATTGCATATTTGTATGTGTTGCATTAGTCATGTTGCATTTCTTAGGATCATGCATTTTTTAACTCATTTTTGTTTTCTTTGGCTTACCTTAGAGTACTAGGTGAGCAGTTTTTGCTTTAGTATATTACATGTGTGTGATTGTTGCCATGTCAAGCATGATTACCATGAGGCTAAGTGCTTAGTTGATATACCTGTTTGAATGCCTATGGATGAAAGCTTTTTGCTTAAGTTGGAATGATTTGATTAATGTACATATGAGATCGCTTTTTCAAGTGAAACATATTCAAAACAAACATGAAATTAGCGTTCCAACTTTTGTGAATTAATCTATACTTGTATGCCTCACACAGTAAGATAGCATAGTAACCAGAACAAGAGCATATAATGTAAACAAAAATCACATCATGATTAGTAGGGGCCGATCTTTGATCAGGTGAGTGGAGTGCTCAATTCATGACTTTCCCCTCTTATACCTAAGTTCCCGAGCCGAGACACTTGAACAAGAGTCATGGGTTTCCTAAATTTTCCAAAAATATTTAGGTGGCGACTCTGAAATCTAGCAAAATAGTCCATTTTGGCATTTTGATTAAAAGTCGATTTTCCAAAAGATTTGTCAGATTTGGACTCTTTTGTGTTTTTACTGTTTCACATAACATTGCACTTGTGAAATCAGATTTAAAACCACGGGAGTCCGAACTGTAGGCCTGGGCTCAGGTTCTTTTCTCTTTTCCCTGGACTGTGGAGTTTTAGATGTGGAGTCTTGGCAAGCTGCCAGAGAGTCTTCAGTATTCATGTATTTCTGGGCTTTGTTGAGAAGGGTGGCCATTGCGGATAGGGAGTTCTTGGAAAGAGAAAAGAAGAAATCTGACGGGCGTAAGCCGACTATGAATGTTGTAAGAATGACCTTATCATCGTTTTCCTTGTAAAGTCTCTGTATTGAAACGAGTGACAAAGCTGCGCAGCGATTCCCCTTCCATCTGTCGGATATTTAGCAATTGAGTCGCCAAATGTTACTGCCATTGGGCTCTGAAGAAATGGTTCAAGAAAGATTCGTTAAAATGGTGGAAAAAAGTGACAGAGTCTGGGGAAAGCTGGCTGAATGAGAGTCGCATCGATCCCTTTAAGGTGACGGGGAAAGCGCGACACATGATTTCGTCTGAAAAGACATGGATGTTCATAAGTGTTCACTATACTTCCACGTGATCGACCGGGTCGGTGGTACCATCGAAGGTGTCTATCAAAGGCATTTTGAACTTAGGGGTCAAATCTTTATCTCTGATAGAAACGGTAAATGGAGAGTTGAAGGTAAAAGAACGTTTGTGCTGCATGTTTTGTATGACCCCTTGCAGTTGAAGCTTCATAGCCCATAGTTCTTCATCCCAAATGGGAGCATCGTCTTCTCTAGCATGAATCGGGGGTTGAACACTGCTAACCTCTCCTTTATGGACGGCAGTGTGGTGTTATGGAGGGTGATTATGAAAGAGCGGCGGTCCCTCTTGGCAGAGCTACGAGCCTGGAAGAGGGGCGCGCAAATCGTCAAGATTCGATGGTTAAGGCAGTGAGACGAGGGGCAGAAACATTCCTTGGGATACATGTGATGGAAGTTGATGATGATGGTGGGATTGTTCCGGGTTTAGGAGGACTGCTTGCGGTGGTAAAAGAGGGACAGGTAAGTCACGCTAGAGCAAAGCGTTGATCAGGGCTTGGTTTTGTTCGGTCAGTCAGTTGATATTGTTAGTGAGTTCGGCGAAATATGGAGGTGGGTTATTTGGGTTAGATGACTCAGCTTCAGGTTTACCAGCATTGTATTGTGAAGCCATGGATCTCGTCATAACGATCCATCCTGAAGTAGAAAATGGGTGATAGCGGAGCTTCATCTGGTGACAATGAACACAATTGTCTACCAAAGAGATTTCCCACAAACAATGCCAGTTGATAAAGCAATGTGGTCAATGGAGGATGGGTCGGTCTGATCCATGCGTTCCACGGGTCTACAAGCCTCCGTCTACTTGCTGCATGCCTGCAAAAGGTCCAGCAGGGAGACACCAGGATTGGAGCTGTTACTCCTCGTAGACACTCAGACGATCAAGTTAGATTGGAAGTGTTAGATGAAGTAGAGAGAGAGTTACTTGTTGTCGCTAACCTTCTTCACGAGCGTCCTTATATCTCTTACTAATCATTTCCTTGTCTATTCGAACTATCTTATTGGCTAAAAGTCTATGGTCTACTTGTCTACTTGTCGTCGGCCATGACAGTTTTCACCATACTCGGGGGCGAGAGGTCTTATTGCATTTAATGCCATACCAGTCTTATTTAATGCTTGATGCTTGGGTTTAATAACTCTGTAGGATCTTTGTTTGTCACGTAAGTGTCACAGGGGCTAGATCAACGTGGGTTCCTTGGTGGGCCTGCAGTTGGGTTTTGTCTACTAGACTGTACTAACTAAATGCCTGTTTGGGCCATCCAAGACAGTTGTGGGTTGGGCTGCCCTGGGCCATATAAGGCAAGCCCATCATATATATTGGTTAAGTGGTAGCAAAATAATATATTTTTACCAATATCAAGACGATTACATCAACAACATATGCCCAAAATCTCAACACTAATTGCATAATACAATAGCGACCTCCAAAATAGGAAAGAATTAAACAACCAAAGCAAGACTTATTAATTTACGTCTTGATCTCTCAATTAAAAGAGCATTTAATTGAATTATTCCAATTGACTGATTAACAAGGCTATTTCAATTTTATGGGATAATTAATCTTCTATCCATTGAAAAAATAAATAAATACATAAGATATATATATATATATATGTGTGTGTGTGTGAGATTAATTGTATGTATGTTCTCGTTTATTCACATAGTGGAGCCTAAACTTCAACTTCATTTGCTAATCATAGTTATAATAATGATTAAATTTGGATGCCAAATAATATCTTTATAATATATTGATATTGGGTTTGCTGACACATCGTTTGTTACTTAAGAATTGTGTTTCGATTATGTATTTTGAAAAAAAAAAAAAAAAAAGAAAAAAGAAAAGAAAGGAAAAGATGAGAGATTTTTTTAATGAAAACATAAGTTAGTTTTTTTTTTTTCCCCCTCTATTTCCTTTTCTTTTATTTCTTTCTAAATTCTTATCTAAATCTATGATTCAAATATAGAATTTACAAATTGAAGGGTAAATTACACTCAGGTCTCTTGAGATTTAAAAAAAATATAATTAGTCTCACATTTTTTAAATAATTACATTAGTTTTTTTTAAAATTTTAATTCACATAACAGTTAGATCATTTTTTAGCAGTAATTCATTAGTCGTATGAAAGAAAAAAAACAATATTGTCTTCTTTTTCTTATTAAAATGTATATTTATCTTTATTGATTTTAATATTTATCTACTATCTGCATTAGTTTCGATCTCTAACCTTACTAAAAGAGGAGTTATTGTAATTATATAAACTGTATGGAATTGATTGTAATTTGAAAAGAAAAAGAAAATGTAGGTGAAATGTGAATAAAATATACTTACATTTCATATAGTTTCACAAATCTTTTTCTTTTCTCTTTTCAAATCCTCCAACCAAACATAACATTAAATTTAAGGGTATATTACAAATACACCTCTTAAGATTTGCTTAAAATATGAATTGCCCATTGTAGTTTGGAAAATTACAAATACCTCCATTTCAGAACTTTTTATTTAACAGAATTAATTGAAAAAGTGAAATTTCTAATTGTTCATCTATACAATAATAAAATTATTTTTTTTATTAATTAAAATAAAATTTTAATATTATTAAAAAACTATTAATTAACTTAATGATTTATTAATAAAAAGACTATTTTTTATGAAATTAGAAATCTTAAGAAATATAATGTAATTTTTAAAATTATAAGAGGTAATTTGTAATTTAAATTAAATTTAGAAAGTATATTTGTAATTTACCCTAAATTTAATTGGCAAGAATTTATAGAAAGTGCGCGTGCTTGAAATAGGTTTTATTCGCGGCCACTAGGTTATAATTAATTTAACCCCACAATCTTTAGAAGCAAAAGTTCACTATTGCACGCAAATTCATCTTACCTAATATCCACACAAATATGATGAAAGATGAGTGTGCGACATTGTTGTATGCAATAATGAATAATTTTTCAATCTTTAGACGATTCCTTCCAAACTTTTGGAGAGCAAAAATAATATTTTCAATAAAACGTGCACGTATTTTGTGATAGTCAACTAATCAATCACTAAATTTTATTATTAATTTAGTAATCATCGTCAATTTGGTGTTCCCCACTAACCACATACGTGGTAATTGATTTGACATTTAAGTCAAGATGCATGGATTATAATTCAAGCAACTTTAAACAAATAAAATAACTGTACGAAAAATTTTAGGAAAAATAATAAATCAGTGCAAGTTTGCTTTTATTATTATTATTATTATTATTTTATTTTATTTTTGTATACAAATCAGTGGTAAATTAATAATTAAATTTACAAACTTTCTCATAAATATATAATTATTTTTTAAAAATGTCTCTGATTTATAATTTCTCCTAATTTTTATATAAGGGAGTGATACGCCTTTTATTTTAAATCAAAACATTTATTACCCATTAAACTATAATTTAAAAAATGCCATTGCAATATATATATATATATATATATTTGAAAAATACAAAAAAAAAAAAATTGAGAATTAGAAAAAAAATAATTATAAATTCATGAAAGTAACTTTTATGAGTTTGAAATCATTTTTCTACTTTCCTTTTTTTTATGGACCCTTTTTTTTGGTTTTTTCTAATATAAAATCCATAAACGATTTTTTAAGATCTTGTTTGTAAACAGACTATTTTAGAAATTTTTTAATTTTTTAGTTAAAATATGAGATAAAAAAATTAGTATGTTTGGAATAAATTTTTAATTTTTTATGAAAAAATATGCAAAAAATAGAGTGAAAATAAAATTTTTTGACTTTTTAGTATAAGTTGTTGATTTTTAAATATTTTTAGTAACTTTTTAACTTTTAAGCTAAAATAATAAGTTGCCAAACAAGACTCAAATATTTCATCGTAGGTGGTCCTCACTTGTTTCATTATTATTGGAACAAACAAGAACTAGTCGTTTTTGAAAGGTAGATCTTTAAAAAAATTTAGATTTGTCATGTCCATATACACTTAATTTAACTATTTCATTGTCCCATCTAAAAACTAATGCACTTCATTTTTTATTATTTATTTTATAGTCCCATTAAAAATTATTTGCTCCATTCGATTTTACTGTCTTATAAGAGAAATTAATGAAAAAGTTTAGGTGGCAACAAAAACAAAAATGTGATTAGTAACAAAAGTAATTGTTAGGACTTTTTGTTGTCAAATTCCATGGATCAAAACAAAAGTTGTAACAAGAGTTCTTTAAGAAGTTGGTTTCCTTCAAAAATAGGATTACTTTGGAGTTCTACAAGAAGTTAGTTTTCTACAAGAAGTTGGTTTTCTTTCCCAACTAGGATTGCTTTGGTTTTCTATAAATAGTTGGGTTTCCCCCAAATCTAGGCTATTCATTGATTCATTCATTGAATCTCTCCAGATCTTTTTTTTGGTTCTTAAAGGTTTATATCTGGGGATATTTTATTATTTTTTCTTTGATATTTTATTGAGTATTCAACTCATGGTTTAAAGAGAATACATCAAAGGTTTGTTTGTTATACACAAAAGAGAGAGTTGTTCTTCAGTTGTGGATTTTGAAGAATTCGAGCCTGAAGTTTTGGTGGAATCCGGAGTGGCTCATCAGAAAGACAATTCCGTAGTGAAGATGGGGTTAGAAGAGGCACATAGAGGTTGGTTCAATTAGGCGTTGTGGATTCGCTAGATAATTGAGAGTGATACCTGTGTAATTCCTTTAAATCTTCTTAGTGGATTGTCTTGTGGCAGTTGCCCGTGGTTTTTTTATCACAATTGGAAGGTGTCCAATTGTGATTTTTCCACGTAAAATCTTTGTGTCTCTTTCTCTTGATTGTTTGATTGGGATTGTTATATTTTGCTTAAAATTGGTACATAATCACAAATCAACATCTAGGGTTTCTAGATTTTTCAATAAGGTTTAGATAATAATAAAGAGACTGTGGAACTGAAAATTAGTTCACATAAATTGATGGAGAGATTAATAAAGATATGAACTTTGTGTCACATATCTGCAAAATAAAATATTTTTTTTTTTCATTCAATTGGTAATTTTAGCGGAAGACACTCTCGATGATGAAGTTAGGGAGTGTTCTAATAAAGAAAAAAAGTAAGAAAGTGTTGCAAAAATGTTGGCTTTTTGGCTTTCAAAGGTTATTATTGTAAATTTGAGTGTGCGGCAAGGATCAATCGATCCTTCTGAATATTAATTGACAACCAATTATCAGACGATTGTCTTTTAATTCTTTCAGCCTCAATGAAGAGGATTTTTACTGATGGCTTTGTTTAGGAGAATTAAGCAAACAATGATTAAATGAAGAACAATTGTAGCATTTCATTAAGTAAAATGAAAGACTTACAAAGATCTAAATCAGTCTCGTAAAAGTTTACAGCGACAAACAACTTAAAACTATTCTTATGAACGAAGTGCAGTGCAAAAATTTGAAGTACAGGAATATAAAGAACAAGAAATATAAAAACTGAAAGGAAAATAAAATAGATAAAACTGATTTTTTGGATTTGAGTCTGGGGCTCTTTCTGGGACTTCCTCTGCTATTTATACTTGTCAATGGTAACCATTGAAATGAACTTCTAACCGTCAAATCATCCTTCCATGATTGCTGATCATATTTCCTCATAGTTAGCTCCAGTAAGCCATGTCTGCAGTTAGGCTTCCCTCATGATATTTGAATTTAAATATGAGTAACCTTTAAGGCCACGTCATCTTGCACCTCTCTGTTAATTCCATACTATATAGATCCATAATAACCAATGCTAACTGCCACGTGTGCGATTATGATTGAAGACTTAAATTGTCTTTTCATATTACCTTCATCCTGCCATGTGTTAAACTATGATTGGCTTATAGAAAATATGTAGTCAACATATGCAGAGTTAACGTATACTCTTTCCCTTTCAGAATGCTTTAGTGATTGTTGTCTTACCCTAGTTAAGTTATTTGTCGGACTTCTTGGTTGAATTGGCCTCATTATGGCAATGTATCTAGTTGAATAGGGCTCATAATTATTTTTGTGTTTGATTTTACCTCTTATAGATATGATTTACTTACTTGACGTTAATTTATACTATTATGATTTTAAAATCGGAACACAACATGAAAAACACTTATCCTCGTGTGATATTGGATTTAGAATATTCAAAACTATTAAACTAATGAAAGTAAACAAATATATATTTTTGGGGGGGATTAAATATCTTTTATCTTATGTATTCATTTGAGTGGCACGTACAACAAAAATTGCTTCGGCTAATATTGATCCTTACATAGATGTTGGAAGCTCATCCGATTCAAGATGTTCTAAATTAGAGGCAAACATTATACATTCTAAACTTAAATCACAATTGCACTTATTGTTATTTTATTTTTTTGTTTTATTATAAGCTAAGCTCCCAATTGTTGGAATGTGTCGTAATTATTAATCTCATTGTGTGTCCAACCAATAGAACGAGTAATTATCATGAATTATAAGAATTTTATGTACATAGCACGTTTAATTAGTCCTCGTTTAGTAAATATTTTGGAGTTAAAAAAGTACAAAAAGACAAAATAGAATATATAAGTTAATAAGATAAAATGTCACATCTAAACCATAATTACTACACTTTTTCTCTCATAAAAGTTAAAAAAATTTAAAAACAAAAACCAAACAAGGCTAAAAAAGTCAAGCTAAAAAAGTCTCAACACAAAAAAATTGACTACCATAACCAATGCCAATTGAAGCTTTTAATTATATGATTCAAAAGATAAAGAACATGCCAGACAAAAAAAAAAAGAGCTATTGAATAATATACAAACAAGTAATGCACTAGACTCCATAGATAATTTTCGAGTGATGTTTTGAACAATTAAATAGATTCCCATTCAATTCTTATGTTTTAAGAGGTTAAACAATCACTTAAAATAAGTTTACAATTTTTTAATCGAATTGATAATGATTCGGGTTTGAAAATTTTGATGTTAAAATTTTTGAAATGATTAGTAGGTATAACAACCTTCCCATTGGTTTGGATGTATTACACTTCCTTCCATCCTGATCAATTGTTAGATTGAAGTGGTTATTATGTGGTTTGGGGCATAGACAAGTAGCAGTTGTGATAACCTAACCCGTACTATACTTAATTATATATGTGATTATGTGTTTGATATGAATTTGCAAGTTTAAGTATGGAAAATATGTAAATTTGGAAAAATATCTATTGAAAGTAGGAATGTCTGTTGCAATTGAAACTTTGAAATGAAATTGAGAGTTGTAGAGGCACGATAATCAAAAACCAACTTCATATCTATGATTAGCATGATTTTTAGAGCCTTTAGTGAGATTTGAAAAATTACAATTCGTAATGATTAAATTGAAATTTTTAAAGCTAAGTCACGAATATGTTGGCCTCTTGTGTTCCTTGTTGTGCTTGAGAGCTCTATAGTGTGAGTTAGAGAGAGAGGAAGAAGAGAAAGCTAGGGATTTGAAGGAAATCAAGGGGCAAACCATAGATTTGAACTAAGCTATGGAAAATCACTCACAAACTTTGATTCTAACTTATCTTTGTCAAGAAATCAAGAAAAGATTAAAGGTTTGAGCTAGGGTTTTGAGTTGTATAGTGGTTTGAGCTGAAGGCATGAGATTGAACCCTAATCTCTCCATCTTTGTTGATTTAAGTCCACTCTTGTGATTGACCTATGAAACAAACCTTAGATTTGCTATGGAAACTAGTTTTGTTGTAAGATCATTCATGGTTTACATACTTTGAATTTGTTTATATAATGAATGAATATGGGAAAAAGATGAGACCATAGAATTGTTGTTGATGCAAGATTGGTATGTTTAATGTAGAATTACACTTGTATCATGCTTAGATATCATATTTTTGAGTTGTTTTTGCATAAATTTGAGTTTGGAAATGAGTTGGAAGGTTTGACATTTTTTGGCCATTTTCAGACTGTTTGAGTTTGCCCAGACCGCACGAGCGGCCATGGGCACCGCACGAGCAGAACATGAAGAAAAAAAAGAAGTTTTGATTTTACTCCTTGGGCACTCAAGTGGCAATTTTTTCCGCTCAAGGGGATTTGGGCTGCACGAGCAGTGAAGACTTTCGCTCGTGCGGAACCCCTGTTTCAGCCTAACTTCAAAAAGGCATATCTCCTTCATCTGGACTCCGTTTTAAGCGATTCTTGAGCCTAAATTCAAGCTCTCAAAGTCTAACTTCTAATGGTAGTAGTCTCACATCCAAATTCTAAGTACACATATAGATATGCTCAAATTAGTAAATGCTACTTATTTTCTTTTAACCGTTTCATTTTCTTTCACTTCTTGCTATTTCCTTAAATCTTAAATAGTAAACATGACATATTCAATGAAAAACATATGAAATTATTGTAGGAAACATTAATTTAAGTCATAAACATTTAGGCCCGTTTAAGGTGCATCTTTGGAACATGTTTTGTACGCGGTTCACATGTAGAGAAGTTTAGCATTGAACACTTGAAAGAAATTAAAGAAAAGTGTACGAATTGAAACAAATAATTTATTGGATGTGTATGTGACATGCTTTGTGTAGGTTGAATGCGGAAGGCAACGCCGCAAGACCAAATACACTGTTAGTAGTAATATAGTACACTTATACTCTTTGTTGCGTATCTTGAATCATGAATGGTGATTGGTGCCAATATTATGAATTGATTGAAAATTGTGAAACTTCATTGATATTATATGACATGTGCTAAATGATTGGGCCCGAGGCCACTTGTTATATGATTGGGCGAGAGGTTCTTTGGTTATGATTGAGCCTGAGGCCGCTTGACATATGATTGGGCCTGAGGCCGCTTGTTATATGCTTGGGCCTAAGGCCGCTTGGTTTATATGATTATGGATATTGAGAGAACCTTATGATCATCTACTTACACTGTTTTACTGCATTATTACTCATTGAGCATCGCTTACCCAATTTTATGTATGCACATGTAAATGATCAGCAACATGGAGCACACCCTAGAATTGACTTTAGGAGCCTTTGTGACCCAATCGAGTCATGCCTCCTAGACGGAGTTTTGTCTTGGCCCACACAACACAATGACTCTATTATGTTTTTGCTTTCATGGTCTTGGGTTGTAAACATTATGTATGATTTTTCTCTAGCTCTTATATTTTTGATAGGCATGTATATGTATTGTTATGTTACGTGGTTAACTCTACGATTTTGCTCATGATTGGTACAGTTCAATGGATTTCTCCTTATTATATGCTTTCGTTTATGGCCCCATTAGCATAAATATTCTGTATGATTATTTGAGGCCTTCGATAATCTACCAATTACTGGCCGGTTATGACCCAAACTTGTAGAAGCGGGTTCGGGTCATGACAGTAGTTTAGGGAGGTTGTGTTTGAGTATATAATATATATATATATATAAAATAATGGAGAAATTACTATTTAGAGGATATTTTCAAAAATTATTACAAAATAACAAAAAAAATTATGGTTTTAATTATTAATATTTATCATTTTTTTGTATTTTTTTTTTTAACTCACTAACATGTAATTGTCTCTATAATAATTAGTGATTAGCATGTCACTAACAACATCAAATGAAACCAATGGCTATGGTTATGTATCAGAGATGATAGAGAGCTCTAATTGAAGAGCTCTAAACTGAGCTTTACTAAGGTGACAACCAAAAGATGGAAAAGTCCATGTGCATATACAGTGAGTGTGTGTTTACTCATAGTGGAAAAATAAATAAATAATAAATAAAAATTTAAAAAAATTAAAAATTGGCACTTCCTCTTATAGTTCTCTCCTTTGTCGTTCCTCTTCTCTGTCGTCCAGTGTCTAAAAAAGAAAAAAAAAATTATAAAACAAACCCACCAACCGGCGTAATATTGCTATAGGTACCTCAAATGGCTTCCCTGGTTTTCTCTCTCCTACTAGTTCTTCACCTCCTACCTCATCTCCCACAACACAGTTCTTTAACAACCTAGAACCCATCATGAACAACACAAAACCCCCTTCATCCTCCCCCATCTCTAGAAAAAAGAAAAAAAAATAATGAGGACCTCCTACGGCGACCACCATCAAAAGCAAACCATCGGTGCAAAAAAGAAAAGAAAAATAGATCTGAAAACTTTTGAAGCAACCCACGGCGCAAAAAAAGAAAAAAAAATAGATCTGAAAATTTCTAACTTGTTTTTGAACAAAAATCTTTGGATTTTTTTTATTTATTTTGTAACTCAATCTCTGTTACTTGTTGAATTCAAGTTCTCAAGATTTCAAGACCTAGAATGTGAATAAGTCTATTAGATTATAAATATAAAGCAAGGAAGGAGAAGGAGAAGGAGAATGAGAGAATAGGGCGGCAGACAATAGGGAAGGAGGGAGAGAAATAAAGGGCTTGGCGGGGCAGCATCGATCGGCGATAGGAGAAAAGAGAAGAGTGGTTGTTGCTGCCAGCGATAGTGGTAGGTTCGATAGTTTTTAGATAGAGAAGAAATGAGAGAGATCGGTTGTCGGTAAGAGGAAATATAGATGAGGGTGAGAGGAGGTGGCCAAATGTCGTCGTCGTCGGTGGAAAGGTCATTGGTGGTCAGTGAGAGAAAAAGAGGAAGGCAAGAGAAGAGGAATTTGTCTTGTAGAGATGAGAGAGAGAGAGAGAGAGAGCATGGATTGTTTCCTCACATTATGTGTTCCATGTCATTAGAGGTCTAGTAGAGGATTTTTTTGTGTGATCACTTATGTAAAATTTATGAAATTTTGTGTAGAATTCACATTGGAACATTCCCCGTACAATATTAAGTCTAATTTGAAACTTTTAACTTATTTTAGGGTCACATTATCTTTTTATTGTTTTACAATTATTTTTTAAAAAATAAAAAATAATTAAAAAATTTATTTTTAACCAACTTATCATGACAATCCTGGTGACGGATGTTGTAAGTAGGAAAATTGACAAGCGCAAAAATAAAGTGTAACAACCTTACCTAGTAATACATAAACTATATTGACTTTTCTAACAATTTTTAAAATTACAGTACGCCCCACTAAAATAATAATAATAATACGCCCCACTAATCCCTATTATATGAAGAAAATGCTATTGGCACATTAATATCAATAAATGCATAAAAAAATATATTAAAATTTATAAAAGCTATAGTGAATTTTTTTGGGGGGTCATTTTATATGCCTTCTAATAACAATCTGATGTGCTATCCTTAGCATGACCTGTATTATATATGATTTTGTTATATTTAATATTTTTTTGAATACATAATTAGTGGGCGAGGAGTCAATAATTTTTCGATGAAACTAGAAAATATAATTCTGTTTTTTTTATGAAAGTGCAAAATATAATGTACTACCTAAATTTAAACAAAGAAAAATGCTACATATAAATCTATTCTAGTCTTATTTTTACATTCCTAAATACAACTGAGTGAATTTTATGTGTGTTTATTAATATGAGTCCAATTAGTTTTTGTCTAAGACTGAAAAAATAAGGGAAGAAAAGTAATTATGTATAACATTGTTCTTTAAAGAATAATTCATTTTTAACTTTAAATCTCAACACTTTTTCTTTATTTATTTATTTTTTTGATGTGATGCATGTCCTTCAAAATGCTATAGATGTCACTTCAGGGGATCCGAATTTGTAAAAGTATTCATGTCTTTTTTGTAAAAACATTGCTTGGTTGCTGTTTTCAGAAAACAGTTTTCAAAAAATTCTACTTTCTTATTTTTCATGTTTTTTTGTTTTTACTGAATTTTTTTAATATTTTAAACAATTTTTTTACTTTTTAGACACACCTAACATAAATACACCTAAAAAGTAAAAAAATTGTAAAAAAAATCTTTTAAAAATTCACTAAATACCAAAAATACAAAAAAATACAAGAATTCAAGACATTTTTGTATTTTTATGTATTTATTAATTTTTAAAAGATTTTTTTTACAATTTTTTTACTTTTTAGATACATCTAACTAAGGTGCATCTAAAAAAGTAAAAAAAATATTTAAAATTTAAAAAATATTCACTAAAAACAAAAGAATACGAAAACCAAAAAACTCAGTTTTCAAAAAATTTAATCCAGAAAACTCAAACCAAACACAGTGATTAGTTTTTTATTATTATTATTAATGATCAGATTTTTTTTTTTATTTTTAGAAATAAAAAATGAAAATAATACTCCTTTTAATATTTTTTTAATTTTCAAAAAAAAAATTTTACTTAAAAAAATTTAAAATGTTTTAAATGTTGAGTGTTTTTAAATTTTTCGTTGTTTTTGTCTTTGAAAACATGAAAAAAAATAAAATACCAAAAATAAAAACAATATCAAAAAAATTTGAATGACCCTCGCAAAAATTCATAGGCCTTACCGGTCACGTGTAATTTTTGTCAACTTTAAAAACACTAGATGATTGGAAGTATGATATTATGAATTAATTTAAAATATAAAAGGTTCACGGTTACAATTGAAAAAAGTGAAATAAATTTTGATAAAAACATAAAAATACTAAACATAATTAACCATATATATATATATATATCCTAAGACAATTTTGAGGTAAGTTGAAGAATTGTTGAAAGAAAATGGGTAATAAAAATAAAATAAAATAAAAGTGTCTCTATTTACTCCGATTTCCATATATAAGAAGAAAAAAAAAAAGAATCATATCTTTGCTTTCAATAGCAAAATTTCCACAAATATCTAAATTGATCTTAAGAGAGCAGAGAAACGAAAGTGTAAAGGTATAGGGATTAACAGTTGAAAAAGTTGATAAAAATAATATAAATGATTTTTATTGCAACTTTTACTCGTTAAAGATAAAAAATTAAATAAAATATTTTGGATAAATTACAAAAGTACTCCATGCATTTTGCTTTTTGTGTCAGTTTGGTCCTCACACTTTCAATTGATTCGATTTTGATCTTAAAAAGTCGATTAGGATTTTTGACATTAAGTTGGTTGATGTTAATTCACTTAATTGAGTAAATTTATAATTTTATTCCTAAAAATATGATAAATGCTATTTACATATATTTTTCTTTAAAAAAAATTATAAAACAAAAAATAAAATATAAGAATTGCTTTATTTTTGATAAGATTATAGTGCTAATAAGACCAACCAAAAAATGCAAAAAGAGGATAAGTATAAGGCAAGTGTTGGTGGGACTCTTGTTTGTCTCTTTCGAAATGTATAACATAATTGTGAATTTTTAATGGAAAAAGGTTTTCTTTTCAACCCACTAGTTTATGACCCACAATGGTAGACGTCTATTCTACAACCAATAATGTTCGGAATAATGATTAACACCTCACAAAACTATTATAAATCTGAATTACTTATAATTTGAACTACACATATATAAGTAGGTTTTACATATATATGAAATGTCAGAATATATATCCGGAAAAAAAAAAAATAGAAATGCCAAAATCACTTTAGGGGTGTGGGGGTTATCTTCAAAAGGGGTCTCAAATATTTTCTTAATGTTAGACTAGTTAATTCACTTTTATCTTCTAAATTATTATCATTATTCTTATGGGTATTATTATTAGGGGAAGTTATAAAAAAATTTTAAAAAATTAAAAAAAATAAAAAATAAAATTATAGTAGGACTTTTGAAATAAAATAAATTTTGAAATTTTAATTTTAAAATTTTTTATTTGTTTTTAATCTAATTATTCGTCTATTTCTATTTAGTAAAATCAACAAACAAAAAAAAAAATTTTAGTCATTAAATTTAATAAAAAAAGGTTACTTTAGACGTTTTATGTACACCTATATTGAGTTTAGTGATTAATATATCATTTTTTTGTACATTTTACTTAACAAAAATAGTATTATGGTTTAAATTGAAAATAAATTAAAAGATTAGGGTTCAAATTGATAAAATTAAAAAATTCAAAATTTATTTTAGGTTTAAATTACACTTTCCCTTTTTATGTTTGGCTATTTTCTCTCTTTGGCACTTAAAGTTTGTTTTTTTCTCACGTCGGGTCCATCATGTTTCAAATTTGTCTCCATTTACTCAAAAACTAACTTGTGTTCAAAACGATATAACCATAGTCACGTTACATAAAAATATTTTATTATATGTGACTCGTATCTTTGACACAAACCTAAACTCTAATATAATTAATAATATATATATTTATGTTATGTGAAAGTTAACATGGTATTTTCTGTCTAATTTTAAACAAAAATTAATTTTAAAAGTAAACTGGGAAAAACTTGAAACATGAGAGGATAAAGTGAGAAAAAATAAACTTAAAATGCCAAAGTGAAAAAATGACCAAACATAAGAAGAGTAAAGTGTAATTTACCCTTTATTTTATTATTAGGATCAAACTCTTGAGTTGTTTTTTTGTTTTGGTAATTACCCTTTATTATTATTTTAAATTTCATTACTAAATTATCAATTTTGTTTCTTAAAGTTCTTTAAGCTGTTGGTTTCAGTTCAAGTAGTCTAATTAGAGAAGCTAGTACAAATCACAAACCACTGGAGTTTAATTTGATGAGCAAAAATGACAATTTTTTTTTTTTTGATGGCAAGTTATTTCAAAATTTGAATAATTTAAATAGTATAAACAAACACTAGTTTTCATATTATTTTGAACAAAATATTCAAAATTTGAAATTATTTCTTAATCATTAAATTAGATTTCAACTATTATTAAATTGTACAATTATCATCAATTGAACTACATAAACCAAAATAAAAAAACTTCATGGACTACCTAGATAAAATTGATAATTTAGGATGCAATAGATGAATAGTGATAATTTAAAAGATAAAAGTGAAATTAATCGAAATAGAATAATCATATTTTCTTAATATAATATATTTTAATAATTTAATGGGTCAATCTGGTATTAATATAATAAATTTATATTTATTTTCAATAACATATAAAATAATTTAAAAAATATGATATGAATGATTAGGGGGCGGCTTCTTCCCCTCTTTGTCTTCTTGCTCAAGTTGCGATGGACTTCTAGTTCTTCAGAGTTTACTACCATTTGGTATGATTTTTTGTTTTTAAAATTTAAAATTGATAATTAATAAGGTTTTTTGATAGATATTTTTAAAACTTATTTAAATTATTTTACATTATATTATAATCAAGAATTGTGTTAAATATTGCAATACAAATTGTGGACATAAAAAATATTTTAAATTCCAATTTGCTATACCAAATATGTCCTTATTCATGCCTAATTTATTTATTTTTATTTTTATTGTAAATAAGAAGCATTTTTTAGAAAAAAAAATAGTCATACAAAAGTTGGGGATATAGGATAATTTTTCTTTTATTTTTTTTTTTATCTCCAATAAATAATCTACATAGATAACATATTTATCGTTCATTTTTTCAAAAAAAAAAAAAAAAAAAAGGCCTACAGAGGCCTAGCCCGCTGCTCAAGCCCAGGCCCTAGGCCTGATTCTGAATGGGCATGGCCTCATTTTTTTGCCTATGGGCCGGCCCGCCAAAGAAGCGGGAGCTCGCAAGGCCCACTTGGGGCGAGCCAAGCCATTCTTACATCACCTGGTGAAGGATAAGTGAGGTATTGCCTTTGTCTATAAGGGTATTTGGCTAAGCATGGCCTTCCCATCCATGATAGGAGTGCGTGGTGCAGTTTGGATGATTTGATAATAAAATTATAAATTAAATTGTAAATGATAAATAACTAAATTGCAATTTGAATGATTTTAAATTGTTTCAATTTGCTAATTGATTGAAAATTGGAAAATAACCATGATAAGAAGTTGCATTATTGCACCATATGCAAGAAACATATGGTGTAGAGTGTGCGGATTTAGACTTTTCACACTTTTAGTATAAGTTATTATGCTATGTTTGGAAATTAAATATTTTTGTTAACAAGTTTAAAAGTAATTATAAGTTATCAAATTATTATTTTTATTTTTTTAATATCTTTTCATAAAAAGTAAAAAAAGTCATTAAAAGAATCAATTAAAAAACGAGTCCTCAATCGAGCGCTCAATCAGCCAGTTTAATGCAGTTCAAAATATTAACAATCAGAGCAATGACTCATATTTTAATTTTCACTCCTAATTGAGATCAATTTAAAATTTATACCTTATAATTCCTTAGTATATATAAATGAGTGTTGCTAAATCTCCATACTTTCTTCTTAGGTTTTCTTACTTTTTTAAACTATTATTCACCAAAATTGCTCTCATCTCCTTTTTCTTTGAATCTTTACCATAATTTCAAAAATGCCCTTTGAACCCCACCTTTACATTCTTCCACGAGTCGCCCCCGACTCCATCTTATCAACCCTCGTAGCCCTCTCCTCCTCCTCCTCCTCCAACCTGTCTCCCTAGCCCCCTCGTCCTTCCCCTACCGCCTGGAATCGTAATCTTTTTAGGTTATTACATTTATTTCTAAAAAAAAGATGAGTTATTTATAAAAATTTTAAAAAAAAAACGATAAAACAAAAATGTTATGATTATCGAATTAGTTTAATGTTTTTCATAGATAATATATAAAGAATCTTATAAAACGAATTATTCGAATAATTAAAACGTGAACTAGTGGTGAGTCTATAAGTTCAAATATAATGGTCAAATTCAAATTTTTGTTTGGCATACACCTAAAAAAGTCATAATTTTTTTTTGAATTGTTTTTGTTTTTAGTGATCTTTTTTAAAAATTACGTTAATTTTTTTTAAACTTCCTAATTTGTCTTATTGAGACAAATCTAAAAATTAAAATTTAAAAAAAAAAATTTGTTATTGGTTTTTGACTCAATTTTTTTTTTTTCACTTTTTCAGCCTATCCTAGTTCAGTAGTTTTGTTTGATTATCTAGTTTTTAAAATCAGATTTTAAGTTTTCAATTAGTAGTATTTTTAAAAAAAAATTTAGTCAATTTTATAAATATTTTTATCAATTTTTTTTTGAAATATTTATTCATAAATCCCTCTTTACTTATTTATTTGGCGTCTCCTAAATAAGTGTAGTTATTTAGATAATAATCTCTTTACTTTTCTGTATATTATTTTATAAAAAGTAAAAAAATTCATTTATTTAAATTATCTCCAACAACCCATATATCAGGTACTCAAAACGTAGAACATTTGTGAAGCTTTTTAAAAATTCAAATTAAAAACTCAATTTTGAAAATTGAATAACTAAACAGATTTAAATTAAAAAAATAAAAATAACAAACAAACTGCCAACAAACATCGAAGTTGAAATAAGCCCGACACCGACCCTAATACAAACAACCTCGAATGATATCCACCCCAACTCCCAACTCGTACGGTTCCGTCTTTACCGCTATTTACCATCCCCTCAACCCTCCTCACCAGCCACCACCACCACCTCATTGTATTTTTCTCAAAGTTTTGTTTCTTCAGATTCCTTCTACTTTCTCTCTTCGATTGATCTCTCAATCAACCACCACAAATGGCACTCGCTAAGCTTAACCACAGATTCTTCAAGTTCAGGCCTTCTCATCTCTAATCTTCCCTTCCTTCATTTTTCTCTTTCACTTTCCACTTCTCTCTTTTGCTTTCCCCCACTCACTCGAGAAAATTCTAGTACTAAATTTTCCAGGAAAAAAAGTCTCTTTCATCACTCTCCTTCTGCTGTCAAATCCAACCTCATCACTCACTACTACTTCTAATCTTCAAATGTTTGCCAAGAACTACGACTTCTCTCACGCGGTTGTGGAGATGGCTTCGATTATGCTTAGGATTGACTTCTCGAGGCTCTTTTGGATCCTATTCGGCGTGTTTTCCTACGAAAATCATGAGGGAAAGCCTCGGATTTAGATTCTTACATTGCTTTCTATTCTCTGTTTGATTTCATTTGTATTGCATAATAGGAATCGAATAATAACCTATTTTGAACCCTCTTCTCAAACATGCACAAAGGAGGCAGGTTTGTAGAGCGTTGTGATGAGCACAGATCTGATCGTGATTGTGCTGAAACCGATCCAACTCGACGCTATGTTCGTGTAAGTTCATATCTATATATATATATATTTGAATTATATATGCATGCAGGCTTTGGATTGATTGATTGATCATTGATTGGGATCTTTGTTTGCCTGTGTTAAGCAATTCAGTGAGTATTAGCAAAGAAACATTGTTTCATTTATGTATGTAAGAGAGGGTTTGAGACGCTTTACAAAAGTTATACCATCATTGTGAATATAATATTATGAACACTTTTGTGTTTGAATATTTAATTTGTTGTGTTGTTTTCAATCCTCCAATTATTGGAAACCGACTCTCCGGTCCACCATGCTGTCCGGGCCCATGGGGCCACCACGGGTCTTGTTTTGATAATCCAAATCGTTTAATGTGTAGAGTTTGTCATGTATTTTGATGATACAGTTCGTCCAAGTGAATGAGTCGGACAAGTCCAAGCTCTTCAACGTCCACGTCCAACTGATCAAGCTCACCGGATTACCTGCAAACAAGTTCAATGGAGAACGGGGTAGTCCCCCAGTGTGAACCCTCTGACAAGCAAGTTAGAAGGAGAAGTAGGGTGTTAGGAGAGTTTAGAGATAGAAAGCTTAACCTTCTTCTTGTCTTCAACGTTTGCTTGTATCCTTTGATAATCATTTCGCTGTTCCTTCCGACCTGTCCTCCTCGCCGAAAGTCTATGCTGTAGCTTACCTTGTTCAGGGGAAGGGGGTCCTGTTCTGACGAGGAGGTGTTGTCGTAATAAATCTTTGTGATGGGTTTGCATTAATGGTGATGTCGATGGCAATAACTGCGAGATCTTTGTCTGCTGATGTGGCTCGTCCTTCACCTATCATGTGTCTGAATGTCATTGGCTCTTTATGCCATGTTGGATTCTAGCTGTTCTAGACCCCACCAGCTGGGTTATGTATTGGGCTCCAAGCGATGGGCTTGGGTTATTTATAGTGATTCATGGCCTTTGTGGGCTTGTACACACCAGTAGTCCCCCATTCTCGAGTGCAGCTTTAGTCCAGCGAAGGGAATAGTAATGAAGAAGGTGAGGTTGGTAGGGAGTGGTAGTATGGAGGTCGACCGGCGGAGGTGACCGAGCGGGTGAACCGATCGAGAGGTGGTCCGACCATGCAGGGTGACCGAATGGAAGGGCCGACCGCGAAAAGGGTCGACCGTGAATGTTGGCTGAGTGGAAAGGTCGACCATGAGGAGGGGCGACCGTGGAGATTGGCCGAGCGGGAGGACCGACCGTGAAGAGGGCGATCGCGAAGAGGGCCAAGTGGGAAGGTCGACCACGAGGAGGGGCGACCATGGAGGTTGACCGAGCGGGAGGGCCGACCGTGAAGAGGGCGATCGCGAAGAGGACCGACTTCGAATGTTGACCGGGCGGGAGGGCCGACCATGAGGAGGTCCGCCTGCAAAGGGTGAGGTGGAGGGGCATGGGGCTCAAGGGGCGGCGTGTCACGTGGTGATTTGAAGTGGAAAAGACAGGGTAAGGGGAGGGGACAGTGGATCGTGGTCGTACATGTGGCAACATCCCGTAGGGGGGGGAAGATTAGGCGTTAGATCAGAAATGAAACGTTAGGTCATTATGTTAATCAGATATCGATAGTTACTTGATCGGATCAGATTTTTGTTAACAGTTTATTTTGAAAATCATATTTACTGTTAAGAGAAATATGATTTGATCATGAGTCTATCGATATCCAATTTATGTGGTTTTTTGTATAGATGAAATACTCAGCGAGTTCTACACATTGGACATTTCTGATTATCGAAATTGGACCCGTAGTGAGTCTCCACGGGTCTAACAGCACGCTCCAGATCTCGGACTGGAGAGAAGCTTGGCCCCAAATTATTTTCATGGTCTATGAAGTTCTCTATCATGCAGGTTTTCAGTTCATTGGAATTATCTAGTTATTTGTATCAACCTTTGCAAAATTATTGGCGGACATCATCCTTTAACAAAGAAATCAATGGTCGATAATGGATATTCTAAATGCCAAGTTGTCATTAACTTCATTTTTTGCAATTTACTTATTCACCGATCTTCAAGTATAGTTATTTGTATAACAATATATTTCGAATTGACCTCCTATACAAATTATGAAGAGACAAAAAAGGCCCAGTTGTGTAGTTGTTATGAAACAACCACCTAGGATTCCCTCTTCGAGGGGGGCCAAGAGTATATCTATATGAAAGGGTAAATTATACTTAATTTTTATTTATGTCCATTTGCTTCCTATAATTCTAATCGTATCAATTTTGCCTTTTAATTTTTTATATTATGTCAATTTAGTCCAATTGATAATTTTTGTTAGGAAATTGGACATATCCAGGATAATTCATTCAAAAGAGAACGCAAAATTTTAAATTGGACAAAACAAAAAACCAATTTGTTACTAGAGAAAAAAAGGAGAAAAGGGAATGCAATAAAGAAAAAGAAAGAAATTAGTATATGTTGCTAGCTACACTTCTTAGAAGGGGGGCCATTATCTTATAAAAAAAAATTCCAAGCCTTGACATAAAATATGCAATAAAGGAATCCTCAAGGTGAGGGGTGGCCATGGTCCCCCTTGGCCCAAGTGAGCCTTCGTCCTGCCTGTGCAAAAATGTAGATTTATCCAAAATTCACACATTTTGTGGTGTTTTTCTTCATGGATGGTAATTCATCCCATTAACCATAAAAATGTGACCCTAAAATATCATTTTATGTTTATTTTTTTAATACCATTGAAATTTTGATATTGTTATGATAATTATATTTATGTACCAAAAATTGGTTATCATCTTATATGTTGTCACTGTATCAGTGAGATGGGAAATGCTCTGGTGCATGTGCAACCTATCACAAAAATTTATAACTTTATCACGAAATTTTGTAATATCAATCATAAAATACGTAATCTTGCCAAAATTGGCATAACAAAGATGTCCAAAATTTTGTGATTGATGTTGCAAAAGTTTGTGACTTGGTTACGATATTTTTGTTACGCTAATTTGTTGCGAGATTATGTATTTTGTGGTTGATGTTACAAAATTTTGTGATAAAAGTTACGTATTTTTGTGGGAAGTTGCATATGGGGGTGCACACCGGAGAATCTCCCTAGTAACATAAGTCTTAGGCAGCTAGCATCTTTAAATCAATACGATGGTGAAAGATGGAATGACAAACAACTTTTGGTATACAAATGTGGCTGTAACAGTATTATTTAGAGGTGACAAACAGGTGGGTTTGGGCTGGTCAAAATGGGTTGTGCGATAAAACAACTCAAGCCAAACCTGCCAATTTTATAAATGTGGGTTGAGTTTGGTATGGGTTAGACAAATCAACACAACCAATCCATTTATTTTTATCGAACTCTTTTTTCTAATGGTGGCGGTGGCTTAGGCGTACTATTTTTATATTTTATTGGAGAATCCATTGTTGAACAAACTAATTGAGTGGTTGCATTGGTTAATTGATTATGAATTACTTGACACCCACAATGACAATATGAATGCTTGTATCTTTCATGGACAGTTTGAAGAAGTTCTTGGGAAAGGGGCAATGAAAACTGTGTACAAGGCAATTGATGTTGTTCTTGGAGTTGAAGTGGCATGGAATCAGGTAAAACTTAATGACTTGCTCCAGTCAGCAGAGGACTTACAGCGGCTATACTCAGAGGTTCACCTCCTCAGCACCCTTGATCACAACTCAATCATGAAATTCTACACATCTTGGATTGATGTTGATCAAAGAACCTTCAATTTCATAACTGAAATGTTTGCTTCAGGCACCCTCCGACAGTAATTTCACAGTCCCTCTTTTGTTGTTTAGATATAAACTCTTTCATTGTGCACTCAAAATTTAGGGGTTTCTGAGCTGATTTTTTCATGGCATGATCCCATTATTAAATTCATTGAACATTTCAAGGTGGTGGACAGTTTATTTGTATTGTCTTTCTGATATCCCCTTCAAACCATGAGCCCAACAAAACTGTTAAAATATATCACTTAATATTTGTTTCTGAGTCAATCCAGGGCTGATTCCCTCAGCATGAGGGATTAATGGGTTTGGGTCCATTGCGATCTTGTTTAACAATTGGTGATTTGAATGTGATTAAAAAGAGAGAAAAAAATTTGTCAAGCTACTATTCATATTATATTAATAATAAATGAGCACACACACACACATATATTGCATATTGTATAAAATATTCGTAGATAAGATATTATAAATTATGTAGAAATGTACTTGATCTTAAATAAGATTAAAAAGATTATAAATTTTTTTTATCTCTCATCTGTGTTAGAGATAATGATTTTTTTACTAGAAAATGTGAGTTTCTTATTCTTCAAACATCATAAAATTGAAGTGTTTAAATTAGGTATGGGTGTGGACATATACCCTACACACTTGCCCTTGTCATATCCCATGGATGCAGGTATTTTGGGAAAAATAGGAGAGTCCATGTAACATAGTCTCCAACTGAGGTCAAATAGTAGTAGGTCCATGTTCAACTTGTGGATGATTGGAGTCTCTTAGGTTTGGATACATTGTATTGTATTAGTAGATTCTTTACATGCACTAGTACTCAATGGGATTACAAGTAGAATTTTATACTTAATGGATTCTTCACAAGCAGTAAGACTGAATAGGGTTACATCTGTGTGATGTATTGCAGATACAGGAAAAAGTATAAGCAAGTAGACATCCGTGCCATAAAGAATTGGGCCCGCCAAATATTAGCGGGCCTTGTTTATTTGCACAGCCATGATCCTCCCGTGATCCATAGAGACATTAAGTGTGATAATATCTTTGTCAATGGCCATCTTGGACAAGTGAAGATTGGTGATCTGGGCTTGGCTGCGATTCTACGTGGGTCTCAGACAGCACACAGTGTTATAGGTACTCATCTCTGGCATTAACACTTAATTATGTTGGACACACTCTTTTAGGAATGTATATGGGTGAAATGGTTATGTTACATCATTCAACTCATTCCCGAGTCTTCTTTTAAATGGATCAAGATGAACAAATCCAAACCCCTACCCCTTTTAGAAGATACTCCAGCCAAATCAAATTGTATGTAATTTCCTGTTTGAAATTTGAGCCAAAAAGCAGGCAAGAAGTTTAGAATTAGTCATTTGTTTTCAGCATAAGATATACATTAGTGTAACAACATATTCTAATTTTCTTGCATCCAAAAACAGTTGACTTTGCATAGGATGAAATGAAACCATCCTTGAACAGGAGCACAAGTAAAAGATTACCTTTTTAAAAGCTAGATATAAATTGGTCAAATGTCTCAAATTGAACCCTAATATGTAGTTAAAACCAACATTGGAATTTTATTTATTTTTTAATTAAGATTGTTGAACTACTTATACCATGCTTTAAAATTTTCCTGGTGATAGGCACACCAGAGTTCATGGCACCAGAACTATATGAGGAAAGTTATAATGAACTAGTTGATGTCTACTCATTTGGTATGTGTGTTTTGGAGATGCTCACTTCTGAATACCCATATAGCGAATGCACCAACCCAGCACAAATCTACAAGAAAGTGACATTGGTAAGATCAGAATTTGATATATATGGCATCAAATATATAAGTCACTCAAAATTTGACATACGTGCTGTTTTCTTCATTCAGGGAAAGCTGCCAAGATCATTCTATAAACTTCGAGACTTGGAAGCACAAAGATTCATAGGCAAATGCTTAGAAACTGCTTCAAAGAGATTATCAGCAAAAGAGCTATTGCTCGATCCATTTCTTGCATTTGATGAAGAGGAATTATTGGCTGCAACAAAAGTTGGATGTCAGAAGCCATTTTTGAATGACAATATAAGAATTGAGGAACTCAAGCTTAGTGGAAATCCATCACGGACCAACATGACTATAACAGGAAAGCTAATTCCTGAAGATGATACAATCTTTCTGAAGGTGCAGATAGCTGATGAAGGAGGTAGGACTTTAGGAACATTTTGTTAACTACTTTTATTTATAAAACACAGTTTTATGCACTACCTTTTTGAATGATTTTGCGTTTTATCAGTTTAGTTTAGATTTTATCATTTTGCTCAAATGCCCTGATAAGCGGTGTACAGAGTCCTTCATTTAAGTATGTCAAGTTGCAAAACCTTTGGCAAACAAAGAAATAGAGGGCTCTAGTCTTTGACAATTGTGGTGCAGACCCTCTGCTTTCCATGGGTGAAGCTTGTGCTCTGCTTTGTAGCCCTAAGTCTGCTCTAGTTGATAGCCCATTAATTGGCTGGCAGTGGAAAAAACCCCACCATTACCAAAACATAATAGTTTTAGTCGAAGCTTGCCTCAAGAGACTTATATATGGTTAAATTTTCATATTGCATTTCTTGCAGATTCTGTTAGGAATGTATATTTCCCCTTTGACATTGCTAGTGACACACCATTAGATGTTGCAACTGAGTTGGTGGAGGAGTTGGAGATCATCGATTGGGAGCCCTTTCAAATTGCGGTAATGATTGATGGAGAGATTTCTGCACTTGTACCACATTGGGAAAAATGGGGCCAGCCTCAATCAGATCACTGCCCCGTACACTATCAAGAGGATGATGATGGGCACCATCATTGCTTTTACTGTTTCTCCTCTTGTTCATCATCCCAAGTATCACTCTCCGCATTTATTGCTTCCCACAAGATGGGAGAAAGAACTCATGGTTGTAATTGGCTCCAGGGTATGTATCTTGGAATTCTATCTACTTGTCCATTGTTGTGTTGTGTGTCGTAGGTCATCTGATCCATTGGCATAGAAAAAACAAAAAGATATAGGCAATTTAATCAGTAACATGACCTTATGGAATAATTATCTAGCTGATAGTCATAGGGGTCAATGGTCATGGGCACTGCCCTTTGTGACCAAAGTTATTGGTTCTGGTCTACAGCAATTTGCTATGAGATCAGGTTTATATTCGTATGGAATCATATTAATATATTGGGCGAATTACGCTAACAGTCCCTATAATTTGAGGCTGGTGTTACTTTGGTGCCTAACCTTTCAATTGTGATATATTTGATCTTAAATTTTGAATCTTGTTCTAAATAAGGACAATTGAAGGTATTGTTATTCCATTTAAAGGGCAAAGTTGTTATACAACTCATTTTGTGTTGGTTAACTTATATGTTGTTTGAAATATAATGTCATTTTTTTTGATGAATAATGTTGGACCTTTTTTGTAAAGTTCTGTTCGGTTTGGTTTTGAAAATCTATTTTCAGAAATTTTTGTAAGAAACTTAAAATTAAAATGGTGAATTTTTTTTTAAAAAAACACATCATTTTTGTATAGTTTTATCTTTTGAGAGGGTAGAAATAATTTTTTAAAATAATTTTTTTGATATTTATTTTTGTCAAATTAGTTTTTATTTTGTCAAAAGTCAAACATGACGACAACTTACTTTGATGTCATTGTTAAGTCTATCTATTAAATCAAAAGATCCAAAACTAAAACCGTTTCATATATTAAATATATCGATTATACATTAAAAGCTTAATAATCATCCATTACATGACAATTATCAAAAAATATCTGTTGTTAACAACAAATACAACCGTCTATTACATGATAACCATCCAAAAATATCAACAAACACATTCACCCATTACATGATCATCATCTAAACACATCTTAAAAATTAATTTGGTAAAAAAATAAAAATATAAAAGATTTATCATTTTTATATAATTTTATTTTTGGTAAGTAGAAATAATTTTTAAAAATTTAAAAATAATTTTTTACATTTATTTTTGTCAAGTTGATTTATATTTTATCAAATTGACGATTTTATCTTTGAAATTAAGCAACAATATCTTTAATTATTTTTATTTGGAACGAAATTTAAAATTCAGCATTAAATGTATCACAATTGAAAGATCAGAGACTAAATTGACACAAGTCCTAAACTATAGGAACTGTTAATGTAATTCGACCTAATATATTTTATGTAATTGTTAATCCTTTTCAATTTGCTTTTCATGAATGTCCCTTCTACAAAGAAATCGTCTGTATTTCAAATTCCAATGTACATTCATGAAAGGTAAAACTTGTGAAATGCAGGGAAACAATTGGGGTATCAATAGATAGCAAAACAAATTTAGGTTTATAGGAAATGTAAGCTATATATAGGTCACTATTAAACAAAATTTTTTGTTTAGGCTTAATTTTCTTCTCCATTGATTATAAATTGCTCCATTTTCTTCCTCATTGAATATATATTTATAAATAAATTTTCCTAGTTGAACACAAAGCACAACAATTTGTACTCTTCAACCAATAAGTGGCAACAAAATGTTGTTGCAGATGACTTGTTTGATGAAACCAGCTCTCAAAGTTCTTTGCACTCAGGAAAATATTCAGACTTGAACTACTATTCTGGTGAGGAACGTGATTCTGATAAGAGCCCCAAAAGACGAGATCAGCAGTACTCAAATGCAAATGCGCACAAGTCTACAAGGTTCTGTCTAGAAGAAAATTCTAGCACCAGGCAATCCCGGGCTAGAAATTGTCACAGGCAATGCAAAGTTTTGCTCAATTCACAAGAAGCTTCGAAATCTAAAGTTGGATGGCTGATGAACAGCTGTAGATTAACAAGGAACCAATCTCTCGTGGATATGCGTAGCCAGGTGCTGCACCGGTCATTGGTGGAAGAGGTGAACAAGAGACGGTTGTTCAAGACAGTTGGTGCCGTGGAAAATATTGGGTTTCAGGAACCTTGTGAGCTTTCCGACAAGGCATCACAACCAGTCGGAAGTTCTTATTCTCTGAAAACTAGAAATGATGGTAAGAGGGAAGGACATCAAGGAAGAAGAGCTTGAATTATCAGCTTTAAGAATCTAAGAATTATACGGGACGCAATACTGGTTTGTGCATGCATCTCCGACAGTGTAAATATTTGTTTGTGTCAGATCAGATGTGATAATATAGTGTAGGCAACAAAATCAAGGGTAATAAAAAGAGAGTCATCCCAGCACCGAAAAGATGACAGGGTGAGATCAACCTTGACGTTATAGGCTTTATTCAATTCATGGTGAAATGCTGCATCGAGAGCTTGTCTTAAACTTCAACGAGGAGGGATAACTCGGTATTTCTGTAAGATACTTTTCTCCCTTGTCTTATTTTAGTTTCTATTGTAATGAAGGACATATATGTAAGTTTCTTGGCTGTCACAGCATAATATATATATTGTAGCAGTTAAGTCCTATAACATTCTAGCAGTTACCTGATCACTGCTTCTATCTTAACAGTGACTGACAGCCCTTTTTCATGTGTTAAAATCCATATAGCATGCTATGATAGTTCTCTGTTTTTTATTCTAGACATGGGAGCTGCACAGATTCATGATTAATATGCATGCCAATTCCTTTTTTGGTCATAATAAAACTTTTTGGTGGATCATGCCTGAATTATGATGTTCCACCTTTTCTTAAAGGTAATTTAACCTTCATGGGGGGCAGAACTTTCTTACAAGTTGATGGAGACAGGAAAGTTGTGTTGTGTCATTTTGAAATCTGATTTTACAAGAGGGAGACAAAGGTGGGGTTGGAATTGAGACTGACAATTAAGTCACTTGACTATTTGAAAGTAACTAGTCTTAACGGGGTATTTCTCAATGAAAATAAACTCGTCATGTGTGTAATCATGGGGTAAGATGCACAAACATAATGGCCAGTTGGCTTCTCTTTCAATCCTTATGTGGTCCACTATTATAGCCTAAAATCACACCAATATGTGCAGGGGTGTAAATTTGGCCAGCTAGCCCGTGGCCTGGGTGGGCTCGACTTGGTTAGGCTTGGCTAGGCCTGTGCTTGAGTCTAGCCCGAGATCCTGGGTTTGGGCAGTGTGTTTTAGAGCTTGGCCTGAAAATTGTCACCCCTCCCTCGCTGGCCGACCCGCCCAATGGCTCCCTCACTGTGCAACAGTAACAAATTCAAATTGAAAAAAAAAAAAAAAAAAAAAAAATTTCAAATGGTCATTGAATTGTTAATTCCACAACGGCCAAACAACCTTTTTATTTTTATTTTTTTTTTATTTTTATAAATTAACCCCTCCCTCTCCCAACTTTCATACATGCCACTCTTCTTTCATTTTATTTTTCTTTCAAACTCTCATTCTCTCTCAATTAATTTTGAAATCTCATCTTTAAGTGGCAATTTTTATTGTATAGGAAGAAACTTTTATCAAAATAAGTTAATTTTTATATTGCATTCGTCAATCGATAACATTAATTATTTGAATTAATATTTATTAGTTACTCATCTTTTTGACATTAATTATTTTTTAACATATATTAGTTGTTATTGTTTACTCATTATTTTAGTTAATTGTTAGTTTATATATATTATTTTACTTACATTACTATAGATCTTAATATTCTTAATGTTTATGTCGATATTGATGTATATATACAACATGAAACTATTGATTCTCTTTCTACTGTACATAATATCTATCTTCCAATAGTAGCATCATCATCTAGGGGCATGTCCAGTACTATTTGAAAGCATTTGGAAAGAGTATCCGTAACTAATCATGTTCATGATGGTACAATTGTATTGAAAGCAAGATGTAAATATTGTACACATTCTCGTTTGGGAACAGGCTAATTTAGTAACTTTTTGGCTAATTGGCTAAAAAGGTAAGTAAAAAAAACTTGTATGTTTGGGATGACTTTTTGGCTAATTACGAAAAGCTGTGCAAAAAGTAGAGAGAAAAGAGAATCTTTGACTTTTTGGTATGGGTTGTTGGCTTTTTGGCTAAAAAGGTAACTTTTTGGCTAATTGGCTAATTTAGCCACTCCCCAAACGGTTAGTGTTACATTGGTGGGGGTACTAGCCATCTAAAAAGGCATACTCGAAGACATTTATAAAGTCAACAAGTTGATATTAAAACTCAAATGTAATTAGGAGATTCATTAATTGGTAATTTGTAAATATTTTCATATGATTCTATACGTACACAAAATTTTGTAATTAATTATATTATTAAAAAAAAATAATTTTTTACTACTAATGAATGTCTCCATTTTTTAGAAATAATTCATGGGGGGGTTTTGCACCGCAATATCATGTTTTTCAAGAAATACTATTAGAAAGAGGGTTTCAAAAAAATTTGAAGATATTAAAAGTGAATTATTTGACATTTTCAAAAAATTTAAATGAAAGAATTTGTTTAACATCTGTGATCAAATAATGGTTTAAAATATTAATGTATCACTGTACATTTTATTAATAATGATTGAAAGTTAAATAAAAGAATTATTTCACTTAGATTAGTTGAATTTCCATACATTGGTTATTCACTTGGAGTAGAAATAAGAAATGTATTATATGAGTGGGCTTTGTAAAATAAAATATTTATCATTAGTTTAGATAATGCAACATACTACAATTAGATTGTAGCCCATTTGAAATCAACTTTAAAATTACTTGTTGATGGTAATTTATTTGATGTTCGTTATTGTGCTCATATTTTAAACTTGATTATTAAAGAAGCTATGTCTGTATATGAGACTTTTGTACTAATAATAAAACAAGCGGTTGTTACTATTATGTCTTTTGCTAGTTGAATTTCAGAATATAAAAAAATTTATCAATGAGAGTGTATCAAATTTAAAAAATTAATTTTAGATACAAATAACAAGTGGAATTCAACGTATAATATGTTAAAGAGAGTTCGTAAACAACAAAAATGAATAGGTTTATTTTTTGCAACAATATCAATAGGAGTAGTACTGACTCTCACAGAATTTAATTGGCACAAAGTAACCTTATATATGTTAGGCAATCTTTACTGTATTTAAAAAATTTTAATTCTATTGTGTACAAAACAACAATTAGAATTAAAGAAATAAAGAAAAGGAGAGAATATGTTTGATTACAAAAATCAAACTCGAAATAAAAATAAATAAATAAATAACAGATTTTATTTTGTTACAAAAACAAAATTAAAATCTGATTTAAACAAATAAAAATAACACAGAAAATAAATTAAATAACTTACTTGATTTAATTTGTTCGAATTATAAACTGATCAAGTCCAGTGTTTGACACAGTGTCCTTAAGACAGATTCGTCCTCTTCACGGTGCTTTCAGAATTTGGACGTCTATTTCCCAGGATGAAATGATCTACTACAAACAATAGCAGCACTACAAATTGTTTGCCTAACGAACACAGTAAGTGTTTATACTCTCTCTGACAATAAAATAATGCAGCAACATGAAGAGAATGTTTTCAGAATTATGAAGGACGAAAATTTAAGATTGCTAAATTCAAATGAGGGCTGTCCTATTTATAGATGTAAAGGTGGCTGTAGGATTTGAATTGAACATGTATGAAACTTGTTGGCTTTGAATTCAAACAGATATAAAAAATGGGAAGGGCCTTGGGCCCTGTTTGGATGTACAATAAAACCAAATCAGTTTAATTTCGGGAAGGGCCCTGTTTGGATGAACAGTAAATAAATCGGTTTATTTGAATAAAATTCAAATGTTTTTAGCCCAAAAGATTAATATTGGACCGAACAAGCCCAACCTCATCACGCGACCAAGCCCAAATCGGACGGTGGCGGCAACACTGCGATGTGGTGATTTTGGGTCCAATGGGTCTAGCCCATTTTGCCCATAACCTCTCCTCTAAAACACTTGGGTACCCCTTGGGGCACACCCCAAGTACCAAACCCATGCCTTATAAACCCTTTCAAAACCTCCCACCAAATCAATGTGGGACAAGCCTTATTCAAACCTTTAAGGAATTTTCACCAAAACTCCATTTGCATGGAGCATACTTTGGCTTCAATTTCCCATTCATTCGGTAATGGTTTTGAGCAACCAAATATACCACGTGAATCACAACGCGGCATAGAACGCGTTACCACTTTGACTCGTATAAAACGATGCACGGGGCCCACCTAAAAATTAGACTAAATTTAAGAAAAAATTCTAGTTTTACCTAGAATTTTATAACCATTTCCAACAATATATATATATATATATATTTTAAAATTTTTTGATATTGCAACAAAATTATTTTCTTACATATATATTTCTACTTCACCATTTGTTTTATATATGTTAATAGAAATAATGAAAGTTTTCACAAAATATATAGGTAATGAATATTATATAACTATTATTACTGCAGTGAAAGAAAAAATTGATAAATATTTTAATTCATTGCCTCATTTTTTAGGTTTAGCCATTGTAATTGATTATAGATGTAAAGAAATTGGTTTATAAGAATTTTTAGATCGTATTTTTGCTGATAAAAAATAACTTGCTCCTATTATGAAAACATGCACAAAATTATTTGAAGAATATAGTATATGCAAATACACCTACACACACTATATCAATCTCATCTCGAGGTGGAAGATTAAATGTTTTTTCAGTCATAAAAAGTAGAAAAATATCTCAACATACAAACGTAAGTAATTTTGAATTAAATCGTTATTTGGGTAACCCACTAGTGGATGATAACGATGATTTTGATATTTTGAATTAATAGAAACAAAATCAGTCTATGTGGGCTATGCTTTCACAGATGGGCCGTGATATACTAACCGTTCCTATTTCTATAATTGCTTCTGAAATAGCTTTTAGTGTAGGTAGACGAGTGTTGAGCGATTACTGCAACTGACTTCTATCCCAAATGGTTGAGACATTGATGATATCGAGAAATCATATGCATGTGCTTATGAGAGGACAAAATTATAATGAAAATGAGAGAATTCAAAGCGATTTTGATGATACATCCTTGGGCAACACGAGTGAATTGTCTGTTTGCTTCAACAATTGATCAACAATTTTTTTTTTCACTATTTCATTTCGTAATGTATCTATTAGATTATTGGGGTGTATAATGCAAATGATTGGTAGGCTAGTAGGTGTCATCCTAGTTGGGATGTATTTGACCTATAGTGATGTAATTTTTCTACCATCATCAATAATCTATATCTATTTTATTTAATGATATAAATTTTTGTAATATTTTATTTCATTTTGAAATAAAATTATTTATTTAATTTAATGATTGTAATATTTCGTTTCATTTTAATATATATAAAATTATTCATTTCAAAAGAGGAAAATTACACAACTTTATACTTTTATAGTTGTAACAAAAAAAAAAAAAAAGTTATACATAATTAAATATTACCACACGAAATATAATCAAATGTCTCATTAATCTTAACCAAATACTCTAGTAATTTTTTTATTTTTTAATTTTTATCCCTCATAAATAATCTATATATATGTAATATTTATTGTTTGTTTTTCGTTAAAAAAAAAAAAAGGCTCGCTAGGCCCGTCTACCTGCCTGGCTCGGCCCGATACTCTAAATTGAGTGGCCCTATGCCTGGACCAAACTTTTTAGTCCGTGAACCGTCTTGAACCGACTCGAAAAGACAGGAACTCACAAGACACGAAAATGGGCTGGCTCACCTCGGACCCGGGTGGTCCAAGCTCAAATTACACCCCTAAATATGTGCAAGGTGGGCCAGACCCAAATTACACCCCTAAATATGTGTTGTTATGGTGGTTCTTACTATCAAGTACTAAGCTAATTGATTTTTAAATTATTTGTTTGATTTTAGTTTTTTGAAAATATTTTTTAAAAAAATTTATTTTTTTATTTTTTGTATTTTTGTGCTTTTACTGAATTTTTTAAATATTTTAAGTAATTTTTTTTTAATTTTTATAAACACCTAATATAAATATATTTAAAAAGTATAATTTTTGTGATTTTTTTTTAAAAATTCACTAAATATCAAAAATACAAAAATACAAAAAAAAAAAAAGTATATTTTTCATATTTTTGTGTATTTATTAATTTTTAAAAAATATTTTTTCACAAATATTTTACTTTTTAGATACATCTAAGTAAGGTGTATCTAAAAAAGTAAAAAAAAAAAAAAATTTCAAATTTTAAAAATATTCACTAAAAATAAAAAAAATACGAAAAATAAAAAATTAAATTTTCAAAAAATTTAATTCAAAAAACTGAAACCAATCACTCATGTAAAAGTTTCTTGTCATCCATCCTTTCACAGAGTTTCAATCCCCACACACACTATCTCTCCAATCATTATGTGCTCTCTCCGACAAGGAAAAGAAATATTAAAGATATCAAATTTTCTACTAAATAAATGACTAAATGTCTCACATAGGTGTGTGGTCTGAAATTGTATGGATACCGCACCCATGTGAGACATTTAGTCATTTATTTAGTAAAAAAATTTAAGACATATAACATTTTCTGATAAAGAAGAGTAATATTAGGAATATTAAATTTTTTACTAAATAAATGATCAAATATCTTATATAAATATAAGATCTGTAATTTTATAGACAGCATACCCATGTTATACATTTAGTCAAAAGGGGAGAAATGGGCCTGCTGTGATTTAATTGGGCTGTGTCCCAGTCTAATATTTGTTTGGTCGTTGAAGGCTTTGGTGCTCTCCCAGGCACGTTGTTTCCTTTTTTGAGAGGGAAGTGATTTGAAGGACATCTCGGAAGATATTGCCCTGTCTACGTAAAAATGTTGCCTTGTGGTTGGATGATTGTGGCAAGTTAGAGTAGACACAATTGTGTCTAATGCATTTACAATGGGACCATAAGAAATTAGCCAGTTATGAAAAGGTCCCACATCTTTTCTTAACAACTAATAACAACTAACCCTTGACGTCTACAATGTGAAAAATAAAATAAAATAAAAATAATAAATAAGTACAATCAACAATGGTCTGTATAGTAGGCTTATAAATAATTATATATATTTTTTTATTTTTATATAATTTTATAGTTAATATTCATCTTGTTTAATAGATTTCATTGAGTTAATTCTAAAATTATAAGTTCAATAAAAAATATGTAAAAACAAAAGTTGTCTTCCTAAAATTTGAAATATAAAAAATAAATAGAGGCCACGTGTCAATGTGGTAGTGTGCTTTCAAGGATATTGTAAGAGCAAACCTAGGGTTGTAAATCTCATCAGGCCTGGCCCGGCCCATGTTGAGCCTTGCGAACTTCTATCAAAATTCAAACTGGGCCGACCAGGCCCACGGGTTAAAAAAATTAAGCCCAGGCCCAAAGGTATTCGAGCCTTAGGCTTGGACCGGCTTGACTATTTTTTTGTTTTTTTAAATTTTTTCACCAAAAGTTTATTATTTTTTTATTAAAAAAGACAATGGGTCTCGGGCCGGGCTCTGAGTGAGCTTTAAGCGGGTCAATGGATCGGGTCACGGGTCAGGCTTCAAAATGATGATCCAGGCCTAGAGATTCGGGCTGGGCTCGCGTCCAAATAGGTCTAAAGAGGCCAAGCCCACCGAACATGGATCGATTTTGAATTACCTCTGATGCAGATTATTTTTACACTCCTAACCAAACCCATTGTTAGTGTAAGATAATAACAGTTAACAAACACTTTTGTATTCTGTTCTAATGGATCCATTGTGAGTAAGGATGTAATTTTGGCCCGACCCATAGGCCAAAAAACTAGGCTCAGGCCCAAGGGTATTCGGGATTTGGACGGGCCAATGGGCTGGGTCTCGGGGCGGGCCTCTGGGCTTGGGCTTGGGCTTGGGCTCGGGCGGGCCTAAATAAAATTTTTAAAATTTTTTTTCACTAAAATTTTATTATTTTCTATTAAAAATAATATTTGGCTGTGGGTGGGCCAGGTTTCGGGTCGGGTTTTAAAACGATGGCTCAGGCTCAGGCTCAGGCCCTGGCCCAAGGCCTCAAACTGGTCTTAGGCTCGGGCCTAAAAAGGCCTTAATAGGCTAAGCCCACATCAAATTGCGGGCGAGCTTCCGACCGCTCACAGACGGGCCAAAATTACATTCCTAATTGCGAGCCAATTAGTTAGTGAAGGGAGGAGAGAGAGAGGTTGTTCAAGAAAGAATGCTTGGGTGTGATGGAATGATGGGACAAGACCATCGTTATTGTTTTTTTTTTTTTTTTTATATATATTTATATTTATTTCATTTTATTTTTTTAAATATATGATTATATATTTTAGTCCCACTCTTAGAGAATTCCCCTTAGTTTACTTTAGTTTACCTTAAAATATTATTAAAAAATTTATTCTTTATTTTAAAAATTATTTTTTTATTTATTTCTTCTAACAGACTCTCTATTCTTTCTCTATTCTATTAATAAATTCTATATTTTCTTTTATTTTATTAAAATATAATTTTTAATTATAAATTTTAAAAAATAAAAATTATAAATGTGTACTGCAGTCCCTAAATAAAGCAAAGCAGAAAAAAAAAATATATATATATATATATATAAGAGACTACAAATGACTTCTTATAAATCTGAAACCATTTGTAGCAAAAAGCTAATTTAAGAAATTATTTTAGAGGAATTGATGGTGTATATGAGTCATCTACCCCTTAAAATAGATAAGGAGAGGGTTTAAGGGTTTTGGTAGAGATGCTCTTACATCACTATGCTATTGGGATAAACTATTACTGTTTAAACTAACAACAAAAACTAAACCCACACAAATAGATCTTACTTTTAGGGTAAATTATATTGATCTCCCTTAAGGTTTATCTTAATTATAGGTGTCTCCTATGTAGTTTCAAAATTAACATTGACCTCTTTTACTTTAAAAAATACACAAATTCTCCCTTCTCGTTAAAAGAAGATGAACGACGTTAACTTGACAGCCGAATTGATCATAATACCCTTGAACCGTGCTGGTGACACAACTGACACAACTAGCTCTCATTCATTCTTTCCTAGGATAAATTACACTTAACTCCCCTGAGGTTTAGTATAATTAAAAGTACCTTCCTTTTACAATATTTTGAATAGTTTTTTTTTTTCAAAAATAAAAACTTACAAAAAAAGAATAAATAATTAAAAAAAAAAAAAAAAGAACAAATGCTTAAGTGATCTAAACCCGAAGAAAAAAATTTTATATGAATTTTTTTTTTATAATTTTTTTTTAAAATTTTGTATCATTACATTAACATGTAAAATAAAAAATATATAAACAACGGTTACATTTATTTTTATAATTGTTTTATTTAATATTTTTTATTTTGTTAATGTGTTGTCTAAAAAATGTCTTTAAAAAATAAATAAAATCAGCAGTTCAAAAATAATTTTTATTTATGACACAATTTTTATTTTTATAATCATTTAATAATTGTGAATATTTTTTATTCACTTAATTCAGGTATTGGTCAAAAATAATTTGTAAACATTTAAAATCAATTATTCTTAAAGTCATTAGCTTTTGAAATAAAATGTAAAAAACTCATTTCATAATAATTTGAAAATATGCATACTGGATCATACTTAAAATTAATAAAAATTAATTAAAATCTATTTTAAACCTCAAAAAATATACTTATGAAAAAAAAAAGCATTTTATAGTAATTTGAAAATATGTATATTGAGTCATACTTAAAATTAACAAAAATTAATTAAAATTTATTTTAAATCTCAATAATGTAATTTTGGAAAATAAAATAAAACATGTGCGTTGTAAAATCCAACACGACTCAAATTAAGGTATCGACTAAATAAAAGTAAACAAACTGTTAACTCTTAAACTAATGTTCAAATTCCTAAAGAATAGTTTCTTGCTATTCTTTGAGTTCATATACAATAAAAACACTAAAAAATTATTTATAATTTTTTTTTACGTATCTTAACCATACATGTATTCTATTTTATAAAATTTTATTATATCATATTATGTCTTTATCCCATATTTGTAGGGTTTGGTTATGGTGTGCAACTTACACCTTACACCTTATACATTACACTTACACCTTACACTTACACCTTTTGTGAAAAATTAAACCTTACACTTACACCTTTTTTGAGGTTGCACACCATATGCAACCCACTTACATCTTACACCTTACACTTATACGTTGTACTTATACTTACACCTTACACTTACACCTTTTGTATAAGTGACACATGGTGTTCACTTGCAGACTTACCTGTCAGTGGTGGAAGGACCACCTCCAGTTGGGCAACAAACACAGGAGAGGCACTTTGTTGGTAGGGGTTCTGAGGGGGACATCACAAACCAGTCTTTTAAAATTTTGGATATGTTACAGCTAATAGCAGACCTAATGTATCAGTTTTTATTTTGTTATCAAACTTAAATTGTACTCTACTCTATTTTTTTTAGATGTTAGATTGTACTTTTCACTCTCCTTTAAAATTTTCTCATTTGCACGCACGTGATCCTCTTTGCTCTCAAATCTTTCTGTCCCATTGTACTACCAGCCTAAGTCATCAAATGTGAGTTAGACCGAGAGTGTCAAATTTGAATTAAAATAAAAAAAGATTGAGAGCGTAATCTGAGCGTCCATATTATATATGCATATTTATATTAAGGTCTTGTTTGGAAAGATTAAATAAGTACATTTTTTTATTTTTTTGGACAAAAAAGTTGAGGTTGAAAATATAGATATTTGGGTTAATTTTTTTAATTTTTATGGAAAAATGTGTAATAAAAAATTATGAAAATTGATTTTTAGAAGAAAATTTGAATTGGGAGTTGTGCAGCCCTAATTGTTGACTTTTTGTGAATAGTGTTAACTTTTTAACTTTTTAAGTAACTTTTTGACTTTTTGAATTATTTGGGAGTACCCAAACTTGGCCTAAATGACTATTTATGTAAATAGATGGGTTTTGATAACGTTTATATTTTTAGTTTATATTTACAAAAATTTTATAAATTAATTTTTATTTACTTTTACAAAAACATAAATTACAAACGCGTTTGGTTTAAACAAAATATTTAAAATTTTTTAAAAATATAAACTAAAAAATATGCTTATTCGGACTTAAAATATTTATATTTATTTTTTATTATTTATAACAAAGGGATCATACACATTATAATTGAAAAAAAAATTATTTGAAAAAAAAATTGTTAGTCAAAATTTTAAATTTTTGTTTAAAAACCAACGTAAAATTATTTTTTTCCTCTTAAATTTATAAATTGAAACAACTATTTATAAACCAAAATAAGTTTTATGACAGTTTTTAAAATTTTTATAAATATAAACTGCAAAGTGAAAACAAAAATAGTTACTAAATAGGCCCCTTGTGTTTTCAATAATTTTAAGAAGAGCAAGGACAATGCTTAATAAAAAAAAAAAAAAGGAAAAAGAAAAACAACAAAAAAAAGGGTGCAAATATTATTAATCAAGAGTGCTAGTGACATGATCATGTCTCAATATTTTGTTCTTCGCTTGTGAATGCGTTGGGACAGAAGATATCTAACATCTTTGATGGTGTAGAGGAGCTATGTTTTCTTTTCATTCTTTATCTTTACACCTTGACATGGCATGTTGTTATTTTGGGCAAATTTTCTAATGAGTTTTGATAGAGACCCCTCCAATTACCACCCCACCACCCCACACACACGTGACAGTGGTAATTGGAGGAGAAGAAAAAAAAAAAAAAGAAAAGAAAAGAAAATCTGACTAATGAGGGAGAGAGGGGGTCAAGGGATGGGAGAAAAGGGAGTCTAGGTCTTTTTCCTTTTCTAATTGCATTACTATGTATAATTGCTTGATCTCAGACAATAATTAATTTGTAGATCAAAATTTATTTAATTTTCAAAGTGCATTTTAACTTTTACAGTCAACTTTCACTTTAGACAAGAATGCAAACTCGAATGTTGCTTTACACTTATTAACCTTATCTATCTTTTATGCTGTTTGCACTATACAACATGTGGAGCTTTATTTTCATGCCATTGTTTTTTTTATTTTATTTTTTATTTTTTATTTTTATCGACAAATGTTAGTTGTTAGATTAGCACTTATAGAAGAAAAACTCTCAACCTTTGACAAAGCACCTAAGTGCTTACACTCTCTTAATTCAACTCTCCTAAGTGTAATTAAACTCATGATTTCCTTAGGACTAAACTCTAAAGGAAGGCATGGTGGCCAATTAAGTTAGACCTAGTTTTATTTTCATGCCATTGTAGTTATCATGCTTGTGATTTTTGGGGTTGAAATTATCCAACGTGATTATTGAGTTATTTTAAGGTTTGACTCCTCTTCAGTTAATTGGAGTCCAATTGTCATGGGAGTCGCAATTAGATTCTACTTAATTGGGGAGGAGTTTGTTCGTACATTAACGTTAGGTTTGTCAAATATTTTGTTAGTTTTTTTTTTTTTTTTAAGATTAAAAAAATTAAATGCTAAAAAAGTTAATACATTTGACAATTACTAAAAAAAAGTTATAGAGAAAGTTGAAAAAAAAAAAAAAAGAGAGAATAAAAAAAAAGAAAAGTAATTTGTTAGGTTCATATGTACATTTGGATCACCTTATCATATGTCCACCACAGCTTTGGATTTGTTTTCCAGATATGTTCAAAGTGGTCAGAAATGATTTTTTATTTGAGGAATGAGCAGAGGCCTCATTAGCAGTATTAATTGTGATCTTAAATGTTCAGAGATTGTTTGTTTGTTTGTTTTTCTTTTTAGTTTTTTTAACTTAAGTTTGGAAAACTTTCTGCTTCACAAACAACTTTGTATTAGTTGTCGTCAACCCTATCTTTGTCTCTAACCCGCAAGGGTGGCGCAGTGGGTGAGGGAAGAAACCTGGGGTCTGGGAGTTTGCTCCTTCTGGAGGTCCCAAGTTCGAATCCCACTCCCCACGGGTTACTGTGCGGGCCACTGGAGGTTTGCCTGGTCGTTAACTTCAAGGCTCTCAGGATTAGTCCCATGCTTCGGCTGTGGGGATACCTGAGTTATCAAAAAAAAAAAAAAACCCTATCTTTGTCTCTAAAATTCATGTCATTTGTCTTCAATGCACTTCCAGTCACAACACAAGATCGTGCCTAAAGAGTCCCATGTTTAAGATGTTGCACCCGAGGCCTAGAAACAAACACCAATAATACACCCACAAAACAAACAAGTTTTATGTGATTTAGCAATGTTTTTATGTCCACAAAATGGATTTTACTAATTTCAGAGAACGGACAATACAAATTACAACAATGGAGGAGGAGACAACACTCAACTCAACTCAATCTCACACACTACTTTCTCTCGATTTCAGATACTACTACTTCAAAACACTTGTAACATGCACTCCCATTTATACACCTAAATGGGAGAGCTAATCAATAAGCTCACCCAATCGACAAGCCACCAACAAGCCATTCTACAATAGCATAGCTTGGCTGAATCTTCAGCCCAAATCTTTAGCTGCATTTCATATCCTCTCTTTTCTTCAATTTGCAGCCATCTGTGACTTTTGTGGGTGCGAGCAACAAACAACATGAGATTTTTACCACATCATGTGATTGGGAGTGTATTAGGGACAATAATTTTGGAGACAAATGATCTCTAGCCACAGAGAACTTCGACTAGAGAGGGAGTGAGAATGGATATTTTGTTGGAAATGGTTATAAAATTCTGGGTAAAATCAGAATTTTTTCTTAAGTTTGGTCTAATTTTTAGGTGGGCCCCGTGCATCGTTTTACACGGGTCAAAGTGGTAACGCGCTCTATGTCGCGTACAGATTCACGTGGTATATTTGGTTGCTCAAAACCATTACCGAAAGTGAATGGGAAATTGAAGCCAAAGTATGCTCCATGGAAATGGAGTTTTGGTGAAAATTCCTTAAAGGTTTGAATAAGGCTTGTCCCACATTGATTTGGTGGGAGGTTTTGAAAGGGTTTATAAGGCATGGGTTTGGTACTTGGGGTGTGCCCCAAGGGGTACCCAAGTGTTTTAGAGGGAGAGGTTATGGGCAAAATTGGCTAGACCCATTGGACCCAAAAATCACCATCTGGCCGTCGATCGGTCGGGCCAAGGCTTGCTTGATGGTGATGTGAGGTTGGGCTTGTTCGGTCCAATACTAATCTTTTTGGGCTAAAAACATTTGAATTTTATTCAAATAAACTGATTTGGATTTACTGTTCATCCAAACAGAGTCTTTCCCGAAATTAAACTGGTTTGGTTTTATTGTACATTCAAACAGGGCCTTTTTCGAAATTAAACTGGTTTGGTTTTATTGTACACCCAAACATGGCCCTTCCCGTTTTTGATATCTGTTTGAAATATAATTCAACAGATTCAAATCTGTTTGAATTCAAAACCAACAGGTTTCATACCTGTTCAATTCAAATCCTACAGCCACCTTTACATCTATAAATAGGACAACCCTCATTTGGATTTAGTAATCTTAAATTTTCGTCCTTCATAATTTTGAAAACATTCTCTTCATGTTACTGCATTATTTTATTGTCAGAAAGAGTATAAACACTTAGTGTGTTCGTTAGGCAAACAATTTGTAGTGCTGCTATTGTTTGTAGTAGATCATTTTATCTTGGGAGATAGACGTCCACATTCTGAAAGCACCGTGGAGAGGATTAACTGCTTTTAAAGACACAAAGGTCAAACACTAGACTTGATCAGTTTATAATTCGAACAAATTAAATCAAGTAAGTTATTTAATTTATTTTCTGTGTTATTTTTATTTGTTTAAATCAGATTTTAATTTTATTTTTGTAACAAAATAAAATCTGTTTTTTATTTATTTATTTTTATTTCGAGTTTGATATTTGTAATCAAACATATTCTCTCCTTTACTTTATTTCTTTAAATTCTAATTGTTGTTTTGTACACAATAGAATTAAAATCTTTTAAATAAAGTGAAGATTTGTCCAACAATTCAAAACCTCCCACCAAATCAATGTGGGACAAGCCTTATTCAAACCTTTAAGGAATTTCCACCAAAACACCATTTTCATGGAGCATACTTTGGCTTCAATTTCCCATTCACTCGGTAATGGTTTTGAGCAACCAAATATACCACGTGAATCACAACGCGGCAAAGAACGCGTTACCACTTTGACCCGTGTAAATCGATGCACGGGGCCCACCTAAAAATTAGACCAAATTTAGGAAAAAATTCTGATTTTACCCAGAATTTTATAACCATTTCCAACAATCCCCCACATGAATAGAATTTGATGACAATGGAAATGCAACAATATGCAGACTTAACGAAAGAGTATAAGTCGAAAATATCTTGCATCAGGATAGGTAGTTTTCGGCCTTGAACCTTCCATAGTGATAACCTATCGAACTTACTGGCTAACCAATGGACGTGATGCCTTGAATTGTTCAGCCGTTTGTGTAAGCCAAGACAATAGATTTCACACAAAATATCTTCTAACACATCGTGGTTTTCACTGTTGTGTTCATTTTGGCCTTAAACGCTCCTGGTTTTCATGAGTGTTTCTAGAGAATGTAGCCTATTTCATTCTCATAGAACCGGCCCCAGTTCAACACTCATAAAGGTGATTCTTATTGTGAGTATCTTCTTATACTCGTCTTGATTTTATGCTTTAATCAAGATATAAGTAATCATTAAAAGCAAAACTTATCCTTATGCCCCTGCAGATAACATATGTTGTAGATATCACTCTCACTATAGGAATGGGTAAGGAATTTAAATCCCTTGGTGATTTCTGGTGAGCCATACATAACTTAGTTGTCCCTTTGAACTTAGTTCTTAGGATCTCCAGTCATATAAGTAGGGTTACCATTATGACGACTCTTATATAATAGGCTTTAATCCCATTCCCTTCGATGAACTATACACTAGCTTTTTTGTCAAACCTTTTGTTAACGGATCCGCAATATTCTCTTTAGATTTTATATAATCTATTGAGATTATTCCGTTTGACAATAATTGCCTTACGGTATCATGTCGACGCATTTAATATGTCGTGACTTACCGTTATACATGTGATTCGCGTTCTCGCCTATTGCGTATTGACTATCACAATGAATGCAAATAATGGCACATGTTTTAGCCACATTGGAATGTCTTCTAAGAAGTGACGAAACCATTCTACTTCTTCACCTGCTTTGTCTAAAGCAATGAACTCGGATTCTATTGTGGATCGTGCGATGCAAGTTTGTTTCGTGGATTTCCAAGAAACAGCAGCACCTCTTAGAGTAAAGACATATCCACTAGTGGATTTTGAATCTTTAGTATCTGATATCCAATTGGCATCACAATAACCCTCAAGTACTGCTGGATATCGAGTAAAATTCAAACTATGATCACGGGTGAATCTTAGATATCTAAGAACCCGAATGATCGCTTTCCAATGGTCTTCTCCGGGGTTACTAGTGTACCTAATGAATTATACTCGTCCTGATATAGCTTATGCTATAACAAAATAAAATCTGATTTATATTTATTTATTTTTATTTCGAGTTTGATATTTGTAATCAAACCTATTCTCTCATTTACTTTATTTCTTTAAATTCTAATTGTTGCTTTGTACACAATAGAATTAAAATCTTTTAAATACAGTGAAAATTTGTCCAACACATTTGTGTGTGCAATGTACCACCTTGAGTTACATCTTCATCTAGAAATTATTGACAATCATTCATCTTGGGCAACAAACATATGAAAGCATTTGACCATGATCATTCAAGACATGCTCTAAAGCATGGTTATTCTGAAAATATTATTGTACGAAGTACTTATTTAGCATAGATATACGAAATACGTATTCAATATGCAAAATATTTTGAGTATGATTCAGGTATAATATGGTACGACATGGCCAAATATAGATTTTAAGTACTTTTGTTGATATCTCAAGGCATAGGTTTAACTTTTTTAAAAACATAAGAATACAATTTAATTATACTGTGCCTGTTTCTTAAAAAAATAAAATAAAATAAAAGATATTTTTGCAAATTATAAAAATATAAAAAGTACTTAGGATTCTTTTTTTCACCATTTCAAAAATATACCATGCTTGGTTTCCTTTTTTAAAAAACACTTTTCAGAAAATTTTACTTTTTTATTTTTCGTATTTTTTTTTGTTTTTACTGATTTTTTTAAATATTTTAAGCAATTTTTTTAATTTTTAGGCATACCTAACTTAGATGTATCTAAAAAGTAAAAAATTTGTTAAGATAACCTTTTAAAAATTCACTAAATACCCAAAATACAAAAAAAAAAAAATACGAGAATTCAATATATTTTTTATATTTTTATGTATTTATTAATTTTTTTAAAATAATTTTTTACAAATTTTTTACTTTTTAGATACATCTAAGTAACGTGTATCTGAAAAGTAAAAAAAAATGTTTAAAATTCAAAAAATATCCACTAAAAACAAAAAAACACGAAAATCAAAAAACTTAGTTTTCAAAAAACTTAATTCAAAAAACTCAAACCAAACACTATTATTATTATTTTTCACATTTGATTTTTTTGATTTTTATATGTCATGTATTCACAAATTATAAAAAAAAAAATATTATTTCATGGACAAACGGACCATACTTCTATTTTATTTTTTTTAAATTTTAACTTATTTGCATATCCATAACGTACCCATAAGTCCACCTAGGGGTGTGAGAAAAGGCCGTCGGTTGAGACACTACCCAACCAGACCCGAGACATGACCCAAGGCCCAACCCGCCCACAGTCCAACATCACTTTCAAGCTATTTTGATGAGGAAAAAAAATATTAGGCCTGGCCCAGGCCAGATTTCTTCCTGGGCCTAGATTTTTGGAAATGATGCCGGCCTGACTCAATTTTTTTTACCAAAGCCCGAATGGACCCGGCATGGCCCGTAGGCCCAAGCCCAAGGTCAGGCAGGCTGGGCAATTTTACACCCCTAATTCCACCTATGCTCCCTTGATGACATGAAACCATTAGCCATTTGGAGATTTCAACTGTCAGATTGAGAATTGATGAGCAGTTCTTGTGAGGAAAAAAAAAAAGGAAAAAAAAATGAATACCATGCTTCTAAAACAGTGACAGTTACAAGATTACATCAACCACAAGAATTTCACATCCTGTGGTCAGCCATATCAAACCAGATTTGCTGAAATGCCTTAACAATGAGACCATGATACTCATCTGAATTCAATGAGAGGTAACAAGCAAGAAGCTCTTCCAACTCCTTCGATCCCCGGATATTATTCTCCACAATCATCTCCACCATAGATTCCCTGAAGTCTCTCAGTGGATCGAATGATGACTTCACAATTGCAAAGCTCTCTGCGAATCTCCTCCTTGGTTGTGATTTTGATCTCTGGCTTGATGATGACACACTCCTCCTACCACAAGCTTGAACTTTCTTGCTCATTGTTCTTGGAGAATTCGATTGGATCTTCACACCTGTTGAATGGGAGGCAGGTTTTCGAATGCGAGGACTAGTTTTAATCTCTTTTTTAGTACTCTTACCGGTATTTTCTTTCACGATATTGATGGAGAGTGAACCATGAGCTTCAATCTGTTCAAATTTGGATGAGCTTTTTGCTGTGTCTTTGAATTTAACCGGCTTTGTCAAAATTGGAGGAAGCTCTAGCTTTGAGATTGTGTCTAGCTTCTCAACTTTCTTGGAGTATGATTTCTGATTCATGTCGATTATGATATCAGTAGTTGAAGAAGTAACTCTACAACTACATGAGCCTGGCCATGAGGCTAGTCCATCGAATGACTCATGGCAATCATCGATTGTGTTGTTGGATTCGAATTCTGACAAAGGACACTCATAGAAAATAGGTTCAAGGGTTGGTTCGGGTTTAGTCCTGACAGAATTAAGCGTTGCGCCACAGCTACAATCGGCTGAGACAGAGGAGGATGAGGTGACAAGTCTAGGAGACAATGACTTGTTGTGAATGGTTTTTTTCTTGGGTTTTTTCTTTGATGATGATTTTCTTGGTGGATCAGGAAAATGGGTATCTGAGGCTTTTGGGTTTGAGTATCTTGGTTGAGAAATGTGTTGGGGCTTATGAGATGTTGTTGTAGTTGGTGAGGGAAAATTTTTCTTGATTGGATGAGAGGTGTTAGGGTTTTTGGTTCTGCTCATGTCTCTGAGCTTGTAAAACCATGCATTTGGCATCATATCTGATAATCTAAACTTGTAATTGCCCATCAAAGTCTCTCTCTCTCTCTCTCCCTGAGGTTGGTTTGTGTTTTTCTCTGTATGACTGAGAATTGAAGATAAATAAATAGATATAGCATGGTATGATGGTTCTCTGTTTATGAATCAAGGCATTTTAGCTGTAGAGATTCATGCCTTATATGCATGCCCAATTGTTTTCTATTTTGGTCATAATTAAGCTTTATGGTGGATCATGCCTGAATTATGATGTTCCCACTTTTCTTAAAGGTAGTTTTATCTTCCACTAAAATGTATGCGTACTATTTTCATGACTTCTTTATTAAAAATTTACGAGGGTTATAACTTTTTTTACAAGTTAAAAGACGTTTTCAACTCTAACTTTATAAGAGCGGTCAAGAGTAAGTATAAATGTATAGATAATTTTTATATAATGAGACGTAGATGTGGGATGAAAACTGACTAGGTCTTGCACATGGTAGATCTCATATGTAGGACCCAACATTTATCATACATCTATATCTCATTCAATGAATTTTTTTTGTATTCCTAACATAAGGTATTTGTTTAGACGAACTGGGTAAGAGAGGATTGCAATGCAATAAACTATTAATTATGAGATAAATAGTTCCTTAGACTAGTTGTAAATGATGTATATTTTGAGACATTCACTTTTTTAACTAAACTATAAACTAAGTAAATTTGTTGGATAGAGTCCAATCCTATGCTTCAATTCCCATCGAAGGGGGGCAAAGGGGGAGTTGGAGTTGAGCCTGTGACAATTAGTCACTTTTTAACTGTTTGAAAGTAACTAGTCTTTAAGAAGGGTTTTTAACTGTTTGAAAGTAACTCATCAAGTGTGTAATCAAGGGGGTAATGGCCAGTTGGTTGCTCTTTCAATCCTTATGTGGTCCACCTTATATCCTAATAAAATCAGACCAATATGTGTTGTTACGGTGGTCCTTACCATCAAGTATTTAGCTAATTGCATTTAATTTAATTTAATTTTTTTTTTAAAATTTCTTTCTATGTGATGGTTTCTTGTCATCCATCCCTTTCCTGAACATTAATCCCCACACTATCTCTTCATCCATTATGTGATCTTTCTATCTCTCACTATCACATACACGAGGAATTCAAAAGGAGTGAAATGTAAGGGTATTTAAAAAAAATAAAGAAATCAATGGAACTAATAAATTGATCTAATGCAAACCATACGATTCAAAAGGAGTGAAATGTAAGGCTATTTTTTTGTAGTTCTTATGTTTTTTTGCCAAACTAATGACTAGTGGTTGTATAGTGATCAACGGTGAATGCATGAATCAGAGTTAGAGGAGGCTGGATTCAAAATTCACAATAAAAATCAAATTCTTTCATTAATAGTTAAATCATCATACATAAGTATATTAAAAAATACGTTTTTATAACTATAAAAATTAAAAATATTTTTCAACCTGAATAAAAGGCGGCTCAACCCTTGATAGAGGTTTAATGTGAAATCTCAAAGAGCATCTTTTTTTTATCATTTAATTTATTATAGATTTTTTTTATGTAAAATTCATTTTACTCTTCAATTTTTGTAATTAATCTTGAGATTATTTACAATATTTATTATCATTTGGAAAAAATGAATCTCTTAATTGGATTTTTGGACAATGAGTATTTTTTACAGCTTTATTATTGTTGAGGGTCTTTGAACAACGAGAATCTTTTAAGTTTTACTATTGAAGGTTTTTAAATAGGGAGGTATTTTATCATACTTTAATTATTGAAACAACCATTTTTGGCTTTTCATAGGACACCAGACATTGTTCCACACTAATAATCTCCCCTCATATGGTTAGATAAAATATGAGCATAAAATATTGCAAATCTCACTATTCAAATAAATCACAATAAAATTATAATATTACGACATAAATACCTTACAAACACTTTAAAAAAAAAATAAAAATCATCAGATATAATTATAATGAAATTTATTAACATAAAATAATAAAAAAATTATTATTTATGAGTTTTTGAAGATGTATGAACTTGGTCCTGTTTGGTAGGGCTTATTTCCAGTTTATTTCAACTTTTAGCTTAATTTAAGCTATTTTGATGTATTTGGTTCAACTTAACAATACAACTTATAACTTTTTGTAAGTCAAAAATTAACTTATTCTTTGAGTGGGGGAGGAGAAGCTTAATTTAAAAGTCAAAAATCAATTTATGTTCACAACTATAAGTTATAAACTGTTAGGTTATAAATTATAATCACTTTTCCACAACTCTACCAAACGGGGCTCTTGTGAAGGCCACCTCTCTTATGAGTGATGGGATCCATGGAGGGGCCATCCCTTCTCAATTTATCAAGTCACAGCAGCAATATATCATAAATTAATAAGTCTTAGTGATGATGGTGGTGGCAGAGTGGAGGTGGAGGTAGAGGTGGAGGTGGAGGTGGTCTGGTGGCGAGGAGATTAGGGTGGTGATCCCGGGGAAATTTTAGTTGAAAAAATATTTTTTTATCTTTCAAAAGTATAAAATATTTTTTGCTCAAATAAATTTTTGTTGACTATAAAAATAAAAAAAAAGTTTTCCATTGTACCAAATATCAAAAAATACAAAATTATTTAAAAAAAAATATTTTCTACCTAAATAAACAAAGGATAGGAATTTTAATTTTTTTTTCAAATGAAATTGTACAGGATTTGTTTTATCGGAAATGCCTCGGACCCCCAGTAAATGCTACTGGGGTGACCCCCCAGTGCCACGTGACACTGTGGGATTGGATGAAAGAAAAAAAAAAAAAAAAAAAAACAGAAACTGGCCAGTGGGGACACCCCACGTCACTGGGGGTCCATAGCAGGATTGTTGTTTTATAGCACCAAAATAAAGATAAGAGATGGAGTTGTAAGGCTGAAGAGCCAGAATGCGGGACTAGTTAAAATCATGCATCTGTCCTTGCAGCCCGTGTCATTGTAACATGGTTTATTTTCTGAGATTCTTGAAAGTTTAGATAGACAGCCCATGAAGCTAAAAAGTTAACAAATACCTAAAAGTCAATTTTTTTATTTTTTATTTCTATTTAATCTACTTTTTACATATATATTTTTTTAATATAAAAAATAATTTAACAAATACCTAAAAGTCAATTTTTAAAATTTTTTTTCTATTTAATCTACTTTTTACATATTTTTTTAAAAAAAATCATCTTAAATCTATTAAATTTTTTCATTTCATATTTTAATTGAAAAATTAAAATATTAATAAAAAATCATGTTCCCAAACAACTTATTGGAGTAGTTGGTGTGTCATTTAAATGCTCTGTAGATTGATTTGGCCTTTATCAAACTGCTCAAGGAAGCAATAGTAAATGAAACGATATAGAAAAAGCAAGCAAATCAATCAAGAGAAAAAAGAATGTTTTGGACAATAATGGTGGTGGTGGTGGTGGAATAGAAAATATAAGTCATACAAGGTATTGAAAAGCATGTGTATGTAGTTTTGTTCTCAATCATAGGCTATCTAATAAAGACTCTCATTCTTGCTCCTAATAGGAAAGGCTTTATGACCTTGTTGAAAATGATGCATTTACAGATAGGATCCAGTTATGATATTGTACAGAAATTTCGCACATGAATAGAACGCGACTAGAATCTTGATTTTAATCTTCCAATTTTCATGCAATGTTTGCAAGACAAAAATGATGAACTAATCTAGCGACTGTATGCAAACAAAGCCCGTCTAATGCCCAAATTAGAACTAAAGATCAATATGAAAAAAAATAACTCGAATGAAATTAGGGATTTTTGAAATTGTTAATTTTATGAATTCTAAAACGCAAGTCAATAAACTTATATGCGCCATAAGTTGTGTAAAAAAATATGCTACTTTTGTTTGGTTTATAACCAGCTCATTGAAATTCATCTGCGATTGATTTAAAAGAGACCCAAAAAAAAAAAAAAAAAAATGGAACTTAAAACATATATTTAAACATTGTTGAGTTTCAAACCAAATTTGTTTTAACACATTACAACCTTAACAAAGTTGATAAATTAAACCCGAGTTTGGCAAGGTTGTTTTTTGGTTTTTTGGACTAAAATTTACAAAATGACAAAATATGCTAAAATAGTTAATAAGACAAAATGTCACATCAAATCCATAATTATTTTACTTTTTCTCTCACAAACATCACATCCAACTAAAAAAAAATCTAATTATTTTTTCTAAATCCAAAAATTTTAACCTACAAAAATAGTCAAAAATTAAAATAGCCTATTAAAATAGTAACTTCCTAAACACCCACAAAGTTGAGACAAATTTTCATTGGGTCTTACTCATAGCTTAGGTCATCTCTAATCTTTCATTAAAATTTTTATTAAATTTAAATTTGATGAAAAATTAATTAAAACGGTACTCCAATCGTTTTATTAAATCGACATCAAATGAAGGGAGAATTAAATTTTTCATCAAATTGAGAAAGCTTTTGACCTTTTATCAATTTTTTTTATAGATGGCTATTTTTATTTAAACGTCAAATTTTACTTATGGTCGAACATCTACTCAAATGTCCTCCTGACAACAGGTTTGTAACAAAATTTGAATAAAATTTTAAATTTACTATTAAAATGTATAAGATCAAACCTTTATGAAATTTGATGAAAAATTGGAGATACTCTTGGAGACCTATTTGAGAAGGCTCAACAAGCTTGACATGTTTGACAAGGGCAATATTTTCAGTATTTTTATTTTATTTTTGTGTGGAAGTTTCTAGCATTTTTGGTACAACAATTATTGCATAAGTAAAATAAATAAAATTATCGAAAAATAGAATTTCTGATGAGCACATTAAGAGAAAATTATAAATATATATATATTGTACAAATTGAATTATAAAAAACTGGATTTAAAAAAAAAATAATTACAAATATGTGAAATATTTGAAATAACCAAATTATCCCTCCATTTCCCTCTTCTATTCTGTAATATTCTCTTGTCTTTCCTCTGCAAATCTGATCATTGGCCAAAGACATTGTTAACGAAGGAGATTTTAATAATTAATTTTTTCTTTTCAAATCACTCCATTTTAAAGAAATTCAAAAACAAGTTTTAAGGGATTTGAGTTTCTCTCAATTTCTCATCCCTGTCAAACATGTGATTAATAACTTTGTAATTGAGTTTGTGTACAAACACTTAATACATAAATAAGAATTTGAATCCTCCCTAGTGCACTTCTTATAATGCAATTGTAGTGTTTTGAATAACAAGAAGTTACGTAAAAATTAGGATAAATTATCAATAGATCTTAATAGTTGTACTTAATTTCTATCAAATCCTATTGAAAATAAGTTCTAGTAAAATCGTCACTAAAAATAATTTTTTGTGATGATTTTTGTGCATGTCGCTAAAAATTAACAATCACTGACTCTTTTTTTTACGGTTTTTATAAATTGTCACTAAAATTTATAATTAGTGGCGTTTTTCTGTGATGAATTTTTCAAACTATCGTTGAAAATTAAAAATTAGTGACATTTTTTATGATAATTTTTTAAACTATTGCTAAAACTTATAATTAGTAACATTTTTTATGAATTTTTTTTTAAACTGTCACTGAAAATTAACAATTAGTATTTTTTTTAATAGTGCTTGATGAAAAATGTCATTAATTATCATAAAACAATAATTCTACCTATTAGGATCTACACGTAAACCTCTCAAAAAATAAAAATAAAAAGAGGAAATTAAGGGTCGAGTTTTAAAATAAATGAGCAAAGTTAAAAATTTAAGTCGTTTTTTCCTTGTTTTTTTTTTTATACTGAAAAACGTAACTCTTATAATAAAAAATAAAAAAATATTTTTATCCTTATTTTATTTTACTAAAATATATATAAATTAGATATTTATAAACATTATACTATTAAAAAGATATTGATGATAGCTTTAAAATAATATCAATATTAAATATATTTAAAATTTAAAATAAATAAAAAAAATTATTACTTTTTTTGGTTATGTTTTAAAAAAAAGTTATATCAAAAATATTTAATTTGACAAAAATAAAACAAAAAAATATATTTTTAAAAATTTTCAAAAATTACTTTTGTTTTACAAATGATAATATCATATGAAAATGATGATTTTTATTTTATTTTATTCACCAAACTAGTTTTAAATTTTTTGAAGAAAAAAACATAAAAGAAATTGAAAACTAAACTAAATTGTGCCTAAAAATTAAAATAATTTTTATATATTTAAAATTAAAATAATTTACGTGTGATATTAAAAATTACGAAAAAAAAAAAATTACTATAAACTTCGCTCCTTTATTTTGAATCTTAGCCTTTTTTTTTTTCTTTCTTTTTTTTAATATTGATGTGGCAATGGTACATTGTCATGTAAAACATTACAAATTGCACAATTAGGACTGCATTACAAAGGGTTTAAATTTCGGACCTAACACATCTTATGATTAAGCGGTCATAAGTGAACACTTACCTTCTAGTCAATGGAATGCCATCTTGTTGTGCTAATCTAATTCCAGTAACGTGCCAACATCCCGCTAAACAAAATAATAAAAATCCAACATGTGATGCGTGTAAAAAGAGGTTTTAACATTTCTAATTTCTATTATTTTGTCCCCAATTTTATTTTTATTTTTCCTAACAATTTATCATCGTTTCGAATGGGCCATTCACTTTGTCTAAATTAATTCAACAATCACCACTTTATTTGTTCACATTTTAAAATCTATCTCAAGTGGGACACTAAATTATAATTATAATTGTACCACATAAAATAGTATTTAAAGTAAGTTATATTAAACCCCTTTAAAATTTAGAAAAAAAAAAAATATAATAAGTCTTATAATTTTTAAATAATTACACTAACCTCCCTTTAATAAGATTAAAAAAATAAAATTAATACAAATGATATGAAGACACATGGATATAAGGAAAATTTAGCCAAAACCCCTTCATTGGACCATTGTTTGGTAAAAATGATAATCCAATTTATTTTGCTTCATAAACCTCGTAAGGATGAGACAAATAATTGAGTAAGGACAGAGTAAATTTTTTTTTTTCTTGGACAATATTGCTCATGCATATATATATATATATATATACATATATATAGATAGATCTCACAGAACTCTTTTGATGAGAAACACTTTTATTTTATTTTATACAAGTTTAAAAATATTGTGTATGTGTATTTTTGATTGGTTTATCTAGTATGTATTCTTTTTTTTTTCTTTTTTTTAACAGTAAAATGTTAATATGTTACTATTTACATCAATTTTGATGGTATTTTTATTTATTATTTTTTTAAATTTCATAATTAACATAGATCTTATTTGATAGATCTTATAAGAGGATTCTAAAAATACTAATTTTATTAAAAATTGACATCTAAATCAAATTATACTATTATTTTGAAGTTTGAAATATTAAATTACTCACAAAGTATATTTTGGTAATAGTGATATGTGTTGGACATTTCAAGAAATTTTTTTTTTGTGTTTGTCTTTAATACGTTAAAATTTTATTGTGAGAGGGCTTTGATCAAATATAATTTCAACGTCAAAAATTTGACAATACTATTTTTTTTTTTCATTTATACAACCAATAATTTTTTAATAAAAAAATAATCAAATATTATATGAATTAAAATTTTAAAAAACTCAATATAATTATAATAAACTACAAAGCCTCCTTTTTTATTAGACATGTAACTATAAAACCCCAGCCCATCCTGAGCTTTGGGTCACCTCGTCCAAAATTGACCTGTCCACATTGGGTACATGACTAATGTTTTTTTTTACTCACCCAAAAGCGTGGATTATATAAATATTAGTATATTATATAAATTTTATTTTATGCACTTGTATTTTATTAGATCTCATGATTTTTTCTTTAATCAAAGTCACATTATATTAATTGTTGGAACAATAAGTCATTGGTTCAAAATTTTAGTGAAATTGTAGATATTTTTTTCTCTATTTATGTGTAGTAGTTGGAGCCACTGTTGTAACACTCCGAAAATCGGGAATATCAGAGAATATATTAACAAATAAATATAGAGTTTATCTAAGATTACAAAATAGGAAACGTCACTAATGAGTTCTTTGGTTAATAACCAAGTAAAATCTCAGGAAGGTCGGAGGAGTCAATATAGCATCCCTTCAAAGTCCAACCATCTTAAATAACAAAGCTATTCTTTTGACAGATTTTAACAAGATATTAACACAAAGATTATATGAGTCGACGATAAAAAAAGGAATAGGTAGTATAAAAGATATATATAGATATATAATAATTACAAAATCATGTCTTAAATACAACATGAGATCTATCACTTACAATCTCAAAACACATTTACAAACTAGTTTATAATCCTTCCAGGGTAGTTGTATGTCCTCAAATGCTTCAACTTTGTCTTTGACCGGTCTAATAGTCTTCACTACGTGGTATGAAACGCTATGAGCTAAGAATGCCTAGTAAACGTATACACACCCCGTCCATTTTTCCCAATCCAATACACCATCACAATTATAACAAGCAAGTAATGAAGCATGATAATCATTCAATAATAAAGGATTACATAGTTAGATGTTAGTAATCTAGAAATCTCCTAAAGAGACTTCGTTCTCCCAACCACAAGAATCGGATGCGGATTATTCGGTATGCCCCCTCTTTTGCTACTTTGTTATAGAATTTACCTCGGATGCCTACCAACGGTTATATACCGCTTAGCGCCAACCGCATGGCCTCAAAAGAGACGGTAATAATGGACCTTACCCAAATCCTTCCTTACACCAAAATACCTAGGGTCCGAATACAACTGCTCCTTTCAAGGGTTCCGAAAATCACTTGCGCAAGACTTTACTTTCAATAAGGAATGCATTCCGTCAACCAATCAATATCTTAGTAACTTGTCCAAAAAAAATCGCAACCCATTACCACCCATTAAGTTCCCTGTTTGAGTTAGATAATTTAAGTCAGAGTTAGGACGTGTTGTTGAAATAACATCTGTTGCACAAGTATGAACAACTAAATAGTACAAATGGAAGGAAATAAAGTTACAACACATGAGATTCACATATCAAGATAGGCACAAGTAGCTCTAGGCATATGCAAGTAGTTAAGGGAATAATTTCGCACAAGAATATAAATTTCCAGATTTGCATAAGTGTGAGCACCATCGAATGACTAAAATAAAAGGTACATAACCATTACATTTTTAATCTCAAACCAAGATATGACCATATGTTAATAAACACATTCATGAAGACAAGAGCATAAAACACCAATGCAAAACAAAATTTTTAGATTCTGTACCACTTAAAGATTAAAATTAAAAAGGACATCTCAGATTTTTACTGAACCTGGACTTCCTATGGTTTGTAGAGAATTATGTCTAGTTTTCAAAAAAAATTCCGAAAATGGAATAGATTTTCTAAATTTTTAGTTATTTAAGAAACACTCCAGCACTACCCAGATTCGTCGACCGTTATGAAAATTAGATTTTATTTCAAACCGCTCACTCTTTTTCGATGAAACCAATTTTTCTTGAAAGATAACTCTTTAAGGAAGATTTTGACATAAAATCGAAGTTCAGGAGATTTTTCTACATTTTTCTAGGAGTTTCAAAAGTTGGTTGTAAAGTAGGGTTTTCTCATGCACAATACGCAAAATAAGAAGATCGATGAGAAAAGAGGCCAACTAAGGGAAATTTTCTACTTATTTTGTGATGAAAACATACTAAATAATGTAATAATAACTCAGATTTTTAGAGTGATGGTATGCCTTTAAAAAAAATTTGAGATATGGAAGAAAAAGATAGCTTTGCATCTATTAAGAGGAAGTATGAATAGAAGAAGGATTAAAACCCAATTCATCAACTTTGAACACATGAACACCATTACAACACTTCTGAAAATATAGTTTCAAGACTCTAATAACATGTATTTGAAAAAGGAAAATAAAAGAGAGAGTTGTGTTTTGGCTTATTTGAGGCTTGATTGAATTGCTAGCAACTTTCTCTTTCTCTCATATCCTTCACCAAGCTCACTCTTTTCCCTCTCTTCTTTTTTAGCCATGGGGTGTGGTGTGTGTGTTGTTCTTGTGTGCAAAATGCTAAGGGAGAGGTGGTTTATATAATAACATTGGTGCAAAAGGTCTAAAATGCTCATTGGTTGGAATTGGATTGGATATTTTGAATTTAGTTTGAATTTAATGGAATAGTGGATGATTAGAGGCCTTAATTGAGTATTTAAGCACGATCTAGTTAGGGTTTTATCTTAATCAAACCAACCTACTTGTAAGTACAATGTATATATACATTTATATATATATATAAGTTTGTAACCAAAGTCAAACCCTTAAATTATGCAAGTTTGTCTCAAAAGCACACTCGTTGTATCTATGTAGGTATGGCAAGCCATGTGATGGTGATTTGAGGGACTTATTTTAGTATTTTTTTGTGTACAAATGTTAGACATTGTAAAATATAATGTATAAAAATAGATTTTACGGTGCAAGTGTGTTTGTATATATATAATGGTACTTGTTTGAGGTCAATTTGTGATTTAATAAAAATGTGAGGGCTTTGGATTTAATTTATGAATTAGAACATTTATTTTAGTGTGGAATTAATTAAGTTAGGGTTGAAGAGTCTAATTCGGTTTGGATTTCTTGTTTCGAATTAAAAGGCGATTAACCGATGAACGTGATGGAAACTGAAAAAATCTAGGGTCTTTATTGAAATAGTTTAAAAGTAAAGGTTGAAATAAAATTACAAAGGTTAGGGGCCTCATAGTTAAATCATTAATATTAGCGTATAGAAATGATTACTAAGTTATCGGAGCTGATTAGGGTTAAATGAGTTCATTATAATCGTCTTCGATTCTAAGGTTAAATTTGCGAATAAACGAAGAATTAAGAGCTTTATTATAATAACTCAAAATTTAGAGACTTAATAGGGTTTACAAAAGTTAGGAGTCTCACAACTGTTGTGCAGCAAAACGGATCCATTTTGGGGCTCATTTAGATAATCCAAACTGTTCACATTTTAGAATATATCGAGTATAATATACCTATAAAAAAATCAAGTTAATCAGATATCGTTAACCCTTTCATCCACTCACATTTATATATACAAAAATAAATGACAATTATGATTTAAAGCATTAAAATAATACAAATGTGAGTGGATAAAAGGGTTAATGATATCTGATTAACAATTTTTAAGTATATTCTTGATATACTCTAAAATGTGAACGGTTTGCATTATCAAAATGGACCCTGAAATAGACCTATTTTACTGTACAATAGTGACTACTGTGCAAAGGTCGCAACAATCACCCGTAGTCTGTATGTGTAAGCACAAATTTAAGAAACTAGTCAACATACTTATACGGAAATTTATTTATTTATTATTTTTTATATTTCAAACTTTAAAATTTTTTAACTTTTGATGTACACATCTATTTTTGATAAAATTTATATTTTTAAAAATTACTCGACAGGATGCATCAAACAAGATTCAATTGAATATAAAATTATATAAAATGATAATATATATATATATATAAACTTTACACGTTTTTGAATTTAGAAGTATGAAAATTATGTAAATTTTTTAAAAAATTTCACATTGTTTTCGAATTAAAAAAGTGTAAATTTCAATTTCTAATATAATGTGAAATTTCACATATTTGAAATATATATAAATATAAAAAAAAAATCACAGTATAATATTAAGAAAATTTTGCTCATAAATCTCATATGGGGGAATGTTGATCCATTTATTCCTAAGAGTTTTCTTATGAATCAATTAGTTTTTTCTATTTGGAAAAATTGTATTTATTTGATTTGGTGCCATTTGAGTTTAAGTGAATGTACTTTTGTGATTCATTTTTTTAATTTTCTAATTTGTTTTTGGGATGAAAATTGAAAAGTGAGTTGTGAAAAATTCTTTTTTGGAGGATTTGTGGCTGAAGTGTTGATTGTTGAGCGTGAAAATCCACATTTCTATTTGTGAAGTCCCTGAAAAATGTATTCTCTTTAAAAACCCTAATGTTTGAATTATTTTCTTAAAGCCCCTCAGTTCCTTGAATTATTTCAAATCTTGTCGGTTAGCATTTTTTTTTTTAAAACGAGAATATCCTAGCTGAATTAGGTTCCTTAGCCTAATTTAAATTAATTCTACATAAGTAAAGTTCCAATACATGAGTTTTATTCTAAACCCTCACTCTTTATTTTAATTCAAGAATTACCAAAAAAACTAGTACATGTACTTTATACTATAGGTACTATCAATTAAATTGAGATCTATATATACATATACATTGAGAGATGTGTCCCTAGTACCTAAATTGAATAAAAAAAAAAAGCCCCATCACCCTTCCCAATGGCCGGCCACCCTAGGAAGATGTGAGGAGCCTATTTTCAAGAATTGTAATCATAGTATTCTAGGAACCCTAACACCTAGTACCCCTAGACCTAGGGTTTTGTTTCCAATACTAGTTTCATTTCAACTAGGGACCAACTAGATATTGTCTAATCCTATGATTAAGCTTCCTAATCACTCCTATTCCATTAGACTCTAAGTAAATCCTAACTTTTCCATCCAATTCCAACTAGTGAGCTTTTATGTCTTTTTATAACAAAATTTGCCTATAAATACCACCACGCCCTAGCATGGCAAACACAAACAACACACTCACACACACATTCGGCCTAGAGGAGAGAAATGAGAGCAAGAGAGAAGTCTTGAGAGGAAGAGGAAGGAAGAGGAGAGCCATTTTGTTCAAAGCTTAGCAAGTAAGCCACAACACAACCTTCTCTTTCATTTTCCTTTTTCAAATACATGTTTTTAAGGGTTCTAAATAATGTTTTCAGATGTGTTATTGATGAGTTACTTGTGTTAAAAATGATAAGAGTTGAGCCTTGATTCTATCTCTCTTGTATTTTCTCTCATTTCGGTGCAAAACTATTTTTTTCATACCAATCTCTCAAACTTTCCAAAGGCACACCTTCAAGCAAATTTTCTGAGTTTAATATATGTTAGTTAGCATGTTTTCATCACAAAAGAAACAAAACTTTTTCCTTAGTGGATCCCTTTTCTCACAAATCTTCTTGTTTTGGGTATTGTGCCTTAGAATCTATTTTCGGAGCCAACTTTCAAAAATTCTAGAAAAATGTAGAAAATTATTTTAGACCTCCATTTATGTCAAAATCTTCCTTAAGGAGTTATCTTTCAACTAAAATTTGTTTCATTGAAAAACAGTGAGCGGTTTGCAAGAAAATCAAATTTTCGTAACGGTCGACGAATCTGGACAGCACTGGAGTGTTTTCTAAATAATTTAAAATCTAGAAAAGCTATCCCATTTCCGAAAAATGTTCTGGAAACTAGATTAAATTCTTTACGAACCATAGGAAGGCCGAGTCTAGTGAAAAATCTAAAATAGTCATTTTCATTCTAATCCTTATGTGATATCGAATTTGGAAATTCTGTTATGCACGGGTGTTTTATGCTCTTGTGTTCATAAGAATGCTTATTAGCCTATGATCATATCTTGGCATGATAGTTTATGTGTTATGGTTATGTTCTTTATCTCCTTCATCTTAACGATGCATGCTTATGTGGATATTATTATCTTGTTAAGTTGGTCTAACCTTGAATTAAAACATTTAACTCCGCGGAAAATGTAATTGGGATGATATTGGGTCTTTGATCTTTGAGTTGTGAAAAGATGATAATGTGTGATGTATGGATTGTTGGGATGTGTTTCCTATTCGGAAGTTAAAGTCTTGCGCAAGTGGTTTTCGGAACCCTTGAACGGAGCGGTTGTATTCGGACTATAGGTGGTTTGGTGTGAGAAGGGATTTGGGCAAGGCCCATTATTACCATCTAGGCCCTACGGTTAGCGCTACACGGTATATAATCGTTGGTAGGCATCCAAGGTTAGTTCTGCAACAAAATAGCAAAAGAGGGGGCATACCGAATAATCCGCGTCCGATTCTTGTGGTTGGGAGGACGAAATCTCTTTGGGGGATTTCTAGTTTACTAACATCTAACTTGTAACCCTTTGTTTATTTAGTATCATGCTTTACAACTTGATATTATATTTGTGATTGTGTATTGGACTGGAAAAAAGGGGCGGGGTGTATGCGTGTTTACTGGGCATTTAAAGCTTACGGCGTATCATACTAGGTGCCGAAGAGGAATTTATAGCTGGAGACGACGAGCTTGAAACTTTCGAAGACTTTTGGCTATCTCAAGAAAGTTAGAAATTTCCTTTTGATATTTTGTAAGACTTATATGAAGATTTAAATTTCTTTTTGGAATGTAATGTAATGGAACAAGCTTTTGAAATTAAGGATATTCGTGGTTGTTATATACTTATATTCTATGTATATATGTATACACCTTATCATTGCTTATGAGACCTTGTATCAATACCTTTTAAGATCTGTCAAAAGGGTAGTGCACTGCTTAAGAAAGCCAGACTTAGAAGGGAGACTAATTTGACTCCTCCAGCGATCTGGGATCTTACTTGATTATTGACCATAGGACTCATTAGTGACCCTCTCTTGACTGCAAGCAATAGTGTAGATTCGAGGCGTCACAACTTGGTATCAGAGCATAGGTTCAACCCTTAACCCGCGCAACCCAATATGCGACTCTATAAGCCCTTACCCCTTTATCTTATTTTATTCTGTCACACTATTATATTTAAAGAAGACTAACAAATAAAAATCTTTTCCACCTTAGGATGTCATCGGGAGACTATCCAGGACGCGGTGTCAGTCTCGACTCGTGGGGTACTTTCTGTATGCAAGGAAGGAGGGCCATGTCATCGACCCTACTTTAGCCATGACGTTGTACAAGTGCCGCCAAGAAATGATCAAACAGAGATCGTAAGGTGGAAGCAGTACTCTGCTATCTGAAGGAGCGAAGAGGTCACGATATGGCGCCGCCTACAAATTTTAAGTTGGGTAGCGAAGAAGCGTCCGAATGGAGCGAGATGATCAGAAGATGGACTCCTTGATACACCGAGCTTTCACCACCATAGCATACCACCGACCACCGACCCAGGCTGAAAGCTACGAATCTTGTTATCAAGGGCCAGGCGACAATCAACCAATGGACATGGAGCGGCCACCCGAACAGTAAGGGACAACCCAATCCTACCCTATAGAGGTGTCATCTGAACACAATCCCCCCTCACCAATGTACACCCCCCGCTCTCCGAACCAAGCAATTGACTCCGCTGAAGAAGACCCAGAAGAAGACTTTGATTGGTCAGGAAACGAGAACTAGTTCGAGGGATAGTAAGACTAGACTTTTGTAAGATTCGCCAATGGGGATCCTTAGAATAAGATAGCTTGAACTTGTAATGCGTAGATGCCCTTTGAATGTAACTCCGATTTGGGAGCCCTTTTGTAATGATGCCTATTATAATACATGAATGATGTGTTGATCTATGTTGTTGACTGTTACTTGTTTTAGTACACCCTAAGGAAATTGAACCTTTATTTCAAATCTAAGTAGTAAGATTCTCTAAAAATGGAAACCAACTCACCACGTGCCATGAACAGAATGGTGGACACACGAGCTAATGGCTATATCGAAACCAGCAACAATGCACGGAACCGCCCCAGAAACCAACATGGACCCATCCCCGCAGGGGCTGACATCCCCAATAACCTAGGTCATCGAATTTTGGAGGAACTAGGGCACGTAAGGAACAATCGGCAGAATGAGAGGACTCGACTCTTTTCTGAGTTTCAAAAATAGAGGCCGACAAAGTTCACAGGTGTATCGGACCAAAAGGTAGCAGAAAATTGGCTTCGGCAGATAGAGAAAATGCTAGACACCATGGGCATAACCGAGGCCGCTGATAGAATAGCTTTGGTAGTATTCGAGCTAGATGATGAGGCTGACCACTGGTGGGAGTTAATCAAGAATACTCATGATGTAGCGAGCCTATCATGGAACTAGTTCAGGGGACTGTTCCTAAATAAATATTTCCCAAATACGATCCGTCGAGAGCGAGTCAAGGAATTCCAAAACCTGGAACAAAGAAATATGATCGTAACCTAGTATGCTGCAAAATTTGAAGAGTTAGTCCGTTACGCAACTAGATACATAGCAAATGATGAAGAGAAAACAAGGATGTTCGAGTGGGGATTGGACCTTACAATCAGGGGATGAGTTCTTCCGCAATGGCTCCACTCATATGCCGAGGTGCTGGAAACGGCATTAGAGTCTGAAAGGAAAGTAACCGATGCCAGGAAGGCTTGGAACAAGAGGAAAGGGAGTCAAATGTCTATTGGACCTCAGAGGAACTAGAAAGGAAACATGACCTCAAAGCCCTACTCCAGACCACAACCACGACAGCAACGACAGCAACTGCAGCAACAGATCCAGAGAGGAGGTTATCAACAAAGGTTGACGGGACAAATCCAGTGCTTTCATTGCCAACAATTAGGGCACAAAAAGAGCGAATGCCCCCAACTCCCTCCATCTGGATACCAAGGAGGATTTTCCGGAGCAAATACCCAGGCATTAGGTGGGCAGAAGCCTTGGACGAACAAGACAGGATCTACCGGGCAGTAGCACCAGAAGAGTGGGGGAACTCAAAACGCCAAGACTAGTGGCACCCAGAAGGCAACCGGCAGAGTCTTTGCCTTGCAAGAGGAAGAAGCAGACCCGTCTGTAATTGAGGGTAATTTAGTGCTATACAATTCTTGGGTGCATGTTTTATTTGATACTGGTGCATTACATTCTTTTATATCTTCTGCTTGTGCTAAGTCATTAGAACTTGTATGTGAACCTTTAGAAATTGCCTTAAATGTAATGTCACCTATGGGAGGATGCGTTCGGATAGGATTGATCTGTAAGGACTGTAAGATAGGAATGTCGAACCTACGCTTAACTTGCGACCTTAGTGTCATGGAGATGTCGGACTTCGATATCATTTTGGGCATGGACTACTTATGCGCTTACAGTGGTGATCGATTGTCGTCAGAGGAAAGTGGTAGCTCACACACATGATGGAACACGTTTCCAGTTTAAGGGGGATAGACAAGACCCCATGGCTTCAACGAAACGTAAGATGCAGTGGCGTGATCAACTTGCGGGTAGGATAGCAAGTCTGATTTTAAATGAGAAGGGCCAAGGAGAATTAGAACTTCCACGCGTAGTATGCAAATATGCAGATGTGTTTCCTACGGAGTTACCACAATGCTTTGAGCCTCCTCTCATCAAACAACATTAACTTCTCAAATCTACTCTGTTGCCAGTCCACCTCTGCTATCTGACACTTAGCCATAACTTGTAGCAATGGGACTTCAATTTCAATTGGCAAAACGGCTTCTATCACATAGACGAGAGAATAAGGGGTTGCCCTCGTAGATGTCTGGATTGAAGTTCTATAGCCCCAGAGTGTGAATGACAATTTATCTGGCCAGTCCTTGTAGGTCTCAACCATCTTTTGCAAGATGTTCTTGATATTCTTATTGGTGGCTTCGACAGCTCCATTGGTTTGTGGCCTGTAAGTCGATGACTTATGAAAAGCCATGTTGTATTTCTCCAGCAAGTCTATCACCTCTTTCTTGAAGTGGGAGCTATTATCTGATATGATCTCGTTTGGGATCCCGTACCTGTAAATAATATTGTTTTTGATAAATTTGGCCACATGCGATGCTTTCAACACTGCATAAGACTGAGCTTCCACCCACTTTGTAAAATAATCAATCGCCACTAAGATATATTCATTCCCATTCGACCCTTTTGGCGTGAATGCACTGATAACGTCGATTCCCTAGACTGAGAAAGGCCATAGCGAAATCATGTTATACAGTGACGGTGGAATATTCATACGATTGGTATGAATTTGGCATTAGTGGCATCACCGTACAAAACCAATACAATCTTCCTCCATGGTGGACCAGTAATAACCTTGCCTGAGAATCTTCCGGGCTAGCATCACACCATTCATATGCACCCCGCATTCTTCGCTGTGGATAGCTTTCATAGGGCGCTTCGATTCCTCTTCCTCCACACATAACTTATGCATTCCCAGATGACCTCTTTTATACAACTTACCCCCGCAGATGATAAATTGGACGGCCATTCGCCGTATTCGATGTTTGTCCTTGGCATTTGCCCCTAGTGGATATATCTCATTTTCTAGGAAGTTCCAAATATCGTAGTATCAGGGATTTTTGTCTTGCACTTCATCTATCACAGCAATAGTTTCATTAGCCAGCGTGTATTTTTGCTTGATGATAATCGAATGCATTCAGACTCCAAGTGGAATGTCTACCATAAAAGATAGAGTTGCTAAAGCATCAACAAACCAGTTGTTCTCTCTTAGTAGATGCGTGAAAGTCAGCTTTTCAAACCGTGGAATCAGAATATCCAGGGTCTGATGGTAAACCTTCATCTTCTCTTCTTTGACTTTCCAGTCTCCATTTGCTTGAGAAACAACTAAGTTCAAGTCCCCAATGACATCCAACCTTATTGCTCCTAGTTCTAGGGTGGCTTCTAAACTAGCAATACACGCTTCATATTTTGCTTCGTTGTTGGCCACCTTGAACCGGAGTTTGAAGGCTAAAGGCATATGGGAGTCGTCGGGTGCTATCAGCAACACACCTATCCTATAATCGTACTGATTGGACGCTCTGTCGAAGTACATCGTCCAAGTTTTCTCTTCAACTTGCAGAATGGCTTCATCTTGGAATAAGTATTCCACTGCCTTATCTTCTTCTACCGGGTGGTCTACCAGGAACTCCGCTACAGCTCTTCCCTTGACCAACTTACGGGTGGCATATTTGAGATCAAATTCGAAGAGAAGAAGCAACCAACGGGCCAGCCTACCCATAAGCGCTGGTTTCTCAAAGAGATATTTGATGGGATCTAATCTCAAAACCAGGATTATAGAGTGAGCTAACAAGTAGTGCCTCAACTTCTTGGTAGCCCATACCAAGGCTAGGCAAGCTTTCTCCAACGGAGTGTAGTAGGTCTCGTAATCTAGTATTTTCTTGCTCAAGTAGTAGATGACTTTCTCTACCTTATCTTCAAATTCTTAAGCAAGCATGCATCCTATGGTTGTGTCTCATTATTGACAAATCTGAGAATCAAAGGTTTCCCTGGCTGTGAAGGTGATAACACAGGCAGATTCTGAAGATACTGCTTAACCTGGTCAAAGGCAAATTGACAGCGATCATCCCATTGGAATTTCTTTCCTTTCTTCAGGAGACCAAATAGTGGTTCACAAGTCAAGGTTAATTTGAAAATAAACCGTCTTATGAATTGCACTTTACCTAAAAAACCTCATACCTCCTTTTCAATCCTCAGTGGTAGCATTTCTAAGATGGCCTTGATTATGGAAGGGTCTACTTCAATGCCCCTCTGTGTGAAAAAAAAGCCCAGCATTTTTCCTGCCATTACACCGAAGGTGCATTTCTGCGGGTTTAACCTCAATCTGTATTCCCTGATCCGTTGAAAGAACTTCTTCAAGGAAGTGTAGTAGCCTTTTCGTTCTTTGGACTTGACAATCATGTCGTCCACGTACACCTTAACCTCTTTGTGGATTATGTCATGCAAAATGGTGGTCGCATCCCTCTGATAGGTAGCTCCAGCATTTTTCAAACCAAACGGCATAACCCGGTAGCAGTAAGTACTCCATGGCATGGTGAATGTGGTCTTCTCTCTATCCTTGGGTGCCATCAGAATCTGGTTGTACCCGGAAAATCCGTCCATAAATGATAGCAATGCATGGCCCGCAGTGAAGTCCACTAACTCGTCAATGTACGGCAAAGGAAAGTCATCCTTCGGACTGGCTCTGTTCAAGTCCCGAAAGTCTACACACACCCGGATTCTACCATCTTTCTTTGACACTGGGACAATGTTGGCCAACCAAGTTGGGTACTCAGATACTAACAAGAAACCTGCCTCGATCTACTTGGTGACCTCTTCCTTGATTTTTAGCGCCCAATCCAGACGGATTCTATGCAACTTCTGCTTGACTGGTCGGGCCTCGGGGTTAAGAGAGATCCGGTGCTGTACAATCTCAAGATCGATTCTAGGCATGTCTTCATAGGACCATGCGAAAACATCTTTGAAATCTTTTAACAAAGCCATTAAACGCTCGTGCTCTTGCGAAGACAGCATGGACCCGATCTAGACCAGACACAGATCCTTTTCAGTACCCACATTAATAGTAATGATTTCATCAGCACATGGTTTAGCAAACCTCTCCTCCTCTCGATTAATCAAGTCTTTCAAAGCCAGAGAAATTTCTTCCCGTTCGTTTTCGTTAAAATTCTGAAAATCTTGGTCAATACAATAAACCAACGGCACAGAGAAGTATACAGAATCTGCAGAGTTCTCATTCAAAAGGTCTAGATCTTCAGTTACAGACTCAAAAGAAAAGCTGAATGAAGACCTAGACAGGACTTTGGTATCCGGGTTACCACCTCTAGAAATACCAAACTCAAACTCGGAAGAACTTGAATTTGATCCCAACCCCATAGACTCAGTGGAATCAGATTCTAGCTCGTTACCTGATTCAGAACTGGACAGATAACCTTCCTCTAGCTGCCAGTAAGAGATGGTGCCCCTGATGCATCCAAAATGCCGTTGGTTAGGTTCACACCCGATTTTTCCCCGATCATAGAGACAGCAAGGTTATCCCCTAAGTTCTCTAAGTTGGCCACAGGATCTGTTAGGAGACTAGCTAGTGCTGCCCCTACTCTATGTTCGCTGCCATGTGAGTCACTTTCCATGCTTTGTTCAGCTTTGATGCTTGGTTTAATCCTTTTCTCATCATCACCATTTTGCAGCTATAGATCAAAGAAGACTTCAAACTCGGGGACACGCTGCTTCGAGGCATTCACCCAAGGCTCGGGAAAGCCGCAAAAAGGGAAATATTCAATCTCCTGAACAAAGCAGCTATTTAGCGTTCCCTAGATTAGCCTGTGGGTGAGCTCATAATGTTTCTCGACTTGCTTAGCCTTTGCTCTACCTTTCATATCTTTCCTCTTTCTGATCTAGTCCTCTTTAGCGGGCATATAGCCCAGTCCAAAGGCATGTGGGTTATGTGGCACATCTGTCAGTGCTACAATGCCTTTTCGGCCACTTCTCCCGAGTCCCATTCCTGGAACATGCTACAGTTTGTTCATGAAATAGATAGATTGGGCATTGACATACATGCCTTTGTCTGAGGCTAGTATGGTTTGCACTACCCTAGCTTCAGCCAGAGTGAATCCCGAAAGCAATACATCCCCCTCGCCATGGGTGATCTCCAGCACTGGTGTAGTTATCTCTGGCAACAGATGAATGTATGAATTCTTAAAAACAATTGCCACTCATCCCCTATGAGGGTACTTTAACATTTGGTGGAGAGTTGAGGAGGCGACCTTCACATGATATGACCAGGGCCTCCCTAACAACAAATTGAAGGTAGTCGGCACATCCAAGACATGAAAGTCAACCTCTTGCTGTGGAATCGCCTTTTTCTGCGCTGCGCCTTTCAGAAAGGTTTGAAAAGAAGGCCTCACAGTTCGGACTCTCGTGGTTCTGAATCTAATCTCACAAGTGCAATGGGAAACTGATAAACACCAAAGAGTCCAAATCCGGCAAATCATTTTGGAAAATTAATTTTTGAATCAAAAGGTGCCAAAATTGGACTGCTTTGTCAGATATAGAGTCGCCACCTAAATATTTTTTATTTTTGGAAAAATTTAGGAAACCCTGACTCGTGCCGAAGGCCACGTGTCCATCATCACTAAAGTTGCCTCAGCTCGGGAACTTATGTACGAAGGGAAAAGGTCATGAATTGAGCACTCCCACTCACCCAATCAAAGATCGGCCTCTACTAATCATGATATGATTTTTTTATAAATATTATGCGTTCTTATTCCGATTATTAAACTAGATTTACTATGTGATGTGCATGCATACAAGTATAGACTACATAGCAAGAATTGGAACATTTCAAGTCATGTTTGCTTGCGAAAATGGTTTGAATTTACCACCCTCAAGTGGGCTTAAAGATGCAGATTTGCCACCAAACATAGTGGGCTTAAAACATGATTTGCCACTCAACAAAGTGGGCTTAAAACATACATCCGTTGAATTGTTCCAATTCAAACAACAAGCCTTCATCCACATGCATTCATGCAATTTAGCAAGTAAGCACATAGTTTCATGGCAAGCATGCTAATCATGGCAACATTTACACTTATGCAAGTATGCTAAAGTGTAAAAACTTACCTAGTACTCCGAGCCAAAACAAAAACTAGTTAGAAAGATGCATGATCCTAACTATACAAGATGCCTAATGCAACATATGCAATATGGAATTAATAGGCTCGGCTACTAATATGGTATATGAATCGATTTTCATAACATGCGATCAACACGTATTCAAAAAAATATATTGAAATTGCAATGCAGTTTGAATGATGCGCCGAGCCTCGATGCATGTAATACAAGATGAATGGATGCAATCATGCAAGCATAAGGTATGCTAATTGAAAATGTCCTTAACCTAACCATCAAAAGCGATTAAATAAAAGGGAGAAAGACGTGGGGTTGGAAGACATACATACATGCACGCACACTTATTACAACATTACGCCCTCGCGAAGGAGGGTCCGAATGAATAAGCTAAACTACACTAAGCTAAGCTAACTATTACAACATAATATTTAACTAACTACTCTAAGCTAATTAAATATTACAACACTTAACTAACTAATTACAAAGCAATTAAGTTAATTAATTACAACATAAATTAATCTACTAATCTACTTAAATATTTACAACATTTGCAAGCATCATCTACAACTAATTAACTAGGCAAGTTAACTAAATGGCCTCGAGAAATGAGGGATGCATGCATGCTCGATTTTCACTTTCGAAAAAGCCCTTTGTTTTATTCTTTGCGACCTCTGTTTGCACATATTTGATCACTGAAAATTCTTCTAACTTCTAGAACACCTCTGCTCCACCTCAAGAACACATTGTGCAAATTTCATTGGTGGCCGACAGGGGGGTTGTCGATTACCAATGGTGGTTGGTCGGCTGCTAGTGGTGACCAGTCGGCCACTGATGACATGAACTCCTCTTTTTGCTGCAACAGAGAACAGACAGAGCAAAATAGTGTATTCTAACAGATTATTTGTACACTTTGCCTTTCCTTTTCATGGGGAGATCAAAGGAGGGACAAAATTTGGGTTTACAAACCATCAACCAAGCAATTTCGTTGCATGATGGTTTGTGAAACCAATTGTGCAAGTTCAATGAATGCAAAATGAGACCAAAGGACCATCACCCTATCATGCATGATCAAGGGCAATGGTGACCAAGGAAAATGGCACATTTCATCACTTTTGAGTATGAAATGTCTCATTTCCCTTGTGTTCAAACTAACATCCGATTTGAACACATGCAATGCAGCACAAAGAATGCTTATCTTGCACACTTTTATTTGTCCATTTTGTTTACTCATTTTAATTACCAAAGCCATTCTTTAATCCATTAAGTCCATTAGTGAGTGTCCTCTAATGGAAAGATGGCTCAAACCATAAGGTGCTTTGGGCATGAAAGAGACATTACACTGTTGGTAATGAACCCCCTAAGGGATTAAACCATTAGGTGTAGCACCTCTATTTCACAATTGGGAAATAAGTGGGTTGAAACCACTTTAAAAAAAAAGAAAAGAGTGAAGAATGGAGGGAGATTGCAGAGATTTTAAATGCTGAAATGAAGTGCAAAATAACACTAAAACATGCTATTAACTCAAAACAATGATAGTTAAAGCCTTAAAACACTAAGCTAGTGAAGGAATTAACACTATAACTATGCAAAACAAGCCTCAACTGAACTAACCAGCCCAAAACAGAGCCAAAACAGGTTATTTCAGAGGCAAAAACATGCTGGACTTAAGCTAAATTAAGCTAGAAAAACATGCTAATATGTGAAGCGATCTAGGTATGAAAACAAGACACAAGGAGGGGAGGCCAACCCCTCCAAGTTTTGGATTTCAAAATAAGATTTTTAACACTGAAAAACCTCTGAAATTCAGTGGTTAAAAGGCCCAAAAAAGTTGATTTGAAAGTGATGAAAAATGGTACAAAAGCTTAACAAACAAAGGAGCAAGAAGGGTGGACCACCCCCTAACTCAAAGAGACCTCAAACCAACACTTTTAAGTCACAAAAATAGAGTTTTTGACAGTTCAAAATCAGCCCAAAAATAGTTTGAAAAGATGGCGAAATAAGTGTACAAAACAAGCTTAAAGGACTAGTGTTATACCTCTTGAAGCAAGGGACAATTCTAGGCACAAATTAGGCACCAAATCAAGCCACGACCACCTTCTAGAGCTCAAAGAGGGTCCCAAGTAACACTGACCAAAGATAAGCAACTTTGGTTAAAGGTTGATAGACAAACTAGAAGTATATCTCTACTTGTATGCATAAAAGTTCAAGAGGGAGAGAAATATAGAGAGAGAGAATTGTAAAGAGAGAAGATTGTAGAGAGAGAGGCTCCCAAAATTTTTACAAACTTTAAAACAATAGAGAAGGCCCTCTATATATAGAAAAATGTGAGCTCAGGTCGAAAATATCCATATAGGACAGCTAGAGCAGTGTGGAACAGCTGGAGGGAAAATATCTGCACAAAAATTGCCTTTTTTCACCAATGGCCAATTGGCCACCACTGATGGCTGACAAAACTCACTCTTGGCCGACATATGGCCATCAAAGCCCAATCATGCCTGACATACTCCACCAGTGGCTGGCTACAAAAATCTACTCTCCAGGTCTAACTTCAAATGGGCATACCTCCTTCCTCCAAACTCCTTTGTAGGTCATTATTGAGTCTAAATTGAAGCCCCAAAAGTCTTCTTTCCAATGGTGGAAGCCTCACATCAAAATTCCAAGTGTGCACAAAGATATGCCTATTTTAGTGAAGGTTGCTTAGTTTTGGTCCTATCCGGATTCATGCCTGACTTCTTCTCAACTAGTTTTCCTCCCTCTCCTCCTATTTTATTCAACTCCAAACCTCTAAATAAGGTTTTTTGAAATATTTTTTGAAGACTTCACCTCTCTTTCATTTATTTCCACTTTGTCCTTGCTCGGTTTACCGAAAAGCGCAACATTTAACGAAATGTGAGCCTCGGAACATCGTAGAAACTTTTTCAATTTTTTTTTTTGAAAGAGAGGGTTTTAAGGTCTAAAAATCATTTTGGTCAAAAGGTTTTGGTCTAAAAAGGGGTTGGAAGGTTGGGATTTGAAACTCCTCTTGCCGAAAAAATTGAACATTTGCACAACATAGCCTTCATCATCGAATGATCAATCAGAGGCACCCAAATCTTAAGGGTGGTCAAAAATGGGGTGTCTACACTTGCTCAGCTAGGCCTACCTGGACTCTGACTTGCACTATATCCATGACCTCTCTACTTGTATTATCATATGCCCGTATTACTTGGGCTGTGGAAGCAAAGTTCGCTGGTTCCAATTGCATAGGTAGTGCGAGAAGGACAAACATTGATGGCTGAACTGGTATCTACCAACACCACCAGCATCTATTTCTCCTTACATTCCACAGATATGTACAATGGTTTGTTGTTAGCTGAGCCTTCTGGTGGTAGCTTCTTGTCAGAGAAGGTAAGGGTTGGCTTGGCACCACTTGCAAAAAACCATACCTACCAGCTACTCGAGCGTGGTGTCAATGGATAATCTAGCCTTGTCCATTCTCGATAATACTACCTGTTGGTGTACCTGGGAGACCATGAGAAGACCCCAGATGGAGATGTTAGCTTGGATTTTCTTAAGCTGTTTCAATACTACCTCTTCTTCTAGTTATTTCTCTTTCTGTTTCTCGGCCTTTCTGTCTTTTCCAAACGCCTCTGCTTGATCTAGGTGCAGTGGTTTAAAATACCGCCCGCTTCTTGTCAGATGGTCAATTTCCTCGGCATACCATGTATTGTCTGAAAGACACTTGCCCCAGTCTTTATCGGTGTGGGCTAGAGGTAGATCATCATCGTCCCACTATTTCCCTTCAGCGGCCGACAAATAGTTGTCCGGCTCTGCATGTATCACTTTCACATCATAGGTGCCCCCCACAAGGTGTTGTGAAATTACAGCTTTCTGGTCATCTTTAATCCTTTCTTTGTTCAAACCGCCTCAATACACATAGCGCCCACTTCCTGGGATGAATTTTCCACACTAGCACTCTCTGGTAGCTTTCCTTTCTTATTGGCCCTTCCGGCCACTACAGCGATCTCTGCTTCCTTTCTCTCTGGTTTGATTTGAGTTTCTTCCTCCTTGTTTGGCTCATTACTTTGCCATCCAGAGTTGTCAGTTAATCCGTTCAAGTCGAACCAGCTGATCTATACATCCCCCTGATCCTACTCATCGAAAAATTACAGGTTGTCCAAATCCTTCTCGAGTTCTGCTAGATCATCCAACCCCTGGCTCGGGCCATCTTCTCTAACCACATTGATGTCTATTGAGGTTGGCAACACCAATTCTGGTTTGCTTTGATTAGTTGACACGATGTAGCAACTTAGATCATACATCCCATCAGGTAAGTCCTTAAGGCACTTTGACAACGGATTAGTACCTTCCTCCAAGGTCGAATCCTCTTCTGCTGTAAGCATCACCACAAGCTTGGATTGAGGGTTGGACGTGTCCATCTTGCACAGATCTACGCTTTCTGGAATGAACAATGTCGACTTTAGTAGGTGGGAGGGAGTAATATATATGCTGGGGTCATAAGGGGTGGCCAGTGTATGAATCAGGTTGATATTTCGAGGTGGAGGGACTTGGTTATGGGTTGGGAGTGGATTTGTGGTTACCTTTGGCTTCTGGGGTGGTGCGATCACCTTGTTGTCAATGAGATCCTGAATCTCATGACGCATTCAAAAGCACTGGTCGGTATCATGACCATGCTGTTGGTGAAACACACAGTATTTTATGGGGTTGTGTTTGAATGGAAGAGGATCAGGAAAGGGACGGGGTTCTAAAGGTTTGAGATGCCCTTTCTTGACTAGAACCTTCATGGCTTGTGAGTGTAGACGTGCCCCAAAGGTCCCGGCGCTCCGCACGTGAAGAAATGGCGTGGGATTCCGTTCTTTTCATTGGGCTTACCACAGTTCAGACTCAAATGTCACGGTTCTGAATCTAATCTCACAATGTGCGATGTGAGACCAATAAATCACCAAAGAGTCCAAATCCGGCAAATCGTTTTGGAAAACTGATTTTTATAAAGAAGTGCCAAACATGGACTGCTTTGCTAGATGCAGAGTTGCCACCTAAATATTTTATTTTGAGGGAATTTAGGAAACCCTGAATCGTACCTAAGGCCACGTGTTCGTCATCACCAAAGTTGCCTTGGCTCGAGAACTTGGGTACGATTGGGAAAGGTCATTTAATGAGCACCCCTGCTCGCCCGATCAAAGATTGGCTTGTACTAAGCACAATATCTGGTTTTTGAAAACACATGTGCTCTTATTCCGATTAATTAGCTAGTTTTACTATGTAATGCGCATAGCAAACAAGTATAGACTAGATCGCCTAATTTGGAAAAAAGCATCGCATATCCGTTTGTTTGGAAAATGGTTTGAAGTTTGCTACTCGCAAGTAGGCTAAAATGAGGATTTCAATGAATTGTTCCAATTCAAGTAATCTAACCTTCACCTACAGGCATTCAGGCAGTTATATCAAATAAGCAGTTAGCGTCATGGCAAGCATGCTTTCATGGCAACATTAACACACATGCAGTATGCTAAAGCATAAACACTCACAGTGTACTCTGAGCGAAAACAAAGAACTAGTTAAAAATCAATGCATGATCCTAGTTCATGTTAAGATGGCTAATGCAACACATGCGAGAATGTAACGAAGATAGGCTCGGCTATTCTAGAATGGCATATGAAATGCAACTTGGTACATGTATTCAAATTGGAATTGAAATACAATGCAGTTAGTATGATGCGCCGAGCTCGGTGCATGCAAGATGGATGAATGATGCAAACATGCGAGCATAAGGTATGCTAAATGAAATATGCCCTAAAACTAACCATCATAAGCGGTTAAGTAAAAGGGAGAAAGAAATGGAGGTTGGAAGACATGCATCACACACACGCACGCTTATTACAACAATACGCCCTCTTGAGGGAGGGACCAAATAAGAAGCTAACTAGCTAATCTAAGCTAATTAAACTAATTATTACATAACAAATTAATTAACTAATCCTAGTTAACTAATTATTACAAAACGAATTGAATAGCTAACGCATTAACTATTAAAGTACAAACCAAAGCAAAAGCAAGCTATCTAAGCATGGCAGCTAAGGAAAGCAATAAATTAGGAGCCTCAGAGGGAGAGGAATGCATGCAAGTCTGGTTGCCTCATTCGAAAATCCAATGCGATGCCCCGATTTGCCTCTATTTTCATTTGTTCTCAGGAACTTGCACCAAGCTCCAGAAAGCTGAAACTTCACCTTGGGAGTCCTGTGGGAGGGTGGCCACCACTTTTGGTCTCTCCAGACACCTGCCGACCGCTTTTGGTTGTTGAAAAACCAGGAAAGTGGTCGACTAGATAGTTTTTTTTGGTTGGTAGGCGATTGTTGTTCTTTGAGCGCAATTTGCTGCAACAGAGAGCAAGAAAGGGTATGACAATGTATTTGCAAGATATGTGTGCACAACCACCCTTCCTATCATGTCATGAACTCAAGGGGGTGTGGTCCTCGACCCTCGGGCCACCAATCGCTCATTTCAATGCATGATGGCCGAGAGGCGAAGTTGCACAATTCAATGTAAAATGAATGCACAAGTAAACACGTAAAGCCTAGAACTCTATCATGTGTGATCAAGAGCGTCGGCGACCAAGAATTGAGGCACGTTTCATCACTTGAAGTATGAAACGTCCCTCGTTCCTCGTGTTTGGACTAACACCTATTTCAAACAACAATGCAACACATAACATGGCATACACAATGCAATGTAATGCAACCTTAGTATGCGAACATGCAACTACATGGCATGCGCAATGCAACTAGCAACATAGCATGCACAATGCAAGGGATAACATGGCATACACAATGCTAAATGCTAAGAACTAGATGGCATACTCAATGCAAGGCAATCATAAGGTTCTAAACACCATGTAATGCATGCATGCACAATGCAATGCAACAGGGGCAACAATATGCAATACACTAAGCATGCAACAACATGCAAACCACAAACTCAATGGACTTAAACCGAAATGGACAGACCTCAGTCATGCCAAAATAGTGGCCATAATGCTAAATGAAGGCACCGAAAACACATACAAGTATGCATGCCGATTGGTTCACCAATTAAGGCACTAAGGTGCAACTCTCAAGAACACTTAAAGAGTGAAAAGCGTGGAAGTGTAACAATACTAAGAGCACTGAAATTAGACAAGAAATGATGCCAAATCATTTAATCAACACAAGCATGGCATGCAATGGTCCTTAGAGCTTAAGATAAACAAAGAAGACTACACATGAGGCATGCAATACATGGAAAATATGCATGAACTAAGCATGGACAGAGCTCAAGTAGGTCAAAATAAGGACCTAAACATGCTGAGACGAGGGCTCAAATACCTAGGCATGCAAGCATACAAGCTAAGGCATAAACTAGGCAACAAAGCACAACACTCAAAGGCACTTAAAGCATGATTGAGGTAGGAACATGGCAATGCTAAATGCTCTGAAATGTCATGTTAAGTGATGCCAAATAATGTACACAACACAAATGAAGCATGCAATGGTGCTCAAAGCTTGAGGCAAGCAAGAGAATTTGTACTACAAGTATACAAAACATGAAGCATGTGACTATGGCAATCCAAAATAGTTCTAGAACATGTTAAAATGAGTCTAAAACATGCATGGAAGGAAGCCAAAACAAGCTAGCATGGAGGGCATAAGACATGATGCATACAAGGCAAATAAGGTGGATTACACTACACCTATTAGGACCAAGCATGGAATAACTTAACCAATAAAATCAGAGTTATATCATGGCAAAATAACCCCAAATAAGCACTGAAATGATGGCTCACAAGCTATGGCATGAAGGCATACGCAATGGTTCATGTTAAGACGTAAAGGGGCAAACCCTCCAACGCATTGAATGAGTGACAAATGTGAATGCATGGCCATGAAACATGGACTGAAATCACATAATAAATGATGCCAAATCATTAAAATAGTTCAAGTAATGCATGTTAGAGGACTCAACACACAAAGCTAACAAGCTAGGTCTAACCATAGCTATACAAAGCAAGTCATGCATGGCCAAAACAACACAAATCAGACCTTAAACATGATAAAACATGAACAAAGTCTTCTCAGAGCTAAGCCAAAAGCATGCTAAAATGACATGTTACAACATGATGCATGTCAGGCTATTTCATGGAACAACACTACAAGTGTAAGGAGCATGCAAAGGCTAAGAAAACCAAACCAAAACAGAGTCATGACATGGTAAAATATCACCAAAAACATGTTGAAATGGAAAGAAAACAAGCTAGAATGACATGCTATTTCATGAAGCACGTAAAGCTAGTTTGTGTGATTTACACTACAAGTGTATTAACCATGCATGGAGTGACCAAAGCAAGCAAAAATAGTGTTATGCCTCAGCAAAAAAAACACAAATACATGCTAAGAACAAGCTAACACAAGCTTATCAAAGGTGCTCAAACATGAGGCATATGAAGCTAGTAAACACAATACAAGGAGAGGGGATGACCCTCTCCTATTTAGGACACCAAAACCACCTTTCCACCACTAAAAATCCTCTAGATTTCAGTGGTAGAAAGGTCATGCAAAGGGTTCAACAAGAGCCTAAAGGGATGGCTCAAAACAAAGCCTAACAAGGCCTAAGAGGGAGTAAATCACCCCAAACGAAAAAGTGACCATAAACAACTATTTTAAGCACTTAAATATAGAACTTTTTTAAGTAGAAAGTTAAGCTCAAAATAGCATGCAAAAGGGTCCAAAAGCTTAAGAAAAAATGGGGGTTTTAAAGGTCAACGACTCACCCTTGAAGACCTTCTTTAAAGCTGCAACTCCAGCAACTTTTTCAAGCTCAAAGCAACCCAAGAACACCAAAATCAGCTCCTAAGCACCTTAGTAGCAAAAGGATGGTGTTTGAGTGTGTGTTTGTGTGAAAAATCAAGACAAAACTACACTTTTGAACACAAAATAAGACCAAAATGAAGAAGTATAGATATAGGCTATATGTATAACTCAAGGGAGTTTTTTTCTAAACCTAGAGGAGAGAGGAGGAGCCTCTCTCTTATAGAAACCAAAAGGCAAAGCTTCTTGGAGAAGCTAAGCCTCAAGCAAATCCCTCCATACACGTGTATGGAGGATAGCCCAAATGTCCTCCAGTTGTGCCAGCTGGAGGAAAATATCTCCAAAAAGGTGTCAAAAAGCAGCCGACCACTTGAAGTGGTCGGCCTGCTACTTAAAGTGGTCGGCCGCCCACTTTAAGTGGTCATCCAGAGCAAAAACTAGTCGGCCATGGTGGGAGAGAGTCCAGGGCATGAAAGAAAGCTAGTGGTGTGGTGGTCGACCAGAAAATGTGGCCTAAAGACCAAGCCAGCTAGTTATCCGACCAGAAAACTGCCTGGCAGAAGGAAAAGTGGTCTCTAAGGAGAAAAGTGGTCTCCCACCCTTGTACCACCTTCCAAACAAGGAAAATAAGATTTGTATCAAAAATAAACCAAAACGGATGCAAGACGAGAGATCGAGAGGCAAGGCACGCGGCCAAAAGCCTCGAAAACTAGTTGACGAGCACCAAAAGTGGTATGCAACCACAAAAGTGGTCTCCCGGACCACAGTGTTCCTCTAAGAAGAGGCAACAAGGTGTGGTTCAAAAACCACGCCAAACGGAGAACGTTAAGCGGTCCCGAGACAAGGCGCGCGGCCAAAGGCTCCAAAAATTGAAAACTAGTCTCCAAATGGGAAAAGTGGCCTACGACCACGAAAAGTGGTCTACGACCACGAAGAGATGGTCTATAAGATCTCTCCCTCCCTCCAGGAAGAGAAACAAAGTTCGGTCCACAAACCGAGCCGAAGCACAAAAGAGTTCAGAGGCCCGGAGGCAAGGCTCTCAGCCAAAACTCCGAAACCTCTAAACGAGCACAACATGCACCATAACCGAGTGCTTAATCGATGACATCTGAGTCTTAAGGTCAGTCAAAAATGGGGTGTCTTTAGTTGCCCCTCTTTGACAGAACTCGAAAGTCACAAGTGACGGGAGTGAATGTCAAAGCCCAGAGACAACCCATTTTTGACAAGGCCGAAGACTTAAAACATGCAAGATAATAAAGAGATGCGCCCGCAGGCTGGGGCAAGATACAAATGACATGCACAAAGCTGAACATAACTTATGATCATGCAAAGAAAGCTGTAACGAAGCAAATATGCAAAATAAATGCAACATTTTTAAGCAAGCGAATACGAACCAAACTACATTACATGCAGAAAGGATGTAAGAGAATTATACAATTCTCGTTACGTTTCACATGGAGTACATACAATACCATCTAGTTCGTCTGGTCGCGCCAGCTTCAAATGAACCATACATACAATATCGTGCCTGCAAAAGAAAGAAACTCAACAGGTACAATATCATTAGAAGCATGCATAGCAATGCAAGTGAAAAGTGCATAACAACGCAAGTGGAGGGGTGCATGACAATGCAACCTAAGTGTGACGCATAACAATGTGGAAGGGGTGCATAACTATGCAACCTAAGTGTGACGCATAACAATCCGGAAGGGATGCAAGACAATACAACCTAAGTGTGATGCATAACAATGCGGAAGGGATGCAAGACAATGCAACCTAAGTGTGACGCATAACAATGCGGAAGGGATACAAGACAATGCAACCTAAGTGTGACGCATAACAATGCGGAAGGGATGCAACACAATGCAATCTAAGTGTGACGCATAACAATGTGGAAGGGATGCAAAACAATGCAGGTAAAATGCGGGACAACGCAAGCGAAGTGTATAGCAATTCAACAAAAGTGTGCGTAATAAAGTTCCTAGTAACGTGCATAACAATGCAGCAAGTGGTGGGCATAACAATGCAGGATAGGAAAGTGTGACGAAATAGCACATTTGAATGAAAAATAAGTACAAGCCTTAAAGCGAGTAATTCAACCGTTACCTTCGATTTACCTCTCGGAGGGGTCACATGTACTTAAAAAAGGATACACCTTACTCTCAACGAGTAACGATGAGCTGTGCATCGAAGACTTGAATTGATGTTCTGGCAAGGACATTCTTGAGCCGAAAAGTGTACTTTTCTTGTACTTTCCCGAGGGCCGAGGACTCCAATCATCACCAAAATGCATAGGAAGAACAATGGAGCACTGAGGATCATCTAGGAGGGTAGCCGACCAGTTATATTAGGGGCCGACTAGTTGTTGCCCATCAAAGTGGTCGGCCGACTAGAAAAACTGGCTGGCCGACCAGTTTACAGAATGTCGGGACAGTTTGGTCTTTTAGCTTCGGTTCTTTAAGTACACAACTCCAAATTAGTTTGTATCACACCTCCAAGGCCGAAATATATTCTCCTTTGCTCCTAGACCCTTTTCTCTCTCAGATCTGTACTTTATACGCATTTTCCAACGCCCCATGCGAAGTTGTTTCACGAAAACTTTCAATTCTCTTCGTTTTGAACCGATTAGAATTTGTTTTCGGAGCTTCTTTCTCAATTTTCACCACTTGAGGTATGTTTATCTCAAAGTTTAGCACCTTTTCTTGGGCGTTGGCTTTTGTTGACTTTTTCTCTTCCCGAGAGTTGACTTTTGTTGACATTTTGCAATTTTGGCTCATTTCGCTTGTTTTTGCATCTTTTGCAGATTTCTTTAGATGGCTGACGATATCTCGTATGGCGAAGGTCCTCCATATGCAGAGGACGAGCCCGACATCATACCATTGCCTCCGAGGATACGGCCGTTCATCCCAGAGAAGTACGACCTGGAGAAGCACATCCTTCCTTCTAGCACCTTCTACCACTTTATGGACTTCGCGCGGCAGGCACCTGTAGACCTGCTGCTACGAGAGCCGGAGTCCCATCTATCTCATCACGCGCATGAGGTACGTACTTCACTTTTGCATTTCTTGCACATTCCATGTTTTCGCTATGTATCATATTTGATCGTTTTGAACATATTGACATACACAACACTCCGCTAGTTCGGCACACAGCTCATTTGGGCAAACAGCACATAACACTGCTCAATCTGAACACGCAGTTCATAACACAGCATTTTGTTTAGTTGGCACAAAGCTCATAACACTGCTCAATCTGAACACGCAGTTCATAACACATCATTTTGTTTAGTTGGCATACAGCTCATAACACTGCTCAATCTGAACACGCAGTTCATAACACAGCATTTAGTTTAGTTGGCAGACGGCTCATAACAATGCTCAATCTGAACACGCAGTTCATAACACAGCATTTTGTTTAGTTGGCACCCGGCTCATAACACTGTTCAATTTGAACACGCAGTTCATAACACAGCATTTTGTTTAGTTGGCACACAGCTCATAACACTGCTCAATTTGAACACGCAGTTCATAACACAACATTCGGTTTAGTTGGCACACGGCTCAAAACATTGCTCAATCTGAACACGCAGTTCATAACACAGCTCAATCTGAACACGCAATTCATAACACAGCATTTTGTTTAGTTGACTCAGCACACCGCTCAATCTGAACACGCTGTTTATAACGCGATATACTTTATAGCACACTGCTCAATCTGAATACGCAGTCCATAACACAATACACTTTTTATAACATAGCACACCGCTCAATCTGAACACGCAGTCCATAACACGGTATTTGGTTTTTTTTAGCACACTGCTCAATCTGAACACGCAATCCATAACGCAGTACACCTTTTCATAACATAGCACACCGCTCAATCTAAACACGTAGTCCATAACACGGTATTCGATTTTTTTGAAGCACACTGCTCAATCTGAACGCGCAGTCCATAACGCAGTACACCTTTTCATAACATAGCACACTGCTCAATCTGAACACGCAGTCCATAATGCAGTACACCTTTTCATAACATAGCACACCGCTCAATTTGAACACGCAGTCCATAACACGGTATTCTATTTTTTTTTAGCACACTACTCAATCTAAACACGCAGTCCATAACGCAGTACTCCTTTTCATAACATAGCACACTGCTCAATCTGAACATGTAGTCCATAACACGGTATTTGGTTTTTAGCACACTGCTCAATCTGAACACACAGTCCATAACGCAGTACACTTTTTCACAACATAACACACCGCTCAATATGAACACGCAGTCCATAACACGGTATTCATTTTTTTAGCACATTACTCAATCTGAACACGCAGTCCATAACGCAGTACACTTTTTCATAACATAGCACACCGCTCAATCTGAACACGCAGTCCATAACACGATATTCGTTTTTTTAGCATGCTGCTCAATCTGAACATGCAGTCCATAATGCAGTACACTTTTTCATAACATAACACACCGCTCAATCTGAACACGTAGTCCATAACACGGTATTCGGTTTTTTAGCACACTGCTTAATCTGAACACGTAGTCCATAACGTAGTACACTTTTTCATTTTGAACACGCAGCTCATATATTTCACTTTGAACACACAGCTCATACATTTCATTCAGCTCATACTTTTCGCTTTGAACACGTAGCTCATATATTTCGCTTTGAACACGCAGCTCATATATTTCATTCTGAACACACAGCTCATAGTTTTCGCTTTGAACACGCAGCTAATATATTTCATTATGAAACTGATTACATCTGTTCATTCTGAATACAGGTATCTCCCCGTTTCACATGGGGTTATGGGTCCATCCTCGCGAGGGAGTGGTACATGGAGCTCCCAGTAGCTGTCCGACATATAGTAGATGAGGCGGTGTTTGGCCTATTCTGTGTAGAATTGTTACGTCATCCAGCGAGTAGGACCCTCCTAGGCGCACTTGTGGAGAGATGGTGGGACACCACTAACTCTTTCCATTTCTCAGCTATCGGGGACATGACGATGACCCCATATGACTTCTTCATACTGACGGGCCTTGAGGTGGGAGGCCGGCTGATCCTATACGACACAGATATGGGCGAGTGGGAGGCTGCTTGGATTTATTTGCTCGGAGCCCGTCCACCGATCGACAGATCATTAGGTAGGGTTAGGTACACCTGGTTCTCTGAGCAGTACGGGGGGACTTCGCTCCAGACCATTGAGACCGTACAACAGTATGCTCGGGGATTTTTGATGTTCCTCCTCAGGACCACACTGTTCTCCGACAGGGGGAACACAGTTGGTCTTTATCTGCTCAGTGCTCTGGTGGACTTATCACGAGTTCAGCTCTTTGATTGGGGTGGCGCTACCCTCGCTACCCTTTACTGCTACATAAGCGCGACCTCCCGTGAGCAAGGGACCATAGTTGGAAGCTACTGGTGAGCCTGGGAGGTACATTCTGCCCTCTTGATTTATAGTTCTACTTTTCATTATCTGTACACTGCACACATTACATTCTGGACTCAGCATTCTGCATTTCCTATATTTTCTGTATATTGTACACTACACACTGCATTCTGTACTCAGCATTCTGCATACTGTACACTGCACACTGCATTCTACACTCAGCATTCTATCTTTGCTATACATTATGTATATTGTACACTGCACACAGCATTCTGCACTCAACATTCTGTATTTGTTATACATTCTATATTCTGACAGCCGTTGTCTTGTTTTTCACAGCTGTGGGTTTATGCGCATTTATTCCGACCGCCCTTGAGCTAGAGGTCGAGGCACCCCTTGAGATCCCTTACTCGCACAGATTTGAGGGTCGGTGTTGGCCCAGGCCCCGGGAGACTTTGCCCTCTCTCCGCTAGGTCTTCGACATTGTACGGGCGACGGAGGTAATCCAGAACTCTCAGTTCTTCATGCTTTCAGCTTTGATTTATCTTGCATATTTATGACATCTAATCAATTTATGCACTTGCTGCCCGCAGGTGACGTGGCAGCCTTGGATAGCCATGCCAGGGAATCCTTGATTTATGTTCGTTGGGGCATGGGGCACTTTGTGATACAGGGTTCTGCTTCCGGTCGGCAGAGCCTGGTTCCTCGGAGAGCGCTTCATGTGCTAGATGATGGGCAACTCCGATCAGGACGTTCCCTCATTGCCTCCACCAGAGATACGGTCTGCAGGGGATCTTATGCCTCGAAAGATGGAGGACCTCATGTTGGGTATTGATGTAGTCCTTTTTCTGGAGGAGGGGGATTACGCGACATATTGCCATACGTACCTGATGCCTCCACTGTCAGGTGTCCGTATCCCCAGGAGGAGAGCTGCTGACATGCCTTCTGCGAGTCGTGCCCGGGCTGGAGGTATTCATTCGACCAGCGGGGCAGGCTCATCGAGGGGCAGGACCGGATGGATGCCCTCGACTTGCCAGTATATTGAATGGCCAGATCTTCCGACCGAGCTGACGGGCTGGCAGTATGGGACTTCTTACTCGATTCGACTGGAGCCTCTGATGCCCGACCATCGATACGTTAGTGACCCGGACTCACCACCGGTATGTTTTACAGTTTTCATTTATCACTCAGATATTTAGACATTTATTCATTCACTGATGACTTGAACTTATGTGTGCAGCCTCCCAAGGAGTATACTAAGGGGTTACTCGGAGTGGTGGCTTTACTCGAGGGCATGGTTCTGCGAAGAGAGACGATGCTTTGTGCCTCTGGCGTTCAGGTACTTTTCAATTTCCTCGCATTTATCATGCTTCGGATGACATATGGAAACTAAACATTTCACTGTATTGATTCATTACATGTGTAGAGCACATCTGACACATCGCATTCACACACTATATTTGCATGCACTTACTCTATGTAATTCTTGCATCTACATCTGATATACATACTGGCTGACGCATTCAAATTGTCCTTTTCAGGTCCCACCTTTGCGAACTGGGCCATCCAGGCCTTCTCGAGCAGCTAGGAAAGGAGTCTCAGCATGCGGCCGAGGGGGACGCAGGGCACCTGTCAGTCAGGGTGACGAGGAGTCTAGCGAGGAGGAGGAGTCAGCACATCCTCAGTCTGAGACATCTGCAGGTAGGGACGATGACTCAGGTTTTGGTTCGGAGGACTGAGGTGACATCGAGAAGGCTTCCGAGGGCGATGACTCTGATTTAGACGGAGATGCTGGCGGTGGTGGCACAGAGGCTAGTCAGCCGAAGAGAGCGAGGAGGGCTTTCCGGTCTTGAGCTTGATAGCATTGATGCAGATGTTCCTGCTTTATTTTTCTTTTTACATGTAGTTGTAGCACATTGTACAGCTTAGGCAGTTTTATTTTTCTTCCAAAACTTGTACCCTGTTGTAAAATGTTGTAAAAAGAAGCTATGATGGAATGAAAATGACTTTTCGTTCAAAGAGTGTTGTACTTGTATTCTGAGCATCGCATTGCACCATTTTGCACAAAAATGAAATTTGAATGAAAATAGAACAACGTGCATTGCCAAGTCAGGTAGTGAACTGACGCAACAAACTAAACAACTCAACTCAAAAACAATTCGTTAAACAAATTAACAACTCGATAAACAAATAAGCAACAACTCGGTAAACAAAATGAGCAACAACTCAATAAACAAATGAGCAACAACTCAATAAGCAAAGCATTTAGATGAACAAAGCGACAGAATGCATCCGAAACAGAGGTAAACTCGAACCTTCAGCACTCCAAGCACACGGGGAAGTTAGAGACTCACTCCTGGAGGCAAGAAACAGTTGCAAACCACCTTCTTGCTCATGGCCGACCACCATAGGGACCTGCTGACCAGTTTATCTGTCTGCAGCCCAAAAAAGTAGTTGGTCGACCAAAAAAAGTGGTCGGCCGACCACTTGACCTGGGAACCTCCAGTTTTCTGACACTTGTCCTCCAAATAGTGTCTTATCCTTTATAAAGGCTCCAGCTTCGTGGTTCCCTTATTCCAACTTAGTTTTGCACCAAAATGGAGGCGTTTCTTATCCAAAATCTCACAAATTGGATTGCTTCCTTGGATGGCTCGGAAAAGGTGAATTTTCGGGACTTTGGCATAAATGCACTATTCACGTTGAGCCGCACCCCGCTGTGTTTTCCGTTTCTTCATGCCGCGGCAAGGTTTTGGGACCTGGTAACACATGTCTTTAGCTTTGGCGGACAAGAGGTATGTCCTACTTTCGAAGACTTCCAAGTTCTGATGGAATCCGATCGCGAGAAAGAGATTTTGCCACAATTCCACTTTGGCCACATCCAAGCCTTAGGATGGATGTGTGGGCTCACTTTGCATGATGCTCGGTCATTGATTCACGATGGAGTGCTGGATATCCCCAGCTTGATTTGTCGATTTTTTGATGCCAGTGACTGCGGCGATCATGACTGGCAGGGTTATCGGCAACATGCACTTTGCTTGTGCATGTTGTCTCATTTCTTGCTTACCCCAGGCTCTGGTGGGTTTAGCACTCGTTTGATTGAAGTCGCCTAAGGCTTAAGAGAGGGCAAGAGCTACATCGCCATGACATTAGCTGAGACATTGATAGGCTTGGACGCTTTTCATTGCTGAGAGACGGCTAGCTTGGCGGGGAGTCCACTACTATTGCAGGTAATGTTTCTCACCCCATCTCACATATATTTCTCACATCACTTGGCCCTCAGGCTCGGTTTTTCTCTTAAAACCCTTTTCTCACTTTTTCTCTCAACGTACACCTCTATATTCTTTAATCTCTCATTTTAAATCCCTCCGCAGATTTGGTTGATGGACAAATTGAAGATTGTGGACTCCTGTCTTGCATACTCAGCTCGCAGCTATTTCTTCCGATGACGTCTAGTCGATGCCCCTGACGAGGGATGGTGGTGCAACTGGATGTGTAGTTTATCCATAGACCGCATTGTCCTTGGTTTAATCTGCCGGCAATGAGCTACAGTATGACTTGCTAGCCAGGGATTCAGTTGATTGGCATGACACATTGTGTGTTTTATTTTCCTTTTCAGTTCCAGCGTCAGTTTGGACATGATCAGACTTGCCCGGTAGAAGGGATAGAGTACCCTGCTGCATTTCCGGTCCGAGGCGCGCAGCTGGCTCGGTATGCCATGACATGGAGGACTAGAGAGCTTCTGGCCCCCGCTTCCACTTTCAGTTGTACTCTCTCTGATGAGTGTATAGCTTGGCTTTTTGAGGAGGCGCAGATTGGGCCTACTTTAGCATCAGAGGCTTCGACCAGCTCTGGGAGAGGGCGCAGGAACACCTGACTCATCCATGCCCCGAATTTATTGCTTTATCAGTACTTTCAAGTTTTCTTTATGAATGTAATAAAAAGAAACTTCAATTTGTATTCAAGAGTAGGAGAACTCTGTGTTGAAATCAATGAAATTAAAAGTTGTGGGTACTGAAAATTTCCCGTTTGGTCCAAAAATGGTTTAAGTTGTAAAAAGATTAATTTGAACAAAATCAACTTTTATTAAAACTTTTCAAAACCATTTTCGATATGGATCAGAACTGGACACACCTGAGATCTGTCACTGAGATGCACAACCCCGGATTCCAGCAACTGGAAAGTTACCCCTAGTCTGAATAGCATTGCACCGGAGATCACAACTAAGTTCTTGAACACAGAATAGACAAAGATGACCAAACATGATCACATGGACAAAGTTGATTGGGGAAGTGTTTATGGTTGGACTTCAGAATGAAGTTGCCTACGTATCCCAAAGATGGGAATCAAGCCTTACGTAGTTCAGCTTGGGTTCACTCGTGTATTAACACTCTCCTTTTGCGCTCTAACTTTTGCCAAGGCCGCCCTTTGTGGGTTTTCAACCTTGCAAGCTTAGTTTTTATAATTTCAAATTTTTCATGCTCTAACTTTTGCTTAGGTCGCCCTTTCGGGTTTTCGGCCTAGCGAGCCTCTTAAGGAAAATATTTCTTCAACTTGTCCATGTTGATCTGTTAGGAGAACTCTAGGCCATCTAGGTCTATCAGAATGACAGCTCTGTCCGACCAGATAGACTTGATGATGTAAGGACCAGTCCAATTGGGTCTGAACTTGCCCCTAGGGTCGTGAATGGGAGCTCGATTGTCTTTGAGCACCAAATCTCCTTCTTTCAAATTTCTGGACTTAACCTTCTTGTTGAAAGCCTGGCAATTCTCCGTTGATAACCCTGAACATGGTACAGTGCTTTCAGCCTTCTCTCATCAAACAGCATGAGTTCTTCGAACCTGCTCTGCTGCCAATCTACCTCAGCTATCTGACACTCAGCCAATATCTGTAATGATGGAACCTCAACTTCGATAGGCAAAATAGCCTCCATCGTATAGACTAAGGAATACGGAGTTGCCCCAGTAGAAGTTCGAATTGAAGTCCGGTAGCCCCACAGAGCAAATGGCAACTTATCTGGCCAGTCCCAGTAGGTTTCCACCATCTTCTGCAGAATGTGCTTGATGTTCTTGTTGGCGGCCTCAACTGCTCCATTGGCTTGTGGCCGATATGTAGATGACTTCTGAAAAGCCACGTTATACTTGTCCAACAAGTCGATCACTTCCTTCTTAAAGTGGGAACCATTATCTGAAATGATTTCATTCGGGACCCCGTAGCGACAGATGATGTTGTTTTTGATGAACTTAGCGACATGCGATGCCTTTAACACCACATAAGATTAGGCCTCAACCTACTTTGTAAAGTAGTCTATCGCTACCAAAATGTACTCATGCCCATTGGACCCCTTCGAAGTGATAGCTCCAATCACATCAATCCCCCAGACTGAAAATGGCCATGGCGAAGTCATGTTGTACAGCTTTGACGGCGGAATGTTCATGTGGTTGGCGTGGATCTGACATTTGTGGCATCGCCGGACAAAGCCAATACAATCCTCCTCCATGGTAGACCAGTAATAACCCTGTCTAAGGATCTTCCGGGCTAGCATTACCCCATTCATGTGCGCTCCACACTCTTCTCCATGGATGGCCTCCATTAGGTGCTTCAATTCTTCGGCATCAACACACAGCTTATGCATCCCGAGATGACCTCTCTTGTACAGTTTACCCCCGCAGATGATGAGCTGAGCAGCCATTCTTCGAATTGCCCTCTTATCTTTGGCATTTGCCCTTGGTGGATATGCCTTTTTTTCCAAGAACTTCCAGACATCGTAATACCAAGGATTCTGATCTTGAACCTCATCTATGGCAGCAATCAACTCATAGGCCAGCACAAATTTCTGGTCAATGATGATCGGACGCATCCGAACTCCGAAAGGAATGTCTATCATAGAAGATAGAGTTGCTAGTGAATCTGTGAACCTGTTGTTCTCTCTTAGTAGATGAGTGAAATTCAGTTTCTCAAACTGAGGAATCAGTAAGTCCAAGCTCTGGTAGAAGATTCTCATCTTTTCTTCTTTGACTTCCAATCTTCTTTAGCTTGAGATACAACAAGGTTCGAGTCCCCAATGCCGTCCAACCGTTTTGCCCCTAGTTCTAGGGCAGCTTCTAAACCAGCAATGCATGCCTCATACTCTGCTTTGTTGTTCGAGACTTTGAACCGGAGTTTGAATGCTAAAGGTATACGGGAATTGTCGGGTACTATCAGCAACACCCCTATCCCATACCCGTATTGGTTTGACGCTCCGTCAAAGTACATCGTCCAAGTTTCATCTTCGATATGCAGAATGGCCTCATCTAGGAATAGGTACTCAACTGCTTCATCCCCTTCAACTGGGTGATCAGCTAGGAACTCCGCTACCGTTCTCTCTTTTACTGACTTGCGCGTCACACACTTCAGATCGAATTCGGAAAGCAGAAGCAACCAATGAGCTAGCCTACCCATAAGTGCTAGTTTCTCGAAGAGATATTTGATGGGATCTAATCTCGAAACCAGTATTATGGAGTGAGCTAACAGGTAGTGCCGCAGCTTCCTGGTAGCCCATATCAAGGCCAGACAAGCCTTCTCTAGCGGAGTGTAGCGGGTCTCGTACTCCAGCATTTTCTTGCTCAGATAGTAGATAGCTCTCTCCACTTTGTCCTCAGACTTTTATGCGAGCATGTAGCCCATTGTAGTTTCAGTCACTAAAAGGTACAGAATCAACGGTTTCCCCGACTCAGGCGGTGACAACACAGGTGGGTTCTGTAAATATTGTTTGATCTATTCAAAAGCAGCTTGGCATCGGCCGTCCCATTGGAATTTCTTTCCTTTCTTTAGGAGACCAAAGAGTGGTTCACAAGTCAAGGTTAATTTTGAAATAAACTGTCTTATGAATTGCACTTTACCCATAAAGCCTCGCATCTCTTTTTCAGTTCTTGGTGGTGGCATTTCTAAGATGGCCTTGATTTTGGAAGGATCGACCTCGATACCTCTCTATGTGATCAAGAACCCCAGCATTTTTCCTGCTGTGACACCGAATGTACACTTCTGAGGATTCAGCTGCAGCTTATACTCTCTGATCCGTTGAAAAAATTTCTGCAAGGCGGTGTAGTGGCCCTCTCTTTCTTTGGACTTGACAATCATGTCATTCACGTACACCTCAACCTCTTTGTGGATCATGTCGTGCAATATTGTGGTCGCAGCCCGTTGATATGTAGCTCCAGCATTCTTTAGCCCAAACGGCATCACCCTATAACAATAGGTTCCCCACGGGGTGGTAAAAGCAGTCTTCTCCCGGTCTTCGGGTGCCATCAATATCTGATTGTAGCCTGAAAACCCATCCATGAACGAAAGCAACGCATGCCCAGTAGTAAAATCCACTAACTCATCGATGTGCGGCAGAGGAAAGTCGTCCTTTGGACTGGCTTTGTTCAAATCCCTGAAATCCACACATATCCGAATTTTGTCGTCTTTCTTCGGCACTGGACCAATATTGGCCAACCAAGTTGGGTATTCGGATACCAGCAAGAACCCTGCGTCAATTTGCTTGGTGACCTCTTCTTTGATCTTGAGAGCCCAGTCTGGGCGGATCCTTCTGAGCTTCTGCTTAACAGGTCGGGCCTCTGGGTCAAGAGGGATCCGGTGCTGTACAATCTCAAGATCGATTACAGGCATGTCTTCGTAGGACCATGCGAAAACATCTTTGAAATCTTTTAATAAAACGACTAAGCACTCGCGCTCCTCCGAAGACAACGTGGACCCGATCTGGACCAGCCGCGGGTCCTTCTCAGTACTAACATTAATTTGGGTGATTTCATCAACCAAGGGTTTAACAAACCTCTCCTACTTTAGATCAAGCAAATATTGCAAAACTGGAGGAATTTCTTCCTCGTCGTTTTCATCAAAATTTTGAAAATCCTGATTTATGCAATAAATTAAGGGCACAGAAAAGTAATCGAAGGCCACAGCCGCACAATTCTCATTAAGTACTTCCAAGTCGCCTGGTTCCTCTGTTACAACAGACTGAAAGGAAAAAGAAAAAGACGACCTAGACAGGACTGTGGCATCTGGGTTATCACTCCCCGGACTCAGACTTAGACGAGTTAGAATCTGATTCCGACTCACAAGACTCAGTGGAATCAGATTCCGGCTCACTACCTGACCCGGTGCTGCTCGATAAGAAGCCTTTCTCGTATTGCTAGACGAGGGAGGGTGCAATGGATGCATCCAAAATGTTTGAAGGTGGGTTCGCAACCATTTCATTCCCAATCATGGACACTGAGAGGTCATCCCCCAAGCACTCATGTACGATCGGAGGATCTGAAAGTAGACAAGCCAGTGCTACCCTCATTTCAATCTCTGCGCCCTCGAAAACCTCCTCTTTGTACTATTTAGCCTCAGCTATCGGGTCTGTTTGCTCCTTGGCAACATCATCCTCAGACAATTGCAAGTCAAAGAAGATCTCGAACCCCGGCAAGCGTCTCCTCTCTGCATTCAACCATGGCTCTGGGAAGCCGTAGAACGGGAAGTCCTCCCCCTCCCGGACAAAGCGTCCGTTCAGGGTGCCCTGAATAGGTCGGTGCATCAACTCAAAATGCTTCCCCGCCTGCTTAGCTCTGGCCCTTTCGGCCATTTCTTTGCCTTTCCTCACCCAGTCCTCCTTGGTAGGCATGTAACCTAAACCAAAGGTATGTGGGTTATGCGGCACTTCGGCCGATGCTGCAACGCCTTTCCGGCCACTTTTCCCTAACCCCATCCTGGGGATGTGCTGGAGTTTGTTCATGAGGTACACCGATTGTGCACTGACATATAACCCCTCATCGATAGCTAGGATACTCTGTACAACCTGAGCCTCAGCTAGGGTGAACCCTGATAGGAACACATCCTCTGCACCATGTTCGATTTCCAACACTGGCGTAGAAACCTTTGGCGGCGGATGGATTGAAGAATTCCCAAAAACTATGGCCACCCCCTTCCCATGGAGGTACTTCAACACCTGGTGGAGGGTGGAAGAGACTACCTTTACCTGGTGCAGCCATGGCCGCCCTAGGAGTAGATTGAAGGTCGCGGGAACGTCCAAGACATGAAAGTCAATATCGTGTTGTCCTGGACCGACCTTAGTCTGAATCTGCATAGTCCCCATCACTTCTCTGCTAGTATTGTCATATGCCTGAATTACCTGGGCAGTAAGTACAAAGTCCACGGGCTTCAACCCGATTGCATATGCCGTCCTTGACGAACATACGTTGATGGCAGATCCTGTATCGACAAGAACTACTAGTACCCACTTGTCTCTACACTCCACAAAGATGTAGAGTGGTTTGTTCTGGTTTGCGCTCTTAGACGACAACTCCTTGTCGGTGAAAGTCAATGTCGGGGAAGCTCCTCTAGGAAAGACCAATCCTACCAATTGCTCAGGCGTGGTGTCAATTGAAAGTTTAGACCTGTCCATTGCAGAAAGGACAACTTGTCTATGTACTCTTGAAGCCATAAGCAGTCCCAAGATGGAGATGTCTGCCTATATCTTCTTAAGCTGTTTCAACACAGCCTCCTCTTCGAGTAGTTTCTCCTTCTGCCTTTTCGCTTCCTTGTCCTTTCCGGACGCCTCTGGTTGATCTAAGTGCGGGGGCTTGAAATACCGCCCACTTCTAGTCATGTGGTCAACTTCTCCAATATACCAGGTATCATCTGGTCGGTTGTCTCCCCAATCCTCGTCTGTGTGGGTAAGACATAGGTCATCATCTTCCCACTACATCCCATTGGCCATCGACAAGCAACTATCTGGTTCTGTTGTAACTGTTCCTGTGCGCACAGCACATTCAGTTCTTGTGCTCATAGCACATTCAGTCCCCATAGGGGCTTTGGCCTTCCTAACCTTTTCCAGATCTTTGATCTTCTCTTGCTCAAATTGTTTCAGTGTAGCCTGCTGCTTAGCATCCTCTGTACTCAAACTGTTCTGATCTTGAGCAAAATTCTTAACATCAGTGCTCTCCGGTGGTTCATTTTGATCTCTGGCCATTCCGGCCACTGTTGATGATATTCCAACCCCTGATTGCCCCTAGTCTGGTTGAAGTTGTTCAATGGCATCTGGCACGTCACTGAGACACCCAGTAGCTTCCGCTGACCCTTCTAGATCGAACCAGTTGACAGTCACGTCCCCTATATCCTGTTCTTCAAAGAATTGTAGATTTGCAATGTCCTTCTCTAGTTTTGCCAGGTCATCTAGCCCTTGATCAGGTCCATCCTCTCGAACGACACAGATCTCTACCCCGACCGGTAGTTCCATCCTTAACTTAATCTGCAATGTTGGTGTGATGTAACTGCTCGGGTCGTACACATATCTCGTAGACCCCTCAGGCCCTGAATAATCATTTCCATCTGTTCCCGTAATCATCCCGGTCCTATCTTCGATAGTCACCACCACTGGCTCAAGTTGGGTTTGGAAGATGTTTAGCATGTACAAATCCGTGCTTTCTGGAATGAACACCTTCGGCTTGGGTAGGTGAGAAGAGGTGATATATATGCTAGGGTCGTATGACACAACCTCAGTTTGGATTAGGTTAATGTGTTTGGGAGGTGGAGCTTGGTTATGTAGTGGGAGTGGGTTGGTTGTGACGTTTGGTTTTTTCGGCAGTGTGATCACCTTATTGTCAACGAGATCTTGGATATTGTGACGCAGTCTAAAGCACTGGTCGGTGTCGTGACCATGCTGTTGGTGATAGGCACAGTACTTAGCTGGGTTATGGGAGGGAGGAAGTTTTTCTAGCAAGGGTCATGGCTCTAGGGGCTTCAAGTGCCCTTTCTTGATCAAAACCCCCAAAGCTTTAGATAGGGGCATGTATAGTGGAGTGAAGGTTCTTTGGCCTCTGGGCGCATATCTAGTTGGTTGTGAGCTACTACCAGATGCACCAGTAAATGGGGTAGCTGTGAGAGTTTTGGGAAGGGTGGTGGTGACCATTCTGGCATCTGAAGTTCTGCCAGCTGCAGCACTGCTTGTGCCTGCATTCGTACTGCAGTTGAATGCCCTCTTGGGCTACTCTCTCTCATTATCAATGAGGCCTTGTTTTATGGCATCCTCTATTTGCACCCCAATCTCATGTAGATCTACAAAGGTGGGTAGGGAGAGAACGATCATCTTCTGCATGAGCTTGGGCTGGAGGTTGCGCACAACCATCCGTATCTGGTCTTTGTCCACATGCCTGATGGTCATCATCGAGGCTTTGGCCCTCAAACGGGTTACGAAGTCGGAGAAGCTCTCCTTTGGTTCTTGCCTGGTTGTCTCGAGATCACGAGTTGTGACCTCGATCTGCGTGTTATAGGAGTATTGAGCTATGAAGGCCTCAGCCATCTCCTCCCAATTCCTGTTAACGGAGTCCTCCAATTTTGCGTACCAAATAACCGCTACACCCGACAGGGTTCGGCCAAACAGAGAAAGGTTCTGCAATTTGGAGAGGCCCATCGGCCTTAAGATGTCTGAAAACAGCCGCATGTGTACCACAGGAGCCGCAGACCCATCAAAGCGGCCAATATATGGCATTTTAAATCGGTCCGGCAGAGTCACGGCCGAGTCGGTGTATCCATCCTTAATATCCGGAATGGATTTCACGCCTTGAGACTTTTTGAAAAGCTTTTCAAGCTTGCTCACTTTTAGTGCCGTGGGGTCCACTTTGAACTCAAAGGGAGAATCTGGTAGATTGGTGGGTATTGGACAGCTGGGGTAGGATTGGGGGCGGAGCTGGTCCTGTGAAGATGTCCATATCTTCCTAGACATTAGCTGTCTCCTCGAGTATTGGAACCCTGGGTGGGGAAGGAGCTTGGGTTGAAGCAGATGCTCCAGTCTACTGCTGTAGCCTGGCAATTACCTTTGCCTGTTGGGCCATAACCTCAGCCTGGCGTGTAGCAAATTTTGTTTGACGGGCAGCGTCCTGCTGCATGGCTTTCATACTTTGCTGGAGCTGACGCATCATCTCCTCGATACCTGCCATACTGTGCTGGTTTATCTGAACAACCGGTATATCTGCCTCTGCAGTAGAAACTGAGACCTCAGCCTGACTGTTCAAAGACCACTGATCTAGCGACCTCTGTACTGATACACTGCGCCTTTTTGACCTCCGTCTATTAACCGGGGGTAAAGAAAGAAACACTGCTTGTCCGTCTATCAAATCCCTAGATCGATTGAGTCTTCGACCTCTAACCCAGAGTACTCGGGGAATATCTGCCTGGTCGAATGCAATTGTGCTAAACTACCTTGCAAAAAGATAAATAAAGCATAATAAGGAAATAAACAACCAAAATGCACAGTGTGCTATGTTATGAGTTGAATAAATTAAAGACAACACACAGTCGGTATTTGTAAGCTAAACACACTGCCCTTAACTCCGATCACTGTGCCCCAAATTGTTGTCCCAAAACTGAATCTGATACCCTTAAGTAAAACTGATTCTCCAAATATTGATGCCCGCAAGCCTGATACACAGACTTGCAAACTGATATACGCAACCTTGTAGAGACACACTCTGACAGTAAATAGCAAGCAAATGAGAGCCAAAACACCCCTATGTTGGGGTAGGGTTTCCCTGTCCTATTTTGTCAGGAGCTAGGGTTTCGCTACGCACACAGCAGTTTCAAACAACCTACAATCGGGTAAGCAACCTGTCCTAGTTTGGAATAGTCACTATGGATTCCGATATGCACTAGGTTGAATGGTCAAAAAGGGTGCCTCGGTAAAAATTGAGGTTCGTGTTCCCGTCGTGGCAGGGCCAGCAACCGGTCAGCCTTATGGCATGCTTCTCAAAGCAAACCTCCGGCAAACTATTCAGGAATAGCATACGGCAAACACGGTATCCTAGGCGCAGCAATGCAAAGAGACACATAAGTGTAGTCAAAACAAGATACCATGAGTTTGAGTCAAGTTCTCTAAGTCCCCAGCAGAGTCGCCAGAAAATGTGCACACGCCCTGAACGTCGCGGAGCGGGAAGAAATGGCGCAGGATTCCGTTCTGTTCATTGGGCTTACCACAGTTCGGACTCAAATGTCATGGTTCTGAATCTAATCTCAAAATGTGCGATGTGAGACCGATAAATCACCAAAGAGTCCAAATCCGGCATATCATTTTGGAAAACTGATTTTTATAAAGAAGTGCCAAACATGGACTGTTTTTTCAGATACATAGTCGCTACCTAAATATTTTATTTTAGGGGAATTTAGGAAACCCTGACTCGTGCCTAAGGCCACGTGTCCGTCATCACTAAAGTTGCCTCGGTTCGGGAACTTGGGTACGATTGGGGAAGGTCATTTAATGAGCACCCCCGCTCGCCCGATCAAAGATCGGCCTATACTAAGCACGATATCTTGTTTTTGAAAACACATGTGCTCTTATTCCGATTAATTAGCTAGTTTTACTGTGTGATGCGCACAACAAACAAGTATAGACTAGATTGCCTAATTTGGAAAAAAGCATCGCATATTCGTTTGTTTGGAAAATGGTTTGAAGTTTGCTACTCGCAAGTAGGCTAAAATGTGGATTTCAATGAATTGTTCCAATTCAAGTAATCCAACCTTCACCCACAGGCATTCAGGCAGTTATATCAAATAAGCAGTTAGCCTCATGGCAAGCATGCTTTCATGGAAACATTAACACACATGCAGTATGCTAAAGCATAAACACTCACAGTGTACTCCGAGCGAAAACAAAGAACTAGTTAGAAATCAATGCATGATCCTAGTTCATGTTAAGATGGCTAATGCAACACATGCGAGAATGTAATGGAGATAGGCTCGGCTATTCTAGAATGGCATATGAAATGCAACTTGGTACATGTATTCAAATTGGAATTGAAATACAATGCAGTTAGTATGATGCGTCGAGTTCGGTGCATGTAAGACAGATGAATGATGCAAACATGCGAGCATAAGGTATGCTAAATGAAATGTGCCCTTAAACCAACCATCATAAGCGGTTAAGTAAAAGGGAGAAAGAAATGGAGGTTGGAAGACATGCATCACACACGCGTACGCTTATTACAATAATACGCCCTCTCGAGGGAGGGACCAAATAAGAAGCTAACTAGCTAATCTAAGCTAATTAAACTAATTATTACATAATAAATTAATTAACTAATCCTAGTTAACTAATTATTACAAAACGAATTGAATAGCTAACGCATTAACTATTAAAGTACAAACCAAAGCAAAAGCAAGCTATCTAAGCATGGCAGCTGAGGAAAACAGTAAATCAGGAGCCTTAGAGGAAGAGGAATGCATGCAAGCCCGGTCGCCTCATTCGAAAATCCAATGCGATGTGTAGACACCTCATTTTTGACCGTCCTCAAGACTTGGACGTCATCGTTTGAACACTCGGTGATTATCCATGTTTGTGTTCGTTTGGAGTTCCCGGAGGTCTCGGCTACGCGCCCTGCCTCAGGATCTCCGAACTTGACCATTTTGTGTCTGGTTTTGCACCAAACACTTGTGTTTTTCCTTGGAGGGGCAGGGAATGCCTTGTGAGGCATCCCCACACACCACCGGCAGTGGCTAGAGGCCACCGACTGGTTTTTGTTGCCACCGGCAATGTATGTGGCCGGTCGGCACTCTTTGTTGCCGGTCGGCAGTCATTTTTGTGAAAATAAAATTTTTGGCCAGCCGACTACTGTTCATCTGCTTTTGCTGATATTTTAGGACAGCTGTGTGGCATTTGGTTCCCCTCCATACATGTGTATGGAGGAATGCTCTCCTTGTAAGCTTGTTGTATAAGCTTTACAAGTTTGTTGCCTATAAGAGAAGGGTCTTTTCTCTTGGCATGGGGTTAGAGAATTTTGGAGAGAAAAACACAGAGAGAAGCTCTGGTTTTAGGGTTAGGGTTCATACATATCTCCTATCTCTCTTCTTCTCTCTTTGTGTTCTAGGTGTTTTAGTCCATACTATTGCACACAAACACCTAGTGCTTCACCTTCCTTTGGCTACTGAGGTTCTAGGGGGCTGGTTTTGGTGTTTTGGAGCTGGATTCAAGCCAAGGAAGGCTGTTGGAGCATCATTTGTGAAGGTGGTCTACAAGGGTGAGAAACTTCCTTTTTATTCCCCATTTTTGTATTGCTTTTCTACCTATCTTAGAGCTGTTTTTGTGCTTAGAGTATAATACAAAAAAGTTATGTTTTTTAGCCCTCTTGATTGTTTATTAAGAGTGTTTTGTGGTTTGGGTTTTTTTGACCCCTCCTAAGCCTTGTAAGGCTCCTTTTTGTGCTATTTTTGTGCAAGTTTCGAGACTTTGGTGTTTGGGCCTCTTCACCACTGAAATCTTGAGGGATTTCAGTGGTGGAGATGGTGCCTTGAAGTCTCCAAAAGGGGAGGGCCACCCCCTCTCCTTGTTGTCCTTGAAAGGGACCCTTTTTGGCCTCTTGAGGGAGCATCATGTTAGAGTGTGTATTGATCATGTCTAGGCTATTTTCCATGCTTATTATGCCATGATATAACCTTGTTGTGTGTTGGTTTTGGTACACCATGCATACTTAGCATACCTACCATGTAATGCCTTGTTATTGCCTTAATATGCCTTAGGTTGTTAGCCTTTGCTCTAGCATGTTTTAGGCTTAGCCTTGTGAAGGTTTTGTGCTCATTTTGCCATGTTTTAGGTCTGTCCATAGTTGTTTGGGTCGATCTTGGCATGCTTAGTATAGCTCCTTTGTATTTGAGCTTGTATGCTTCAAGTATGTGAATGTGTAGTATGTGTTGCTTGCATCATTTTGGTGGTTTGGAACCACCCTACATGTTATTTCAGTCCCTTTGACATACTCATATGTTTGCCTTGGATGCCTCTTTGAAGCTTTGGAAGCTTGCCTTGCATGCTCCATGTTTTAGCATTTATGCATGCCTTTAAATTCAAACCATCTAGATGCCATCTAGTTGGTCTTTTGGGCTTAGTTTCATGTGTTAAAACTCTGTTTTTGGTTGCCTAAGTCTTGCCATGTGTGGTTGTACCAAGTGTAGTCCATTGCCTCTTTGGTGAGCCTTGAATGCTTGGACCATTGTTGCATGTTTAGCTTGCCTTGTTGCTTGGTTTGGCACCATGTTTTAACATGATTTTCAAAGCTTATGTTGCATGCTAATTGTCCATGATATCTTCTTTCAAGTGTGCCTTAGAGTTGCTTATTTAATGCCTAAGTGTTGGTCCAACTTACTTGCATGTGTGTATGTATGTTTGATCCCAATTCCTTGGTTTTTGGCCACTGTTTTAGGCCTATTTAGAGTTGCCTAAATCATGTCTAAGTCCACATTTTCATCAGTTTGCATTGCCTCATGTTTGCTTGTATGCTTGCGTAAGTGTCTTGCCATGCCATGTTGCATCCTTAGCTTGCATGCCTAGGTTGCATTGCATCTTGCATGCATGCCTTGTTCCTTGACTTGGTGATAGGAATTGGGCCTTGGTTTGTTTGTTTGGTTTGCATTTCATTTGACATGAAAGTTGCACACTTGATTCTTTGGGCCATCATGCATGGAAATGCGTGATTGGTGGTCCGAGAATCTAGACACATGCCCCTTTGAGTCACAAACATGATAGGGGACATGATTGGTGCATACATTGCTTGAATTGTATTGCCATGCAAGTTCTGTCCTCTGTTGCTGTTAGTTGCAGGTTCTCAGAGGGCATTGCTAATTCGGCAGTATACATTGCCGACCGGCAGTAAATCACCAGCCGATGGATTCATTTTGTGCCGGTGACCACAATTCACTGCCGGTGGTAATTCTACTCAGCCGGTGGTGATTCCCAGTATCCAGAGAGGCATCCTTGAGACTTTGGTAGTCTTCAGAGAGGCAGAGCAGGGAAAACAGAGGCAGACTATGCATGGCCGTGCACTTCCGAGCAGGACCCGAGCATGCGCTGCATCTGGCCCTCCTCCCGAGGCGGTTTACTGCTTTTCCTAGTTTAATTAGTTTGTTAACTGATTAGGCAATTTGTAATATTTAATTAGCTTGCGTAGTTAATTAATTTGTATTATTTATTTGGTCCCTTCGGGCGAGGGCAAATCTGTAATAAGTGTGGGTGAGTGGTGTGCATGTCTTCCAACCCCCACTTCTTTCTTCCCTTTTACTTAGCTGCTTTGATGGTTAGTATTAGGGCACATTTTAATTAGCATACCTCATGCAATGCATGCGTGCATCCATTCATTTGTCTTACATGCACCGGGCTCGGCGCATCATTCTAACTGTATCTGTATTTTAATTTCCAAATTGAATACGTGTTAGTTGTTGCATTTCACATGTCATCGTAGATTAGCCAAGCCATCTTAATCACATTCTGCATGTGTTGCATTAGTCACTTTAACATGAACTAGGACATGCATGTTTGCTAACTAGTTTATTGTTTTGGCACGGAGTACGATGTAAGTATTTATGCTTTAGCATATTGCATGCGTGTGAATGTTGCCATGACAGTATGCTTACCATGTGGCTAAGTGATTATATGTGATAAACTGTTTGAATGCCTGTGGGTGAAGGTTGGATTGTTTGAGTTGGAAAAACTCGTTGAAATCCGTGTTTTAGCCTACTTGCGAGTAGCAAATTTCGAAGCGCTTTTCAAAACAAACGGATATGCAATGCTTGTTTCCAAATTAGGCAATCTAGTCTATACTTGTTTGCTGTGCGCATAACATAGTAATTCTAGGCTAATAACCGGAATAAGAACACATAACGTTTTGAAAATCAGATATCATGGTTAGTAGAGGCCGGTCTTCAGACCGGGCGAGAGGGGGTGCTCATAGCTGACCTTCCCCGATCGTACCCAAGCTCCCGAGCCAAGACAACTTTGGTGATGATTTACACGTGGCCTTGAAGACCGAGTCGTGGTTTCCTAAATTTCTCCATAAAAATATTTAGGTGGCGACTCAGATTCCGCAAAGCAGTCCATGTTTGGCACTTCTTTTCAAAATCTGTTTTTCTCAAAACGATTTGCCAGAGTTGGACTCTTTGGTTCAGATTACGAACCGCAACAAACAAAAAAGGAAGTCCGAATTGTAGCCGAGGTCCCTCATGGGCTTGTTACAGTTTCTGGCGACTCTGCTGGGGAGTTTAGAGAGCTTTACTCGAACTCGTGATATCTTGTTTTGATTCCATTTATGTGTCTCTTTGCATTGCATGTGCATTGGTGTGCCTAGGACACCGTGTTGGCCATCTGCTATTCCTGAGTGGTTTGCTGGAGGCTTATCTTGTCAAGGCATGACCATAAGGCTGACCGGTTGCGGGCTTTGCCAGTATGGGAACACAAACCCCGGTTTTACCGGAGCACCCTTTTTGACCATTCAACCTAGTGCATATCGGAATCCATAGTGACCATTCCAAACTAGGACAGGTTGCTTACCCGATATAGGTTGTTTGAAGCCGCTGCGTGCGTAGTGAAACCCTAGCTCCTGACAAAATAGGACAGGGAAACCTTACCCCAACATAGGGGTGTATTGGCTCTCATTTACTTGCTATGTGCTTTTAGAGTGTATCTCTACAGGGAACACACATATCAGTTTGCAAGATTGGGTATCAGGCCCGAGGGCACCAGTATTAGTGTTGTTGAGAATCAGTTATGTCTGCGGGTATCAGTTCAGTTTTGAACAGTGATTCTGGGGAACAGTGATCAGTAGTAGAGTGCAGTTGATCGGCTACAACCGTGTTTGATCTGTTTGGGGCTGAAATACTGCTTGTTTTCCGTTTCAGTTCAGAGATTCAGAGAGTTGATCCAGAATAGCTAGTGTCTTCTCCTTGCTGAGGCAGGACTTAGCATGACGCAGAATTCAGAAGAGATCGTGGTCATGATGGCCGCGTTGGATCAAGGAATCACCCTACACAGCGAGACTACTGTTGATATGCCACATCCACCCAGATCGCCGGTTGCATACCCAGTCTGGGCCCCTTTGCTATATCAGGCTCGTGAGCCTACTACATTTGAACTAATGGGGATGATAGGTGATCTGCAGAGGTCTGTGGCGGATCTCGCCTATGGGATGTCAGCTTCACCGTCAGCTGCACCGTACGCCGGGAGCTTTGTACCCCAGGAGCCCCCACTGTTGGGCCGAATTGTTATTGAACTTGGTCAACTGGAGATGGCCTCCAGTTATAACAATGACGTGTCAACATCAACCCAAACCCTCAATCAGGTCGAGGCCAGAGGTAAAGATAAAATGACGATAGATGCCGACCCTATCGAACAGCTGCTGTGGGCAGTCGAGGCTATGAAAGCCAGGGGGATGAACAAGCAACAGATATCTGCAGTCATGACAAAAGCTATGGAGGATGCTTTCCCTACTCCACCTGAGGGCAGTTCCAGTCAATCAGAAAATCGGGATAGGCCCCGTCATGCCAAAACAGTTCTTCCCGCTTCCAACCCTGTACCCGGGAAAGATCAGAAAATGAAGGCCGCACCTGCTGACCCGTTCGCTAGTGCATTTGGCAAGAGTGCTCAGGCTCCAAAGTACCTGCCCCGAGGGCACAGGGTCTTCCATCCTCTCTACAAAAAGGGGCATCTTAAACCCTTGGAGCCTCGACCCCTACCGAAGAATCTCCCTGTCACACATGATGTCGCGCTCTGTCAGGCGTACCACCAAAGAAACCGCCATGCCACTGATAATTGCTTCCGCCTCCGTCATGAGGTACAGGATTTGATTGACAACGAGGTTATCCTCCTCCCTACCTCAGCAAAGTCCGTCACCACCCAGCTGTTGGATTTTGAGGACACAGATACTGCGAGTATGTAATCAGAAGGTGAACTTCATGGCAATGTTCGGTGCATTTTTGGATGTGGCGTTTGGCACGCATTTTGAGCATCCGCCAATGCTAGTTTTGTAAATTCGACTTGGGTGTCGAGTCATTTTTGTTTTGTTTTGAGCCTGCTATCTCAGATTGAGTCATTTTTTTTGCTTCTGGTCTGTCTTGTTGTAATGAGTCAGTCCCTCTTGTATAGTATACCAGGTGATTTCGGGGTTGTTGCCTCAAACACCGTTTTGTCTTGTAATTAGTTGTTTTCGCTTTTTTTCTTGAGTCTGTTTCTGCCGAAGAGCCAGTTATACCAACAAATCTGAATGAAACAGCTGTGGCTATCATGTTCCGTACTTGTTGCTATTTGAGTCAGCCGTGCTAGAGGATGTGAATGGAACGACAGTACATACCACTTACTCTCTTGTGCCTTAAACATCGTTGTAATGACCTAAGCTTTTCATAAAACCCCTTTTTCGAACACTGCGGTGATGAAAACAAAGAGGAAGTAATTCCTCAGGTTTTGTAAAATTTTGATCATTTTGAGGGAAAGAGAGGCATGCTAAGCTTTTAATGAATGAAATCATGCTTGTCGGCGTGAGTACCGAGAAGGATCCTGGTTTGATCCAGACTGGTTCCACACTATCTTCTGCGCGAGCGATTTGTCGCTTTCTTAAAAACTTTCAAAAACGAAATGTTTCGCGCAGTCTTGCGAAGACCTGTGTGGAATCGCTCTTGAGATTGTGCAGCCCGGGATCGCTCTTAGCCTCAAGATTCAATTTATCTGTTGCAAACTGGAATCCGTTCAAAACGTTCAACAGTGTCATGAAACGCCTGTGTGGCCCATTTTGAGGCTGCCCTCGAGTAAGAGGCACCAAAATCAGATCAAGGAGATCAGATCCCACCAAGCAAGGCTCGTGAAGCAACCGTGATGGACTTTTCTGCAAATCAACACAACAGTCATTCTCCAGGACACAGAGAGGCTTCAATCTCAAAACCATTTGGCATGGGCTTGCTATACTTTTACCCTTTGAGAGGCTCACTGGGCCGAAAACCCGGAAGGGCGACCCAGGCAAAAGTTAGAGCAAAGAAAAAAGAAATAAAAAAGAGACAAAAAAAAGAAGTAAGAGAGGAAAAAGAACAAAAAAAATAAAATAGCAAAAGAAATAAAAAATGAAAATGCAAAAGAAAAGAAAAGAAAAGAAAAAGAAAAAGAAAAACATAGCTCGCAAGGTCGAAAACCCGCATTGGGCACCTTGGCAAAAGTTAGAGCCTAAACAGTGAAGGTTAAAATACCCGAGTGTACCTTAACCGGAACTACGTAAGGCTTGATTCCCATGTTTAGGATACGTAGGCAACTTCATCCTAAAGTCCAGCCCCCAACGCTTCCATAGCGTCTCAGTCTATGTCATGGTTTTGATCACTTGTGCCTCCTCTGAATCTGATGTCTCGGATGTCTCGATTGCAGCAACCTGGAACTACGTGATTAATTTCCTCTTGAAATCCAACCACCAACACCTTCCAGGTGACTGTGTCCATATATTGATTCAAACCGTCTTCGTCTCCTCCGGGTCCAAGGGTCCGATCGTCATCAACGAGGACTGGCTTACAACGTGCCGCAGCATCATCCAAACAAGGGGCAACTCTCCGTTGCCATCCAATGCCATAAGTTGCCCTGAGTTGCCGTCCAGACCAGGGAAAACTTTCCGTTGCCTTATTCCCCTTTAAGCAAGGGGCAATTTGTCTCCAATCCGAGGTTGCGCATCTCGAGAGTAAGTTCCGTGCTCGTCGAGCATCGATTGTTTGTAAAAAAATAGTTTTTGAAAATTTTTACTGAAGTTGACTATTTTCTCGAAAACTATTTCATTTTCCAAAACCGGACCATCTTCTTGGACCCGAAAAGGAGAATTTTCAGTGCTCACAGTCTGATTTGCATGATTTTGAATCAAAAATTGAACAAGTATGTTAATCCAACTCCTATTTTGATCAAAACTGTTTTAGAAAACAAAGAATGGTCAAAGTGACGAACTAGGGGCACAATTGAGTCAGGTCTTCTGTCTTTCACCCATCAACATACTCGCCAGAAAGGCACCCTATCTACCAGAAGAAGTGGCTGCAAGCTAGCTGTATTGGGCATGAGCCCACAACCTCTCGTTTACCCATCAACTGCTCTGGGAAGGGATGAAAAATGAGAGAATAATAGAATAGAGAGGAGTAAGTTGAGAGAAAAGTAAGAAAAGGGTTTTGAGAGGAAAACCGAGCCTGAGGGCCGAGTGATGTGAGTATCACAAATCAGAAATGGTGGAAAATAATACCCGGAGGAATTGGCTCCTCGAGATTTGAGGTCTTTTTGTAAACATGTCCGTGTGTCGTGTCTTTTGATTTGTCGGTCTCGATTTTGGCTTTGAGTCTTTTCCGAGTGTGTCTCGTTGTGTTCAGGTCGTGTGCCTTTTGTTTCTTTGTTTGAGTCCCTCCGCTGTGTTCTGTGGTAGGCTCGATACCCCGGTTGAAAACCCTTCTTTATTTCAAAAAATCGTTTGTGCTCAGAATGCTGTGCCATTCTCTACATTCGTGCGAAGCAAGAGAAGGAAAGGGAAAATTTGGGACATCCGAGTGTGTTTCAACTGCAACCGTGTCAGCTTTTGTGGTCCGTCTTGTCAGATTGGGGCTGTTTGTTCAGGGTTTGCTGTGTGCGGAATGAACCGAGTGCTGTGTTATGGGCTGTATGCAGATCAATCCCCAGTAGAGTATGGGCTGTATTATTCAGTTTGAGTAGTGGTTTGTATGAGTTGTTTGCTGTTAGTTGGTTGGTTATCCGATTATCACAGTGCAAGTGTTTAATTTTCAGACAACAGATCAATATCATTTACATTTGAGGTGTAATATGATGCAATACAGTGCAGGGTATGAAATGTGCAGATATAACACTCTTTCAGACAAAAAGTTTGTTTCATTTCATAATCTTTTCAAGTACATAAGTTTTGGAAACAAAATCTGCCTGCGGCAGTACAAAGTACCCTAACTACTAACAAAAAGGGGAAAGTGCAAAAAAAAGAAAAAACAGCAAAAATCTGTATCGAATGTCAAAATGGCTCCGGGGCTATCAGTTTGTCCTAGTCCTCTTCCTGGATGAAGGTCCAGGAGCGTCACCACCATGAGCATCACCAGGAGCATCACCGTTTGAGCCTGAGCCTGAGCTGTGCCCGGTCTCCTCCTCCGACGACCCTGCTTCCGCCTCTGTCTCTGCCTCAGACTCGTCGTCTGGAACTGGAGCCCACGAGCTGCTCTCGACATGAGTGCACCCCCCTCTGGTGCGGGGATATACTCTGCCATCCCGGGTAGAAATGGGAGGTCTAGCCGGAGCGCCACCCACCGGAGGAATCTGGAAGGGAGGCTGAAAAAGCATGAAAGGTAAATACATCAGAATACTGTGAGCAGTGAATCAATGTAGAATACAGTGTACGAGTACAGTCTGTGAGTGCCGTGAGCAGTGAATCAGTGCAGAATACAGTGTATGAGTACAGTGTGTATATGCTGTGAGCAGTGAATCAGTGCAGGATGCAGTGCGTGAGTACAGTGTATCAGGTGCCGTGAGGGCTGGGTATCCAGTGTTGTGTCGTGCATCAGATTATGCGAAGCAGTTTGTGTGTGGTTTGAGGCTGTGGTCAGAAAGAACATACCGGAATGCTGTAAAGGGCTAGGAGGTCGAAGGTCCGCTGTAGCATCCCCATCATGGAGGCATTCATCTCCAATGACTGCCGGGTGTACTCAGAAGAAGCCTGCAAAAGTCTCAGATGCATCAATATTCTGTGGAATATCAAATAAACTGAAATGAAATGACTGTACAAAAATGCAGTAATACATACCGGAGGCAAGTCGGGGACACCGACAAACTCGTGATCAGCCGGCGGAGGGGCGAAGGGGATCTGATAGGTCGCCCCACCCTGCCCCCTGAAAGTCAATGAAGCGGGCAAAGCGGGCCAACTGGCCTCCCGTCCTCGCTGGACTCCGCCCCTGCCGCGGACTCGAGCCCTCCTCGGCGCTCCTCCTCCAGCCCCCGCTCCCACTCTAGCTACCGGGCGCCTGTCTCTCTCCGCTCAGCGGCCTCCGCTGAGAGGTGCCAAGATGAAGGTCCGGACGTACTCCAAGTAATCGCCCTCGCCTCTGAAGTCGTCTTCCTCCCAGCCAATGGTGTAGTCCGCCATCCGCTGGCGGTGAATCTCGGTATCCTCATGTGCTTAGGAGGGTGCAATGACTATTCGCTCCAGAAACCTGTGGTCCGACGCAAGAAACGCCGCCAGTACTAAGCTGACAGATCGACCCTCCAAAGAATCGAAACGAGAGGTCTCATCGCAGACCGCAAACCGATCCGCATCATGGCTGCAAAGGAGCCCAAGGTCGCCAGTGATCAAAATGCAATCTGCTTTGTTATCTCATTATTGAAATATGCAGTGGAAAGGCGAAGCTTAAATGAACTGCAAGTAAAACATACCTCTGCGGGGGTGATGGTGTCAAAGAAGCGGTGGAAGAAGCTAAATGTCTCTCGCGGCCTCCGGTTGCATCTCCCGTCAAAGCAACGCGAAAAAGGGATGACCAGAGGAGTCTCCATCTCCGGTACGGGAGCGAGCCTAGGAAAGTAGGCATAAACCCACAACTGCAAGGAAAATACTAGTGCATTTATCAGATAAAGCAGAATATAGAGTAAAAGCAGAAATAGTAGAGCCATGTGTTGTGCAATTGTATGTGCGAGTGGTGCAAGCGATTATACAGTCAGTGTAAAGCAGAGTATGTGTGTGCCGTGTGTACAGTATACAGCAAGTGTAAAGCAGACTACAGTGTGTGCAGTGTGCAGAGTACAGAAAATATAGAACAGAAATGAAAGGCAGAAAAAGAAATGTACCTCCCAAACACGCCAGTAGCCCCCGAGCAACTGTCCGCTGCCGCGGGAAGCTGAGCTCATATATCCATAGAGAGTGGCCAGAGCGGCGCCACCCCAGTCATAATGTAAGATGTCCCTGACGTCCACCAGTGCGCTGAGCAGGCAGAGAGGCACTGTGTTCGCCCGGTCGGCGAAAATGGTCATCCCAAACAGGAACATGAGGAAGCCGCGTGCGTATCTCTCCACGGCCTCTGTAGATGTCCCCGAACGCCCCGGGAGGGTTAAGTCCCGTTCCGTTCATATTGGGGTCACTACAGTTCGGACTCGATTTGTGTCGGTTCTAAATCTGAACCAAAGAGTCCAAATCCGGCAAATCGTTTTGAGAAACTGATTTTTGAAAAGAAGTGCCAAACATGGACTGCTTTGCCAGATTACAGAGTCGCCACCTAAATATTTTTAAAATGGGAAATTTAGGAAACCCTGACTCGGTGCCGAAGGCCACGTGTCCGTCATCACCAAAGTGGTCTTGGCTCGGGAGCTTGGGTACGATCGGGGAAGGTCAACAATGAGCACTCCCTTTCGCCCGGTCCGAAGACCGGCCTCTACTAACCGTGATATCCGTTTTTGAAAACATTACATGCTCTTATTCCAATTATTAGCCTAGAATTACTATGTTATGCGCACAGCAAACAAGTATAGACTAGATTGCCTAATTTGGGAATAAACATTGCATATCCGTTCGTTTTGAAAACAGTTTGAAATTGCTACTCGCAAGTAGGCTAAAATACGGATTTCAATGAGTTATTCCAACTCAAGCAATCCAACCTCCACCCACAGGCATTCAAACAGTTTATCTCATGTAAGCACTTAGCCGCATGGCAAGCATACTGTCATGGCAACACTCACACGCATGTGGTATGCTAAAGCGTAAATACTTACATCGTACTCACCAAAAACAAGAAACTAGTTAGCAAACATGCATGTCCTAGTTCTTGTTAAGTGGCTAATGCATCGCATAGAGGGATGTAATCTAGACAGGCTCGACTACCCTAAACATGGCACATGAAATGCAGCAACTACCACGTATTCAATTTGGAATTGAAAGTACGATGCAGTTTGCATGTTGTGCCGAGCCCGATGCATGTCAACAAACGCATGGATGCACGCATGCATAGCATAAGGTATGCTAAAATAAACGTGCCCTAATCTACCATCATAAGCAGGTAAATAAAAGGGAGAAAGAAATGGGGATTGGAAGACATACACCCACTCACGCACACTTATTACAATTACGCCCTCACACAGAGGGACCAAATAAAATAATACAAATTAATTAACTACGCAAGCTAATTAAAATATTACAAATCAACTAAATTAATTAAATAAAATAATTAATCTAATTAAACAAGAAGTCGCCTGATGAGAGCCCAATGCGCACGCGCGCCGAATCGCTTGGAACAAGACCGCCATGCACGGATTGCCTCTGCTTCTCGCTATCCTCCTCTGAAAATTGCCAAAGTCCTGTGAGTGCCTCTCACGGGCCTGGGATCACCACCGGCCGGGTAGGACACCACCGGTGAAGAGGGAGGCCACCGCACTAGATGAAGTTATCGGTGGCAATTGATCTGGTCGGCACTAAATAGTGCCGGCCAAGACTTAACACCGCAGAACTCAGAACCCACAAAGAACAGAGGACAACAACATGCATGGCAATGTGATTCAAGGTATTTATGCACTATACACACCCCTTATCTTGTTATTGACTCAAAGGGGCAAGTGCCTCGGTTGCCGGACCACCAATCGCAAGATTTCCATGCATGATGGCCCTAAGAACCAAGAATGCAACTTTGATTTCAAATGCATGCAATGCAAACAAGCAAACAAGGGTGCTCAACCTCCATCATACTTCACTTCAAGAGGCCAAACATGCACAATACAAATGCAACCCTAAACATGTCAACTAGGCATGCAACATGGACTATGCAATATGTTCATGCAAAGGGTTCAAGCAAGCATGCAAGGTAAGCATGCAAACCCAATGGAAGGATGGTCTTATACATGAATTAGGCAACTCAAATAGTCCTAAAATCAGTGGCCAAAGTGCCTAGAAATGGAGACTAAACACACATACACATGCAAGTGTTATGGTCCAAACCCAAGGCATAAACATGGCAACCCCCCAAGCACACTTGGAGATACCAAACAAGGACAATAAACACACATTGTAAAGCTCTGAAAATCATGCAAAACATGATGCCAAATCATGCAACAAAACAAGCCAAACAAAGCATGCGAATGGTCTAAGGTTCAAAGCAAATCAATGAGGCTTTGAACCACACTTAGCACAACCACACATGGCAATACTTAAACACTTAAAAACAGAGTTTTAACACATAAAACTAAGCCTAAGTGACCACCTAGATGGCATCTAGATGACATGAATCCAAAGGCATGCATTAAAGCCAAAACATGGAGCATTTAACACATACTCTTAAAGCATTAAAGAAGCCACTTAGGCAAGCACACAAGCACACCAAAGGGACTGAAATAGCATGCTAGGTGGTTCTAAACCACCAAAATGATGCAAGCAAGGCATGCTACACATGCATACTCAAAGGCTAGCAAGCCTAAAATGCAAAGGGGCTATATAATGCATGCCAAGATCAACCCAAACGACTATGGACAGAGCTAAAACATGTCAAAATAAGCACAAAACATTCACAAATGCAAGCCTAAACCATGTTAGAAGCTAAGGCATACAACCTAGGCATGTTAGAGGATCAAAAGGCATTACAAGGCAACTATGCTAAGCATGCATAAGGGACCTAAACCAACACTTAGCAATGTCATATTAGGGCATAATAAACATAAAATGCAGCAAAGACATGCTCAACAAACAATCAAACATTATGCTCCCTCAAGAGGCCAAACTTGCCCTTTTCAAGGACATTAAGGAGAGGGGGTGGCCCTCTCCTTCTTGGGACTTCAAGGCATCATCTTCACCACTGAAATCCTTCAAGATTTCAGTGGTGAAGAGATCCTAACACCAAAGTCTCGGATCTCTCACAAAATGGCACGAAAAAGGGCCTTTTCAAGGCCTAAGGGTGGTCAAACTTGCTCAAACCACAAAACACTCTTAATGAACAATAAAGAGGCTTAAAAAACATAACATTTATGTGTTATAGACTAAGCACAAAAACTGTTTTAAACTAGGCAAAAATGGAGTGCAAAAAAGGGGTAAATAAAGTAAGTTGGCTCACCCTTGTAGACTTCTTCACAAAGGTTGGAGTTGTTGGTTCCTTGAGCTCCAAACCAGTCAAGAACTTCAAGAACAAGCCCTTAGCACCTCAGTGCCAAGAGGAAGGTGAAACACTAGGTGTTGATGTGCAATAGTAAGGCACAAACACCTAGTGCACAAAATAAGCAAGGAAAAGAGAGATAGAATAGATATAGGGTTTCTAACCTAAAACCGTAGCTTCCTTCTCCTAAAATGTCTAACTCTCCAATTTTTCTAACCCTTGAGCCAAGAGAAGAGAGCTTCTCCTTATAGGCAACAAAGCTTACAAGCTAAGTCACCAAAGGGGCTCATCCCTCCATACACGTGTATGGAGGGGAAATAAATGCAAGAAAGCTGTCTGAAAATATCTCCAAAAACAGCTGTAAAGTGATCGGCAGGGCAAAATGGTCTTTTTGCCAAAAGTAGTGCCGACCGGCACAATATAGTGCCGGTGGCAACAACAACCAACCGGTGGCCTCTAGCCACTGCCGGTGGTGTGTGGGGATGCCTCAAAAGGCATTCCCTGCCCCTCCAAGGCAAAGCACAAGTGTTTGGTGCAAAACCAGACACAAGACGGTCGAGTTCGGAAGTCCTGAGGCAAGGCGCGCGAGCCGAGAACTCTGGGAACTCCAAACGAACACAAACATGGATAATCACCGAGTGTTCCAACGGTGACGTCCAAGTCTTGAGGACGGTCAAAAATAGGGTGTCTACAGTTGCCCCTCTTTAACAGAACTCGGAAGTCATAACAATGACGGGAGTGAATGTCAAAGCCCAGAGACGACCCATTTTTGACAAGGCCGAAGACTTGGACAAACATGCAAGACAAGTAAGATATGCGCCCGAAGGCAGGGGCAAAATGCAAGACAATGCACGAAGCCGAGCATAACTTATGATCATGCAAAGAAAGCTGTAACGAAGCATGCATGCAACAGTTCTAAGCTAGAATACTCCAAACTACACTACAATGCAGAGAGGGTGTAAGAGAATTATGCAATTCTCGATACGTCTCACTCGGAGGATACAATACCTGTGCGGCTCGTCCGGTTGCACTGGTGGTAAATGAACCGTACATACAATATCGTGCCTGCAAAGAAAGCAAACTTAGCAGGTGTAATATTGTTAGCAATATGCATGACAACGCGAAATGAATGCAAAAATAAATGCAAAATGATATGCTATATATACAACAACAATGTATGAATAATGCAACTAATATGCAATGCAATTGAAACTATATGCAGGGCAATTGAATCATGATTCAAACCGGAGCGGTTCGAAACCACACAAATGTCAAGTAGATTGATAGAGGTAACAAGTCCGTCAACCATAGAAAAGATGTCGCAGCCCTCAAAGCGCGAACGCACACAGAACTATGAGTAATGTAGACAGACACAAGAACAAGTATTGGGTGGAATGACATAAGTGGGGAAACGACCCGCTGGGGAGAGAATAATGATCCTAATGCCGGATGCAATAATTACACTACAATGTAATATGCGATTATGGCACGCGGGCCAAACCGTATCTCACTTAGGAAAGGCATGCACACGTACAAGCCATGTCTAACACGGGAAAGGTGCCGCAACCTCAAACCAAGTTCATCAAGGAATAGGCGCGATACACATGAACCATGCTTCAACGTGAAAAGTAAGGGCACATACCAGACCAAGCTCAACAAGGAAAGGCGCAAGCCATAGATGGAAGATGATGCAGCGGATGCATGCAACTAAAATGCAATGGAATGGATATTTACAGAAAATGCATGACATATGCACTATACTACAATGATGATGCATGACATATGCATGTTTTTTTTTTTTTTTGGATTTTGAAATGCATGACATGCGGATGCGCTTTTTGTTTTTGAATTTTTTGAAATGCATGATGCATGCAATAATAATGATGCATGTTAATGCAGTATGATGCAACGACTATGATTGCAGCTTTCCCTATTCTCCCAACAGGGCGATATACTAGGTTGGTTCGGTATCCAGAATTGAGGCGTAAACATGCCGCCTCAACCTATAGGGCTTCCATACAGATTTCAAGCCGAGGGTACACCCCCTGGGTATTTAAACCAGACTTTAGTCTCGAAAATCTCGAACCTTTGCGTTCTAGGCATAAGCCGTTCGAACTCTAGTTTTCATCATCCCCATTGGTCTCCTAGGAACTCACCGCAAAAACAGGCAGGTGGCTTTACCAGACCACCGAAAGTCGTTCGGGCACGACAAACACCGAAGGAGTTGCACCTTCAGAGGATTTAAGGTCTCCTAGACCGGGATGCAAATATGGTGAAGGTTTCGCACCCTCCAAGGATTTAAGGTCTCCTGGACCGTACGTGTTTAAGGTCTCGTCAGACCATGGGGGGCAACTGATGAGGTGTGCGAAACAGCGCGATGGAATGCATGCCAAGTGTAATGAGGGGCAACTTAACACACCGAAGGTCTTGCACCTCCCGAGGATTTAAGGTCTCCTAGACCGTGCGTGTTTAAGGTCTCGCCAGACCCGGGGGGGCAACTGTTGAGGTGCGCGAAACAGCGCGATGGAATGCATGCCAAGTGCGATGAAGTGCATATCTTAATGCACCGAAGGTTTTGCACGTCCCGAGGATTTAAGGTCTCCTAGACCGCGCGTGTTTAAGGTCTCGCCAGACCCGGGGGGGCAACTGTTGAGGTGCGCGAAACAGCGTGATGGAATGCATGCCAAGTGCGATGAAGTGCATATCTTAATGCACCGAAGGTTTTGCACCTCCCGAGGATTTAAGGTCTCTTAGACCGCGCGTGTTTAAGGTCTCGCCAGACTCGGGGGGAAAAACAATGAGGTGCGCAAAATAGCGCGACTAAATGCAAAATGAGATGCAAGATGAGGCACGCATACCTCATGGATGCAAAATGCAAAATGGAATGCAAAAGAAATGCAAAGTGAGGCACGCATACCTCTTTAGACGGAAAATAAAATGCAAAATGAGGCACGCATACCTCATTGAATGGAAAATGAAATACAAGACGAGGCACGCGTACCTCGAGATGCAATGAAATGCAAAATGAGGCACGCATACCTCGAAATGCAATGAAATGCAAAATGAGGCACACATACCTCATTTGATGGAAAATGAAATGCAAAACGAGGCACACGTACCTCGAAATGCAATGAAATGCAAAATAAGGCACACATACCTCATTGAATGGAAAATGAAATGCAAAACGAGGCACACGTACCTCGAAATGCAATGAAATGCAAAATGAGGCACACATACCTCATTGGATGAAAAATGAAATGCAAAACGAGGCACACGTAGCTCGAAATGCAATGAAATGAAAAATGAGGCACACATATCTCATTGGATGAAAAATGAATGCAAACGAGGCACACGCATTCGGAATGCAATGAAATGCAAAATGAGGCACGCATACCTCATTGAATGGAAAAAGGAAATGCAAAACGAGGCACACGTACCTCGAAATGCAATGAAATGCAAAATGAGGCACACATACCTCATTTGATGGAAAATGAAATGCAAAACGAGGCACGCGTACCTCGAAATGCAATGAAATGCAAAATGAGGCACACATACCTCATTTGATGGAAAATGAAATGCAAAACGAGGCACACGTACCTCGAAATGCAATGAAATGCAAAATTAGGCACGCATACCTCATTGAATGGAAAATGAAATGCAAAACGAGGCACACGTACCTCGAAATGCAATGAAATGCAAAATGAGGCACGCATACCTCATTGAATGGAAAATGAAATGCAAAACGAGGCACACGTACCTCGAAATGCAATGAAATGGAAAAGGAGGCACGCATACCTCATTGAATGGAAAATGGAAATGCAAAACGAGGCACACGTACCTCGAAATGCAATGAAATGGAAAAGGAGGCACGCATACCTCATTGAATGGAAAATGGAAATGCAAAACGAGGCACACGTACCTCGAAATGCAATGAAATGCAAAATGAGGCACGCATACCTCATTGAATGGAAAATGGAAATGCAAAACGAGGCACACGTACCTCGAAATGCAATGAAATGCAAAATGAGGCACGCATACCTCATTTGATGGAAAATGAAATGCAAAACGAGGCACACGTACCTCGAAATGCAATGAAATGCAAAATGAGGCACACATACCTCATTTGATGGAAAATGATGTGAGTGTGACACGCATGCCACACGAAAAATGCAAGATAGTGCAAGTCACAAGGGACGTGCAAGACGGCACGACGCGACGCACTAGACAAAAGGATGGATGCATGCAACGCGCACGGGGCAACTTTTGAATCTTATAAAAGACAAAAGGATACAATCTTTGCTTGAATTTGAGTGTTACGCACAGTAGACACGGTCCAAAGTCAAAACGGAGGCCGGTTGAGCATCGGGGATGCACTTTCTTGCACTTTCTTGAGCTATGAAGACCCACAACTACTCATTTTGCCTAAACAAGGCCTTGGGAACACCACCGGCTGGGTGGGGTGGTCACCGGCTGCCTAAACTTATCCACCGGCACAATAATGTGCCGACCGGCACAAAACAGTGCCGACCGGCCAAAAGTTGCTGATCGGGGGCAGATTCGGCATTTCGCTATGGGTCCTTTAAAATAGGGCTTGAAACCCTATTTTCCTCACTTTGCCTCCGCCGAAAATCTTCACTCTCTCTCTCTAGAGCTTCGTTCTCTCAATTTTTCGTCGATTTCCTCGTGTCTTCGCACCACTTTACCGTCGGATTCGCGATATTCTTCGCGTTCGACATTTCCACCCAATCGAAATCTCATTTCGGATCTCCTTGCTATTTTCGCCTTTTCGACTTGGTCCCTCGATTTTCTCTACATTTCGTATTTTCATCTTCCGCCTTTTCCGCCATTTTCGACCCGGGGTTTGACTTTTCGATTGACTTTTCATATTCCGCTTTTTGCCATTTTCACCACCATTACTATGGCAGACGATGTTCCACATGTCGGGACTCCCCCGGATCACGAGATGGATCTCGGGGTCGAGCTCCTCCCGCTGAGTGAGCGCCCGTTCGATCTGGCGACCTATCGCCCGGCAATCCACGTGCTACCACCCGATGGACTTCGCCAGTTCAGGAGTTTCGACAGGGCATTGGACCTAGAGCTTCGCCACGCGAGCTCGCTTCATCTCTCATTTGGCGCTTCCGAGGTAACCCTTCTGCTCTGCTTTACTTTCTTCAATGTAGAACTGTAAACTGTCAACTGCCATAGCTGATTACAACCCTTAATTGCTTAGCTCGATACATCGCATCAGAAGTTGATCGGGAGACAAACTTACAACCGATATCTGTTTGAGACGAACATATGCACACACATCGCACTAGCCTCAATTACCCAAAACACACACACCGCTCAGATCGCAAACTTACCGACACCGCACTTATTGGAATCTGAAAACATATTGTATGCTGCATTCAATCTGAATCACACAAAACATGCTGACGCATCACACGTCGTAGTTTACTTACTGGCACACTATAACCCGATATCTGCTTGAATCTGAAAAACGTGTACACATGCATCATATCTGTGCTGACTCTTACAAACACATCGACATTACAGCCGTAGTCTACCGTGAGTACATCTGAAACACGTATCTGCTTGGATCTAAAAAACTTGCACGCATGCTAGACTTGTATCGATTTTTAACATGTTTCCTCAGAACTGTACATTTCATACTGCTTCGCAATTATTTGTTTGAAAACAGGTAGATTCCTATGCCATCCGCGGGTATGGGAATGTTGCTGCGCGAGATTGGTATGCGGAGCTTCCCGAGGCGGTTTGCCAGATCGTAGACCAGGCCGGCTTCGGCGCTTTTTGCAGGGGATTGTCCAGACTTACTGCTTGCAGGCCTCTCCTCGCGGCCCTGGCAGAGAGATGGTGGGACACCACCGATTCATTTCACCTATCGGCGACTGGGGACATGACGATGACCCCTTATGACTTCTCGATGCTCACCGGCATCGGGGTGGGGGGTGATCCGATCCCCTTTGATACAGACATGGATGAGTGGACCGCCGCTCAGGTCTACCTGCTTGGCGAGGCGCCACCTCTTGCTCGTCCGGGATTTGTTCGCTACTCCTGGTTCGAGGTGCAGTTCAGGGTCCAGCCTACCCTTGTCGATGCAGCTCCGATGACCCAGGAGGCCGTGGAGCAGTATGCACGCGGCTTCTTGATGTTTCTGCTAGGGACCACTCTATTCGCCGACCGGGCGAACACTGCGGCTTCGCCTCTCAACAAGACTGGTGGACGTCCGACGGATTGTGCAGTATGACTGGGGTGGCGCGGCTCTGGCCACCCTTTATGGCTACATGAGCTCCGCCTCCGTGGCGTGCGGTTGCTCGGGGCTCTTGGCGAGCTTGGGAGGTATGTCTCCTTCTTCTTTACATCTTCGCTTACATTTTCAGACATACTCAGCTTTATCGCAGATACATCGCATACACACGCACACACATATACTCGCTTATAATCGACCGCACACTACCACACCGCATACATTCGCTCAATACACCGCGACAACACACGGCTCGCTATTTCGCTTATTCGCACCGCTTTATCCGACGGTTATCTTCGACATCTGCTTTTGCGCCAGGGTGTATGCCTACTTTCAGTGCGAGCAGTCCGGAGACGGAGACTCGTCATCCCTTTTCGCGCCGCCACGATAGGAGGTGCACACGGCGACCTCGGGATACCTTCACTTTCTTCCGCCGATTCTTCGACACCATCACCTCTCGCCGAGGTATGTTTTGCTTACGCTCATTTAAACTTTGCTTTGCTCTCAGATGTTTCAAATAGCAATCGTAACAAATCAGATTTCCATTTCAGATCATCCGGCATATGGGTCGCAGTGCAGCAGAGACGAGGGATCGACACTGTGCCGAGGAGACCTCTCGCCACCGGATTTTCCGAGGGGCCCGACCGTCGGGCTTGGTACTGGGAGCGTCATGCGCTAAACCGGGTTGCTGTGAGCAGATAGTCCCGGTTCACCCTCCTGAGCACATGAGGGACACCGAGAGGTTTTCTGTGCAGCAGATGGAGGACTACACCATCGGCTGGGAGGCAGACGGCTTCAGAGGCGAGGGCGATTACTCAGAGTACGTCCGGACCTTCATCATGCGGCCTCTGAGCGGGGGCTCCCGAGCTGAGCCAGAGAGACCTGCGGCGCCGGCGGCTAGGGCAGAGGTGGGAGCAGGAGCGGGATCGTCACAGAGAGCTCGAGCTCGTGGCAGGAGGGGAGTGCAGAGGGGACGAGGGACGGGCTGGCCCGCTCTGCCTACCATGCTGACATACAGGGGGCAGAGTGGGGAGACCTACCAGATCCCTTTTGCTCCTCCCCCGGCTGGTCATGAGCTTGTCGGTATCCCCGACTTGCCTCCGGTATGTATTACTGCATTTCTGTTCAGTCATTTCATTTTAGTTTATTTGATATTCCACAGAATATTTGATGCATCCGATATTTTTTGCAGGCTTCCTCCGAGTACACCCGGCAGTCATTGGAGCTGAATGCCTCCATGGCGGGGATGTTGCAGCGGACCTTTGAGTTCCTAGCCTTTTATGGCCTTCCGGTATGTTCTCTCTGACATAGCTTCAAACCATATACAAACTGCCTCGCATAATCTGATGCATAACGCAACACCTGATACCCAGCCCTCACGGCGCTTGATATACTGTATTCATATACTGTACTTTGCACTGATAAACTGCTCACGGCCTTCACACATCAGATTCATATCGCATTCGCGATCGATAAACTGCTCACGGCATTCATACTCTGCATTCATACACTGCATTTTGCACTGATAAACTGCTTATGTATACTGATGCATTTGCCTTTTGTACTTTTCAGCCTCCCTTCCCGATTCCTCCCGTGAGTGGCGGCGCTCCATCTGGACCTCCCATTTCTACTCGGGATGGCAGGATATTCCCCGCACCAGAGGCGTGGCTATATGGGAGCAGCTCGCAGCTCGATTCGAGGGATGGTGAGTCGGAGGCGGAGGCCTCTGAGGAGGAGACTGGGGCGGCTTCGGGCTCGAGCTCCGGCAATGACATCTGATGATGCTCTGTGCCCCGGGGAAGAGGGCGAGGACGGATCCCTCGGCGCGAGGCCATTGATGATGATTACAGACTTCTGCTGTTTTTCTTTCATTTTCTTTTTTTGTACTTTTCCCTTTTTGGTAGATAGAGTACTATGTACTGCCGCAGGCAGATTTTGCTTTCCTTAAAACTTATGTACTTGAAAAGATTATGAAATGGAACAAACTTTTTATCTGAAAAAGAATGTTATATCTGCACATTTCATACTTTGCACCGCATGGCATCACATTACACCTCAAATGTAAATGATATTGATCTATTGTTTGAAAACTGAGCACTCGCACTGTACTAATCAGATAATCTACCGACTAAACAACAAAACAGCTCATACAAATCCCTGCTCAATCCGAACACACAGCCCATACTCTGCTGGGGACTAATCTGCTGGGGGATTGAATCTGCATATAACCCATGACACAGCATTTGGTTCATTCCGCACACAGCAAACCCTGAACAAATAGCCCCAATCTGACGAGACGGATCACAAAGTTGACACGGTTGCAGTTGAAACACACTCGGATGTCCTAAATTTTCCCTTTCCTTCTTTTGCTTTGCACGGATGTAGAGAATGGCACAACATTCTGAGCACAAGCAATCACCTTCTGGAAGAGGATGGGTTTTCAACCGGGGTATCGAGCCTACCACAGAACACGACAAGACAGACTCAAACAAAGAAACAAAAGGCACACGACCTAACACAACGAGACACACTTGGAAAAGACTCAAAGCGAAAATCGAAACCGACAAATCAAAAGACACAACACGCAGACATGTTTACAAAAAGGACCTCAGATCTTAAGGAGCCAATTTCTCCGGGTATTACTCCCACCCTTTCTGATTTGTGATTCTCACATCACTCGACCCTCGGGCTCGGTTTTTCTCTTAAACCCTTCTTCTTACTTTTCTCTCTGCTTAGACCTCTCTATTCTTTATTCTCTCATTCTTCATCCCTCCCCGGGGCGATTGACAGATGAATAGGAAATCGCGGGTTCACGCCCAACACTGTTAGCTCACGGCTATTTCTTCTGGTAGATAGGGTGCCTCCTTGGCAAGTGCATTGGCGACGAGGGGGAAGACGGAACACCCGACATCAACTGTGCCCCTAGTTCGTCATTTTGACCATTTTTTGTTTGTTAAAACAGCTTTGATAAAAAATGAGAGTTAGATTAACGCACTTATTCGATTTTTGATTTGAAAATCGTGCGAGTCAGGCTGTGAGCACTAAAAATTCTCCTTTTGGGTCCAAACATGGTCCAATTTTGAAAATGAAACAGTTTTTGAGAAAATAAGTCAACCTCAGTGAAAATTTTCAAAAACTATTTCTGCAAACAATCAACGCTCAACGAGCGCGGAACTTACCCTCGAGATGCGCAACCTCGGATCGGAGACAATGGAAAATTGCCCCTGGCTTAAAGGGGATTAAGGCACGGAAAGTGGCCCTTGTTTTGGACGGAACCTCAGGGCAACTAATGGCAATGCATGGCAACGGAAAGTTGCCCCTTGTTTGGATGATGCCGCGGCATATTGTAAGCCAGTCTTCGTTGATGACGATCGGACCCTCGGGCGCGGAGGAGTCGAAGACGGTTTGAACCAATATATGGACACAGTCACCTGGAAGGTGTTGGTGGTTTGGACTTCAAGAGGAAGTTAATCACGTAACTCTGGGTTGCTGCAACCGAGATCTTGGATTCGGAGGAGGCAAAAGTAATCAAAACCATGACATGGATTGTGACGCTATGGAAGCGTTGGGGGCTGGACTTCAAGATGAAGTTGCCTACGTATCCCAAACATGAGAATCAAGCCTTACGTAGTTCCGGTTAAGGTACACTCGGGTATTTTAACCTTCACTGTTTAGGCTCTAACTTTTGCCAAGGTGCCCAATGCGGGTTTTCGACCTTGCGAGCTATATTCTTCTTTTCTTTTCAATTTTTTTCTTTTCATTTTCATTTTTCTCTTTTTTTTTTCTTTTTTTTTTGTTTTCTTTTTTTTGTTTTCTTTTTTTTGTTTTCTTTTTTTTGTTTTCTTTTCTTGCTCTAACTTTTGCCTAGGTCGCCCTTTCGAGTTTTCGGCCCAGCGAGCCTCTCAAAGGGTAAAAGTGTAACAAGTCCATGCCAAATGGTTTTGAAATTGAAGCCCTCCGTATCCAGGAGAATGGCTGTTGTATTGATTTGCAGAAGGATCCACCTTTGGCTCTTCGAGCACATCGGATATTTTTTGCCCCTAGTTCGAGGGGTGCTTCTGTTCTAACTTTGCAAGCTTCTTCTGATGAGGTCTAACCTTCTTGATCTGACTTTGGTGCCTCCTGTTCGAGGGTTGCTTCAAATTGGACCACACAGGCTTTTGAGCAGTTAACTGAGATTTGAAATAGATAGGTTGAATCTCGAGATTTGAGCGATCTGGGCTGCACAATCTCAAGAGCGGTTCCACACAGGTCTTCGCAAGACTACGCAAAATATTTTGTTTTTGAAAGTTTTTAAGAAAGCGACAAATCGCTCGTGTTGGAGATAGTGTGGAACCAGTCTGGATCAGGCCAGGGTCCTTCTCGGTACTCACGCCGACAAGCATGATTTCATTAAAAGTTTAGTACGCCTTTCTTTCCCTTAAAATGATCAAAATTTTGCAAAACCCGAGGAATTCCTTCCTCTTTGTTTTTATCACCGCAGTGTTTGAAAAGGGGTTTTATGAAAAGCTTAGGTCATTACGACGATTTTTAAGGCACAAGAGAGTAGGTGGTACGCACTGTCATTTCATTCATATCCTCTGGCACGCTGGCTCGAATAGCAACAAATTCGGCCCATGATAGCCGCAGCTGTTTCATTTAGATTTGTTGGCATAACTGGCTCCTCGGCAGAAACAAACTCAAGCAGCAAAAACAACTAATTGAAAGACAAAACGGTGTTTGAGGCAACAACCCCGAAATCACCTGGTATACTTATACAAAAAGAGATTGACTTGTTACAGCAAGACAGACTCTGTAAGTAAAAGACTGACTCAATACAGAGAGACAGACTCAAAACAAAACAAAAGATCGACTCGACACCCAAGTCAGGATTTACAAAACTAGCATTGGCAGATGCTCAAAAATGCGTGCCAAACGCCATGTCCAAAAATGTACCAGACACTGCCCGCAGGCGGTTCACCTTCTGATTACATGCTTGCAGTATCTGCATCCTCAAAATCCAACAACTGAGTGGTGACGGACTTTGCTGAGGTAGGTGGGAGGATAACCTCGTTGTCAATCAAGTCTTATACCTCATGACGGAGGCGGAAGCAATTATCAGTGGCATGGCCAGTCTGCTGATGGTATGCACAGTACAGGGAAGCATCATGCGTGGCGGGGAGATTCTTTGGGAGAGGCTGAGGCTCCAGAGGCTTAAGGTGTCCCTTCTCAGCAAGGATCTGAAGTGCCTTGGACAATGGCATATAGAGAACATGGAAGACCCTGCGCCCTCGGGGCAGGTATTTTGGGGCCTGAGCACTCTTGCTAGATGCACTAGCGAACGGATCGGCGGGTGCGGCCTTGGGTTTCTGATCCTTTCCGGATGCAAGGCTGGGAGCGGGAAGAACTGTCTTGGCATGACGGGGCCTATCCCGATTCTCTGATTGACTGGAATTGCCCTCAGGCGGAGTGGGGAAAGCATCCTCCACAGCTTTTGACGTAACTGCGGATATCTGTTGCTTGTTCATTCCCCCGGCTTTCAAAGCCTCTACTGCCCACAGCAGTTGTTCGATAGGGTCGGCATCTGCCTTCATCTTACCTTTGTCTGCGGCCTCAGCCTGGTCTAGAACTTGGTTTGCTGCGTCGTTGCCATAGTTGGAGGCCATCTCCGGTTGGCTGAGTTCAATTACTATTCGTCCCAGTAGCGGGGGCTCTTGGGGTATAAAGCCTCCGGCATACAGTGCAGCTGGCGGCGAAACAGATATTCCATAGGCGAGATCCGCCACTGATCTTTGAAGATCGCCTATCATTCCCATTAATTCAAATGTGGTAGGCTCGCGAGCCTGATATAGTTGAGGAGTCCATATTGGATGAGCGGCAGGTGACCTGGGTGGATGCGGCATATCAACAGTTGCTTCGTCCTGTAGGGTGGTTCCTTGACTCAGCGCGGCCGTCATGACCACGATCTATTCTGAATTTTGCGTCATATTTAGTCCTGCCTCAGCAAGAAGAAGATACTAGCTGTTCCGGATCAACCCACTGAGCCTCTGTACTGAAACGGAAAACAAGCAGTATTTCAGCCCCAAACAGATCAAACACGGGTGTAGTCGAACAACTGCACTCTACTACTGAACACTGTTCCCCAGAATCACTATTCAAAACTGAACTGACATCCGCAGACACAGCTGATTCTCCACAATACTGAAACTTGGCGCCCTCAGGCCTGATACCCAATCTTGCAAACTGATATGTGTGTTCCTGTAGAGATATACTCTAAAAGCACATAACAGGTAAAAGAGAGCCAATACACCCCTATGTTGGGGTAGGGTTTCCCTGTCCTATTTTGTCAGGAGCTAGGGTTTCACTATGCACACAGCGGTTTCAAACAACCTAATATCGGGTGAGCAACCTGTCCTAGTTTGGAATGGTCACTATGGATTTCGATATGCATTAGGTCGAATGGTCAAAAAGGGTGCCCCGGTAAAACCGGGGTTTGTGTTCCCATACTGGCAGAGCCCGCAACCGGTCAGCCTTATGGTCATGCCTTGACAAGACAAGCCTCCGGCAAACCGCTCAGGAATAGCAGATGGCCAACACGGTGTCCTAGGCGCACCAATGCACATGCAATGCAAAGAAACACATAAGTGTAGTCAAAACAGGATATCACGAGTTCGAGTCAAGCTCTCTAAAGTCCCCAACAGAGTCACGAATCAGCGTAAGCCCCGAATGCCCCGGAGGGTTAAGTCCCGTTGCTGATATTGGGGTCACTACAGATTCAGACTCGATTTGTGTCCGATTCTAAATCTGAACCAAAGAGTCCAAATCCGCAAATTGTTTTGAGAAGCGATTTTGAAAAGAAGTGCCAAACATGGTGCTTTGCTGACTGAGTCGCCACCTAAATATTTTTAAAATGGGAAATTTAGGAAACCCTGACTCGGTGCCGAAGGCCACGTGTCCGTCATCACCAAAGTGGTCTTGGCTCGGGAGCTTGGATACGATCGGGGAAGGTCAGCTATGAGCACCCCCTTTCGCCCGGTCCGAAGACCGGCCTCTACTAACCGTGATATCCGTTTTTGAAAACATTACATGCTCTTATTCCAATTATTAGCCTAGAATTACTATGTTATGCGCACAGCAAACAAGTATAGACTAGATTGCCTAATTTAGGAATAAACATTGCATATCCGTTCGTTTTGAAAACAGTTTGAAATTGCTACTCGCAAGTAGGCTAAAATACGGATTTCAATGATTTATTCCAACTCAAGCAATCCAACCTCCACCCACAGGCATTCAAACAGTTTATCTCATGTAAGCACTTAGCCGCATGGAAAGCATACTGTCATGGCAACACTCACACGCATGTGGTATGCTAAAGCGTAAATACTTACATCGTACTCCGCGCCAAAACAAGAAACTAGTTAGCAAACATGCATGTCCTAGTTCTTGTTAAGTGGCTAATGCATCGCATAGAGGGATGTAATCTAGACAGGCTCGACTACCCTAAACATGGCACATGAAATGCAGCAACTACCACGTATTCAATTTGGAATTGAAAGTACGATGCAGTTTGCATGATGTGCCGAGCCCGATGCATGTCAACAAATGTATGGATGCACGCATGCATAGCATAAGGTATGCTAAAATAAACGTGCCCTAATCTACCATCATAAGCAGGTAAATAAAAGGGAGAAAGAAATGGGGATTGGAAGACATACACCCACTCACGCACACTTATTACAATTACGCCCTCACACAGAGGGACCAAATAAAATAATACAAATTAATTAACTACGCAAGCTAATTAAAATATTACAAATCAACTAAATTAATTAAATAAAATAATTAATCTAATTAAACAGTAAGTCGCCTCGGGATGAGAGCCCAATGCGGCACGCGCTCGGAACTGGCTTGGAACCGCACTGCCATGCACGGATTGCCTCTGTTTCCCCTGCTATCCTCCTCTGAAAATTGCCAAAGTCCCAGGAGTGCCTCTCTGGGCACTGGGGATCACCACCGGCTGGGGTAGGACACCACCGGCTGAAGAGGGAGGCCACCGGTACTAGATGAAGTTATCGGCTGGCAATTGACTGCTGGTCGGCACTAAATAGTGCCTTAGGCATAACACTCTTGAGACACACAACCCTGACAGAGGACAACAACATGCATGGCAATGTGATTCAAGGTATTTATGCACTATACACACCCCTTATCATGTTATTGACTCAAAGGGGCATGTGCCTCGGTTCTCGGACCACCAATCGCGCATTTCCATGCATGATGGCCCTAAGAACCAAGAATGCAACTTTGATTTCAAATGCATGCAATGCAAACAAGCAAACAAGGGTGCTCAACCTCCATCATACTTCACTTCAAGAGGCCAAACATGCACAATACAAATGCAACCCTAAACATGTCAACTAGGCATGCAACATGGACTATGCAATATGTTCATGCAAAGGGTTCAAGCAAGCATGCAAGGTAAGCATGCAAACCAATGGAAGGATGGTCTTATACATGAATTAGGCAACTGAAATAGTCCTAAAATCAGTGGCCAAAGTGCCTAGAAATGGAGACTAAACACACATACACATGCAAGTGTTATGGTCCAAACCCAAGGCATAAACATGGCAACCCCCCAAGCACACTTGGAGATACCAAACAAGGACAATAAACACACATTGTAAAGCTCTGAAAATCATGCAAAACATGATGCCAAATCATGCAACAAAACAAGCCAAACAAAGCATGCGAATGGTCTAAGGTTCAAAGCAAATCAATGAGGCTTTGAACCACACTTAGCACAACCACACATGGCAATACTTAAACACTTAAAAACAGAGTTTTAACACATAAAACTAAGCCTAAGTGACCACCTAGATGGCATCTAGATGACATGAATCCAAAGGCATGCATTAAAGCCAAAACATGGAGCATTTAACACATACTCTTAAAGCATTAAAGAAGCCACTTAGGCAAGCACACAAGCACACCAAAGGGACTGAAATAGCATGCTAGGTGGTTCTAAACCACCAAAATGATGCAAGCAAGGCATGCTACACATGCATACTCAAAGGCTAGCAAGCCTAAAATGCAAAGGGGCTATATAATGCATGCCAAGATCAACCCAAACGACTATGGACAGAGCTAAACATGTCAAAATAAGCACAAAACATTCACAAATGCAAGCCTAAACCATGTTAGAAGCTAAGGCATACAACCTAGGCATGTTAGAGGATCAAAAGGCATTACAAGGCAACTATGCTAAGCATGCATAAGGGACCTAAACCAACACTTAGCAATGTCATATTAGGGCATAATAAACATAAAATGCAGCAAAGACATGCTCAACAAACAATCAAACATTATGCTCCCTCAAGAGGCCAAACTTGCCCTTTTCAAGGACATTAAGGAGAGGGGGTGGCCCTCTCCTTCTTGGGACTTCAAGGCATCATCTTCACCACTGAAATCCTTCAAGATTTCAGTGGTGAAGAGATCCTAACACCAAAGTCTCGGATCTCTCACAAAATGGCACGAAAAAGGGCCTTTTCAAGGCCTAAGGGTGGTCAAACTTGCTCAAACCACAAAACACTCTTAATGAACAATAAAGAGGCTTAAAAAACATAACTTTTATGTGTTATAGACTAAGCACAAAAACTGTTTTAAACTAGGCAAAAATGGAGTGCAAAAAAGGGGTAAATAAAGTAAGTTGGCTCACCCTTGTAGACTTCTTCACAAAGGTTGGAGTTGTTGGTGCCTTGAGCTCCAAACCAGTCAGGAACTTCAAGAACAAGCCCTTAGCACCTCAGTTCCAAGAGGAAGGTGAAACACTAGGTGTTGATGTGCAATAGTAAGGCACAAACACCTAGTGCACAAAATAAGCAAGGAAAAGAGAGATAGAATAGATATAGGATTTCTAACCTAAAACCAGAGCTTCTCCTTCTCCTAAAATGTCTAACTCTCCAATTTTTCTAACCCTTGAGCCAAGAGAAGAGAGCTTCTCCTTATAGGCAACAAAGCTTACAAGCTAAGTCACCAAAGGGGCTCATCCCTCCATACACGTGTATGGAGGGGAAAGAAATGCAAGAAAGCTGTCTGAAAATATCTCCAAAAACAGCTGTAAAGTGATCGGCAGGGCAAAATGGTCTTTTTGCCAAAAGTAGTGCCGACCGGCACAATATAGTGCCGGTGGCAACAACAACCAGCCGGTAGCCTCTAGCCACTGCCGGTGGTGTATGGGGATGCCTCAAAAGGCATTCCCTACCCCTCCAAGGCAAAGCACAACTGTTTGGTGCAAAACCAGACACAAGACGGTCGAGTTCGGAAGTCCTGAGGCAAGGCGCGCGAGCCGAGAACTCCGGGAACTCCAAACGAACACAAACATGGATAATCACCGAGTGTTCCAACGGTGACGTCCAAGTCTTGAGGACGGTCAAAAATGGGGAGTCTACAGCCTCCTGAGTTATCGAGGCCGCATCAACAAGGAGGGGCTGGACCCTGAACTGCACCTTAAACCAGGAGTATCGGACGAAGCCGGGACGCGTAAGAGGCGGTGCCGCGCCGAGCAAGTAGACCTGAGCCGCGGTCCACTCGTCCATATCAATGTCAAAGGGAATCGGATCACCCCCTACCCCGATGCCTGTGAGCATCGAGAAATCATAAGGGGTCATCGTCATGTCCCCCGTCGTAGAGAAATGGAATGAATCGGTGGTGTCCCACCACCTCTCCACCAGAGCGGCAAGGAAAGGTCTGCATGTAGTGAGCCTGGAGAGTCCCCTGCAGAATGCGCCAAAGCCGGCCTGGTCCACGATGTGGCGAACTGCGTCGGGAAGCTCGGCGTACCACTCACGAGCGACAGTGTTCCCATACCCGCGGATGGTATGGGAGTCTCCCTGTTTTCAAACAAATAGTCGCGAAGCAATGTAAAATGTACAGTTTTGAAGAAACAGTCAAAATCAGTGCAAATTTGGCATGCGTGCGAGTTTTTCAAATTCAAACAGATACCGGGTGCCAGTGTGCTTACAGTGAACTACAACGTATGATGCATCAGCGTGTTCGCGTGAATCAGTGCAAATTTGGCATGCGTTCAATTTTTTCAAATTCAAACAGATGCCGGGTGCCAGTGTGCTTATAGTGAACTACAACATATGACGTGTCAGCATGTTTGTGTGGTTCGATGCAAATCTAGCATGCGTGTAAGTTTTTCAGATTCAAGCAGATGCTGGGTGTTGGTGAGTTTGCAGTGAAATACGGTGTGTGCCGTGTGTTTGGGTGATTAAGGTTAGTGCAGTGTGTGTGCATGTGTCGTTCTTAAACAGATATCAGTTGCTAGTGTGTTTGTGATCAACTACAGTACACAATGTATCAGAGTATCGGAGCTAAAGCAATTAAAGAATGCAATCAGCTATGGCAGTTGACAGTTAAAAAGTTCTACATTGCAGAAAATAAAGCAAAGAAAAAAATGTTACCTCGGAAGCGCCGAAGGGTAGGTGAGAGCGAGCTCACGTGTGGCTTCGGGATCCAACGCCATGTCGAAACTCATGAAGGCGCGATCGTCAGGTAGAACATGAATTGTTGGCGGTAGGTCGCAGGCGCCGCTTCCAAAGGTAGGAGCTCGACCCTGGGATCCATCTCGTGATTTGGGGAAGTCCCACCGCGTGGAATGTCGTCCGCCATGTCGAGAGTGATGATAAAATGGTCGGAGAATGAAAATGGGGCTGGAATATGGAAAGTCAACCGAAAAGTCAACCCCCGGGAGGGTGGAAAATGGCCAAAAAAGGCGGGATGTGAAAAGACACGAAAATCAAGAGAAAATTGAGGGGAACAAACCACAAAAAGGTGGAAATTGCAAAAGAGGCACCGAAACAAAGATTTTTTCGGTCCAAAGTATTCGAAACGCGGAGGTATACGCGAATCGAAAGATGAAAAGGGCGTGAGAATGCAAAGAAACGGAGAAAAGAGGAGAGGAAAACACTCTAGAGAGAGAGGGTGTGGAATTTCGGTGAAGGAGGAAGTGAGAAATAGGGTTTAGAAACCCTATTTTAAAAGACCTTTGGTGAAATGTCAAATCTGCCCCGACTCAGGAACTTTTTGCTGGTCGGCAACATTTTGTGCCGACCGGCAAAATATTGTGCCGATGAAATTATTTTGCAGCCGGTGGACAGCTGGTGGCTTCCCCTCCCGGCCAGTGGTGTTCCCACAACCTTGTTTAGGCCATATGAGTAGTTTTTGGTCTTCATAGCTCAAGAAAGTGCAAGAAAGTGTATCTCCGACGCTTAACCGGCCTCCGTTTTGACCTCGGACCGCGTCTTCTGTGCGTAGCACTCCAACTCATACAATGTTGTATCCTTTTTTCCTTTTACAAGATTCAAAAGTTGCCCCATGTGTGTTGCATGCGTTCATCGCACTATTTCGGTGCATTACATCGCGCTATCATGCGCCTCACAGTTGCATTGTTATGCACATACTACATGCGTTGTAACACGCACCCCTTGCATTGTCATGCACATCTCTCAAGCATTGTCATTGCATTTTTATTACAAGCATTGTCATGTATTTCAATACATACGTCGCCTCACGCATCGTTCGCATTGTCGTGCATTCCCTTACCATGCATTTACATGCATTCCAAAACACGTGCGTTGTTACGCATTTAAGTCCGTTTGCATCATTTTACATTCCGTGTGGCATGTGTGTCACACTTGCATCATTTTACATTCCGTGTGGCATGCGTGTCACACTTGCATCATTTTGCATTTCCCTGAGGCATGCGTGTCTCATTTACATTTTACATTCCATGTGGCATGCGTGTCACACTCGTATCATTTTCCATTCCTATGAGGCATGCGTGTCTCATTGGTATCATTTTATATCTTATGAGGCATGCGTGTCTCATTTGTATTATTTTGCATCTTATGAGGCATGCGTGTCACACTTGCATCATTCCTCATTTGCATTGGCACGTGTGCCTCATTCCCATTGGCACGTGTGCCTCATTCCCATTGGCACGTGTGCCTCATTCCCATTGGCACGTGTGCCTCATTCTCATTGGCACGTGTGCCTCATTTTCATTGGCACATGTGCCTCATTCCCATTGGCACGTGTGCCTCATTTGTATTGGCACGTGTGCCTCATTTTCATTGGCCGTGTGCCTCATTTTCATTAGCTGTGTGCCTCATTCCCATTGGCACGTGTGCCTCATTTTCATTGGCACGTGTGCCTCATTTCCATTGGCATGTGTGCCCCATCTTCATCGGCATGCGTGTCTCATTTCCATTGGCAGGTGTGCCCCATCTTCTTCATCGGCATGTGTGCCTCATTTCCATTGGCATGCGTGTCACATTTTCATTGGCATGCGTGTCGTCATTTGCATTAGCATGCGTGCCTCATTTGCATTGTCAAGCATGTTGCTAACGACATTGTACCTGTTAAGTTTGTTTTCTTTTCAGGCACGATATTGTATGTACGGTTCATTTGAGGCCGGTGCAACTGGACGAGCCGCATAGGTATTGTAGCCTTCGCGTGAGATGTACAGAGAATTACATAGTTCTCTTACATCCTTTCTGCATTGTAGTGTAGTCTGGTGTATGCTAGCTTAAAAGCTTGCATGTGTGCCGTTCTGACTTTCTTTGCATGATCATAAGTTATGCTCGGCTTCTTGCATTTTCAGTTGCATTTTGCCCCTGCCTTCGGGCGCATACCTTGTTTGTCTAGCATGTTTGTCCAAGTCTTCGGCCTTGTCAAAAATGGGTCGTCTTTGGGTTTTGACATTCACTCTCGTCATTGTTATGACTTTCAAGTTCTGTCAAAGAGGGGCAACTGTAGACACCCAATTTTTGACCATCCTCAAGACTTGGACGTCACCGTTTGAACACTCGGTGATTATCCATGTTTGTGTTCGTTTGGAGTTCCCGGAGGTCTCGGCTACGCGCCCTGCCTCAGGATCTCCGAACTCGACCGTTTTGTGTCTGGTTTTGCACCAAACACTTGTGTTTTGCCTTGGAGGGGCAGGGAATGCCTTGTGAGGCATCTCCACACACCACCGGCTGGTTTTTGTTGCCACCGGCAATGTATGTGGCCGGTCGGCACTCTTTGTTGCCGGTCGGCAGTCATTTTTGTCAAAATGACATTTTTGGCCAGCCGACTACTGTTCATCTGCTTTTGCAGATATTTTAGGACAGCTGTGTGGCATTTGGTTCCCCTCCATACACGTGTATGGAGGGATGCTCTCCTTGTAAGCTTGTTGTATAAGCTTTACAAGTTTGTTGCCTATAAGAGAAGGGTCTCTTCTCTTGGCATGGGGTTAGAGAATTTTGGAGAGAAAAACACAGAGAGAAGCTCTGGTTTTAGGGTTAGGGTTCATACATATCTCCTATCTCTCTTCTTCTCTCTTTGTGTTCTAGGTGTTTTAGTCCATACTATTGCACACAAACACCTAGTGCTTCACCTTCCTTTGGCTACTGAGGTTCTAAGGGGCTGGTTTTGGTGTTTTGGAGCTGGATTCAAGCCAAGGAAGGCTGTTGGAGCATCATTTGTGAAGGTGGTGTACAAGGGTGAGAAACTTCCCTTTTATTCCCCATTTTTGCATTGCTTTTCTACCTATCTTAGAGCTATTTTTGTGCTTAGAGTATAATACAAAAAAGTTCTGTTTTTTATCCCTCTTGATTGTTTATTAAGAGTGTTTTGTGGTTTGGGTTTGTTTGACCCCTCCTAAGCCTTGTAAGGCTCCTTTTTGTGCTATTTTTGTGCAAGTTTCGAGACTTTGGTGTTTGGGCCTCTTCACCACTGAAATCTTGAGGGATTTCAGTGGTGGAGATGGTGCCTTGAAGTCTCCAAAAGGGGAGGGCCACCCTCTCTCCTTGTTGTCCTTGAAAGGGACCCTTTTTGGCCTCTTGAGGGAGCATCATGTTAGAGTGTGTATTGATCATGTCTAGGCTATTTTCCATGCTTATTATGCCATGATATAACCTTGTTGTGTGTTGGTTTTGGTACACCATGCATACTTAGCATACCTACCATGTAATGCCTTGTTATTGCCTTAATATGCCTTAGGTTGTTAGCCTTTGCTCTAGCATGTTTTAGGCTTAGCCTTGTGAAGGTTTTGTGCTCATTTTGCCATGTTTTAGGTCTGTCCATAGTTGTTTGGGTTGATCTTGGCATGCTTAGTATAGCTCCTTTGTATTTGAGCTTGTATGCTTCAAGTATGTGAATGTGTAGTATGTGTTGCTTGCATCATTTTGGTGGTTTGGAACCACCCTACATGTTATTTCAGTCCCTTTGACATGCTCATATGTTTGCCTTGGATGCCTCTTTGAAGCTTTGGAAGCTTGCCTTGCATGCTCCATGTTTTAGCATTTATGCATGCCTTTAAATTCAAACCATCTAGATGCCATCTAGTTGGTCTTTTGGGCTTAGTTTCATGTGTTAAAACTCTGTTTTTGGTTGCCTAAGTCTTGCCATGTGTGGTTGTACCAAGTGTAGTCCATTGCCTCTTTGGTGAGCCTTGAATGCTTGGACCATTGTTGCATGTTTAGCTTGCCTTGTTGCTTGGTTTGGCACCATGTTTTAACATGATTTTCAGAGCTTATGTTGCAAGCTAATTGTCCATTATATCCCCTTTCAAGTGTGCCTTAGAGTTGCTTATTTAATGCCTAAGTGTTGGTCCAACTTACTTGCATGTGTGTATGTATGTTTGATCCCAATTCCTTGGTTTTTGGCCACTGTTTTAGGCCTATTTAGAGTTGCCTAAATCATGTCTAAGTCCACATTTTCATCAGTTTGCATTGCCTCATGTTGCTTATATGCTTGCATAAGTGTCTTGCCATGCCATGTTGCATCCTTAGCTTGCATGCCTAGGTTGCATTGCATCTTGCATGCATGCCTTGTTCCTTGACTTGGTGATAGGAATTGGGCCTTGGTTTGTTTGTTTGGTTTGTATTTCATTTGACATGAAAGTTGCACACTTGATTCTTTGGGCCATCATGCATGGAAATGCGTGATTAGTGGTCCGAGAATCGAGACACATGTCCCTTTGAGTCACAAACATGATAGGGGACATGATTGGTGCATACATTGCTCGAATTGTATTGCCATGCAAGTTCTGTCCTCTGCTGCTGTGAGTTGCAGGTTCTGCAGGCATTCTTTGCCGACCGGCAGTAAATCACCAGCCGATGGATTCATTTTGTGCCGGTGACCACAATTCACTGCCGGTGGTAATTCTACTCAGCCGGTGGTGATTCCCAGTATCCAGAGAGGCATCCTTGAGACTTTGGCAGTCTTCAGAGAGGCAGAGCAGGGAAAACAGAGGCAGACTATGCATGGCCGTGCACTTCCGAGCAGGACCCGAGCATGCGCTGCATCTGGCTCTCCTCCCGAGGCAGTTTACTGCTTTTCCTAGTTTAATTAGTTTGTTAACTGATTAGGCAATTTGTAATATTTAATTAGCTTGCGTAGTTAATTAATTTGTATTATTTATTTGGTCCCTCCGGGCGAGGGCAAATCTGTAATAAGTGTGAGTGAGTGGTGTGCATGTCTTCCAACCCCCACTTTTTTCTTCCCTTTTACTTACCTGCTTTGATGGTTAGTATTAGGGCACGTTTTAATTAGCATACCTCATGCAATGCATGCGTGCATCCATTCATTTGTCTTATATGCACCGGGCTCGGCGCATCACTCTAACTGCATCTGTATTTTAATTTCCAAATTGAATACGTGTTAGTTGTAGCATTTCACATGTCATCGTAGATTAGCGAAGCCTATCCTAATCACATTCTGCATGTGTTGCATTAGTCACTTTAACATGAACTAGGACATGCATGTTTGCTAACTAGTTTATTGTTTTGGCACGGAGTACGATGTAAGTATTTATGCTTTAGCATATCGCATGAGTGTGAATGTTGCTATGACAGTATGCTTACCATGTGGCTAAGTGCTTATATGAGATAAACTGTTTGAATGCCTGTGGGTGAAGGTTGGATTGTTTGAGTTGGAAAAACTCGTTGAAATCCGTGTTTTAGCCTACTTACGAGTAGCAAATTCCGAAGCACTTTTCAAAACAAATGGATATGCAATGCTTGTTTCCAAATTAGGCAATCTAGTCTATACTTGTTTGCTGTGCGCATAACATAGTAATTCTAGGCTAATAACCGAAATAAGAACACATAACGTTTTCAAAATCAGATATCATGGTTAGTAGAGGCCGGTCTTCAGACCGGGCGAGAGGGGGTGCTCATAGCTGACCTTCCCCGATCGTACCCAAGCTCCCGAGCCAAGACAACTTTGGTGATGACGGACACGTGGCCTTCGGCACCGAGTCAGGGTTTCCTAAATTTCCCCATAAAAAATATTTAGGTGGCGACTCTGTATCTGGCAAAGCAGTCCATGTTTGGCACTTCTTTTCAAAATCTGTTTTTCTCAAAACGATTTGCCAGAGTTGGACTCTTTGGTTCAGATTACGAACAGCAACAAACAAAAAAGGGAGTCCGAACTGTAGCCAAGGTCCCTCGCGGGCTTGTTACATGACCTTGGTAGTCCTGTGGGAGGGTGGCCAACCACTTTTGGTCTCTCCAGACACTTGCCGACCGCTTTTGGTTGTTGAAAAACCAGGAAAGTGGTCGGCCAGATAGGTTTTTGATAGTTTTTTTGGCGGTTATTCTTCTTGAGCGCAATTTGCTGCAACAGAGAGCAAGAAAGGGTATGGTAACGTATTTGCAAGATATGTGTGTACAACCACCCTCCTTATCATGTCATGAACTCAAGGGGGTGTGGTTCTCGACCCTCGGGCCACCAATCGCTCATTTCAATGCATGATGGCCGAGAGGCGAAGTTGCACAATTCAATGTAAAATGAATGCACAAGTAAACACGTAAAGCCTAGAACTCTATCATGTGTGATCAAGAGCGTCGGCGACCGAAAATTAAGGCACGTTTCATCACTTGAAGTCTGAAACGTCCCTCGTTCCTTGTGTTTGGACTAACACCTATTCCAAACAACAATGCAACACATAACATGGCATACACAATGCAATGTAATGCAACCTTAGCATGCGAACATGCAACTATATGGCATGCGCAATGCAACTAACAACATAGCATGCACAATGCAAGGGATAACATGGCATACACAATGCTAAATGCTAAGAACTAGATGGCATACTCAATGCAAGGCAATCATAAGGTTCTAAACACCATGTAATGCATGCATGCACAATGCAATGCAATAGGGGCAACAATATGAAATACACCAAGCATGCAACAACATGCAAACCACAAACTCAATGGACTTAAACCGAAATGGACAGACCTCGGTCATGCCAAAATAGTGGCCATAATGCTAAAATGAAGGCACCGAAAACACATACAAGCATGCATGCCGATTGGCTCACCAATTAAGGCACTAAGGTGCAACTCTCAAGAACACTTAAAAAGTGAAAAACGTGGAAGTGTAACAACACTAAGAGCACTGAAATTAGACAAGAAATGATGCCAAATCATTTAATCAACACAAGCATGGCATGCAATGGTCCTTAAAGCTTAAGACAAACAAAGAAGACTACACATGAGGCATGCAATACATGGAAAATATGCATGAAATAAGCATGGACAGAGCTCAAGTAGGTCAAAATAAGGACCTAAACATGCTGAGACGAGGGCTCAAATACCTAGGCATGCAAGCATACAAGCTAAGGCATAAACTAGGCAACAATGCACGACACTCAAAGGCACTTAAAGCATGATTGAGGTAGGAACATGGCAATGCTAAATGCTCTGAAATGTCATGTTAAGTGATGCCAAATCATGTACACAACACAAATGAAGCATGCAATGGTGTTCAAAGCTTGAGGCAAGCAAGTGCATTTGTACTACAAGTATACAAAACATGAAGCATGTGACTAAGGCAATCCAAAACAGTTCTAGAACATGTTAAAATGAGTCTAAAACATGCATGGAAGGAAGCCAAAACAAGCTAGCATGGAGGGCATAAGAAATGATGCATACAAGGCAAATAAGGTGGATTACACTACACGTATTTGGACCAAGCATGGAATAACTTAACCAATAAAAATCAGAGTTATATCATGGCAAAATAACCCCAAATAAGCACTGAAATGATAGCTCGCAATCTACGGCATGAAGGCATACGCAATGGTTCATGTTAAGGCATAAAGGGGCAAACCCTCCAACGCATTGAATGAGCGACAAATGTGAATGCATGGCCATGAAACATGGACTAAAATCACATAATAAATGATGCCACATCATTGAAATAGTCCAAGTAATGCATGTTAGAGGACTCAACACACAAAGCTAACAAGCTAGGTCGAACCATAGCTATACAAAGCAAGTCATGCATGGACAAAAAAACACAAATTAGACCTTAAACATGATAAAACATGAACAAAGTCTTCTCAAAGCTAAGCCAAAAGCATGCTAAAATGGCATGTTACAACATGATGCATGTTAGGCTATTTCATGGAACAACACTACAAGTGTAAGAATCATGCAAAGGCCAACCAAACCAAACCAAAACAGAGTCATGACATGGTAAAACATCACCAAAAACATGCTGAAATGGAAAGAAAACAAGCTAGAATGACATGCTATTTCATGAAGCACATAAAGCTTGTGTGATTTACACTACAAGTGTATTAACCATGCATGGAGTGACCAAAGCAAGCAAAAAAAGTGCCATGCCTCAGCAAAACAAACACAAATACATGCTAAGAACAGGCTAACACAAGCTTATCAAAGGTGCTCAAACATGAGGCATATGAAGCTAGTAAACACAATACAAGGAGAGGGGATGACCCTCTCTTATTTAGGACACCAAAACCACCTTTCCACCACTAAAAATCCTCTGGATTTCAGTGGTAGAAAGGTCATGCAAAGGGTTCAACAAGAGCCTAAAGGGATGGCTCAAAACAAGGCCTAACAAGTCCTAAGAGGGAGTAAATCACCCCAAACGAAAAAGTGACCTTAAACAACTATTTTAAGCACTTAAATACAAAAATTTTTTCAGTGGTAATTTAAGCTCAAAATAGCATGCAAAAGGGTCCAAAAGCTTAAGCAAAAATGGGGGTTTTAAAGGTCAAAGACTCACCCTTGAACACTTTCTTTAAAGCTGCAACTCTAGCAACTTTTTCAAGCTCGAAGCAACCCAAGAAAACCAAAATCAGCTCCTAAGCACCTCAGTAGCAAAAGGATGGTGTTTGAGTGTGTGTTTGTGTGAAAAAGCAAGATAAAACTACACGTTTGAACACAAAACAAGTGCAAAATGAGAAGTATAGATATAGGCTATATGTATAACTCAAGGGAGTTTTTTTTTGAACCTAGAGGAGGGAGGAGGAGCTTCCCTCTTGTTGAAACCAAAAGACAAAGCTTCTTGGAGAAGCTAAGCCTCAAACAAATCCCTTCATACACATGTATGGAGGATAGCCCAAATGTCCTCCAGTTGTGCCAGCTGGAGGAAAATATCTCCAAAAAGGTGTCAAAATGTAGCCGACCACTTGAAGTGGTCGGTCGACCATTTCAAGTGGTCTTCCAGAGCAAAAACTGGTCGGCCATGGTGGGAGAGAGTCCAGAGCATGAAAGAAAGCTAGTGGTGTGGTGGCCGACCAGAAAATGTGGCCCAAAGACTAAGTAAGCCAGTTATCCAACCAGAAAACTGGCTGGCAGATGGAAAAGTGGTCTCCAAGGAGAAAAAGTGGTCTCCCACCCTTGTACTACCTTCCAAATAAGAAAAACAAGGTTTGTACCAAAAACAAACCAAAACAGATGTAAGACGAGAGATCGAGAGGCAAGGCACGTGGCCGAAATCCTCGAAAACTAGCTGACGAGCACCAAAAGTGGTCTCCCGGACCATAGTGTTCCTCTAAGCAGAGGCAACAAGGTGTGGTTCAAAAACCATGCCAAACGGAGAACGTTAAGCGGTCCCGAGACAAGGCGCGCGGCCAAAGGCTCCAAAAATTGAAAACTAGTCTCCAAACGGGAAAAGTGGCCTACGACCATGAAAAGTGGTCTGCGACCACAAAGAGGTGGTCTACAAGACCTCTCCCTCCCTCCAGGAAGAGAAACAAAGTTTAGTCCACAAACCGAGCTGAAGCACAAAAGAGTTCAGAGTCCCGGAGGCAAGGCTCTTAGCCAAAACTCTGAAACCTCTAAACGAGCACAACATGCACCATCACCGAGCGCTCAATCGATGACGTCTGAGTCTTAAGGTCGGTAAAAAATAGGGTGTCTACAGTGAGAGAGTCATGTACAGTTGGTTGAAGGTCCTCTAGGATCGGTTAGGATTGGACAGTGTTTGTGAGCTTGTGTTGGCAAAGGGGTCGGCAGTCTTGGTTGTGGTGATAACGCTTACATCTGACGGTCTCGCAGCTATGTTACCACTGGTAGCATTGGAACTATGAACAAATGGCCTTTTTTCCAGTTCCTTCTCATCTGTGATAAGCCCCTGTTTTATGGCGTCTTCGATTTGCACTCCTATTTCATGGAGTTCTGTAAATGTGAACAGAGGTAGGACAATCATCTTTTGTAATAGTTTGCTATTTAGATTCTGGACAACCATCCTAATTTGATCCTTCTCGAATGGCCTTGTGGTCATCATCGAGGCTTTAGCTCTCCACCTTGTCACAAATTCAAAGAAGCCCTCATTCGGCTCTTAGCGTGTTGTCTCGAGATCACAAGTTGTGACCTCAATCTGTGTATTACATGAATACTGCGCAATGAAGGCCTCGACTATCTCCTCCTAATTCTGCTTGACAGAGTCATCCAACTTAGTATACCATATGGCCACTATACCTGACATGGTACGGCCAAAGAGAGACAGCTTCTGTAGTCTAGTCAGGCCCATCGGTTGTAAAATGTTCGAAAAGAGCCATAGGTGAACCATCGGATCTCGGGAACCATCAAAACAGTCGATGTGTGGCATTTTAAACCGATCTGGCAATGTCACTACAGAATCGGTATACCCGTCCTCTATGTCTGGGATGGAGTTAACCCCTTATGCTCTCTTGAATAACTTTTCCAATTTATTGACCATGAGTGCAGTTGGATCAACCTCAAACTCGAATGGAGCCTCAGTTTGATAGATAGGGGTTTTGGAGGCCTGTGTTGGGATTGGCTCTGCTAGATTGCCCTGGTTTTCTTGGACATTGGTAGTATGAGCAGTGGCTCCGGGTGCTGGAATACTCGTGGGAGGTGCATGGGATGCAGAGGCCACAGCCGGCTGTGGTTGTTGTTGTTGTAGCCTGGTTATAACCTCGGCCTAACAGGTTGTGACCTCAGCCTGGCGGGCCGCATCCTGTTGTAAGGTTTCAACTGTCTGCTGCAGATGATGTATAAAGTCTTCCATACTGACTGGGGGATACTGTGCCATCAGAAGAGGAGATTGAACTCGTGCTGGGCTATAAGTGGATGACCGTTCTCGAATCTGACTGGACACAGGTGAATTGAGGGGTGACTGTTGTAAAAACTGAACTGGTGAACTCTGCCTGATTCTCCTCCGTCTTGTAACCGGTAGGAGTGAGGTAAACATGGGTTGTCCCCAAACAAGATCCCCGACTTTGCAAAGCCTTCTGACCAGGGTCCTGCGTACTTGGGGGATATCTGAACTTTATGAAGCTATGGTTTTTAAACTACCTAGCAAAAGAAATAAAGCAAAAGAAAACAGTAATAAAAAACCGCACAACATCTTAACTAAGACGTCATCAACACAGATATGATCAAAGCTGTAGGACTGCACTCTACATTGATTTCTGCCCTCAAAACAAATACCAAATTTGCAACTGAAATCCACATTCCTGTACAGTTTCACTGTAAAGCACATACCAATTAAGCGAAAGCCAAAACACCTCTATGCTGGGATAGGGTTACCCTGTCCTAGTTTCATCAGGAACTAGGGTTCACTATTCAAACAAAGCGGTTTCATGCAATCCTGTATTTTTGGGTGAGCATCTTGTCCTAGTTTGAAATAGTCTCTATGGATCTTCGATATGCAACTAGGCCGAATGGTCAAAAAGGGTATCTCAGCAAGACTTCCTAATATACCTCTTACACCTAACATCGAGAAGTGAAAGGAGGATCCAACGATACAGCGGTAGTCCAGATCCAAGGATTGTGTTCCCATCATGGCACAACCCACGACCGGTTAGCCTTTTGGCAAGCTTTTAGACAAGCCTCTGGCAAACCGTCCAACAATAGTAGATGGCAAACACAGTGATTTAAGCGCACCAATGCAAATCCAATGCAAAGAACATATAAGTGTAGATAAAATTTCACATCATGAAGTTTGAGTCAAGTTCTCTAAATTCCCTAGCAGAGTCGTCAGAAACTGTAGCTTGACTTTTCGTACCCCTTTTCGAAAGATGAATAAGCCCTACAGTATCGGACTCATGCGGTTCTAAATCTGATCTCATAAGTGCAATGTGAAATCGGTAAACACAAAGAGTCTAAATTCGGCAAATCTTTTGAAAAATCTATTTTGAATAAAAAAAAAGCCAAAAATGGATTGCTTTGCCAAATACAGAGTCGCCACCTAAATATTTTGAGAAATTTAGGAAACCCATGACTCGTGCCAAAGGCCACGTGTTCGTCATCACCAAGACTGTCTCAGCTTAGGAACTTAGGTACGAGAGGGGAAGGTCATGAATTGAGCACCCTCGCTTGCTCGATCAAAGATCGGCCTCCACTAATCATGATACTAATCTTATTTACATTATATGCTCTTGTTCCGATTATTAGGCTAACTTTACTATGTGATGCGCACACAGGGTATAGACTAATTTGCAAGAATTGAAACATTTGATCTCATATTTTGTCTTGAAAATTGTTTCGAATATGTACCACTCGAAAAAGTGATCGCATATGAACATTACTCAAATTATTCCAATTCAAGCAATTAGCCTTCATCCATAGACATTCAAACAGTTTATCAGTTAAGCACTTAGCCTCATGGTGAACGTGCTTTGACATGGCAACATTAACATGCAATGCAACATGCTAAAACAAGTAAAATCTCACCTAGTACTCCGAGGCGAGCCAAAAGAAACAAAAGAGTTAGAAAAATACATGATCCTAACTATGCAATATGACTAATGAAATACATGTGATATGCAAATACTAGGCTTGGCTACTAATATGACATATGAATCAATTTGATAGCTTGCAGTCGAAGCACATATTCAAAGAAGTATTAACTAACAATGCAAGTTAGAATGATACGCTATGCCCAATGTATGCAAGGCAATGGATGCAAGGCATGAGAGATGCTAAACGAAATATGATGCCCTAATCTAACCATCATAAGCAGGTAAATAAAAGGAAGAAAGACATGGGGTTGGAAGACATACATGTTATTACAATTTTGCGCCCTCACGCAGGAGGGTCCGAATAAACTAACTAGCTAAATTAATTAACTAGCTATTACAAAACGAATTAACTAACTATGCTAGCTAGTTATTACGACATCACAACTAATTAACTAACTAACTAACTAATTAATTAATTACAAATTTCTAATTAGCCAACTAATTAATTACAACATGAAATAAAATAACAAAATTAGCTAATTAGCCCCAGGAAACGAGGGATGCTCATACATGCACGGATTTCCACCCGAAAAGCACACTGTTCTACTGCCAGAATGCTTCTGTTGCACAGTAGAACATCTTTCACCTCAGTCACTGCTCTGTTCTGTTCCAAAAACACTGCTGCTTAATTTTACAAAAGTGGCTGGCAAGCCAGAAGTGGTGGCCGGCAGGCCAGGCCACAAATGGTAGCCTGTTGTCCAGAAACAGTGGCCTATCGGCCACAAAAAGTGGCTTGCTGGCCACTGATACTTGGTTCTTCTTGCTGCTACAGAAGGTATACATAGCATAAACAGGGTATTCTTAAGGCATGTTTGTACATCTTATCCCTCCTTATCATCAAACAACTCAAATGAGTGGCAAGTTTGATTCACAAACCATCAATTGATGCAATCTCATTGCATGATTGCCTATGAACCAAAGTGTACAAGTTTAATAAATGCAACAAATAAAGACTCTCAAACCTCCTCCCTATCATGGATTGATCAAGAGAAGTAGTTGACATTGACTCTTGAATCGTTTACATCACTAACAAGCTTGAAACGATTCAAGACTCAAGGGTTCAATTAACGTCCAATTGAACCCTAACCAAGTTATTATCTTGCATCATTTTTAGTCCTCATTTTATTACTCCTTTTTAATTACCAACCATTCCTTAGTCAATTAAGTCCAAGAGTGAGCTTTAAGTCCTCTAATGGAAAGGAATACCAAACCAAGAGTTGTTTTAGGCATGAGAGAAGTATCATGACATTGGTAATGAATCCTGAAAGGGATTAAATCATTAAGCACAAGACCTCAATCTCATGCTTTAAACAAGCAACTAGGTTGAACCAACTTTCAAAGCAAAGCAAAAGCCAAGAAAGAAGGGAGGTTGCAGAAGTGATTAGGGGTGAAAACAAGTATGGAAAGCCATAAACAAATGCTATCAACTCAAATAGGTTGGTGGCTAAGAACTAAACCACCAACCTAGGAGGACCATTATGCTACAAGCATGCAATACAAAGCTCAAATGCAACAAGGAACTAAAAATAGTCCTAAAACAGTGCTAAATCAATTCTAAAATATGTTGGAATTAAGACAAAAATAGCTAGAACAATAAGCTAAAACATGGAGCATGCTAAGTTAGTAAACAAGCACAAGGAGAGGAGGCTACCCCCCTTCATTTTTGAGACTTCAAAACATTGTTTTAGCCTTTGAAATAACTCTGAAATTCAATATTAAGAAGCTCAAAAAAGGTTGACAACAAGGGGAGAAACACAAGGGCGAAGGCCTAAGAAATGAGATACAAAGAAGGGTGATCCACCCCCCACCCCTAATGGCCTTAAACCACAAGTTTCAGCCCAAAAATACAGAGTTTAAACAACCCAAAAAATAGTCTAAAAGCAGTAGGAAAAATAGCAAATAAAGCAAAGCAACAAGCCAAGATTTATACCTCTTGAAGATGAGAACCTTTTCCAAGTGTTAAACCAACACTTACAGACACTCAATAGCTCAAAGTAGGCTCAAAATTACCTCAGTTCAAATACCACAAGGTTTGGTTTAGAGTGTATAGGCAAAAGCTTGCAAAAACTTAGGAATTTGCAAAAGAGAGAGAGAGAGAGAGAGAGAGAGAGAGAGAGAGAGAGAGAGAGAGATAATTTTGCTCCAAAATGTTCAACCCTCAAAAATGGAAAGGGAGGTCTCCTATATAGAAAAACATGCAACTCCCTAGGAAACATCCATACATATACGTGTAGGCAGATGCAAGCATCAGTGGAAGAAGATACACACTTGTGGCCAGTAGCCCACAAAAGGGGGCCAACAGGTCCTAGGGTTGTTAGGCTTGAAAAACTACGGTTTTAGTCCAAAACAAGGTAAGAGGTGTATAGGGTTTTGAAGGCTCAAAGCTGTGGCATTTTGCTGAGGACTCCGAGCACTTACCAAGCATATACAACTTCATCTTTGGGCGCACAAGCAATGGTATCCAAGTCGTAAGGACGGTCAACAATGGGGTGTCTACACCCGCCTACCTGGACCAGACCGGGCCGCATCATGGATCGTAGATCTTAGGCTTGGGTTTGGGTTGGGCCGGATTGGTAGTCCACTAACCTAATCTTTTTGGGGCAGGTCTGTTGGTCCCCATCAATTTTGTGCATTACTTCAGTAGTTTTACAAGAGTAATAGGCATTGGTTGCTAACCATCATGGTTGGAGGCTCCTCTTCTCTCCCCCATGGTGTATAAATAGAGACCAACTTCTTCAGTTGTCAACACAAATTTTTTTCCTGCCAGAATTATCTATTTAGTTTGCTTGCTTCGGTAATTTCTTTCCTGTGTGAGAGAGTGCTGCCATTGTCTGTTCATCAAAGCTAACATAAGGTGCTTCTACGTTAGCTAGTCTAAACTGTCGCATCATAGGAAATAGAAGTCAACGTACCTCCAACACCCACGGTGAGGTGGCTAATCTGTTTTAAAAAGGTTGTGGTACTACACAAGTTTCGGTTTGATTCCTCGTCTTTCAATATATTATGTGATATGTATTTCTGTTTCATGTTTTACAATGTAATTTATCAAATATAGATTTATTTGATGTTTTATAATTTAATTTATCAAATATGAATTTGTTTGTTTTGTTTACTCACGCAATTTGTGCAACACATTTTGGTTGCTATACATGGTTGTGTTGTGCTACATAAACTTTACGTCACTGTGGCTTTTAAACTAAAATTCGAGCATGTATCAAAATGTGAATTTGATGAAATAAAGAAACACGAACTTGAATCGATGCATTAAAAGTTAAAAGTGCACTACAACAAATTTGGGATTTAAAGACAAAACAAATTTGTCCCAAAATGTATATATTTCGTCACCCAAACTAATTACCATGAACATTTTTCATCGCCTGTTTTGTTGCCAAAGCGTCATCACTAAAGGGTCTTAGAGACGAAAAAACAAATTTGTCATTAAAAATGATAAATTTGTGACGAATTTTTTTGTCTCCAATACATTTTATTCGGAACATACTTATAAGTAATTAGCAACAAAATATTTTGTCATTAAAGGAAGAAATTGGAGACAAAAGTATTTTGTTATGAATATAAGAAATAGAGACGAAATAATTTGGTCACGTTTAATATAAACGAAGATGAAAAATTTTTGTCAAAGAAACTACCAATAGAGACAAAAACAAATTCATCAGTAAAAATGATAAATTTGTGACAAATTTTTTTTTGTCTCCAATACATTCTGTTGAGAACATACTTGTAAGTAATTAGCAACACAATATTTTCTCATTAAAGGAAGAAATTAGAGACAAGTATTTTGTCATAAATATAAGAAATAGAGACGAAATAATTTTGTTACGTTTAATATAAACGAAGACGAAAAGTCTTTGTCATAGAAGCTACCAATGGAGACAAAAACAAATTCATCATTAAAAATAATAAATTTGTGACGAATTTTTTCGTCTCCAATACAATCTACTGGGAACATACTTGTAAGTAATTAGCGACAAAATATTTTGTCATTAAAGGAAGAAATTAGAGACAAAAGTATTTTTTCATAAATATAAGAAATAGAGACGAAATAATTTTGTCACGTTTAATATAAACAAAGACGAAATTTTTTTGTCAAAGAAGCTACCAATAGAGACGAAAACAAATTCATCATTAAAAATGGTGAAATAATGTCAAAAAAATTCGTCGCACATCGAGGGTAATAGTGACAAAATGTGACAATATTTTTTGTCATGACAAATTCATTCAGCAACGAAATAAAGAATTCATGACAAAATTAATCATCCACCTAAGCCAAATAAGAGGTGAAAAAACCTTCTTTAGGGATGGAAAATTTTGTCAGTAATTCCATAATATTTTTTTTTGCACATTATATACCTGTTTTTATCAAAATCTAAAGTTTAGTTCAACAAATATAACCTTGTTCATGTTGAAACCTGTTAAATATAACAATTCCATCACAACTTAACATAACCTGTTATCAACACATTTACGAATTAACAAAATGAAAATATCCATTCATCATTACAAATAATTTCATCCTAATACAATAAAATAGTGAAATATCCACAAAATATCCAAAAGTTATAACTTGTTCAATTCCACCAAACATCCAACAATAACTAGTGCAACTCCACAAAGTATGTGTATCCTTATCAAACAAAAATGAACATTCAAGAAAATTACACCATTGTTGCACGTAAAAAATGCTACCCCAATCCAATCTGCAAAAAATAAATTAAAAACTTTAGTAATTAGTCAATTATACAAAAGATTAAAAACATTAGTAACTCATGAACTTACAATTAGATCAATTATACAATTTATCCCTCTAACAGACTTTTTTGAGATTATGAGAACAAAAAATTAATTTTAAGGCTAATTCACAAATGGTGCATCAAATTAATGTGCCGTAAGTTCCTACAACTTATATTGGTCCCTCCTAAGGTGTTTCTATTGGTTCCTGTACAAATCTGTGGTTGTGTGATAATTTAGCATTTCGACACTTTAAGTATAGAGAAAAAAAAAATATTTTTTAGACTAATTCACGATTTATACATCCCGTGCACCTATACAAATTGGATGTCATATGCATGTTTCCATTACTTCATAATTCTTCAAACATATATTCTTTTATAAAATTTGTTATATTAAAGTTAATATACTTTACCAAGAAGTATGTCCACTTGTGGATGAGTCCCCTCCACTTCCAAAGTGTCCAGTGAATCTTTTGGTCCTCAAAAAGTTGACAACATCAGCCATTATCTCATCTTGCTTCTTCTTACCCTCTTCAAGATCTTCTATTTTATTGTTCTGCATTTGTATTTGTTCCTTCTGTGTCTCTATTTGCATCTCAAGGCGCTTCACATAATCATTTGTGTCAGCATATATGGTAGTGGTCCTCCTAATAGAGGATGAAGGTCTCATGCCAAGTCCCTTCACATAGCCAGACCTTGGCTTCAGGACTTTGATTGACAGCTCTTCTGTAGTCAAAGGGGTTGATCCCGGCTGTGAGAGGTAATCAGCTTGTGTCTGTATCATATTTTCCTATCAAATATAAAAAAATTAAATAATTATTAGAAAATTAAATAAGATTATAACAAATAGTATTCTAAAATTTGGTTAATAAAAATTGCAATATATACTCACATAATTACACTGAGCTTGAGATGAGATCCACTCATGTGTTTTCTCATTATAGTGAGTTTCCTTATAAAACTTTGCTAGATCAGGTAGCATCTTCTTTTCTCGTGCCTAATTCGATAGACCAAATATTCAATAAATAAAGCTACGAATCTAATATAATTATGAAAGTGCAAGGATACATACTAGTTTTTCTACTCTAACAGGGATTGACCTAGAACCACACCTATGTTTTGTATACATCATTTCTCTGTTCGCGATGTTGGCCTTTGATTGTTCTATAAGGAAGAATGACCAATATAACAATGAAATGTATCATTAGTAAGACAAATATGTTGGCTTTTGATTGTTCCTGTAAGGAATAATAAACCAGTATAACAATGAAATGTATCACTAGTAAAACAAATTTAATGCTTAATAATAAAGAAATTGCATTGTTCCTCTCTATCATTTCCTATATATCATTTCAACTTAAAAGATATTTCAAATTATTCACTAGTTTCATTCAATTCTTTGAAAAATAGATTAGAGGACTTATTGAGATTTCATCATAAGATGGTTTTTCTAGGTGAAAAAAGAAAATTGAGTAATTTACACCGTTCACAAATAGGGGGCATATAAGCATGGGCAAGATAGATTGTGAAAAAATCCATTTACATTTCACAAGATATAGAACAATTACTGATACCAAACTCATAACCCTTTCTTTCTTCCACAACTCTATCAAATCTAAAGTTCTGTCTCAATACACTGTATTAGTTACTCAGCTAGTTGCTTACCATTATCATGAAACTTCAGACCAAACCCAAGAACAAACAAATACAATCATAGAAACTGAAATCTTAGTTCTTTATTCTATGATGTGAAAGATGCACTTTAAGGAACCATAAATTAATCTCTTATTATGTGAGCCTTCCAATCCATGTTTAATAGTTTCCCTTTGTCATTTTCTCACTTATTTGGTTTTTATTATGTTCCACTTACATGCCTAGAAAATAAAGGGAAAATAATACATATGGAATTTCATAGCAAATTGATTGTGTTGTTTCTAGTTTTTTTTAGAATCTCTCCCTATTCTAATCAAATTCTTTCTTCACTGATATAATAAAAAAGACAAAAATGTTACCAGAAATTCTTTAGTGTTCCACTTTTTATCAATAAGATCTATCCACTTGGTAGGATCAACATCCTTCGGTGGGTAGTTTCTTGCATACTCCTTCCCTTTAGCCTCCTTTAGCTCCATGAATTGTTTGTGCAGCCTATAGGTATGTATACTCAATCTCCGACCAAATTTTGTGTTCATTGCCTTCTCTATATCAACAGGGTCTCCTTATAAATCAAATTGATCCTGCAAAAAATAGATAAGTCATAGATAATTCTTATAAAAAATAAAATAATTACAATAAATAATTAAGATTTCTAACCTATTATAAAAATGAGTAAAATGTCCTATAATAGAGTAGACAATAAACTTACATTCAAGCGTTGAAACATCGCCTCCTTAACGGAGGCATCAACATACTTCCACTTACAAACACTTGGATCTGGTAAACGTGTTCGCACTTCTACACCAATCTTTGAGGCTAGTTTTGAAGCATAGTCCCCTACCGGTGCATGAAATTCTGGAGAAATAGGCACGTTAAGCTTTCCATCTCTATCAACAAGGCCTTGAACCTCTTTGCCTCAAGTCGGGCCACGAACACGCTTAGCAGCTGATATTGTGAAGCCATACTATTGAAATAGTATGTGAACAAATTTAATTAAGATCTCAAATCAATGTAAATAAAGATTGTGTCTTACCAATAGTATTACCAGTAGTTACCTCAAGTTGAGGCTCCACACTGAGAGGTGGTGGCGGATGGCCAGCCACCTCAGGACGTGAAGAGGTATGCCCCTCTTCTGATGCGTAGGTCAATGCCTCAAGATGAGATTGTGAACGGGCTCTCGATGGCATCTCTAACAGTTGAATAACATAATAAAATATGAATATATGTACAAAGATATACATGTATATATGTGTATGAATTGAAAGTAACAAGAAAGAATATATTTCACAATGCATAAATGTATAGTACCTCATGCTCAAACGAATCACAGGATTCAGTGTCACTGCCATCTTTAGCTGCTGACTGTCAATAATCATCGTCATTTTCCTCAATTAGTATTTGTTTTTCCTTTCTCAATTTCTTATGTTAAACTGTAGCCTTCAAACAAGTTGTTATATTCTTCACTCCTAGAGCATTCATTCTCTCACGATTTTAATTAATTGTCTTCATTCTTTGTTTCTCATAGTTCGTTACCTTCTTAGTTGCGATACTTGGTTTGGTCAACTATTTTTTTGTAGTGTCCATTTTGCCCAACTATAAAGCATAATTGAACATTTTTTTGGTGGATAAGCATAATTGAACATTAGATGTAAAGAAAAGATAATTATATATTTCTATACATAAAGCATAAAGCAACAACAATCTCAACAAGTGGATATTTCAACCCCCCTTGCTGGAATTGCAACTTTAGTAATATAATTTGAAATTTTATTTTATAATTTAATAAAGGATGCAAAATTTAAGGAATGAATATTGGTCTCATTCCAATTATAGTAACATAATTTAAGTAAGAATCCAAATTTAAAATTTTATTTTAGGGTAAATTACAAACACGTCCCATGAGATTTGTATAAAGTATAGATTGCCCCCTGTGGTTTGGAAAATTACAAATACCCCCTTGTTAAAAAAATTTATTTAACAGAACTAACTAAAAAAATAAAATTTATAATTGCTCTCCTTGATAAAATTATTTTATATATTTAATGTACTTTCCATTTGAAAGTCATAAATCTAGAGATATTAAATATTTTTAAACAAAATAAAAAAAAAATGAGAAAAAAGAATTACAACTTTCAATCTTAAGATCAATTACAATTTTTTTTTTCTTCAAAATGCAATCTAATCATCATCAATAATGAGTACTTTATGTGAACCTAATGAATACAATCCTCTTTTTTTATTTTTTTATTTTTTCTTCAAAAAACACAGTAAGTTTAAAAAATCAAGTATACCTTTTTTAAAAAAAAAATACAATCTAATCATCATCAATAATAGAAACTTTATGTGAACCTACTGAATACACTCCTATTTTTTTTTTTTTTCAAAAAACACGGTGAGCTAAAAATCAAATCACAAATTAAGCCAATTGATAGTTAAAAAACACAACAATTTTTTTTTATTTTAAAAAAAACACAATGAGTTGAAAAAATCAATTACAAATTTTTTTCCTCAAAATACAATCTAATCATCATCAATTGGTAGTTAAAAATACAACCACATTTTTGCTCATAATAAAAAAATAAAAAATAAACCCAGTGAGTTAAAAATTCAATCACAAATTAAGTCAATTGATAATTAAAAAACACAATAATTTATTTTTCAAAAAACATAGTGAGTTAAAAAGATCAATTACAAATTTTTATTTTTTTCAAAATACAATCTAATCATCATCAATAATTAAAAAATCAATTACAAATTAAGTCAATTGATAATTAAAAAACACAATAATTTATTTTTCAAAAACATAGTGAGTTAAAAAGATCAATTACAATTTTTTTTTTCAAAATACAATCTAATCATCATCAATAATTGGTACATTATGTGACTCTAATGAATACAATCCATTTTGTTTTTCAAAAAACACAGTGAGTTAAAAATCAAATTACAAATTAAATGAATTGATAGTTAAAAAAACACAATAATTTTTTTCAAAAAACACAGTGAGTTAAAAAAATCAATTACAAATTTTTTTTTGAAAATACAATCTAATCATTATCAATAATTGGTACTTTAAAAATCAAATCACAAAAAAACCAAATCAAATCACAAATATTTTTATGCTATCTAACTACAATCATATTTTTTTTAATAAATAATTGTAAAGAAGAACCATTAAAACAGTAAATAAAAAGATTAAATCACATTAAAAAAAAGAACCATTGAACTAACTACAATAGAATCACATTGAAAAAAAGAACCATTGAACAAACTACAATCACATCACATTTTTCTCATAATAAAAAAAAATAAATGAAAAAAAGAACCATTGACTAACTACAATTACATTAAAAAAAAAAAAAAGGACCATTGAACTAACTACAATTACATTTTTTTCTTTGTGAATGTTTATGTTTATCTAATTTCAATCATATTAAAAAATAAAATTAAAATAGCAAATAAAAAGATTAAATCATATTAAAAAAAAACCATTGAACTAACTACAACAATTACATTAAAAAAAGAGAACCATTGAACAAACTACAATCATATCACATTTTTCCCATAACAAAATAAATAAATGAAAAAAAAGAACTATTGAACTAACTACAATCACATTAAAAAAAAAAGAACCATTAAACTAATTATAATAACATTTTTGTCTTTGTGAGGGTTTATATTTATCTAACTTCAATCATATTAACAAATCAAATTATAATTTTTTTCGCTAGACAAATCACAAATATTTTTATGTACTATCTAACTACAATATTAAAACAATAAACAAAAGGAGAAGTCAAAAAGGAGAAAACAAAAAGGAGACTCACTGTTTGCATACGTGGTCACTGAAGTTGAAAGTGTAGAAGAAAGTGTGGAAGTGAGAAGTCAAGAAGGAGAAAGCGAGTCGGTTGTTGAATTCGAAAAGTTTGGGTATTTGTTGTACATCTAAAAAATAAAAAACTAACTAAAATATGAAAAGTTTGGGTATTTGAAAAGTTTGGGTATTTTTTTAATATGCAAATTATTTTTAAAATTTTTTTTATAAAAATAATTTAACAATCCCATCAATAACCATAGCGTATGGGAGAAGTTGAAAAGGGTGTAAGAGTAGGTATGAGAGAAGTCAATAAATGCTGAGGTTTTTTTTTTTTTTAAATCAAAAATTTAGAAAATTAAGATTGGTTTATAAAAATAATTTAACAATCCCATTAATAATCATAGTATATGGGAGAAGTTGAAAATGGTGTAATTTTGCTTGAATGAAAGCTATAGAGGATTTTTTTTAATTATTTAAAATCAAAAAATTAAAAATTTTAGTTTGAGTTATTGAAACTCCCACAAGACTTGTGGTTAGAAACCCCATTTTACTTATATAATATACACACACATATATATATATATATATATATGGATAGATTTAATAAGAAGTTATATTCGTTTTAGATATTTTTTTAATATACAAATTATTTTTTTTATTTTTTTATAAAAATAATTTAGCAATCCCATTAATAACCATAGTGTATGGGAGAAGTTAAAAATGGTGTAATTTTGCTTGAATGAAAGCTATAGAGGATTTTTTTAATTATTTAAAATCAAAAAATTAGAAATTTTAGTTTGAGATATTGAAGCTCCCACAAGACTTGTGGTTGGAAACCCCATTTTTACTTATATAATATATATATATATAGTATAGCGACCCCAGGTCTCTACTCGACTGTCATGGTATTCTGGATCCAAATCTTGTTGTTTGATACTGCCGGTTATGTCTTTCTTCCTTAGATCTCTTGAATTTGAGTTTTGGAATGACTTGAGCGTATTTGGAACAGGTTGGTTGCCTTTCAGTCTAGAATCTTGTTGCCCAGAATTTCGGTCTTCTGCTCGAGCGAAGTTTGCAACCTTTCAATATCGAGTGTCTCTGCAAAAGCGCTGCAATAGTGTTTTTCATGCTCGAGCGGCGTTTCTTACGCTCGAGCGTGTCTGAGCTCGAGCAGCCCTTTTGGCGCTCGAGCGACTGTCTGCAATCTGTGAAATACTGGACGGGTGGAATCCACGCTCGAGCGGTGCTCTTTGCGCTCGAGTGAGTTGTTGTTGCTATGTCTAACGCTTGAGCGTGAAACCCTCCGCTTGAGTGGGATTTGCGTATATCAGATCGTAAAAGCGACTTTTTACATAACTTTTTCATTTCCTTTTCATCCAAACCCTAAGTTGAGAGCTTCTCTCTCTAGAAATACTTTTTCTCTAGAAATACTCTCTCTCTCTCTCTCTCTCTCTCTCTCTATATTTGACCTAGATCTAGTGATCTTCTCACCCTCCTCCTATAGACAAAAAGATTGAGCTCTTCAAGATCTTCATTTCCATCCAAGAAGAAGTGGGATTTGACATTTTTGGAAGCTTCACCTTTGTCTAGCCCTTCTCCTTGGACTTCTACTTTGAGGTAGGGATATTCTTCAGTTATATATACAAGTTTTGCAAGATTGAATGCTGATTTTATACTTCTCTTGTATTATTTAGAAATTTTGGTTTTGATTAAAAAAAAAATGATGGAATTTCTCAAAGTAGAGTTTAAAAGCTCAAAGATTTTCATGTTGATCCTTAAGATTTTGTATCTATGATCTCATAAAGTAGATTTTGATGAACCCTCACCATGAAATGGGAGTTATTTTGGTTTTGATGTAAAACCCTAGAATTTGGGGATTTTTGAAAAAACATGAATTTGTCCATGAAAGCTTCTTCTCATTTGATCAAAGATGAAGGTGTGTAGATTTCATAATGTGGTTGTATAGAGGGGAAAATTGTTATTGTGTGTGAAAGACACTTGGGTTTTTTTTTTTTGCGAAATGACTTAAAGGGAAGAAATGAGAAATAGATGGATTGTTATTGTTGTAGAGATATTTTCAGAATAGTAATCATTGCATCATATTTCAATTGAATTATTATTATTATTGTGCACCTTGACATGTTTTGGAAGGCCAATTATTTTGAGAAAGATCATATGGTAATGAGAATTATGGAAATGTGAATGGGGTAAATACGTGGTAAGTCCGAATATGTGGTGTAGTTGAATTTGATAAGTTGGCCTGAGTGTCCTTGGTGAAAAACCAGAAAATCGCGCGGATAGGTGTCGAGCCTTCCAGTTAATACCGGTAAAAATGACAGTTTGGTAGTACTCGTAGAGTCTATTTGCAGACACCAGCCTAGGGATTACCAGTGTCGTATTTACCGCCCCTATTGATTAATTATTGGAAATTTTGGTAAAAATGTTGAGATTGCAAATAATTGTTGGAAAGATAGAAACTTTTAAATGTGTATGAAATGGACTTTCTTATAAGGATGCATGGCATGACATTAACAATTGCATTGTTTTAAAGGGTATGCATAACTATATATACTTTGTAAGAATTCTCTACTGGGCTTTGTGCTCACCCTTATGGGATTTGATGCAGGTAAAGATATGGTGATCCCGCCGAACTGAGGGCGTGGGTGTTTTTGAGAAGAGTGTATATCTCTTATATTTTGTGTAATTCTTTTTTAGCCAAGGGCTAATGTGTATAGGTTGCAGAAACCATTTTTTGTGTAACCAGGCTTATGCCTTGGAAGATGTAAGCCCTTAAGGGCATTGTATTGTTTTGAGAATGGATTCTTTACATGCTATAGATTTATATGTTTGTATTAATGAATGTATACCCGCATGTAAAACCTTTGTAAAGACTCATTAGTATTTATGTAAAGATGGGCAGATTATTGTTATTGTTGGGTTACCGTTGATTATTTATGGGTAGTTCATGTTGGATTATTTTGGGGCGTTACATATAGTATAGTGATCCAGGTTTTTCCCCGACTTTCATTGTGTCCGGACTCGGGTTTAGTGGTTTTACGTTGTTGTCTGTATCTTGTTTCCATCCTTTAATTCCTTGTATTTGAGTTTTGGGATATGTTGGGTGAGTTTGGAACAGGTTGGTTGTGAGTTGGTGCAAGAGGTTGCTGTCCAGGTTTTGGTCTCTTCGCTCGAGCGAGGCTTCTTGTGTTCGAGCGAGCACTCTTGTGCTCGAGTGTGCGTCTGCGTCTTTGTGTAGACTTGAAGGTTGGTATTCTTCGCTCGAGCGAGCCTTCTTGCACTCGAGAGAGCCTATGTTTTGTGTTCCTTTGCTCGAGCGAGCACTCTTGCACTCGAGCGTGCGTCTAGGAGAGTGGCAGACCTGAAGCTTAACATTGTTTGCTCGAGCGATGCTTCTTGTGCTCGAGCGAGGTTCTTTGTTGTGTCTAGTCCCTCGAGCGAGCCTCGCATATATCAGTTCGTAGCAGAGATGAAATACACCATTTTTTAACCTCTTTTTCTTCCAAAACCCTAAATCGACAGCCGTTCTCTCTAAAATACCCCTTCTCTCTACAAATACTCTTGATCTAGAGTTCTTCTACCCCATTTCCTTTGTAAGAAGGGTAGAGCATCGCGTGGGCTATCTTTTGATCCGAAAAAGTTTGGATTTGGAGCACTTTCAAGTTTCTCCTTCTTTTCCTTTGAGCTTCTCCATTTGAGGTAGGGATAATCTACTCATTACTATGAGCTTTAACATAAATATTGGTCATTTTGTATAAATGGTCAGTTTGGGTAAAGTTAGGGTTTGAGTTTGAAATTGTGAAAAAGGGGTTTTCTTATTTGGGCTCCTTATGTGTATGTAAGACCTTGGCAATGGGTTAATTGTGTATAATGGACGAAATTTGGCCCTGGGTGCACTATTTGAGAAAAGGGGGAAAAGTGCCCTAATTGAATTAAGGAAATTATTTGTACAATTATAAAATTGATGTGGAAATATGAAATTGGTTTGAGAATCATGAAATTGGAGGAAATTGTGATTAAATGGTGTAGTTGGATTGATGAATCACTCACATATGGAAAATGTGATAAATTATCTGTTGAGAAATTTATTTATCTGTCTAGATATATCTGTTTTGGGCTATCTGTAGAGGATGGCCATGAATGTTGTAGAAATTACATGATGATTAGGTGAATTGAAACTATCAATTGGATTATGTCATTGAATATGATGGTTGGATATAAACATTGAATATGTGATTTAATTGGTCATTGTATATGACAACGTGTTTAAATACATTGTATATGTATCTTGTTTGGGAGGAGATAGGGGATGTACTCCATTGTGTGGGAGGAGATAGGGATGGACTCCATGGATAATTAAGTTGGTCGGAGTGTCTAGGGTGAAAGTCCGGAAATCTTATTTATACTTGGGTGCCGGTTCCCTTCGAAGTAGTTTCGTAAAATGGCAAGAAAATGGAAGTGTTTGAATGATGTTTATGATTGAAGTGTTATTAATATGAGTTGTAGTCTTATCTTGAATTGCTTAGGTAATAATGATCTATGTTAATGAATTGGTTTGGATAAATAAATGGAAGTGGTTTGGAATATGGATGGGAATGTTGATTGGTTATGGAAAAGATGTACGTAGTTTGCATGTGTTAAACATTTATCAGATGCTAATCGTAGACACCCCATTTTTGACCGACCTTAAGACTCAGACGTCATCGATTGAGCGCTCGGTGATTGTGCATGTTGTGCTTGTTCTAAGGTTACGGAGTCTCGGCTGAGAGCCTTGTCTCCGGACTTTGGGACTCATTTGTCCTTTGCCTCGGTTTGCAAACCAGGTTCTGTTTTCTCTTTCCTGAATGGAGGGAGAGGTCTCGTAGACCATCTCTCAGTAGCCGTAGGCTATGTTTCGTGGTCGTAGGCCGCTTTTCCCATTTGGAGACTAGTTTTCGGTTTTCGAAGCCGTCGGCCGTGCGCCTCGGTTTGGGACCGCTTAACTTTCTCCGTTTGCTCCGGTTTTTGGTACACACCTTGTTTCCTCTCTCTAGAGGGACACTGTGGCCCGGGAGACCACCTTCGTGGTCGCACGCCACCTTCGATGCTTAACAGTCAGTTTTCGGGGCACTCGGCTGTGCGTTTTGGCTCCCAAACCCTCGTTTTGCATCCGTCTTAGTTTTTTTTTGGTGTGGACCCTATTTTCATTGTTTGGAAGGTGGTACAAGGGTGGGAGACCACCTCTTCTCCCGCCGGCCGATTTTCTTGTCAGGAAGCTGGTCTCCTTGGTTTTTAAGCCACTTTTTCAAGTCTCCCATACCACTACTTGCTTGCATTGAGTGTGGAGACCCTCCCTAGGGGGTGCCAACCACCTAAATGAGGTTAACCCTTTTGAACCTGGTCGGCTGACCAGGGCAAAGGGTCGGCCGACCACCTAAACTGGTTGGCCAGCTTCCTACTTTTTTGTCTCACTGAGTGTTAGCCAGCTATGCCAGCTGGAAGCCTTAGAAGTGATCCTTCATACACATGTATGGAGGATCTTTGAGCTTGGTTTTAAGCTTCTTAAGGAAGCTTTAGCCCCTCTCCTCTATAAAGGAAGAGGTTTTCTTCCATTGCAAGGGTTCATAAAATCTCAAAGGCTCATACACTATATCTCCCTCTTGTCTCTATATTTTGCCTTCAAAAGAGCTTGGTTCTTGGCCCTTTGCCTACCACCTCTTAACCAAACCCTTCCACCTTTGCTTGAAGCATCTTGGAGCTTATTTTCAGAGGCCAAGGAGCTGCTGTTTTGGTCCAGAAGCTGCTGGAGTCATTGGCTACAAGGGTAACACTCTTATTTTCTCTTTTGGTCCTTATCTTGCTTCATCTATTACCCTTATTTGAAAGCATATTTGGGCATTGTCATAAACTGAAAAAAGTCTTATTTTGAGCTCCTCTTGAAGTTTGTTTAAGGTTGTTTTTTCTGTTGGGGGTCATCTACCCCCTTGCATGCTTGTTTTCACCTTGTTTTGAGCCATGCATTTAGGCCTTTGAAGTGAGCTTTGTTTGGCCTTCTAGCCATTGAAATCCAGTGGATTTTCAATGGCTAGAATACTATTTTGAGCCCCAAAATCAAAGAGGGGTGACCCTCTCACCCCTTGTCTTGTTTACTAGCATTGTTGGCCTAACAAAGGGGCCTATATTTACACATTTCTTGAGCATGTTTCAGGCCATTTTTTGTGAGTTTTATGACCTTCATGACCTCTGTTCAGAGGTGGTTTTTCCATGTTAAGTGTACATCTTGCATGTGTAGAGTAACCCGCTTCATGGCCTTTCAAAGGAGCCTTCACTTGCATGCTTCCTAGCCCCCTTTCAGGCCCTTTTTGATGAGTTTTAGGGCCCTCATAACCTCTATCCAGAGGTGGTTTTTCCATTTTTGATGTCTATCTTGCATGTGTTGAACAACCCCTTGCATAGCCTTTCAAAGGAGCACCTCATTCTAGCATGTGTTGACTGAGTTCCAGTGGTTTTTTGGTCATATTTTGGCATTCCATATTTCTTTTTTTGGCTGGTTTGGTAGTCCTTTACATGCTTCATATAGTTGTAGTGTAAGTCATGGTTCACTAGCTTACATTGCATTCTATGTTGATCCTTGATTCTAGCACCTTTTGGCCATTCCTTAAACTGATTTTGTGCATATTTTGGACTTCCTTAGTTCTATTTTTGGGTCTCATGGTCGAATGATATTTGTTTTGCATGCTTGTAGTACAATGTCCATGCTTAGCTTTGAGTTTCGAGGTCTATTACATGCATATACTGAGGTGTTTTCATGTTTTGTGGCCATTGCACATCATATTTCAGAGCTTACATGTATGTCATATTCCCATGATTTTCACTCTTTAAATGCGTTTGAGAGTTATGCTTGAATGCCTCATTTACCAGCCATTGCATGAGCTTCATTTAAATGCATTCCGAGCCACCATCCCAACACATTTAGCCACTGATTTTGGTCTGCATAGGGACTATTTGGGATTGGTTTCATCATTTGAGCATTGTTTAGCATACCTATAGTGTAATCCATCCCACTACTTTCGGTATCCGGGTCATCTAGCATGCATTATATGAGGTGTTTGCATGTTTCGAGACCATCTTTTATGTCATTTCAGAGCTGGATCATGTGCCATTCTATGCCATATTTCATCCTTTGCCATGCTTTGTTAGAGTTGCATGTTGTGCCTTAGGATCGGTCCTTTGCATTCGTGCATGTTTGCATGTATTTCAGTTGTCTCGTTTTCATCATATGGCCACTGATTTGAGTGTGGTTGAGGTCCACTCATATTGGTTTAAGTCCACCTTGCATTGTGTATGCCATTTGGTTCATGTTGTTGCATGTTTGACCATCGCATTGTGTATGCTTTGATTATGCCTTTGTGTATGTCCACCTTCGTATGTGTGCATTGTGTATGCCGTATAGCTCATGTGCATTGTGTATGCCATTTTAGTCCATAGCATTACGTATGCTAGGTTGCATGTGTGCATATCATTCCTCGCATGCCAGCATGATTAGGTTGCATTGCATTTAGGGTGGCATGTTAGTCGCATTATATATGCCATCTCATTGCAATGTGTTTGGAGTAGGGTTAGTCCAAACACGGGAAACGAGGGGCATTTCGTACTCAAAGTGACAAAACGTGCTTCAATTTCTAGTCGCCAACACTTTTGATTATCCATGATAGAGTTGTTGGCTTTAGGTGTCCATTTGTGCATTCATTTCACATTGAGTCGTACAATTCGAATCCTCGGCCATCATACATCGAGATGCGTGATTGGTGGCACGAGGATCAAGGACTACACTCCCTAGAGCTCATGCAATGACGGGGAGAGTGGTCATGCATACATATGTTGAAAATACTTTGCCATGTCCCTTTCTTGCTCTCTGTTGTAGCAAACCGGAAACCAGCAGCAAAAAACTGGTCAAACAGCCTTCTGGAGCTTTGTACAGTATTTCGGGACCAATTGTAAACAGAGGCAAATCGGGGCATCGTGATGGATTTCCCGACAAGGCGACTCGAGCATGCATACATCCCTATCATTCAGAATAGAGCTAAGGCAGTTCGTTTTTGTTTAATTTGCATGCTAGCTTATTTATCTTAGTTAATTTGTTAATTAATTAGGTTTTTGTAATAATTAGCTGTGATTCGTTATTCATTCGGTTGTGTATTATTTATTCGGACCCTCCGAGGAGGGAAATGTTGTAATAAGCGTGCGTTTGTGTGATGTATGTCTTCCAACCCCACGTCTTTCTCCTTTTTATTTACCAGCTTATGATGGTTAGTTTTAGGGCACGTTTCAATTAGCATACTTATGCTCGCATGTTTGCATCCATTCATCTGTCTTGCTTGCACCGGGCTCGGTGCACCATACTAATTGCATTGTATTTCAATTACGAGTGGAATACGTGTATCATTTGTTGCATTTCATATGCCATCTTAGAATAGCCGAGCTTATCTTAGTTGCATACCTGTATGTGTTGCATTAGGCAACTCAGCATAGTTAGGATTCATGCATGATTTCTAATTAGCTTTTTTCTTTGGCTTGGAGTACTCGGTAAGTGTTTATGCTTTAGCATCCTTGCATGTGTGTGAGTGACTGCCATGATAGCATGCTTACCATGTGGCTATGTGCTTATGTGATATAACTGCTTGAATGCCTGTGGGTGGAGGTTGGATTATCTGAATTAGAACAATTCATTGATTGCAAGTTTTATGCCCACTAGATAGTGGCAAATCACCATGTTTTCTAAGCCCACTTGAGGGTGGCAAAATCCGCATTTTAGCCTACTTGCGAGTAGCAAACCGTTTTAAAAAACAAACATGAAATGTTTTGTTCCAACTCAGGCGATCCAGTCTATACTTGTATACTGTGCGCATCACATAGTAATTCTAGGCTAATAAACTGGAATAAGAGCACATGTGTTTTCAAAAACTCAATATCATGGTTAATAGAGGTCGATCTTTGATCAGGCGAGCGGGGGTGCTTACGAAGTGACCTTCCCTAATCGCACCCAAGTTCTCGAGTCGAGGCAACTTTGGTGATGACGGACATGTGGCCTTAGGCACTAGTCAGGGTTTTCTAAATTCTCCCAAAATAAAATATTTAGGTGGCGACTTTGTATCTGGCAAAGCAGTCCATGTTTGGCACTTCTTTCAAAAAAATTTGTTTTCAAAAATGATTTGCCGGATTTGGACTCTTTGATGATTCATCGGTCTTGCATTGCACTTTGTGAGATTAGATTCAGAACCGTGACATTGAGTCTGAACTGTAGTGAGCCCAATGAACAAAACGGGATTCCCTCCCGGGACGTTCGGGGATGTTCGGGGACGTCTACAGTTTCTGGCGACTCCGTTGGGGGGTTTGGAGAACTTGACTCGAACTCATGATATCTTGTTTTGACTACACTTATGTGTTTCTTTGCATTGCATTTGCATTGGTGCGCCTAGGACACCGTGTTTGCCATCTGTTATTCCTGAACGGTTTGCCGAAGGCTGCGTGCCATAAGGCTGACCGGTTATGGGCTCTGCCACAATGGGAACACAAACCCCATTTTTACCGGGGCACCCTTTTCGACCATTCGACCTAGTGCATATTCGGAATCCATAGTGACCATTCCAAGCTAGGACAGGTTGCTTACTCGATTGTAGGTTGTTTGAAACCGCTGCGTGCGTTGTAAAACCCTAACTCCTAACAAAATAGGACAAGGAAACCTTACCCCTCCATAGGGGTGTTTTGGCTCCTACTTGTTTGCTATGTGTTTTTAGAGTGCATCTTTACAGGAATGCATGTATCAGTTTACAAGTTTGGGTATCAGGCCTGCGGGCACCGGTTTAGTATTTTGGGAATCAGTTATCTACAGGTATCAGATTTAGTTTTAGGGGCAGTGATTTGGGAACAATGATCAGTATTTGAGAACAGTCTATTCAGCTTTTCAACTGTGTTTTGTGATGCCCAACTGTGTGTTGTGTGTTTATTTACACTGTTATATTGTTCGTTTGTCTGGTTGTTTATTTCCTTGTCATTATTTTATTTATCTTTTTGCTAGATAGTTTAGCCCAATTGCTTTAGACCAAGCAGATATTCCCCAAGCACTCTGGACTAGAGGTTGCTGACTCAATCGATATGAGGATCTGGTCGACGGACAACCAGTGTTTTGTTCCTTACCCCCGGTTATCAGACGGAGGTCGAGAAGACGCAGTGTATCCGAGCAGAGGTTGCCAGAACAGTGGTCTACCCCGTCAGTGGATAGTCAGGTTGAGGCTTCAATTTTTACCACAGAGATGGATACACCAGTTAGTCAGCTAGAACAACAGAACATAGTAGGGATGGAGGACATGGTGCGGCAACTTCAAGAAAGTATGAGAGCCATGTAGCAGGATGCTGTTCGTCGAGATGAATTTTCCAAACAACAGGCCGAGATCATGGCCCAGCAGGCGGAGTTAATTGCCAGGCTGCAACAACAAACCGAGGCATCTGCTTCATACCAAGCTCCTCCCCCACCAGGAGTTCCAACGCCCGGGAAGGCACCAAATGTTCAGGAAGATACGGTTATTCCGACAAGGCCGGCTCCACCTCCGATTCTACCTCAACTATCTAAGGCACCTACGCCTGTCAATCAATCGGACTCTCCCTTTGAGTTCGAGGTGGACCATACAGTGCTAAAGTTGAGCAAGCTTGAGAAGTTGTTCAAGAAATCCCAAGGGGGTAAAGTCCATCCCAGACATCGAGGACGGTTATACTGACGCGGCTGTGACGCTACTAGACCATTTCAAGATGCCCCAAATTGACCGCTTTGACGGATCCGGGGATCCCATGGTGCATCTTCAGTTGTTCTTAGACATACTAAGGCCGATGGGCCTCACCAGGTTACAGAAACTTTCATTATTCGGCCGAACCCTGTCGGGTGTGGCGGCCATCTGGTACGCAAAATTGGAAGATGATGTCAAGCAGAACTGGGATGAGATGGCCGAGGCTTTCATTGCACAGTACTCCTATAACATGCAAATCGAGATTATAACCCGTGATCTTGAGACAACAAGGCAGGAGCCTAAGGAGAGCTTCTCTGAATTTGTAGCTCATTGGAGGGCCAAGGCCTCAATGATGACCCTTAAGCCCACTGACAAAGATCAAATTCGGATGATTGTGCGCAATCTCCAGCCTAAGCTTATGCAGAAAATGATCGTACTTCCCTTCCCTACCTTTTCAGATCTGCATGAGATAGGAGTACAGATCGAGGATGCCTTGAAGCAGGGCTTGATTGATAATGACAGAGAGCAACCCAGAAGAATATTCAACCGCAACACCAATACAGGCACCAACAATGCCGCAAATGCTAGAGCTTCAGAAGTAAGCATGGTCACCACCACTCCCCCTTCAAAAACCCCGGCAGCTACACCATTCTCTGGTGTATCTGGGAGTAACACATAAACAACCAAATTCCAACCTTGAGGCCAAAGAACCTCCACTCCATTATATATGCCCCTGTCCAAAGCTCTGGGGGTATTAATCAGGAAAGGGCACTTGAAGCCCCTGGAGCTGAGGCCATTGCCAAATCCACTTCCTCCCTCTCATAACCTAGCGAAATATTGCGCATTCCACCAACAACGTGGTCATGATACCGACCATTGTTTTAGATTACGTCACGAGATTCAGGATCTCGTTGACAATAGGGTGATTGTGCCTCTAGAAAAACCCAACGTCACAACCAACCCCCTCCCACCACACAACCAAGCTCCACCTCCCAAATGGATCAACTTTATCTAGACTGGGGTCATGTCATACGACCCCAACATATATATCACCCCATCCCACCTATCCAAGCCGGAGGTGTTCCTTCCCGACAGTACTGACTTGTGCATGTTGGACATCTCCCGAACCTAACCCGAACCAACGGTGGTGGCTGTCGAAGACAGAATAGGGATGATTTCGGAAGAAAGTGGTATAGTGGATTCAGGGACTGAGGAATTGGGAAGCTTTGCTGAGGAGGTGTACAATCCGAGTGGCTATATTGCATCAGTGGGCCAGGCTAGGTCAAACTTTGAATTGCCAGTGGGGGCAGAGATTTGCATACTGTGGGGGGATGGATTTGATTAGAGCATAGATGGCTTAGCAGTTTTGGAAGGGGACATTGCTGACCTTCAGATTTTCAATGAACAAGACCCAGGAGATAGTGCAGTCAATTGGTTCAATTTTGAGGAGTTAGCAGAGGTCACAGGGTGGCTTGACGACCAACCAGATATTGTTGAAGAATCTCGGCTGGAAAAGGGCCCGTTAGAGGCAAGGACATCAATTGTGGCCGGAAGGGCCGGAAGTCAGAATGCATCACCGGAGAGCGCCGGTGCTAAGAATTTTGCTTGGGATCTGGGTATTTTGAATACAGGAATTATTGAACAGCCAGTTGTACTGACGCAGTTGGAACAGGAAAGGTTTGAGGATTCTAAGAGAATCAGGAAAACTAAAGCCCTTGAGGGGACTGAAAGTGTTGTGTGCACGAAGACAGAGAATGCTGTGAGCATGTGGATGGAAGGTATTGCGAGTACAAGGACAGTCATACCGGAGCCAAACAGGTGTTTGTCGGTTGCCAATGGAATGTGGTAGAAAGACAATGATCTATGTCTAGCCCATACATATAAGGATTAGGGGAGCAATCAACCGGATGATACCTGGTATATTGGTGAAGTCGACCATATGACTAGGAGTGAGCGGTATTTCAAGCCCCCACATCTAGATCAGCCAAAGGCGTTCGGGAAAGACAAGGAGGTGGAGAAACAGAAAGAGAAGCAACTTGAAGAAGAGGCCGTGCTAAAACAATTGAAAAAGATACAAGCAGACATCTCCATTTGGGGACTGCTTATGGCTTCACGTGTGCATAGACAGGCTGTTCTATCAGCTATGGACAACGCCAAACTCTCGATAGACACCACGCCTGAACAGCTGGTGGGATTGGTTTTTCTGGAAGGAGGTTCCCTGACGTTGACCTTTTCTGACAAAGAACTGCCGCCTGAGGGCGCGAATCATAAGAAACCGCTCTACATCTCTGTGGAGTGTAGAAGCAAATAGATACCGGTGGTTCTTGTCGACACGGGATCCGCTATTAATGTATGCCCGTCAAGGACGGCATATGCAATTGGGTTAAAGCCCACGAACTTTTTGCCAACTGCCCAGGTGATTCGGGCGTATGATAACACAAGCAAGGAGGTGATGGGGACTGTCAAAATTCAGACCCAGGTTGGTCCAGGACAACACGAGATTGAGTTTCATGTCCTGGACGTTTCCGCAACCTTTAACCTACTTTTGGGGCGACTGTGGTTACACCAGGTAAAGGCAGTCTCTTCTACCTTACACCAGATATTGAAATACCCCCACGGGAAGGGGGTGGCCATTGTTTTCGGGAATTTATCAATCCATCCACCGCTAGAAGTGTCTACACCAGTCTTGGAAATCGAGCACAGCACGGAAAATGTGTTCTTATCGGGGTTTACTCTGGCTGAGGCTCGAGTCGTGCAAAACATCTTGGCTATTGATGAGGGGGTGTATGTCAGCGCACAATCAATATACCTCATGAACAGGCTTCAACACATCCCCGGGATAGGATTGGGAAAGAGTGGCCAGAAGGGCCTCGTAGTATCGGCCGAAATGCCGCACAACCCGCATACCATTGGCTTGGGTTATCTGCCCACCAAAGAGGATTGGGTGAGGAAGGGTAAGAAGATAGCTGGAAGAGCCAGAGTGAAGCGGGCGAGGAAGCCTTTTGAGTTGATGCACCAACCCATCCAAGGTACCCTAAACGGACGCTTTGTCCGGGAAAGGGAGGACTTTCCATTTTGTGGCTTCCCAGAGCCATGGCTAAATGCGAAGAGGAAGCACGTGCCAGGTTTTGAGATCTTCTTTAACCTGCAGTTATCCGGGGATGATGTTGCCGAGGAGCAGACAGACCCATCAGCTGAGGTTGAGTAATTTAAAAATGTGGATTCCGAGAGCGCTGAAACTGAAATGGGGGTAGTGCTGGCTTGTCTACTTTCAGATCCTCCGATCTTATAGAAGTGCTTAGGGGATAACTTCTCAGTGTCCATGATTGGGAATGAAATGGCTGCGGGCTTACCGTCAAACATTTTGGATGCATCTATCGCACCCTCTCTCATCTGGTAGTACGAGGAGGGATTTTTGTCAAGTAGCACTGGGTCAGGTAGTGAGCCGGAGTCTGATTCCACCAAGTCTATAGAGTTGGAATCAGGTTCCAGCTTGACTGAGTCTGAGTTCGGTATTCCTAGGGGTGATAACCCGGATACCATAGTCCTGTCTAGGTCGTCTTTTTCTTTTTCTTTTGAGTCTGTTGTAACAGAAGAATCAGACGATTTGGAAATACTTAATGAGAATGAAATGGATGTGGTTTCTAAGTACTTTTCTCTACCCTTGATTTATTGTATTAATCAGGACTTTCAAAATTTTGATGAAAATGATGAGGAAGAAATTCCTCCGGTTTTGCAATGCTTAATTGATCAAGAGCAGGAAAGATTTGTTAAACCTTTAGTTGATGAAATCACTACTATTAATGTTGGTACTGAGGAGGACCCGCGGCTGGTCCAGATCGGGTCCATGTTGTCTTCGGAGGAACACGAGCGCTTAGTCGCTTTATTAAAAGATTTCAAAGACGTTTTCGCGTGGTCCTACGAAGACATGCCTAGAATCGATCCTGAGATTGTACAGTACCGGATCCCTCTTGACCCCGAGGACCGACCCGTTAAACAGAAACTCAGAAGGATCTGCCCAGACTGGGCCCTTAAGATTAAAGAAGAGGTCACCAAGTAAATTGATGCAAGGTTCCTGTTGGTATCCGAATACTCGACTTGGTTGACCAACATTGTTCCGGTGCTGAAGAAGGATGGCAGGATCCGGGTATGCGTGGATTTCAGGAATTTGAACAAAGCCAGTCCGAAGGACGACTTTCCCTTGTCGCATATTGATGAGTTAGTGGACATCACAGTGGGGCATGCTTTGCTTTCGTTCATGGATGGATTCTCAGGCTATAATCAAATAGTGATGGCACCTGAAGACCGGGAGAAAACTGCTTTCACCACCCCGTGGGGGACTTACTGTTACAGGGTGATGCCATTTGGGTTGAAGAACGCTGGAGCTACGTATCAACGAGCCGCGACCACAATATTGCATGACATGATCTACAAAGAGGTTGAGGTGTACGTGGATGACATGATTGTCAAGTCCAAAGAAAGAGAGGGCCGTTACACTGCCTTGCAAAAGTTCTTCCAAAGGATCAGAGAATTTCGGTTGTGGCTGAATCCTCAGAAGTGTGCGTTTGGTGTTACAGCAGGGAAAATACTGGGGTTCTTGATTACACAGAGAGGTATTGAAGTCGACTCTTCCAAAATCAAGGCCATCTTAGAAATGCCACCACCAAGGACTGAAAAGAAGGTGCGAGGCTTTCTGGGTAAAGTGCAATTCATAAGACAATTCATCTCAAAATTAACCTTGACTTGTGAACCACTTTTTGGTCTCCTGAAGAAAGGAAAGAAGTTCCAATGGGACAGCCGATGCCAAGCTGCTTTTGAACAGATCAAGGAATACTTACAGAATCCACCCGTGTTGTCACCGCCTGAGCTGGGGAAACCGTTGATTTTGTATCTTTGAGTGACTGAAACCATGATGGGCTGCATGCTTGCGCAGGAATCAGAGGATAAGATAGAGAGGGCTATCTACTATTTGAGCAAGAAGATGTTGGAGTATGAAACTTGCTACACATCGTTGAAAAAGGCTTGCTTAGCCTTGGTATGGACTACCAGGAAGCTGCAGCACTACTAGTTAGCTCACTCTGTAATGTTGGTTTCAAGATTAGATCCCATCAAATATCTCTTCGAGAAACCAGCACTTACGGGTAGGCTAGCTCGTTGGTTGCTATTGCTTTCCGAATTCGATCTGAAATATGTGACGCGCAAGTCAGTCAAGGGAAGAGCGGTAGCAGAGTTCTTAGCCGATCATCCAGTGGAAGGAGGTGAAGCAGTTGAGTACTTATTCCCAGATGAGGCCATTTTGCATATCGACGATGAGTTTTGGACGATGTATTTTGACGGAGCATCAAACCAGTACGGGTATGGGATAGAGGTGTTGCTGATAGCACCCGACAAGTCCCGTATCCCTCTAGCATTTAAACTGTGGTTCAAAGTCTCAAACAACGAAGCAGAATATGAAGCATGCATTGCTGGTTTAGAAGCCGCCCTAGAACTAGAGGCAAAACGGTTGGACGTCACCGGGGACTCGAACCTTGTTGTATCTCAAGCAAAAGGAGATTGGAAAGTTAAAGAAGAAAAAATGATAATGTATCACCAGACCTTGGACTTGTTAATTCCTCGGTTTGAGAAACTAAACTTTGCTCATCTATTAAGAGAGAACAATAGGTTCATAGATGCATTAGCAACTCTATCTTCCAAGATAGACATCCCTTTTGGAGTCTGGATGCGTCCGATCATCATTGACCAGAAATTTGTGCCAGCCTATGAGTCGATTGCTGCCATAGAAGAAGTCCAAGATGAGAACCCCTAGTATTACGATGTCTGGAACTTCTTGGAAAAAGAAGCGTATCCACCAGGGGCAAATGCCAAGGATAAAAGAGCAATAAGAAGAATGGCTGCTTAGTTCATCATCTACGGGGGTAAATTGTATAAGAGAGGTCATCTGGGAATGCATAAGTTGTGCGTTGATGCTGAAGAATCGAAGAGCCTGATGGAGGCCATCCGTGGAGGAGAAGGTGGAGCGCATATGAACGGGGTAATGTTAGCTCGAAAAATCCTCAGACAGGGTTACTACTGGTCCACCATGGAGGAGGATTGTATTGGCTTTGTTTGGCGATGCCACAAATGTCAGATCCATGCAAACCGCATGAACATCCCGCCGTCGAAGCTATATAATATGACTTCGCCATGGCCATTTTCAGTTTGGGGAATTGATGTGATCGAGGCTGTCACTCTGAAGGGGTCTAATGGGCATGAGTTTATTCTGGTCGTGATAGACTATTTCACAAAGTGGGTTGAGGTCTAATCCTATGCGGTGTTGAAGGCTTCACATGTTGTAAAATTCATCAGAAACAACATCATCTGTCGCTATGGGGTCCCGAACGAGATCATTTCAGATAACGGTTCCCACTTCAAGAAGGAAGTGATTGATTTGTTGGAAAAATACAACGTGGCTTTTCATAAGTCATCTACATATCGGCCACAGACCAACGGAGCAGTTGAGGCCGCCAACAAGAACATCAAACACATTTTGCAGAAGATGGTGGAAACCAACTGGGACTGGCCAGATAAGTTGCCATTTGCTCTGTGGGGCTACCAGACTTCAATTAGAACATCTATTGGAGTGACTCCATATTCATTGGTTTATGGGATGGAGGCCGTTCTACCTATCAAAATTGAGGTTCCGTCATTGAGAGTGCCGGCTGAGTGTCAGATAGCCAAAGTAGATTAGCAGCAAAGCAGATTTGAAGAACTCATGCTCTTTGATGAAAGAAGACTGAAAGCATTGTACCATGTTCAAGGTTATCAGCGCAGAATTGCCAGGGCTTTTAACAAGAAGGTTAAGTCCCGGAATCTGAAAGAAGGAGATTTGGTGCTCAAAGACAACTGAGCTCCCATCCATGACCCTAGAGGCAAGTTCAGACCCAATTGGACTAGTCCCTACATCATTAAGTCTACTTGGTTAGGTGGAGCTGTCGTTCTGATGGACCTAGATGGCCTAGAGTTCTCACAGCTGATCAACATAGACAAGTTGAAAAATTATTACCCCTGAGAGGCTCGCTAGGCCGAAAACCCAAAAGGGCGACCTAGGCAAAAGTTAGAGCATGAAAAATTTGAAATTATAAAAACTGAGCTTGCAAGGTTAAAAACCCGCAAAGGGCAGCCTCGGCAAAAGTTAGAGCGTAAAAGGAGAGTGAAAATACTCAAGTGAACTCGAGATCGAACTACGTAAGGCTTGATTCCCATCTTTGGGATACGTAGGCAACTTCATCCTGAAGTTCAGCCATAAACTTTTCCTCGATCAACTTTGTCCATTTAATCATCTCGGTCATCTTTGTCTATTCAGCATTCAAGAGCTTTGGTTGTGATCTCCGGTACAATGCTATTCAGACTAGGGGCAACTTTCCAGTTGTTGGGGATCCGGGGTTGTGCATCTCAGTGACAGATCTTAGGGGTGTCCAGTTCTGATCCATGTCGAAAATGGTTTTGAAAAGTTTTAATAAAAATTGATTTTGTTCAAATTAATCTTTTTATAACTTAGACCATTTTTGGACCAAAGCGGAAAATTTTTAGTACCCACAACCTTCAATTTTATTGATTTCAATACGGAGTCCTCCTGCTCTTGCATTCAAATTGAAGTTGCTTTTGGTTACATTCATAAAGAAAACTTGAAAGTACTGATAATGCAATAAATCTAGGGCATAGCTAAGTCAGGTGTTCTTTTGCCCCCTCCTAGAGCTGGTCGAAGCCTCTGATGCCAAGCTGGGCCTAATCTGTGCCTCTTCATTAAGCCAATCTACGCACTCGTCAGACAAAGTGCAACTGAAAGTGGGAGCGGGGGCCAGGAGTTCTCTCGTCCTCCATGCCGTGGTATACCGAGCTAGTTGTGCGCCTAGGACAGAGAATGCAGTAGGGTACTCTATCCCCTCTGGCGGGCAAGTTTGATCATGGCCGAACTGGTGCTGGAACCGGAAAGGAAAGTAGAACACACAATGTGTCAGGCTGATCAACTGAATCCCGGGCTGGCGAGACATACTGTAGCTCATCGCCGGTAGATTGAGCCAAGGACAGCGCCAAGCAATGCGGTCTGCAGACAAATTGCACATCCAATCAAACCACCATCCCTCATCTAGGGAATCGACTAGACAATGTCGAAAGAAGTAGTCGCAAACTAAGTATGCTGGGCAAGAGTCCACAACCTGCAACTTATCCATTAACCACACTTGGGGAGGGATGAAAAATGAGAGATTAAAGAATAGAGGGATGCACGATGAGAGAAAAGTGGGAAAAGCGCTTTGTGAGAAAAACCGAGCTTAAGGGCTGAGTGATGTGAGCAACATATATGTGAGATAGGGTGGGAAACATTACCTGCAGCAGTAGTGGACTCCCCGAGAATCTGGTCGTCTCCCGACGGTGGAAAGCATCCAAGCCCATCAATGTTTCAGCCAATGTCATGACAATGCAACTCTTACCCTCTTTCAAGCTTTGGGCAACCTCGATCAATCGGACACTAGATCCTCCAGAGCCTGAGGCAAGCAAAAATTGTGATAGCATGCACAAGCAAAGGGCATGACGCCGAAAACCTTGCCAATGATGGTCGCCGTGGTCACCGGCGTCAGAAAAAGCGATGAATCAAGCCGAGAATGTCCAATTCTCCATTACAGATCAAAAACCGAGCGTCATGCATAGTAAGCCCACACATCCGTTCTAAAGCTTGGGCGTGGCCGAAGCGAAACTGGGGTAAAATTTCTTCGCTGCACTCAGATTCCATCGCAGCTTGGAAATCTTCGAAGGTAGGACATACCTCTTGCTCACCGAAGCTAAAAACATGTGCTACCGGATTCCAAAACCTCGCCGCGGCATGGAGGAATGGAAGATGTAGCGGAGTGCAGCTCAACGTGAATAGTGCATTCAAGCCGAAGCCCTAGAAGTTCAACTTTTCCGAGCTGTCTAAAGTAGCAATCCAAGCTGCGAGATTTTTGATGAGGAATGCCTCCATTTTGATGCAAAACTGAGATGAAATGAAGGAACCACGAAGCTGGAACTTTTATAGAGGATAAGGCGCTGTTTGGGGACACGTGTCAAAAATCTGGTGGTCGCCAAACCAGGTGGTCAGCCGACCACCCCTTTGGTCTCCAAGGCAGAAAACTAGTCGGCTAGCTCTCGCTGGTGGTCGGCCATGGAGAGGGTTTGGTTTTTGGTTTTTCCCTAGTCTCTAGAAGGGAGCTCCTAGCATTTCCACGTGTCGGGAGTGTTGAAGATCCGCGTTTCCCTCTATTTCAGACGCATTCCATCGTCCATTTTCTCCGAAATGCATTTGCTTATCGAGTTGTTGTTAAGTCTTGCTTATCGAGTTGTTTGTTTTGCTTATCGAGTTGATGAGTTTGTCCGTTGAATTGTTGTTTGTTTATCAAACATTTTCGTGTTTTGTTTATCGAGTTGTAAACTTGCTAAGGTTTTGTTGTTTCTTAGTAAGTTGAGTTGTTTAGTTTGTTGTTGCGTCAGTTCACTACCTGACTTGGTAATGTACAATGCTCAATTTTCATTCAATCTCATTTTTGTGCAAAATGATGCGATGCGATGCGATGCTAAGAATATAAAATACAACACTTTTTCAAAAAGCTGTTTTCATTCCATCATGCTTCCTTTGTTATAACATTTTACAACAAGGGTACACGTTTTTACAGAAAATAAAACCGCCTAAGAATGTACAATGTGCTACAACTACTAGTAAAAAAGGCAAATAAAGCAGGAACATCTGCATCAGTGCTCTCAAGTGCAAGAATAAGAGGCCCTCTTCGTCCTCTTCGGCTGAGAAGTCCCTGCACCATCTCCACCAGCACCATCATCTGAATCGGAGCTACTATCCTCGGAACCCTCCTCAGCATCACCTTAGGCTTTGAACTAGCCTCATGCTAGGGAGCCACTTACTTGTTGGGTGTGTAATTAGCCGGGTCATTTCAGCCGTTTCTGTAATCAGCCAGGGGCTACTTTGGGGGTTTTACAACCTAGTCGAGTCCAGCCTTATTTGACTGGACAGGGGCAGTACCGTTTTGGGGAACAAACAGGCCAAATTTCGAGGGCCTCAGGAGAGTCGAGTTCCCAAGCCCCAGTTGGGGAAGTCTGCAGTTGTTCCAGGAGTCTGTGAGTGGCGCTCGAGTAGGGGTTTCTACGCTCGAGCGGGGCGACTGGTATAAGGTTTCGAGATTCAGCTTTTTGGCTCACTTTTCCACACCCGTTTCTCTCTATTACTTTTCCAAAAAAAAGCCATTTGAGAGCTTCTCTCTCTAAAACCATAACTTCTCTTTAAGTATTGATCTAGCTAGGGTGTTTTCCTCACCTTTGGTCTTTACAAAAGTTGGGTTGATCGTCGAGGGCTTTACTTTGATCCGAAAATTTCGAGTTTTGGAGCACGTTGAGTTTCGTCATCTTCTTTCCTTGAGCTCCAACTTTGAGGTAGGGATTCCTACTCACTATTATGGTCTTTGACATAGATTATTGGTAGTTTTGATAAAGTGTTAAAGTTGGTTGATTTTGGGACTTAGGGTTTCAAAATGGTATAAAAGAGGGTTTGTTATTTTGATTCTTAAACATGTACTTTGGGTCTCAAAATGATGAATTGGGTGTTGGTTGTTGATATTTGAACCTATGGTTAATATTGAGAGTTGAGGGAGAAAGCCCTAATTTGTGTATTTATTAATTGGCATAATTAAATTTGGGAAAGTTATGGATTTGTGAAATTGAAGTGAATATAATGAAATTGGCTCGTTATTGGGTGGAGTAGTGGAGTTGAATTTATTTATCACTCACTTTTGAAATGTTGATAATTTTACCTGTTGGAGCATTATTATCTGTTTAGAAATAATTGCTTGGACTACCGGTGGAGGGTAGTTTTGATTGTTGTAGACAATGCATGAGGATTAGGCAAACTAAAACTAATCGAATGGACGTGTCATAGAGTATGACTGTTGAATGAATACATTAACTTTGTGTATTGATTGATTATGTATACTACCAATGTGTATATATATATATGTTGTTTTGTGTGGGTGGTTTATTGGAAGAAAGGGGCTGGACCTCTAAACCGAAAATTGATACAGCTCATATGCTTATCTATTGAATTGTTGATATAGCTCATATGCTTATCTATTGAATTGTTGATATAGCTCATATGCTTATCTGTTGAATTGTTGATATAGTTCATATGCTTATCTGTTGATTTGTTGGTATAGCTCATACGCATATTTAATGGGAAATGGAAAATGTTTAACATGAGTTACTGTCTCATCTAAGTTGTTGGCTAGGTTCTGAGCCGTAGTTGAATTGTGAATTGGATAAGAAATGGAAAATAAAATGACACAGGAATGCAGTGGTCATGTAGTGAAAGTGGTGTATGAAATGGTTTATGTGAGTTAAACCCTTATCAATTGCTAAAGTCTTAGTTATTGCTCATATTGCGTTTAGCATATCTCTACTGGGCGTTGGCTCACCCTATATGGGACATCATTTTAAGGTGCAGGGAGCATGCCACCTCCAAGGGCATAGCTTGGACGGAGATGTGATTTGAAGACTCTTTTTGGTTCTTTTGTTTGTATTGCATGTATACCAAGCCTTGGGCTTTCCTTGTATAGAGTTAGTACTCTTCTTTTTGTAACCAAGTGTTGACTTGGAAAGCTGTAAGCTCTTACGGCATTTGCTTTTATTGTTAACATGTAATATTGTTGTAAGGACTACTCTAATGAATGGAAATGTGTTGATTTCTCTTATATCATTGCATGTCTAGAATGATGGGTTTTGTGTATTATTTTGAGGGCGTGAAAACTTGGTATCAGAGCGTACCGGGTTCGAATACTTTGGGTATGTGAGAAGTGATTAGTATCACAATGGGTTTGTCTTGCTTGGTTAAAGACTTAGATGTAGTGTTATGTGATTATGTGATAACATGTTTATGTGACTACGTGCGTAAATTATTTTGCGAAATTTTATTTCAAATTTTTTTTTAATTTAAAAGTATTTTGATGTGTTGTGTTTAGGTTATAGCTTATAGCTTATAGCTTTGTGGAAGTTTAAATCATTCTATTCTTTGGGGTGAGATACTTTAAGAATAAGCTGGAAATCAGCTTAAGTTGAAAGTTATAAGTTATAAGCTGTTTAGACATAAGCTATAAGCACTTTTCCATAGCTCTACCAAACAGGGCTTACTTGTGTATGGGATTTAATTTCTAGGATGTTGATTGGATCCTTAGGTTTCTGGGAGTCTTGTTGGAAGAGCACTTGATCAATGTTGTTTCTAACCGGAACTCTAGTAACGCCTTGGGACTATCATCATCTGGAAATGAAATTCGTAAGTGTTTATGTGTTTATGTGCTTATGTGGAATGAATTACAGCTGTCCATCGTGTTGGGATGCTAGTGAAATAGTTTTGGCACCCTTGTTGTTGTGCTAATACCTTTGTTGCTTTTACTAGGATGCCTAGACGAGGGAGTTTTGATTTCCCTCTTTCCACACGGGAAGGATTGCGGAAACAGTTTGTGGAGTTACGCCAAGGTACTACACCTTTGGTGCAGTTTGAAGCATGGTTCGCGAATCTATCAAGGTTTGCCCCAGAATTGGTGGAGACGGAGGAATTACGTTGTTCAGAGTTTGAGAGTAGGCTGTGTGATAGCATCCGGGAAAGGATCGCGGGGTCTTGGCATAGGAGTTACAGTGTGCTGGTTAGGGCTGCGACTCATGTTGAAGCAGCGGTGCTAGCTATGGGACAAAATAGAGAAGAGCCTATGGTGATAGGTATTGGCCGGGTTAGGGATGAAGCCATTGCGGAGACTCCTGCAGTTTATAGGTACTCTAGGCTTGGTAAGAGGTGGAGGCGAAAATATGCTCAGTCCCAGGTTAAGTCCTTTTCTTCGTCAGGGATTTCGGACTCTTTTGTTGGGAGGTCCAGAGAGGGTCGGGCATCAAACCAGCCTCAAAATAGGGAGTTTGTTAGTTGTTTCAAATGTGGTCAGCTGGGCCACAAGTATTCGGTTTGCCCACAGAGGAAGAGGGCAGGGTTGGCAGTCTGATTAGTAGTTGCACCACCTGAATCTTTTAGCCAGCCAGGTTTTGGACTGATCGAATGCCCAGTGGGGAAGTAGCTGTTGGGGCCTCTATCAGCTCAGGCTTTGAACCAGCCTCATGCTAGGGAACCGCTTACTTGTTGGGTGTGTGTCAGTAGGTCATTTACCGTTTAAGTACTTTCCAGGGGCTACTTTGGGGGTTTTACAACCTAGTCGGGTCCAGCCTTATTTGACTGGAGAGGGGCAGTACCATTTTGGGGAACAAACAGGCCAGATTTTGAGGGCCTTAGTTGGGGAAGTCCGCAGTTGTTCCAGGTGTAGCCGGCTGGGGCACATCAGTAGTTCTTGTCCGGGGTTTGTAAGCTCATAGGTTATCTTGGGTTGGAGATGACCAACTTTCGCGGTCCAGCGAGGGACGGTAGTGGTGGTAATACCAATAGGGTGGTTTTGTTTTGACTAATCCGTTTTGTAATCGGTGAATTATCGTTTTGTAATCATTGGATTCTGTTGTGTAACCAATGTATTTTGGAAATGTTGGAACATCAAGGTTGTTTGTTTCTATATATATATATATATATGTTTATATAGCTATGTGTGCCAGTGCTTATCTGTTTCCCTGAAATGGGCAGATTAGAGCATGTAGTGACTCTAAAAGTTTTATTGACGTAATAGGTTGTTGTGAGACCATAGAATTCTTGGTAATAATGCATTCATATGCGTGTGATATAGTTTGGGGAAAAATGAGGGCTGATGAGCTATGTTTTCAAATTTGAAAGCACTACTGAGGGATGCGTATCTCGATCAGGATTACTAGAAGGCGAGAACAGTATACTTGCCGGGTGTTCAAATTTCATTAGTGTCATCTAATCAATCTTATGTACATGAAAGTGATGTTGATCTACTGTTGTGGGAACTCCTCGAGGGAATGGGAAGTGTGCGATTAATACTAGGTGTAGTATGTATTTAACATGGTATCTTACGAGGGCATAGCGCATAATCTTGTTAGGATTAGACTTGTACCTTCGTGGTGGGTAGCGTTGCCGAATTGGCATATGTATTGGTCGGTTGTTTCGATTGAGGAAGTGTTAGTCCCTATATGAGGGTATGGTTGTTGGCATCGGGGAGTGATGTGTCGTAAATAGCTGGTGCTATATCTCGAGTAGTAGTATGTAGATGTTTCCTAAGTTTTTGGGCTCCTTTATTATGGTCGAATGTGATAGGTTTGTACTTTAACACTAGTTAGGTCGGGAGATGCTATCGTAAGGGTTGATTGGGTGTACAGCCCGTAGTTAGGGTGTGACCCGTGGATGGAGTCACAGTGGTATGGTGTTTGCGGATAGAGATGTGGGTTAATAGTGAGGAGGGTGAGGACCTTTACTCTGCTGGATAGTTAGGATGGTGAGTCTTTGAAAGCCTTGTCGGCGTCATGCTTTGGTGTCGGGGTTTGGTGCAAGACAGTTGTTCGGTTGTAGTAATGGCGGATGGTTGGGCACGTAGACCTAGTGTCTTGGTTGTACTCTTGAAATGAGCGACAAATAGAATGAGGAATAAAGTGTGGACCCTATAGGTCATTGTCGGATGAAGATGCTGTGATTGATTGTGTTCGGTACGAACGGTTGATGGGTAATGTTAAATGTTGTGTCGTAGCAAACCCTGTCAGTTAACTCAGTACGAGGGAAGGGGTAAGCAAATTATGTTACTTCGAGTTCAATCGAGGTGGTGGGTGAAATCTCTAAGTGAAGAAGTTTTGCATAGTACGATGCGTATTAATGTGTGGTTTGTATGTTATTAGTAGATGATGTGTAGAAGGGGATTAATCTTAGGGGATCCTTGGCGGATACCTTGGTAAGGCTATAATATGGTTACTGATGGAAGTGTGGCTTGAAGTTTGAAATTTGGTTTGGGGTTTGGTAAAGCTAGGTCACTTTGGCATAAGTGTTCGTCGTTCAGTTTGGATAGTGGTAATACGAGTAAGGGGGGTGAAAGTGTGTGGAGTAAGTGTGGCATACTGTTAGAGTCGTTTCGACTTATTCAGTCTTGTCTGTGTGGTGTAAGGCATGGGGTGTATAAAGTTATCCTTTATGTTGTTGCGTTGTTGGGAACTTCAAAAGTTTAGGAGTCCCTATTGTGGTAGTACTTTTTGGGAATTGTGTCTTTACTGTGAGTATGGCGGATTTTGTGAGTGATTACGTTGCGAGTCACTTGAGGGAAATTGAGTACTCTTTGTGAACTAAAATGATTTTGAATCGAAATGTGGGTTTGCGATCCTTACTTTCGGAAAATAATTTGAGGAAAATCTCTGAGTTCGGCTGTGGCCAGTTGTGTGTCTGGGGCAAGACCTTGAAATTTTTTTTTTTTTTGGGTATTAATGTGCTGTAATGTGGTTCCTTACCCTTGCTTAGTCTTGCGTTCCTGTTTTGTGGAAGTCGACTAGAAACTTCGTGTACAAACGTTTCTCATGTTTCCTGTGTTGGGGTGGTGAGTACTAAATACTGATGTAAGTATTGTCGGTAATCGAGACGCAGTGGAGGTCTCAGAACATTGTAGTGGTTGCGTGTGGCTTACTATTATCATTGTTATCGGGTCTTGGGGAAACGGGACCCTTTCATTAATAGAGGTGTTCTGGGAACATAACGGGGTTGGGAAGACCACTTGGGTGAGTAAATTTTAGATCCGAGAGAAATATCTAGATCTATTTGTGGATGCTTGAGCATGTGTTGTATATTGTTGAACTTTAAGAGCATTGAATGTGTCTGAAGTTGAAAAACATTGCATTTATTTATTTTTTTTGGTTCACGGAAGTACTTTGAAACTTGCCGTGAAATGAAAGTTTAATGTAACATTGCATATGTTGAATGTATTATAGAACTAGAGAATATATCATGAACATTGACTATGATATGAACTTGTGGACCACATATTTTGGGAATTCTTAGATTTGAAGAAATACATGTTATAGCAGATGTTGTAAATTGCTTCTTGAATAGAGATAAAGGGGCCAGTGATGGGTTAGGTTGTTGAACATTGAATTGTAATATTGTTGAGAAATTTCAATGGGAAGTCTTTAGCAAACAAAATAGTAGGTGGTCAAGTGTTTTGAGTAACACCGTGTTTATGAAAAATGTTTACAAAACTTTTAAACTTCGCATGGAAAGTGCAAGATTTATTTCGGAATACTAACATTGAAAATTTAAACACCATTGAGAAATGTCTCATGAACCAGAAAATGATTTTCTTTTATCTATGCAAACGATTTACTTTGGTCGTGTTGTTGGGAATTATGCATGTTGAGTAGTGACTTAGCTTGGGGTGCTAGTCGGTTGTTGGTGAATTGTTTCGGGGAAGGTTTGGTTTTGTTAAGGCCTTCGTGCCTATAGGGTTGTCGTTTAGAACGTGTTCCCTTGGTTAGTCTCTTCCTTGGTAAGAATAAATTGAAGGTTTGTTGTGAGAGTAATTTCTTTCCTTGGAGCTCGGGTGTTAAGTGCTCTGTGATCCATTGGTCTTGTGTCTTGGCGTTTCCATAATTTCGGGGACGAAATTCTTTAAGGGGGAGAGGTTATAGCGATCCCGGTTTCCCCTTTTCTTTATTTGTCGTATCCGGACTCGGTTCCGCGGAGTTGGTTATTGTTTATACCTCGTTTGCATCCTTTACTCTTTGCATTTGAGCCTTGGGTTGTGTTGGGAAGGTTTGAAACAGGTTGATTGAGCTTAGAGACCAAAAACAGCTATCCAGATTTTGGCCTCTCTGCTCGAGCGGGGGTTTGGACGCTCGAGCGGGGAAAACAACCATCCAGTATTTCCTGTGTAGTATTGGACGCTCGAGCGGGGGATTGGCTGCTCGAGCGGGAGTTTGTGAGTGCCGCTCGAGCGGAGAAGTTAGACGCTTGAGCGGGGACTTGTCTGCAAAAGTTCTGGGAGTGTGCATCCGCCGCTCGAGCGGGGAATTGGCCGCTCGAGCAGGAGTCTGTGAGTGGCGCTCGAGTGGGGGTTTCCATGCTCGAGCAGGGCGACTGGTATAAGGTTTCGAGATTCAGCTTTTTGGCTCACTTTTTCACACCCGTTTCTCTCTCTTACTTTTCCAAAAAAAAGCCATTTGAGAGCTTCTCTCTCGAAAACCATAACTTCTCTCTAAGTATTGATCTAGCTAGGTTGTTTTCCTCACCTTTGGTCTTTACAAAAGTTGGGTTGATCGTCGAGGGCTTTGCTTTGATTCGAAAATTTCGAGTTTTGGAGCACGTTGAGTTTCATCATCTTCTTTCCTTGAGCTCCAAATTTGAGGTAGGGATTCCTACTCACTATTATGGTCTTTGACATAGATTATTGGTAGTTTTGATAAAGTGTTGAAGTTGGTTGATTTTGGGACTTAGGGTTTCAAAATGGTATAAAAGAGGGTTTGTTATTTTGATTCTTAAACATGTACTTTGGGTCTCAAAATGATGAATTAGGTGTTGGTTGTTGATAGTTGAACCTATGGTTAATATTGAGAGTTGGGGGAGAAAGCCCTAATTTGTGTATTTATTAATTGGCATAATTAAATTTGGGAAAGTTATGGATTTGTGAAATTGAAGTGAATATAATGAAATTAGCTCGTTATTGGGTGGACTAGTGGAGTTGAATTTATTTATCGCTCACTTTTGAAATGTTGACAATTTTACCTGTTGGAGCATTATTATCTGTTTAGAAATAATTGCTTGGACTACCGGTGGAGGGTAGTTTTGATTGTTGTAGACAATGCATGAGGATTATGCAAACTAAAACTAATCGAATGGACGTGTCATAGAGTATCACTATTGAATGAATACATTAACTTTATGTATTGATTGATTATGTATACTACCAATGTGTATATATATATGTTGTTTTGTGTGGGCGGTTTATTGGAAGAAAGGGGCTGGACCTCTAAACCAACGGTTTATTGGAAGAAAGGGGCTGGACCTCTAAACTGAACGGTTTATTGGAAGAAAGGGGCTGGACCTCTAAACCGGAAATTGATACAGCTCATATGCTTATTTATTGAAGTGTTGATACAACTCATATGCTTATCTATTGAATTGTTGATATAGCTCATATGCTTATCTATTGAATTGTTGATATAGCTCATATGCTTATCTATTGAATTGTTGATATAGCTCATATGCTTATCTGTTGATTTGTTGGTATAGCTCAGACGCATATTTAATGGGAAATGGGAAATGTTTAACATGAGTTACTATGTCATCTAAGTTGTTGGCTAGGTTCTGAGCCGTAGTTGAACTGTGAATTGGATAAGAAATGGAAAATAAAATGACACACGAATGCAGTGGTCATGTAGTGAAAGTGGTGTATGAAATGGTTTATGTGAGTTAAACACTTATCAATGGCTAAAGTCTTAGTTATTGCTCATATTGTGTTTAGCATATCTCTACTGGGCGTTGGCTCACCATATATGGGACATCATTTTCAGGTGCAGGTAGCATGCCACCTCCAAGGGCATTGCTTGGATGGAGATGAGAGTTAAAGACTCTTTTTGGTTCTTTTGTTTGTATTACATGTATACCAAGCCTTGGGCTTTCCTTGTATAGAGTTAGTACTCTTCTTTTTGTAACCAAGTGTTGACTTGGAAAGCTGGAAGCCCTTACGTCATTTGCTTTTATTGTTAACATGTAATACTGTTGTAAGGACTACTCTGATGAATGGAAATGTGTTGATTTCTCTTATATCATTGCATGTCTAGAATGATGGGTTTTGTGTATTATTTTGAGGGCGTGACATTAGCCAACATGTATATCAAATGCAGAGACAAGAATGCTACATAGAGTGGGTGTATGCAGATACAATGTATGAATGTGGTGTGTGTCAGATGTGCTCTACACATACAGTCAAGCAATGCAGTGAAATGGGTAAATACAGCATGTCATCACAAGTATGATAAATGCAAGGAAATTGAAAAGCACCGAGACGCCGGCAATGAATAGCTGTGTCTCCCTCCGCAGAACCATGCCCTCGAGTGAGGCCATCACTCCGAGCATCCTATCCATGTACTCCATGGGGGGGCTGCAGACGCAAGTGCAAGTTATCAGCGAATGAATAAATGTCCAAATATCTGAGTGATAAATCAAAACTATAAAGCATATCGGTGGCAAGTCAAGGTTTCTGACGTATTGGTGATCAGGCACTGAGGGCTCCAATGGAATCGGGTAAGGTGACCCATATCGCCATCCAGTTAACTCAGTTGAAAGATCTGGCCACCCGGTGTAAGGGTAAGTCGGAGGAATCGGAGGAACCAGTCCAACCCCACCTCTCGATGTGCCGGCCCTACTAGTCGAAGGAGCATCTGTAGTCCGGACTTGACTAGATGATGGCATGCCAGAAGACCTCCTCTTGGGAGTGTGGACACCTGTCAATGCGGGCATCAAGTATGTATGACGATAGGCCGCGTACTCCCTCTTCTCCTAATGTAGAACTGCATCAGTGCCCAGCATAGCCAAATCAACCCCCTGGGGAGTGAGTCCCTTAGTAGACCGCATGTCGTCCGGAGGCGCTGCGGGGACACTCTGCTCGGGGTAGCCCATCGTCTGGCGCATGAAGTGGTCCCCCAAAAACCAGGCCCTACCAACCAGCCCCTCAAATAGGATCCTATACTGAAAAGCGCCCCATGTCCCAGGAAACTAAAATCGGGTATCTCCACCCAAGGGCGTCCAAGGCTACCACGTGATCTGCGGATAACCAATGCATAAGCTGATTAGAAATCGCAAATGTGCAAGATGAATCAAAGATAAAAACATGGAGAACTGAAAGTTCTGAATTACCTCGGTCGTCTACTGTAATAACCCGACCCTCGTATATGATTCTGGTATATCTTAAGTCCCTTATTATGTGCAATTACATGCTTATTATGCCATGTTAAGAGATTCTATCTGTTGAACAAGAAACGTATCTGTTCCTTTAGAATGTTCGGATCAGAAATTGGAGGCCTTAACGACATAATTTTCAGAAATTGATTTTATATATGTAATCAGCATAATTTTCTGGTAATTTTAAGCACGGTTACGAAATTTCAATTTTCGGAATGATAAAGCGATTAAATTTTGTCTTATTCTTTTTTATATAAACAAAGAGATATATATATCAAGGTGGGGAGATATTTTTGCCTTAGAAACATTTCTTGTGTGCAACCAAAAGAGGAAAAACGTGGGTGTTGAAGAGAAGCTCTCCAAGAGGAGAATTTGGGGGAAATTGTAAAGATTGGTTAGATTGAATTCAAGGTATGAACGATTTCCTTAGTTTAGTCTCTCTCTCTTGATAATGGATGGGAATTCTCCTTGTATTTGGGAAAGTTAAGCTAGTTGTTGAGGGTTTGAGTGATGATCTACATTGTTGAATCAAATTGGGTTATGGAAAGGAATCTATCTTCTATTTTCTTGTTATTTCATGAAATTCTTTGATTATGTATTTGAATTAGAAGATTGGTAGCTCTTAAAGCATATGTTTATGCAAAACCATAACAATGGAAGTTTTGGAAAGGTTGTTTTGAGTTTGGATTTAGTGATTGAAATGTTGAAAGAGTGGATGTTGCATGTTTATTTGTTTAGAAGTTGTGATTCAAGTTGTATGGGTCTTGATTTCCCCTCAATTAGGAGTTGTGTTTGCCAGAGAGAAGGAAAGTCCAGATTTTCGGAATTTTACTCGGTCCGCTCGGCGTGAAGGAAGGCCGCTCGGCGGAAAATCAACCTTCCAGCGGTTTTGTGGAATTCTGATCCTTTCGGCGGCCAAAGTGGCGCTCGAGCGGGGAGACTAATTTTAGACAAAAAATAAATGTTGTTCAGTTTTGCATGCTTATGCCTCTGGTATTTTTAAAATATTTTTCTGATGCTTTTAAGGTGATTATAAATTCGTATGAAGTGTAATGACTCAGGGAATGGTTCCTCAATGATTTAAGAGAAAAGGAATTAATTTACAAGTTATGATTGTGTGCAGGCTACACTCTGGAAGGAATTAGCACGCTATTACAACACTGTGAGTAATAATACGAAGATGTACGTTTTAATTATCATAATTACTAATGCTCTATTTCGTGTAAATGCTATATGAACATATGATACGAATGCTCGTGATGGGAGTTACGTACATCGGTATGACTTTGGAATCTTCCTGTTCTGTTTATAACACATTTTAACCTCCGTCGATTATCGTGATGTATAATTTCTTATGGAAGCAAGATTATTTTGTATATGACACATGAACTTGAGATCATTCAGATCCTACGGACATTCTGCTACCTGTAAATAGTTCCATTAATATGTGATGAACAAGAGTAATGTGAATAATAGTACATTGAGCGTACATTGGATATTTTGTTTTCTATCAGAATATGTAACTCTTATTTCTATCGAAATTGTATCTGATGATGTGAGTAATAGTACTTCAATGTACCTCTAACCGTTAGTAATTATCATTATTATCGTTTGGATCTTTGTTGTAAATGTTACATTGATATGAAGTTATGTATTGACGTTATGGTTCTTGTGATAAAAATCATGTTGGTATGAAGTTATATATGTTATATGAGGTATACTATGAAACGATGGAAACATTGAAGAGGTTGTGCAATTATGTACACTTTGTGTGAAACCTTGTGAACTATGGAACGTATCAAAGAAAGTGTGAAGTTGTGAACTTGAGTGGCCAAGGGCCATTTGTGAATTGACAAATTATGAGGCCAAGGGCCTATTTGTGATATTGTGTACCATTCTGAGTAACATTCTGGGCCGAGGGCCAATTTGTGATATTGTGTAATGTTCTGTAACAACTGAAAATATGAAAATGGAATACTGAAAAGATTTACGTACATATTAGTACGTTCTGGGCCGCAAAGTCATGCAGGGCCGAAGGTCGTTACGGGCCAATAGGCCATTCTGTTAAAGTAAAGTCATGTCAGACTAATTTGTAGAATTAAGTTTTGTGAATGCAAGATTATACATTGTGATTAAGGTTAATTATTAAACTGCTTAAATATTGTTACTCATTGAGCTAGTCTCACTCTGTTATTTTGTCTGTTTCTGTAGGAGATCAACTTGGAGGTCAGTCCTCGCATCGGTATTATTTAACTTGTGTTAACCTAAGGACAACCAGGCACTTGAAGAAGCCCTTTGCATACCAGTGCAGTTCTGCTAAACTTTGTCACCTTGTACTAATGTTTTGTTGGCCCGAGTTGCCTGTATGTAACATGTTAATAGATGCCCAATCTTTGGGTTAGACTCGTACATGTGTGTATGTAATCTGACCACCATCGCATGATCACTGTATTCTGAATAGTCATGGTCCTGGCATAGTATAGTAGCTCAATGGATGTATCTGCATGTTATGTTATTATTGCTTCCGTTCAGGCCCCAAACATCTTTTGTAATAGATTATTTTGTCTATTTTTGATTAGGTCATGCCCAAACTTTTAGGGGCGGGTTTGGGGTGTGACATCCACACTGTATCGAAGAACTGCCGCAGGTAGGGCAGAGTCTCCCGAGCTCTCGGCCGATACGGACCCTCAAATACAAGCGAGTAAGGGATCACAAGAGGCACCTCCACCTCGAGCTCTGGGGCTAGCGTCGGAAAGTATGCAAAAACCCATAGCTGTGGAATACAGGGCAATAGCCATCAGAATATAGAATACTGAGTGCAGAATGTGAATGCAGAGTGCTGAATGCAAAATGTAGAATACAGAATGTAAAGTGTGCCGTGTGTGGTGTACAGATAATGAAAAGCAGAAATGTAAATCAAGAGGGCAGAAAGTACCTCCTAGGCTCTTCAATAGCCGCCGACTATGTTCCCCTGCCCACAGGAGGTTGCACTTATGTAACAATAAAGGGTAGCAAGGCCGGCGCCACCCCAGTCATACTGACTGACCTGTGATAGGTCTACTAGAGCACTGAGCAAATATAGCCTAACTGTGTTCCCCCTGTCGGAGAACAAAGTAGTCCTGAGGAGGAACATCAAAAACCCTCGAGCATACTGCTCTGTCCCCTCGAGAGTCCTGGGCGTAGTCCCCCTGTAATGTGCGGAAAACCAAGTATACCTGACTCTGCCCGAAGATCTGTCGATCGGTGGACGAGCTCCAAGTAGGTAAATCCAAGTTGCCTCCCACTCACCCATATCTGCATCGTATGGGACCGGTCGGTCGGCCATGTCAAGACTAGTCAACAGGGCGAAGTCAAACAGGATCATCGTCATATCCCCGGCGGCCGAAAAGTGGAAAGAGTTGGTGGTGTCCCATCATCTCTCCACGAGTGCCCCCATCAGCGTCCTGCTCGCAGGATAGCGAGATATCCCCGTGCAGAAGGGTCCGAATCCTGCCTCATCAACCAGATCACGAACAGCCTCTAGGAGCTCTGCGTACCATTCCCTAGCAATGATCGAGCCATAGCCTCGTGTAACATGGGAAGAAACCTGCATTCAGAATGAACACATGTATTCAGTTTCGAAATGAAAGTATGAACTGTGTGCAAACCAAATCAGATACAATGTTGTGGACTACGTGTTCAGTATGAGCTGAGTGCAAATGCAATGAATGAGCTGCATGTTCATCAGTAAAGTATATGAGTTGTGTGTTCAAAATTGAAATGAATGAGTTATGTATTCATCAGTAAAGTATATGAGCCGTGTGTTCAGAATTGAAGTGTGTGAGCTGCGTGTTCAAAGTAGAATTGAAAAGTTTGGGCTGCGCGTTCAACTTTCAAAACTATGGACTGTGTGTTCACCTCAAGAGTTTGGGCTGCGTGTTCAACTTTCAAAACTGTAGGCTGTGTGTTCACCTCAAGAGTTTGGGCTGCGTGTTCGACTTTAAAAAATAATGGGCTGTGAGTTCACCTCAAAAGTTTGGGCTGCGTGTTCAACTTTCAAAAACTGTGGGCTGTGTGTTCACCTCAAAAGTTCAGGCTATGTGTTCAACTTTCAAAACTGTGGGCTGTGTGTTCACCTCAAGAGTTTGGGCTGCGTGTTCGACTTTCAAAAATAGTGGGCTGTGAGTTCACCTTAAAAGTTTGGGCTGCGTGTTCAGATTTCAGAAAACTGTGGGCTGTGTCTTCACCTCAAAAGTTTGGGCTGCGTGTTCAACTTTCAAAACTGTGGGCTGTGTGTTCACCATCAAAAGTTTGAGCTGCGTGTTCAGATTTCAAAACAGTGGACCATGTGTTCATCATCAAAACAGTGGGCTGTGTGTTCACCATCAAAACAGTGGGCTGCGTGTTCAACTTTCAAAAACTGTGGGTTGTGTGTTCATAATCAAGAGTTTGGGCTGCGCGTTCAACTTTCAAAAACTTTGGGCTGCGTGTTCACGATAAAAAGTACGAGCTGCGTATTCAGAAATTCGAGTGATTGAGCTGTGTGTTCAAAATACAAACAAAATGCCATGTTATAGACTAAGTGTTCAGAACAAGCTGTGTGCCAACTCAATGGAACTCTGTGTTGTGAGATATGTGCTAAAATAAGCAGAAGTATGGTGCGCAAATGTGTTCAGAACGAGCGGACAAGCATACATAGCGAAAGCATGAAATGCGCAAGAAATGCAGAATACATTGCAGAAAATGTAAAAATGAAGTACATACCTCTCGTGCCTGGTGAGAGAGGTGGGACTCTGGCTCCCGTAACAGCAGGTCTGCGGGCGCCCGGCGATCGAAGTCGGTGAAATGGTAGAAAACGCTCGGGGAAAGGATGTGCTCCGGAGGGTCGTACCTCTCGTGATAAAAGGGACGGATCCTCAGGGGCAAGGACATAATTTCTGGCTCACCCCCAGCGCCTGGAGGACCTCCACCATGAGGGAAATGACCCATCATTTCGAGAAATCTGCAAAAAGGAGCAAAAATGAGCAAAATGAGCCAAAATTGGAAAAAGTCAACAAAAGTCAACTCTCGGGCAATGAAAAGGTTAACAAAAGTCAACTCCCGAGAAAATGTTCCAAATGTCAAGACAAACTTACCTCAAGTGGTGAAAATGGAGAAAGAAGCCCCAAAATCAAATTTTAATCGGTCCAAAGTGAAGAAAACTGAAAGATTTTGCGAAACAACTTTGCGTGGGGCGTTGGAAAACGGGTATAAAGAGCAGATCTGAGAGAGAAAATGGTCTAGGGAGGGAGGAGAGTTGATTTCAAACCTGCAGTTGTGAGGAACAGTGAGTTGGACATGTGTATTTAAATAAACAAGTGCAAAAGGACAAAACTGCCCCTATTTTTGGCAAGGTGGTCGGCCGACCACCTTTTCTGGTAGGCCGACCACCCCCTTGCACCAAACCTGGTCGGTGGCACTCTAGGGTGGTCGGTGGCCCTCCTGTGTGGTCTCCAATGCCTCTTTGTTCTCCCTGCAAATTTTGGTGGTGATCGGAGTCCCCGGCTCTCGAGAAAGTACAAGAAAAGTGCACTTTTCGGCGCGAAATCCTTTCGCGGGAACTTCAAATCCAACCTTCAACGTATGGTTCGTCGTCACTCACCAAGAGCAAGGTGTATCCTTTTTGAGTACGTTGCGCCCCCTCCGAGAGGTGAACCGGAGGTCACATTTGAGTTGCCTTCATCGAGGCTTACATTTCTTTGCTCGATGTTTTGTTTCAAATACGCTTTTGAAGTTGCACTTATCCTGCATTATTATGTGCATCACTTGCATTGTTATGTGTATCGTTTGCATTGTTGTGCACATTTAACTGGTATTGTCATACCTGCATGCTTAACTCGTGTTGTCATGCACGTTTCTTCTTGCATTGCGTTGCACCTTTTCATCGACACCATGTTTGTCTACGTTTGATATAGCGTTGAACATATGTTGCTAACTATGTTGTACTTGTTAAGTTTCTCTCTTTTGTAGGCACGATATTGTATGTACGGTTAATTTGTAGTTGGTGCGACCAGACGAGCCGCACAGGTATTGTATCTTCTTCGTGTGAGACGTAGCGAGAATTGTAATTCTCTTACATCCTTACTGCATGAAATGTAGTTTTGCTTTGCATTCTTGCTTAAAACTGTTGCATTTATTGTGAATACTTGCTTCATTATAGCTTGCTGCTTTGCATGGTCATGAGTTACATTCGGCTTTGTGCATATCGTTTTGCATTTTGCCCCCTGCCTGCGAGCACGCCTGCGGGCACATCTCTTTGTTTATCTCGCCTGTTTGTCTTAGTCTTCGGCCTTGTTAAAAATAGGTCGTCTCTAGGTTTTTACATTCATTCCTATCACGTATGACTTCCGAGTTTTGTCAAAGAGGGGCAACTGTAGACACCCCATTTTTGACCGACCTTAAGGCTCAGACGTCATCTATTGAGTGCTCGGTGATTGTGCATGTTGTGCTCGTTCTGAGGTTACGGAGTCTCGGCTGAGAGCCTTGCCTCCGGACTTTGGGACTCTTTTGTGCTTTGCCTCGGTTTGTGAACCAGGTTCTGTTTTCTCTTTCCGAAGGGAGGGAGAGGTCTCGTAGACCATCTCTTAGTGGCCACAGGCTACGTTTCGTGGTCGTAGGCCGCTTTTCCCGTTTGGAGACCAGTTTTCGGTTTTCGGAGCCGTCGGTTGTGCACCTTAGTTCGATACCGCTTAACTTTCTCCGTTTGCTCCGATTTTTGGCACACACCTTGTTTCCTCTCTCTAGAGGGACACTGTGGCCCGGAAGACTACCTTCGTGGTCGCACGCCACCTTTGATGCTTAACAGTCAGTTTTCGGGGCACTCAGCTACGCGTTTTGGCTCCCGAACCCTCGTTTTGCATCCGTCTTGGTTCTTTTTTGGTGTGGACCCTATTTTCATTGTTTGGAAGGTGCTACAAGGGTGGGAGACCACCTTTTCTCTTGGAGACCACCTCTTCTCACACCGGCCGATTTTCTTGTCAGGAAGCTGGTCTCCTTGGTTTTTAAGCCACTTTTGTAGGTCTCCTATACCACTACTTGCTTGCAGTGAGTGTGGAGACCTTCCCTATGGGGTGCCGACCACCTAAATGAGGTTGACCCCTTTGAACCTGGTCGGCCGACCAGGGCAAGGGGTCGGCCAACCACCTGAACTGGTCAGCCAGCTTCCTACTTTTTTGTCTCACTGAGTGTTAGCCACCTGTGCCAACTGGAAGCCTCAGAAGTGATCCTCCATACACGTGTATGGAAGATCTTTGAGCTTGGTTTTAATCTTCTTAAGGAAGCTTTAGCCCCTCTCCTCTATAAAGGAAGAGGTCCTCTTCCATTGCAAGGGTTCAGAAAATCTCTAAGGCTCATACACTATATCTTCCTCTTGTCTCTATATTTTGCCTTCAAAAGAGCTTGGTTCTTGGCCCTTTGCCTACCACCTCTTAGCCAAACCCTTCCACCTTTGCTTGAAGCATCTTGGAGCTTATTTTCAGAGGCCAAGGAGCTGCTGTTTTGGTCCAGAAGCTGCTGGAGTCATTGGCTACAAGGGTAACACTCTTATTCCCTCTTTTGGTCCTTATCTTGCTTCATCTATTAGCCTTATTTGAAAGCATATTTGGGCATTGTAATAAACTGAAAAAAGTCTTATTTTGAGCTCCTCTTAAAGTTTGTTTAAGGTTGTTTTTCTATTGGGGGTCATCTACCCCCTTGCATGCTTGTTTTCACCTTGTTTTGAGCCATGCATTTAGGCCTTTGAAGTGAGCTTTGTTTGGCCTTCTAACCATTGAAATCCAGTGGATTTTCAGTGGCTAGAATACTGTTTTGAGCCCCAAAATCAGATAGGGGTGACCCTCTCACCCCTTGTCTTGTTTACTAGCATTGTTGGCCTAACAAAGGGGCCTATATTTACACACTTCTTGAGCATTTTTCAGGCCATTTTTTGTGAGTTTTATGACCTTCATGACCTCTTTTCAGAGGTGGTTTTTCCATGTTAAGTGTACATCTTGCATGTGTAGAGTAACCCTCTTCATGGCCTTTCAAAGGAGCCTTCACTTGCATGCTTCCTAGCCCCATTTTAGGCCCTTTTTAATGAGTTTTAGGGCCCTCATAACCTCTTTCCAGAGGTGGTTTTTCCATTTTTGATGTCTATCTTGCATGTGTTGAACAACCCCTTGCATAGCCTTTCAAAGGAGCACCTCATTCTAGCATGTGTTGACTGAGTTCCAATGGTTTTTTGGTCATATTTTGGCATGCCCTATTTCTTTTTTTGGCTGGTTTGGTAGTCCTTCACATGCTTCATATAGTTGTAGTGTAAGTCATGGTTCACTAGCTTACATTGCATTCTATGTTGACCCTTGATTCTAGCACCTTTTGGCCATGCCTTAAACTGATTTTGTGCATATTTTGGATTTCCTTAGCTCTATTTTTGGGTCTCATGGTCGAATGATGTTTGTTTTGCATGCTTGTAGTACAATGTCCATGCTTAGCTTTGAGTTTTGAGGTCTATTACATGCATATACTGAGGTGTTTTCATGTTTTGGGGCCATTGCACATCATATTTCAGAGCTTACATGTATGCCATATTCCCATGATTTTCACTCTTTAAATGCGTTTGAGAGTTATGCTTGAATGCCTCATTTACCAGCCATTGCATGAGCTTCATTTAAATGCATTCCGAGCCACCATCCCAACACATTTAGCCACTGATTTTGGTCTGCATAGGGGTTGTTTGGGATTGGTTTCATCATTTGAGCATTGTTTAGCATACCTATAGTGTAGTCCATCCCACTAGTTTCGGTATCCGGGTCATCTAGCATGCATTATATGAGGTGTTTGCATGTTTCGAGACCATCTTTTATGTCATTTCAGAGCTGGATCATGTGCCATTCTATGTCATATTTCATCTTTTGCCATGCTTTGTTAGAGTTGCATGTTGTTCCTTAGGATCGGTCCTTTGCGTTCGTGCATGTTTGCATGTATTTCAATTGTCTCGTTTTCATCATATGGCCACTGATTTGAGTCTGGTTGAGGTCTTTAAGTCCACCTTGCATTGTGTATGCCATTTGGTTCATGTTGTTGCATGTTTGACCATCGCATTGTGTATGCTTTGATTATGCCTTTGTGTATGTCCACCTTCGTATGTGTGCATTGTGTATGCCATTTTAGTCCATAGCATTGCGTATGCTAGGTTGCATGTGTACATATCATCCCTCGCATGCCAACATAATTAGGTTGCATTGCATTTAGGGTGGCATGTTAGTCGCATTATGTATGCCATCTCATTGCAATGTGTTTGGAGTAGGGTTAGTCCAAACACGGGAAACGAGGGGCGTTTCGTACTCAAAGTGACGAAACGTGATTTAATTCCCGGTCGCCGACACTCTTGACTATCCATGATAGAGTTGTTGGCTTTAGGTGTCCATTTGTGCATTCATTTCACATTGAGTCGTGCAATTCGACTCCTCGGCCATCATGCATTGAAATGTGTGATTGGTGGCACGAGGATCGAGGACTACACTCCCTAGAGCTCATGCAATGACGGGGAGAGTGGTCATGCATACATATGTTGAAAATACTTTGCCATGCCCCTTTTTTGCTCTCTGTTGCAGCAAACCAGAAACTAGCAGCAAAAAACTGGTCAAGCAACCTTCTGGAGCTTTGTACAATATTCTGGGACCAATTGTAAACAGAGGCAAATCGGGGCATCGTGATGGATTTCCCGACAAGGCGACTTGAGCATGCATGCGTTCTTATCATTCGGAATAGAGCTAAGGCAGTCCGTTTTTGTTTAATTTGCATGCTAGCTTATTTATCTTAGTTAACTTGTTAATTAATTAGGGTTATGTAATAATTAGCTGTGATTCGTTATTCATTCGGTTGTGTATTATTTATTCGGACCCTCCGAGGAGGGCAATGTTGTAATAAGCGTGCGTGTGTGTGATGTATGTCTTCCAACCCCATGTCTTTCTCTCTTTTATTTACCAGCTTATGATGGTTAGTTTTAGGGCACATTTCAATTAGCATACTTATGCTCGCATGTTTGCATCCATTCATTTGTCTTGCATGCACCAGGGGGCTCAACGCATCATACTAACTGCATTGTATTTCAATTCCGACTGGAATACGTATATCATCTGTTACATTTCATATGCCATCTTAGAATAGCCGAGCCTATCTTAGTTGCATACCTGTATGTGTTGCATTAGGCATCTCAGCATAGTTAGGATTCATGCATGATTTCTAATTAGCTTCTTTCTTTGGCTTGGAGTACTCAGTAAGTGTTTATGCATTAGCATCCTTGCATGTGTATGAGTGACTACCATGATAGCATGCTTACCATGTGACTATGTGCTTATGTGATATAACTGCCTGAATGTCTGTGGGTAGAGGTTGGATTATCTGAATTGGAACAATTCATTGATTGCAAGTTTTAAGCCCACTAGATAGTGGCAAATCACCATGTTTTCTAAGCCCACTTGAGGGTGGCAAAATCCGCATTTTAGCCTACTTGCGAGTAGCAAACCGTTTTCAAAACAAACATGAAATGTTTTGTTCCAACTCAGGCGATCCAGTCTATACTTGTATACTGTGCGCATCACATAGTAATTCTAGGCTAATAAACTGGAATAAGAGCACATGTGTTTTCAAAAACTCGATATCATGGTTAGTAGAGGCCGATCTTTGATCAGGCGAGCGGGGGTGCTCACGAAGTGACCTTCCTCAATCGTACCCAAGTTCCCGAGCCGAGGCAACTTTGGTGATGACGGACACGTGGCCTTAGGCACGAGTCAGGGTTTCCTAAATTCCCCCAAAATAAAATATTTAAGTGGCAACTCTGTATCTGGCAAAGCAGTTTCCAGATTTGGACTCTTTGATGATTCATCGATCTTGCATTGCACTTTGTGAGATTAGATTCAGAACCGAGACATTGAGTCCGAACTGTAGTGAGCCCAATGAACAAAACGGGATTCCCACCCGGGACGTTCGGGGACGTCTACACTAATGTTTTAGTTAATTCTCATATACTGTTTAGCATATCTTTACTGGGCATTGGCTCACCCTACTTGGGACATGATTTTTCAGGTACAGATGATATGCCGCCTCCAAGATCTTAGTTTGAGAGGTTTAGGAGTTGAAAACTCCGTCTTGTTATTTAATTTTGTGTTAAATGTAAATCCAAGCCGAGGGGTTTTTGTGTATAAAGTTAGAACTCTTCTTTTGTTGTAACTAAGTGATAACTTGGAAAGATGTAAGCCCGTAGGGCATTTATTTTGTTACTAACATGTATCTTCTTTTGTAAAGAAGACTCTGATAAATGAAGTGTAACTTTTCTATTATGTTTATGGATCTTATGCATGATTGTCATTTTTTTTTTTTTGAGGGCGTTATATACAAATAGATAGATAGATAGATAGATTTAATAAGAATTTATATTCGTTTTAGATATTTTTTTAATATACAAATTATTTTTTAAATTTTTTTTATAAAAATAATTTAACAATCCCATCGATAACCATAATGTATGGGAGAAGTTGAAAAGGGTGAAGAAGTAGGTATGAGAGAAGTCAAAAAGGCTTTTGGGTTGGGAGAAGTCAATAAATGCTGAGGTGTATTTTTTTTTTTAAATCAAAATTTTAAAAAATTAAGATTGGGATATTGGAACTCCCACAAGGCATGTGAGTTTGAAACCATTTTTTCCTTATATAATATACTAGTGGTAACCTGTGCTATGCACGGTATGTAAAAAATTAATAATATGTTTTTATTCAAAATAATATAAATATTTAAATTTTTGTATTCAAATTATGAAAACAAATAAGATTGAAATTTACAATTTAAGTCCCACAATTTTATCACAATTTATTTATTATTTTTTAATTTGTCACAAATTTAATCCTGTAATTTTCAACCACCCTTTCTAGAATTGCAAATTTAGGTGAACTCAACCCAAACGACCTGAGTGGAGCTTAAATTTTTTTAAAAATTGAACAATATAGTTTTTAATTAAGTGAGGACTTATGCAAAAATTCAAATTAAATTTGACTGAACTTGAGTAGAAACACCAAATAATTTGAAAAACCAAAACAAAATTATATATATAAATATATAAATTATTTGCTAATTTATTTTTGAAATATTAAATAAAATTAATTTAAAATTTAATATTAATGAACAAAAGAAAAAGCAATATATTTAAGATTTCAAATAGAGTTTTTTTTGAAAATATTTAAAAAATAAACCTTTTAGAAATAGATAATCGAATAAAGGGTTGTTTGGGAAGTGTCATATTAGCTTGCTTTTTTATCTTTTTTGGGTTACATCACATTTCTACTTTTCTATACATCTTTTTATAAAAAGTAAAAAAGTATACTTAATTATCTTTTTTAGGTCACATCACATCTTTATTTTTCTGTAAATATTTTCGTAAAAAGTAAAAAAAGTATACTTAATTATCTTTTTTAGGTTACATCACATTTTTACTTTTTTGTATATATTTTCATAAAAAGTAAAAAAATATACTTAATTATCTTTTTTAAGTTACATCACATTTTTACTTTTCTGTACATATTTTTGTAAAAAGTAAAAAAAAAAAAAGTATACTTAATTATCTTTTTTAGGTCACATCACATTTTTTACTTTTTTGTATATATTTTCGAAAAAAGTAAAAAAAAAAATATACTTAATTATCTTTTTCAAATTACATCATATCTTTACTTTTTTGTACATATTTTCGTAAAAAGTTAAAATATATATATATATATATCCTTATTTAGCACTTTCCAAACTACCACTATTGATATTAAAAAAAGAAAAAAGGTTGAGACCCCATTTTTTCTTGACCCCCACCACCCCAACTATCAATGTATTGGGATTGGTTAACTTTTTGCTCTTTTTTTTTCTTTTGCTTTTTTTTTTCCCCCTCCTATCACTCACTAATATGTGTTTGTGGAGGTTTTGGGGGTCAAGAAAAAAGGGGTCTCTATCATTTCTGTTAAAAAAATTTACTTTTTATAATGGCATAAATAATGTAAATATGATTTTTTAGAAATTATTTTTAATTTAAAAATTACAATAAAATATTAAATAGAATAAGGAAAATTTCTTACAAAATAAAAGTGTTTGAATAAAAAAAAAGGTAAGAAGAAAATTTAATATGGTATTTTCATTTAATTTAAAAATAATTTTAGATGAATAATAAATTATCACTTATAACCATCTTTTTTTTAGATAAAAAAAAGTTTAGCGAACTATCACTTTTAATAATAAAAAAAAATTAACGTTTATTTCTAATTTATTTTAGCAAAAGTTTTGAGCCAAAAATATCTTTATTCTTTATTTTAATTTCTTTAATTAACAATTGAGATTTTAAAAAAAAATCTAACAAAATTCATCATATTTGGTAAGTACTAAAAAATTTATGTCTTGCTCTTTTGTCAAAAAAAAAAAAAAATTTATTAAAAAATATTATTGTTGAAGTCCCTATAGTTTAGAAAGATATAATTTTTTTTTATAAAATTTAAAACAAAAAAAGAAAAAACAATTTAATAGCGATTAATAATTTGAACACATGTCTATTACGACACATGTGAATATTGATCTCATTTAATTGTAGCAATATAACTTGAAAAAAAAAATTAAATTTGAAATTTTATCTTATAATTTAATAAAGAATGCAAAATTTAAGGAATGAATGTTGGCTTTCTTCCAATTATAGCAACATAATTTAAGTAAGAATCCAAATTTGAAATTTTATTTTAGGATAAATTACAAATATACCCCCCGAGGTTTGCTTAAAGTACAGATTGTCACCTATGGTTTGAAAAATTACAACACCCCCTTGTTAAAAAAATTTATTTAACAAAATTAACTAAAAATATAAAATTCATAATTGCACTCCAATACAATAATAAAATTACCTAAATTGTTAATTGAAATATATTTCTAACATCATTAAAAGCTGTTGATTGATTTTATGAATTATTAATAAAATGGGTGATTTGTTATGGAATTATAGAAATCTTAGGGGATGGAATGTAATTTTCAGAACTACATGGGGCGATTTGTATTTTAGTCAAACCTCAAGGGGTGTATTTGTAATTTACCCTTTATTTTAAGAATATAAAAGTAATTTATAAACCAATCATAGTGTAATACGTATTACCAACAAATTAAAAAAAAAAAGATAGGAAAAAAGAATTACAATTATAATAGTATATATAGATAAATCATAGAATAGATCATTATTTAAAACTTATATATTATGGGATAAATCATTATAATTTTAAATTTAAATTAATGGAATGCTTTCCATATTTAGTGCCCTCAAATTTAAATTTTGAAATGGATTAGTATACTTTCTATTTTTTATTTTATATATATAAATGATATATTTTATATTTGAAAATCATAAATTTAGAGATATTAAATATATATATATATATATATATTTGCTTGAATAGGATCTTTTTCATTATTTAAAATCAAAAATTTAGAAATTTTAGTTTGAGATATTGGAACTCCCACAAGACTTGCGGTTATAAACCCTTTTTTACTTATATAATAGATAGATAGATAGATAGATGTAATACAAATTTATATTTGTTTTAGATATTTTCTAAAATACAATTTTTTTTTTAAAAAGATTTTTTATAAAAATAATTTAACAATCCCATCACTAACCATAGTATATGAGAAGTTGGAAAGGGTATAATAATAGGTATGAGAGAAGTCAAAAAGACTTGTGGGTTAGAAGAAGTCAATAAATGCTAAGATTTTTTTTTTTTCAAATAAAAAAATTAGAAAATTAAGATTGAGATATTAGAGTTTCCACAAGGCTTGTGGGTTAGAAACCCCTTTTCCTTGTATAATATATAGATAGATAGATAGATTTAATAAGAATTTATGTTTGTTTTAGATATTTTTTTAATACACAAATTACTTTTTTAAAGATTTTTTTATAAAAATAATTTAACAATCTCATCACTAGCCATAGTGTATGGGAGAAGTTGAAATGGGTGTAGGAGTAGATATGAGAGAAGTCAAAAAGTGGGTTGAGAGAAGTTAATAAATGCTGAGTTTTTTTTTTTTTTAAATCAAAAATTTAGAAAATTGAGGTTGGGATGTTGGAGCTCCTACAAGGCTTGTAAGTTAAAAACTCTCTTTTCCTTATATAAAAATCTAATATTATAGTACAATTTTGAATTTTCAATAAATTTTCACATTTTCTATAAAATAAAATGACAATAAAAAAATAAAATTGATACCCATTTTTTTTACTTCAATTTTACGGTTTTTATTGAAAAAAACAAAATCCGATCAAAATCATTAGCACGAAATAGGCATAGACACTTTGATTGCAACCATCATCACCAATAATTCTTTTCCACCATGTAAACGTGTAAACAAACACATAAATCTCACTAAAATTGAAACTAAAACCAAACCAACATCAGAGAAAGAGAATCACACAGGGAAAAAAATAAAATTAAAAAACATATAAATTTATGAAGTGCTAGGATATTACTTGTAATAACTTAGACTTCGCCCCGCCTAATCTGTCAGCTCCTCCACCAGTGCCAGTGAAGTCTAGGAGTTGGAATGATTAATCAGATTATTCTTCAAATAAGACTTAAAAATTGATTAATTTGTCCCATTAAGTGATAATTATATTATTAAATCATAATTCAAATTTAGATAATTATAGATAATTATGTTATTAAATCATAATTCAAATATATCTTTTTGAGATCTATATCTAAATTCTTATCTCATTTATTTTTGTGTTGTTTCTGTTTATTTATTTTTTTTCAATTCATTTAAGATAGAGTTGTGGATTTCTATTTTTTTAATTTAATTTATCTATGGTTTCTATTTGTTTTTAATTATTCTTATTTAGGTAAGTCATGACGTGAGTTAGATATGTGATACATATGTGAGTTTTATTGATTTAAAATGTGATGGTGTAAGATAGACTTTAAAGATTTTTAAAATTTAAAATTGGATATTGAGAGGCAAAAGAAAGATTTTAACTAAATAAATAAAAATCATATTTATTAATTTTATCTATTTGTATATTTGATGAAAGATTTTTTTTTTTTGGGGTTATGTTATAATATAATATATAATATATAGATAGATAATCACAATTCTCACGAAAAATATTATCTGATTTTTTAAGGGATAGAAAAGGAAAGCAAATTTTAATTTTCTTTTGGAAATCGATGAGAGAAATTACAATGGAGAGATTATGAAATATTTTTGTTATCTTTCCATTTGAAATCCATAAATTAAGGGATAATTATTATTTCTAGAATAATTAAATAGGTATGGGAGAAGTTGAAAAGGGGGGATAATTATTATTTTCAAAATAATTAAATAGGTATGAGAGAAGTTGAAAATGATATTTATGGAAGAAGTCAAAAAGACTTGGGAGAAGTTAATAAGTGTTGAGTTTTTCTTATTTTTTTAAATCAAAAAATTAAGAAATTAAGATTGAGGTATTGGAGCTCCCACAAAGCTTGTATGGCGATCCCGGGTTTTTTCCCTTTATGTACCGTATTCCGGATTTGAGTTTCATGATTGAGTGTTGTTGTTTATGTCTCATTCTGTCCTTTAATTGTTGGTATTTGAGTTTAGAAATGTCTTGGGCGTGTTTTGAACATGTTGGTTGAGCTTTAGTCCCCAATCTTGTTGCCCAGATTTTTGGTGATCCGCTCGAGCGGCTCTTTTTGCGCTCGAGCGGAGTTTGCATCCTTTTAGCATTTTGTGCGTCTGCAAAAGTACTGCAGAAGTGTTTTTCACGCTCGAACATAGTTCTTCACGCTCGAGCGGGTATTTTGCGCTCGAGCGGGTGTCTGAAGTCTGTAAAAGTACTAGAGGAGTGTATTCTACGCTCGAGCGGGTATCTTTGCACTCGAGCGAGTGGTGTTTTGTTGTTGTGCCTTGGCGCTCGAGCGGGTATTTTTGTGCTCGAGCGGGTGAAGTTTTTGTGTCTTACGCTCGAGCGTCCTATTCTCTGTTCGAGCGGACTATACGTATATCAGATCGCGACTGTGTTATTTTAAATCACTTTTTCGAGCCACACACTCTCTCTCTAACTTTTCAAGACCCTAGTTTGAGAGCTCCTCTCTGTAGAATACAATTTCTCTCTACGAAATCATCTATCTCTAGTGATCTTCTACCTTAATCCCTTTATATAAAGTGTGGAGCTTGGCTTGGCCTTCATTTGGATCCGAAAATCACTGGGTTTGGTGCACATTCGAGTTTCTTCAACATCTCATTTGAGTCTCTTCTTTTGAGGTAGGGATACCCTACTCCATCTTATGTGTTTTAACATAAGTTTTAGTCATTTTGATTAGGTGGTGTTGTTTGGAAATCTTGGGAAAGTTAGGGTTTGACTTGAGGTTATAAAAAGGAGGTTTTCAAATGTTCAACTCCATGTGTATGTGAGACCTTGGAAAAATGAAATTATTGTTGTTAATTTGACGAAATTGAACCTTAGGGTTGATATTTGAGAAAAGGGAAAAATGCCCTGATTATGTTGAATAATTAATTTGAATAATTAATTTAGGGAAATGCAAAATTGAATTGAGAATCATGAAATTGGGGAATTGTGAGAGTAAATGGTGTAGTTGGATAAATTAATCACTCACCTATGAAAATGTTGGTATTTTATCTGTTTGATAAATTTATTATCTGTTTGATAAATTTATTATCTGTTTAGAGATAACTGCTTTGGGCTATCGGTAGAGGATAATCTTGATTGTTGTAGACACTGTATGTTGATTAGGGAAAACTGAAACTAATCACCTGGAATATGTCATTGAATATGATGGTTGGAATAATACATCGAATATGTGTATTGATTGATCATTGTATATGATAAGTGTTTAAATACATTGTATATGTATGTCGTTTGGGAGGAGATAGGAGATGTACTCTCAAGCCTGTTTGGGAGGAGATAGGGGATGGACTCTATTGATAACTAAGTTGGCCGGAGTGTCCAGGGTGAAAGTCCCGAAATTCTAATTATGTCTGCATAACGTAGATAATTGAAGTATTGGAAGTGTTTATTTATGAGTTGTAGTCTCATGTGAATTGTGGAAAAATTGGAAGTGTTTTATTATGAGTTGTAGTCTCATTTAATTGTTTGGCCAAGTTCTGAGCCATGTTCATGAATCGAAATTATGTAAGTAAAGGAAAGTGAAATGAAAAATGGATGCACCTGTTGTTGAAGTAGAAAGTATCATGAGTTGGTTTATAAGTGTTAACCATTTATCGAATGCTAATGTTTTAGTTAATTCTCATACTTGGTTTAGTATATCTCTACTGGGCTTTGGTTCACCCTATGTGCGACATCATTTTTAGGTACAGGTGACATGCCACCTCCAAGGACGTAGCTTGGGAGGCTTATAGGCTAAAGGATCTTTTTGTTGTTATTTTGTTGTGTTACATGTAAACCAAGCCAAGGGATTATTTTGTATAAAGAGTTAGAACTCTTCTTTTGTTGTACCCAAGTGTTGACTTGGAAAGTTGTAAGCCCGTAGGGCATTTACTTTTGATGTCAACATGTAATACTTTTGTAATAAATACTCTGATGAATGGAAATATGATTTATTCTCTTATGGCTATGCATGTCAAGAATGTGGGTTTATATGTATTATTTTGAGGGCGTTACAGCTTGTGAGTTAGAAACCCCATTTTCCTTATATAATATATAGATATAGATAGATAGATATATACATAGATAGATAGATAGATAGAAATTAAGATTGAGGTATTGGAGCTCCCACAAAACTTGTGAGTTAGAAACCCTATTTTCCTTATATAATAGATAGATAGGTAGATATAGATAGATAAATAGATATAGATATGGCACATAACAATTATGTGACACAAGGACCAAAGTACCAGGACAACTGTTGCAATTTGCCCTCATCTAAATTAAAGGGATTTAAAAAGTTTTAAAAAAAAAGAAAAAAAATTATAATATTAAAAAATGTTCACTAAAAAAATATAGATTAAAAATTAAAAATTAATTATTGAAAACTCCATACTAAACAAGGTAATATTTTCTATTAATTTTGAAAATTAAAAAATTATTATTAATTTTTCCTCTATTTTTTTTTCTCACAAAAAAAAAAAGCTACGTTAATTATCTTCTTTTTTTTTTTTTTTGGAGAGGGGTTTTGACCTGCGATTTTTTTAAAATGGGTGTTCTAGACGGAAATGGTAGAGTTGGTTCAGACAATAAGAAAAAGTTCTTATGCAAGAAGCGCCTTCACTATGAGCAAGAATAGTTGGTTTTGCATAGTGTGCCTTCTTGGATAATAGCTTCAATACTGGCATGCATGAAGGGCTTAAGTGTGAGATATATGAGAGGGGCTTTAGTGCGAAAATAGAAGAAATGGTTTACAGAGTGTCTTCTTGCTTAACGACTTCAATACTTGTGAGAGAGGAGTAGGCTCAAGTGCGAGAGAGAAATGAGGGTTTGTAGGAAGTGTCTTCTTAGGTCACGACTTGAGTGTTTGTGCACATGAAAATGAGTGATAAGGGTTAGAGTGTGTCTCTTGGGGTCACGGTTTCAGTGTTCCGAAACACAAAACCATAGCATATTAATAAAGAGAAATAATTAGTGATAAAATATTTTTGTCTCCTTAAATACAAAAACAGAGAATTTATTATTGGTAACGAAATATTTTTGTCTTCCACAACATAACCTTATGAGACGAAAAATATATTCGTCGTGCAATCAATTAGAATTTATTAGTGACGAAATATTTTCATCTTCCACAACTTATTCTTCCAAGATAAAAATATATTTGTCGCCCATTTAATAGAAAGATGAAACAGCATCGTTTTCATGATGGAGTGTTTATTGGTGACAAAATATTTTCGTCTTCCATAACTTATCATTCCTAGACAAAAATATATTTGTCGCCTAATAAATGGAAATATGCAACGATATCGTTTAATAGGTAGGGAATTTATTGGTGACGAATTATGTTCGTCGCAAAAAATATATATATTTTGTGACAAAAATGTTCGTCTTCAATGAGTTACAATAATTCGCGCCAATGCAAATGAAATTGGTGCCTGAATTTTGCAGACGAAATTTTTTTTCGTCTCCTATATGTTTGAGAAAAATTAAAACAAACGACAAAATTAATATTTTGTCATCTTTGGGTTAAATTTTAAGAAAAAAAAATTCTGTAACACCCTCAAAATAAACCCATAAATCATACAATCTTGACATGCTTAGACATAAGAGAATAAAGCATAATTTCATTCATCAGAGTATTCATTACAAAAGTATTACATGTTGACATCAAAAGTAAATGCCTTTCGGCTTACAACTTTCCAAGTCAACACTTAGTTATAAGAAGGAGAGTATTAACTCTACACAAAATAAGCCCCTAGCCTGATATACATGTAATACAAATAAAACAACAAAAGAGCTTAACTGCCTCAAGCCTCCTAAGCTACGTCTTTGGAGGTGGCATAACACCTGTACCTGAAAAGAATGTCCCATATAGAGTGAGCCAACTCCCAGTAGAGATATGCTAAACATAATATCAGCAAAGACTAAAACATTAACATTTGATAAATGTTTAACCCATATAAATCATTTCATAATCTATTTTAATTACATGACAAATATGTCCATGTTTCATTCCTCTTTCCTTTACTTAACCGGTTTTTGATTCATAAATATGGCTCAGAACCTGGCCAAACAATTCCCGTGTGACTACAGCTCATATCAACAATACTGCCATACTTCACAATAGATACACATATTTGCTGTATCAATATCACATAAAACACTTCCATACTTCACAGTAAATACACATATTTGCTGTATCAATACTTCAATAGATATACATATTTGCTGTATCAATGGAGTCCATCCCCTATGTTCCCCCTATCTTCTCCCAAATAATATCCGGTTTAGGAGTCCATCCCCTATCTCCTCCTAAACCGTGGAGTACATCCCCTATCTTCCCCCACACAACACAATGTATATAAACACATATCATATACATAATCAATTAATACATAAATTTGATGTATTATTCCAACCGTCATATTCAATGACATACTCAATTGATTAGTTTTAGTTTGCCTAATCATCATGCAGTGTCTACAACAATCAAAACTATCCTCCACCGATAGCCCAAACAATAATTTCTAAACAGATAATAATTACATCTAACAAATAAATTATCGACAATTCTCACAGGTGAGTGATTAACAATTCCAACTCCATCATTCTATCTCATAATGAGCCAATCTCATTATTCCCAACTTAATTTCACATATCTAGAATTTTCCAAATTAATTATACCAATTAATTTATACAACAAGTTAGGGCTTTGTCCCCCATTTCTCAAGATTGACCCAAAGGTCCAAATATCAACAATTTACAACACTAATCTCTTGTTAAGACCCAACATACTCATGTATTGGCCCAAGGAACAAAACCCCTTTTTCCACATTTTGAAACCCTAACACCCAAACTTCCCAACTCCCAACATTTAATCAAAATGACAATAAGTTTATGTCAAAGACCATAAAAATGAGTAGTTATCCCTATCTCAAGAGATGAAACCGAGTGGAGAAGAAGAGGAAATTCGAAATGCTCCAAATCCCAAGATTTTCGGATTGAAAGATAGCCCTCAACGATCTCCACACTTTTTACAAAGGCCCAAGGATAGAGGCTCACTCCTACTAGATCAATCCCTAGGGAGAAGTTATGTCTTTAGAGAGGGGAGCTCAACAATTGAGGTTTTGAAAAGTAAGAGAGAGAGAGAGAGGGAGTGTAAAAAGTGATTTAAAATATCACAGTCCAGATCTGATATACGCATGACCCGCTTGAGCGTAGAATAGGACGCTCGAGCGTCAAACACAAAAATTTGACCCACTTGAGCGCAAAAGGACCCGCTCGAGCGCCAAGGCACAAAACAAAACACCACCCGCTCGAGCGTAGATTACATCTACCCAGAACTTTTATAGACATTGAACACCCACTTGAGCGCAAAGATACCCGCTCGAGCGTAATGAAACCCGCTTGAGCGTGAAAAACACATCTGCAGTAGTTTTGCAGACACACAAGATACTGAAAGTGTGCAAACTCTGCTCGAGCGCAAAAAGACCCGCTCGAGCGGATCACCAAAAACCTGGGCAACAACACTTGAGACCAAAACTCAACCCACCTGTTCGAAACATGCCCAAAACAATTCTAAACTCAATTACTAAGAGTTAAAGGATGGAAATGTAACACAGACAACAACCATCAACCACGGAACCGAGTTCGGAATACAATTAAACAGTAAAGGGAAAACTGGGATTGCTATAAATTCCGTCACCAAATTTTGTCACAATAACCTAGATTTCTTGTATTTTGTTTCCTTGTTTAATTATTATTATTTTTTTGTTCTTTTTGTGGAGAGGGGTTTACTGTAAGAAAGAATAGTAGCTTTGCACAAAATGTCTTCTTGGATAATAATGTTTGCATGCACAAGCGGCTTAAATGTGAGAGAGAATAAAGGAGCTTCAGTGTGAAATAGAAGACATGGTTTATAGAGATTGTTTTCTCGAGTCACAACTTCAATACTTGTGAGAGAGGAGACTCAAGTGCGCGAGAGAAATGAGGGTTTGTAGAGGGTGTCTTTTCGGGTCACGACTTTAGTATTTGTGTGTGTGTGAAAGTAAGTGATTAAGGTGAGAGTGTCTCTTAGTTTCTGACGACATTTTAATAAAGAGAAATAATTAGTGATAAAATATTTTTGTCTCAAACTCATATGTTTGCTGCCTAATCAACAAAAATACAAAAACAACGTTGTGTGGGGATGGAGAATTTATTAGTGATGAAATATTTTCGTCTCCTTCAACTTAACCTTATGAGACGAAAATATATTCGTTGCGCAATCAATCAAAATGCAACACGACACATGGATAATTTATTAGTGACGAAATATTTTCATCTCCCAAAACATATCCTTTCGAGACAAAAATATATTTGTCACCTAATTAACAGAAAGATAAAACGAGCATGAAGAGTTTATTGGTAACGAAATATTTTCGTTTCCCATAACTTATCCTTCCCAGACAAAAAATATATTTGTCACCAAATAAATAAAAAAATGAAACGACATCGTCTAATAAGTTTGGAATTTATTGGTAACGAATTCCTTTTGTTGCAAAAAATTTTAAATTTTGTGACAAAAATGTTAGTCTTCAGTGGGCTAAAATAATTGGCGCCAACAAGAAAAAAAATTGGCGCCTCTTTTTTTTCTGACGAATTTATTTTTTCGTCTCCTATAGTTTTGAGAAGAATTAAAAGAAACGACAAAAGTAATATTTGGTCATGTTTGGGTTACGTTCTAAAACGAAAATAAATTTTATCACCAAATTTTAAAAATTAATTATTGAAAACTCCATACTAAACAAGGTAATGTTTTTCTATTAATTTTGAAAATTACAAATTTTTTATTATTTGTTTCTCTATATTTTTTCTCACAAAAAAAAAATAGCTACATTAATTATCTTTTTTTTGTTTTGTTTTTTGTTTTTTGTTTTTTGTTTTTGTTTTTGTTTTTTTGTTTTTTTTTTTTTGTGGAGAGAGGTTTTAACCTTCGATTTTTCTGAAATGGATGTTCTAGATGGAAAGGGTAGAGTTGGTTCAGACAATGAGAAAAAATGCTTGCGTGCAAGAGGGGCCTTCACTGTGAGAAAGAATAGTGGGTTTGCATAGGGTGCCTTCTTGGATAATAGCTTCAATGCTGGCATGCACAAAGGGCTTAAGTGTGAGACAGCAGAGATGGGCTTTAGCGCAAAATAGAAGAAATGGTTTACAGAGTGTCTTCTTGAGTCATGACTTCAATACTTGTGAGAGAGGAGTAGACTCAAGTGCGAGAGAGAACTGAGGGTTTGTAGAAAGTGTCTTCTTGGATCACGACTTCAAGGTCCGTGTACATAAAAATAAGTGATAATCGTCAGAGTTATTTCTTGGGGTCACAGTTTCAATGCTTTGAAACACAAAAGAACGGCATTTTAATAAAGAGAAATGATTAGTGATAAAATATTTTTGTATCCTTAAATACTAGAACAAAGAATTTATTATTGGTGATGAAATAGTTTTGTCTTCCACAACTTAACCTTACGAGACGAAAAATATATTCATCACACAATCAATTAGAATTTATTAGTGACGAAATATTTTCGTCTCCCACATCTTATTCTTCCAAGACAAAAATATATTTGTTGCCTATTTAATAGAAAGATGAAATGACATTGTCTGCATGATGGAGTGTTTATTGGTGGCAAAATATTTTCGTCTTCCATAACTTATCCTTCCCAAACAAAAATATATTTGTCGCCTAATAAATGGAAATATGCAACGACATCGTTTAATAGGTATGGAATTTATTGGCGACAAATTACGTTCGTCACAAAAAAAATTATATTTTGTGACAAAAATGTTCGTCTCCAATGAGCTAAAATAATTCGCGCCAATGCAAATGAAATTGGCGCCTCATTTTTGCAGACGAAATTTTGTTTTCGTCTCCTATACTTTTGAGAAAAATTAAAACAAACGACAAAATTAATATTTCGTCATCTTTGGGATAAATTTTAAGACAAAAAAATATTTCATCACCAAATTTTGTTACAATAGCCTAGATTTCTTGTAGTGGTGATAGGGTGAGCCCGGTTTATAGTCTTGCGTGAGAGCGTTGCGAACCCTAACATGGCACGGGAAGGTATTTTGGATCTTATCGGTATAGGTGATATAAGGTTGGTGGTGCGGGTGTCACAACATAGACCGTTCCTTTGGGATAGACCATGATGTCACGACTTGGGTATGTAACCTTGGTCTGTGGGCATCATTTGTAGTTACAGTAAGTAATATTTGAATATTTGACCAAGGAGGAGTCAGAATTGCCCGTGGCTATTGCTTAGCGCTTGAGTAGAAATGGTGCACCGCGGGGAGTTACTTAGACTTACCTGATAAACTAAACCTATGAGAATTCAAAAGAAAAGTTTGGCATTTTCCTTATGATAAATTACTGCTTCCATTTGCCATTGTTCTTATTATCTATTGCTATCATTTCAACTACTAGCATTCTTGTTATGCTTATTTTATCAAACGCTGCTTGTTACTCTATTACTACACAGTATTCATTATTTGTGAGCATTATTGTTACTCTATCACTACACAGTATTCATTATTTGTTAGTATTATTATCGGGGTGGGTTTTTTTCAGGTTGTAGTATCTTATTGAGCTCGTCGTTCATTGGCATTCCTGTTGCCTAGCATTTTATGCCAAGTACCAAAGAAACCAAATGAAACACCGAGGTCTTGGAAGGTGATGTTCAACCTTGGTTAGCTGAAGTGTTCCCAAGTCCTATGAATCTCTTTCCTGAGTTATCTAGTTTTCTTTAGTTATTTTTTATTTTCATATATTTGTGTTTTTCTGTCACGAATGTGCAAAGACCAAGCTTTAAGTTTGATTTAGAGTTGTAATTTAAGAACTTTTAATTTCTGTTTTGTTAGTTAATGGATGATGGCAAACTTGGTGGCAACAATGATTAGAAGTTCTTAATTAAGAAAAGTTGATTTTAAGTTTTAAACATTATTATGATGTCCTCAATTTTTGGGGCATTACAAGTAATTTCAACATTTGTCTCTCAACACATAGCAAGCACGTTTATGCTTGGCCCTTTATGTAATTCACACTAGAATGAGACCTTTGGATCTATAAGAAAAATTGGAGGACCAAATAGTTCATAAGATTATTATTTAGGATTTATTGGTGCTTCACCCAAAATAAATCATATTCTATAAAATAAATTAAATTAGATACTCTAATAACATCTTCTCCTATAATCAACCTACATATTAAATTGGAATTCTATTACCAAATTTGGAGATACATTAAAGATATATTTTGGTCCTTTTAAAAAGGAAAATTATTTTTAAGGTCCCTAAATATGATGATTTTAGAGAATAAAGTACATCCAAAAAGTTCATAGTAGCTCAGGTCACTTCAAAAAAAAAAAAAAAAATGCCGCTTCTGTATCAAGTTTATTGGACCAAAATACCCTCATGTCATTCTCTCTTCACGATCGATAGAGAAAAACCTTGGCTAAATTTCTCTGTATAATGGCCAAAGAAATTTGTAAAATTGAAATTTCTCTGTCATTTTAGAGAAATTTGTGAAAGCATCACCCCTTGTTTTGGTTGATTTTCTTTGGCTAAAAACCTAGGCTAAATTTCTTTATCATTGTAGTGAAATTTGTAACAATATTACCCATTGTTCAGTTGATTTTCTTTGCCTAAAAACCTGGGCTAAATTTCTCTTTGTGTGATGGCCAGAGAATTTCATATTCAGTTAATTTTTCTCTAGCTAAAAGCTTCGGTTAAAATTCTTTGTCATTGTAGTGAAATTTGTAACAGTATTACCCTTTGTTCAGTTGATTTTCTTCGTCTAAAAATCTAAACCAAATTTCTCTTTGTGTGATGGCCAGAAAAAATTGATTTTCTTTCCCTTGTCATGTTGATTTTCTCTGACCACATTACACTTCCTTTGATATATGAGATTTCTCTGGCATGTTCATTGTTTTAGCTATCATACACTTACTTAGTACTTTATTGTACATTTGAATTTCACTGGCCACATTACAACCCCCTTGAGATATGAAATTTATTTGAGTTCGTGTTTGTTCATATGTGTGGAATTTCACTAGCCATTTGCTCTTGAGATATGAAATTTCTCTAGCTTGGAATTCAAAGAAATTTAGAAATCACATAAAAAAACATAGAGAACTTCAAAATCAAGATTGTCCAGTTCACAAAATAACATGTCTAGAGAAAATTATGAAATATATAAATTACAAACTTAACGAATAAAACATTTGACAGATAAATTTCTCTCTGTTAAAATAACTACAATTGAACAATTTGTTCAATTTCACAATGTATAATTCAAAGAAATTTTCAAATCATACACATATTACAAACTAATCTTATATACTTAAGTTAACTTTGAAAATCACAAAAATAAAAACAAAAACATATTCAAATAAAAAAAACACAAAGAAAATCTTATTTGCTAATTATTGTAATTCATTTTCTCAATTCATAAATCTAATCTAGAGAAATTTACAAATCATAAACATATCCAGAGAAAATTATATCATTGCTCCAATTCACAAATAACATGTCTAGAGAAAATTAAAAAGTTATAAACATGTCAGAGAAAACTACATCACTGCTCCAATACACAAAAACTAGTCTAGAGAAATTTACAAATTATAAACATATTACATATTAAATTGTTCTCTCTGACAAATTCAATCACTAAAAATATTTTTCCATCAATACAAATAAAAAATAAAAAAAGCTTCAATAACAAAGAATTAACTACAAAAATACATTCTTTCAAAACAAAACTCTTTAACAATGAAATCGAAAGCATGGACACCTCCACTGGAATGAAAACACCACAATTAGAATCAAAATCATCTCGAATAAAGCTTCCAAAATTGAAAATCGTAATGCGAAATTGAAATTCAAATGCCAAATTTGAATCCAAATCACAAACGTTGGTAGATGAACGCCGGAGATACATCGAAGAGAGAGAGAGAGAGAGAGAGAGAGAGAGACACATCATATTGAGATATATGATTTAGAGAAAAAAAAATTATGGTTTATAGGATTAAAAGGGCATTTTAGTCCATGTATGTCAAAATTTGTTTTTATCCCTCTACAATTTTAAATCTTAGAAACCTTAGCCAAAATTTTCCTTTTAGGAACTATGGACTAAATGGAATTGTAAATTATGAATGAGATCAAATGGAATACATGTTCTAGGTATGAGATAACACTCTTAAATAAAATAGATTTTTTTTTATTTTAATTTTATTTTTCTAGTTATCAATTTTAATTTTTTGCAAATTTTTCTTCATAAAATCCACCTCAATAAATGTCCTTTGCTAGGGGCATTCCAACTCTTTGGAGGTTGTAAACGAGATCCCAAATTTAGATTTTTTAACATTTAAATAATTTGTTTGATAATTATTTTTTGGGAAAATATCATTTTAGTAGAAGGTTGTAAAATTATTTACAAATTAAGGAAAAAATTTGCTACATTAAAAGTCAAACTTATAAAATTTTCCATGAAATTTTTGTTTCCCCTTATTTTTTTACATTTTAAAATTGTATTACTATTATTATTATTTATTTTTTTTTGTCATTTAAGTTTCACTTTTCCATGCTTTAGACATGCAAAGTTATTAATGCATTTGAGCAATATATCTTCTATATTGTAGCTAGAACTCCATCTGTTCCATTTTGTTGGTTTATCATTTTATTTTGAGATGTCTTAAAATGATAATCTCATATGAAAATTTAAAGTAAAAAATATTTAATTTTTTAAAACTATCCCTTTTGAGTAATTATAAATAAATTAAAATTTTGAAAAGATAGGGACATTAGTGAAAAAATATTTTAAAATTTAAATTTAAGTATAATGATTATATGCCTCCTTAAAAAAATAGAATCTCCAAAAAGGAACAAATTGGTACGAATGGAGTATTAAAGTTCTGTTTGATTCACAAATTTGATTGGAAATTTGCAAATGAAAAATAAAAAGTTAAGCAAATATGTATTACATATAAGCAATTTTTTTCTCTGTATTTTCTTTAATTTTTACTTTAAAATCCTATTTAAATTTATAATCTAATTACAATGGGGGTGTTTGGTGTTACTTTTTTTAGCCAACTTATAGATCATAGTTTTGAAAAGATTATTTTGGATTATTTGTTTAAACTTATTTTAAACAACTTCTGATTCTAAAACTTATTTTAACTTAAAAAAAGTTAATTCTGAGAAACTCCACATTTCCCACTTTTGATTATCATTTTTTTTTTGTTTATAACAGCTTATTTACAATTATACCCTTAATTTTTTTTTTTGGAAAATAGAAACTGACCCACATGGATTGTGGACTACTTTTTTTTTTTCTTTATTTTTTCATTTTTTTTCATTTTTTTACTGTGAAAAATGTGAACTAGTAGTTAATAACAAAAAATAAAATTGAATTCAATTTACAATTAACAGAAGTAAAAATAACATTTACACATCAAAAAGTTATTTCACAATTTATTTATCAAACACTACTCAATAACTTAAATTTACAATTCAACAGCTGCACCAAACAGATTAACAATTTTTGATTAAAGTCATAATTTATAATCTATTAAGTTATAATTTATAATCTGTTTTAATAATACACCAAACACCCCCCAACATCTTAATTGAGAGAAAGACCGAGGGAGGGTATAGAGTACACTGTATGTTGAGACATACCTAGCAAACAAGAGGTAGGATAGAGACAACTACGGGATGGTTTGGACTTATTAACTTTTTTATGAAAAGTTGGATGGAAAAATAAAGAAATAATGTAACAACTTGCACCAAAATAAATTGCTTATTTAGCTTGTCTCTAAATTAGGAATGGCAACAGGCAGAGGCGGGGCCGGGATTACATTCCCCGTCTCCACCCCCGATCCACAGCAGAAACCCATCACCCTTTACCCCCGCCCCCACCCCCACCCCCGCCAGCCCATTAGGGGAATCAGGTTTCCCTACCTCGAACAATCCCCAACCCTTTTTTTTTTTTTTGGGAGGGGGGGGGGGGGAGGGAGGGGCAAAGGGAAGACAAAGAACCAATTTCTCAAACTAAGAACCACCTAACTAACATCAACATGAAAATTTGTGTGAAGGAAATATCAGAATCTGTAAATTACAAATCAATTATATCTCAAAAACAACAAAAATACATTGATCCGAAACAAAATCAAGCAAATCGCAAACCCTAACCATGAACTTAAGACCTGATTTATACAAGAAAACAACATATTTAGTCTAATTTAGACAAGTACTACTGCAATAACAATCCCAATTGAAACTCCATCAAATGAAGCAATTTTACCCAAAAAAAAAAAAAATTGAAATTTTATATTCAATTTAGTTGACTGGACAAACAAATCCACAAAAAGGTTATGTATATCTTTCAACACATGTTTGTATATATATATATATAGGGAGAGAGAGAGAGAGAGAGAAACACAACTCAGATGGCCTAGAATGCACATTGGTCAGTGATGGTAGCTCCAGCGGAAGTGTCAAGGTCGGCGATGGCACGGAGAGAGAGAGAGAGAGAGAGAGAGAGAGAGAGAGAGAGACAATGGTGGTGGTGGAGTTGTGGTGGCTCAACTCAGATCGGAGGTCAGAGATGGTGATGGAAGTGGTAAAGTAGCGGAGACGTAGGCAGACAGTGGTGGTTAGGGTTTCTGATCTCGGTGAAAGTGAACTTAGATCTTGGCGGTGATGGGAAGAGGAAGATGAGGGAGATCAGCAATGATGGGAGGAGGAAGAGGAGGACAGCGATGGAAGAGGGAGAGGATGGCAGCGGTGAGAAGGAGGGTTTTAGAGAGAGAAAGAGAGATGAGAGGCGGTGAGTGTGAGGTTATGTTGTGTAACTGTGTTTGTAACTATGTTTTAGCGTTTGGCTTATATATATAAGGGTATAATAGTAATTTTATATTGGGGGGAAACGAGGACGGGGACGAGCCGAGGACGATGCTGGGGAACGTACCACCATCCCTGGCCTGAAATTTGTTGGGGATTCATTTTCAAATACCATCCCCGGCCAATCAAGGGTATTTTTTGGAGTAAGGGATTGGGTCCCCGTCGGGTCGAGTTCAAATTACCATCCATACTCCAAACTATCCTTAAAAAATCTAAAAAGATAATTAAAATAATAAGATTATTAAAATTAAAAGGAAAAAAAAAAGCGCCAGAAGAAGGCCTAGGCCATGGGTGCACCCTTATTATAGTTATTATTTGGTGTAATTTATTGGAGTGGTTTATTTATAAAATAAAAATAATTTTAATAAGTTCAAAAAAAAATCGATATATCTTAAAAGTAGAAAATATACACAAAACCGACAGATGCAATGGCCCACCTGTCCCCTGCTCTGGTTTTCACCCTATGACCACCCTGTTTTGTTTTAAGTTTTGTAAAATAATTTTCATACCTCCTCCAACCTATTCTTCATATTGTGTCCCTCTTATTTATACTTCATTCTGATTAAGACTTTCATATAATTCTTCGATTAAAATTTAAAAATAATAATTCGTGGCATTATAAAAAAATTGAAAATAATGTTATACCCAATAGTGTGTGTGTGTAAATTAAATGTATAGATAAAATAAACAACAAAATAAAATAATTTAGAAAATAGTTATATAAATTAAATTCTGAATTAATTGCTTACAAAAATTATAAGTCAAGCCTTGTGTTGGACATAATCTCCTTAAAGTAGATTTCATCCTCACTCTGATGCTTTGAGATTTAACAGCGTCTACTTCCTAGGATACAACGACTAACACTTGATTTGTAGCACTATAAAAACAAGTCTGGTGAACCAAAACTCTGTTGTGACTCTCTCTTTTTCTTCCTAAAATTAATTGCAGAACAGATGCAGAAACACATAGATGAACAGAAGAGGAAAGATGAAATTCTGAGGGAAAAAATTAGATCAAAAGAATTGCTAGAATGGAAAGCTTTATCTAGAAAAGCTGCTGGCTTTTCCAAACAGGTACCAACAGATAAGAATCTGTTCGGACAGATTCAACAAGTAAAAAACCTATTTGGACAGAAACAGATTTGTTCAATTTGAATTCAACATGTACGAACCTGTTTTGAACCTGTTCGGGTAGGTAAACCTGTTTGGGTGAAGAAAAAATCTAAACCAATTTATTTTGAATTTTAGACCAAAATTAAAAATAAATCAATAAATTACAAATTTTTTGGCCCAAAAAAATAAGTATTGGGCCGGATAAGCCCAACCCAACCTCATACCATGCACTCACGCCCAAGCCTAGCCCAGCCTGCCAGACCGACCGGATGGACGGCGGCGGCGACGCGTGCGTGTGGTTTTTGTTTTGGATCTAATGGGTCTAACCCACTTTATCCATAACCTCATCCTTCCACAAACTTGGGTACCCCTTGGGGCCCATCCCAAGTATCCCAAGCTAGAATATATATACCCAAATAAATCCTTAAGCTTTTCCAATGTGGGACAAGCACATTTCACAGATGTATAGGAAACCCACCTAAAGCCATTTCCATGAACCCAAAAATGCGCGTTGAATTCTCATTCATCCGGAAATGATTTTGAGCAACAAAATACACGATATTATTCACTATGCGGCATTAAATACGAACCCAATTAGTAACGTTAAAAATAACGCTTGGGTTCCACCTTAATTAATGCTCAAAGTTAGCAAAAAATAAAGTTTTACAAAAGCCATTTTTCAACAATCCCCCACATGAATGGAATTCACGATAACGGACATGCAACAAGATGCAGACAAAGAAAGAGTACATTAAGAAAATACACCATATCGAGATAGGTAGCTTTTAGCTTTGAACCTCCTCTAGTGAAAGTCTATCGGACTTACTAGCTAACCAATGGACGCAATGCCTTAAACTGTTCAGCTATTTGTGTAAGCCAAGACAACAGACTACACATAGTGTATCCGCAGACACAGTTTTAGTTCTTACGATTATGTTCATTTTGGCCTTGAACAACACCTGGTAATTCATGAGTGCTCTAGAGAATTTAGCCTTTTCAATTCTCACAGAACCAGCCCAGTTCACACTCATATATGTGACTTCTTATTAAGAGTATCCTTCTATACTCCACTTGGATGTCCAAGCTATAAGAATCATTAAAAGCAAATCTTATCCTACTAATGCTGCAGGTGTCACTCTTCTTATCATAGAAATGGATAGGAGAAAAACCTCTTTAGTGATATGTGAAGTCATCCATAATTTAGTTGTCCCTTTGAACCTAGATCTTGGGATCTCCAGTCAACTAGGTTGGTTTGCCACTATGGCAACTTTTAAGTAATAGGCTTTAATCTCATTCCCCTCAATAAATGGTACACTTGTTCTGTGGCTAGCCTTTTAGTCAATGGATCTGCAATATTCTCTCTTGACTTTATATATTCTATGGAAATTATTCCATGTGAGAGCAAATGCCTAACGGTATTATGTCTTCGACGAATGTGTTGAGACTTACCATTATACATATGATTCTATGCTCGTCCTATTGCTGCTTCACTATCACAGTGAATGCATATAGCTGGCACAGGTTTAGGCCACATTAGAATGTCTTCTAAGAAATTACGAAGCTATTTTGCTTCTTCTCCTATTTTATCTAATGCGATAAACTCAGATTCCATTGTTGACCTTGTTATGCATGTCTGCTTGGAAGATTTCCAAGCGACTACAACACTTCCTAGGGTAAAGACATATCCACTAGTGGATTTTGAGTCTTTAGTATTCGATATCCAATTCACATCACTGTACCCCTTGAGTAATGCTTGATATTTAGTACAATGTAAGCCATAATTCTAGGTATGTCTTAGATACCTAAGTACCCTAATTATTGCTTTCCAATTATCGGACCCTAGATTACTTGTGTACGTACTCAATTTGCTTACAACATAGGCTATATCTGGCCTAGTGCAATTCATTAAGTACATCAAGCTTCCGATTATCCGAGAGTACTTTAATTGTGACATACGTGCACTTGTATTTTTTGACAAATGAAAACTAATGTCAACAGGTGTTTTAGCGAGACGGTCGTCATGCTTTCCAAATTTCTCCAGAATCTTCTCAACATAGTGAAACTGAGATAAAGCATATCTTTTAGATGTTCTAGTAATTTTTATTCCTAGAGTTACATCTGCTACTCCCAGATCTTTCATGTCAAACTTTTTGTTTAACATTTTCTTTGTGGATTTAATCATGTCATTATTACTTCCAATAATGAGCATGTCATCCACATAAAGACAAACTATGACATAGCCTTTGTCTGTGCTTTTAACATAGACGCATTTTTCATATTCGTTTATCTTAAAACCATTCGAAAGCATAGCGTGATCAATTTTTTCATGCCATTGTTTCGGAGTTTCTTTTAATACATAAAGGGATTTGACAATTTTACAAACCTTTTTCTCTTGGCCAGAAACTTAAAACCCTTATGGTTGTTCCATATAAATTTCTTCATCTAACTCGCCATTCAAAAAGACTGTTTTAACATCCATTTAATATATCTCCAAATTATACAAAGCTACAATCGCAATTAGCATGCGAATAGATGTTATTCTTGTCACTGGTGAATAGGTGTTAAAATAATCAAGGCCTTCCTTTTGCCTGTATCCCTTAACAACAAGCCTAGCCTTGTATTTATCAATTGAACCATCTGTTTTTATTTTTCTCTTGAATATCCACTTATATCTAAGAGGTTAACACCCTAGTGGAAGATCCACCAGTTCTCAAGTATGATTTTGCAGTATTGATTCAATTTCACTATTCACAGCCTTTCTCCACAATGGAACTTCAGGATTTGACATTGCTTCCTTGAAGTTTTGAGGCTCATTTTCTAACAGGTATGATAGAAAATCTTGACCAAATGATTTAGAGATCCTAGCCCTCTTGCTACGTCTAGGTTCATTTGCTTCATTATCATTTTGGTCTTCACTGTCACCCATAGCAGTATCAAAAATTCTTTTATTTGAATTGGTTTCTTCAATTTCCTTGCAAGGAAAAATATGTTCGAAAAATGACACATTTCTTGACTCAATAATAGTGTTTACATGCATATCAAGATTTTCGGATCTATGAACTAAAAATCTGTATGCACTACTATTATTTGCATAACCAATGAACACACAATCAATGGTTTTTGGTCCTATCTTAATCGTTTTGAGACTAGAGAATGCCACATTGGCCAAACACCCCCATACTTTGAGGTAATTGTAGGTAGGTCGTCGACCTTTCCATAATGCATAAGGTGTTTAATTGATTTTCTTATGGGGTACCCTATTAAGGATAAAGTTAGCAGACAAAATCACCTCCCCCCACAAGTTTTGAGGTAACCCTGAACTAATCAACATGGCATTCATTATCTCTTTAAGAGTTCGATTCTTTCTCTCAGCAACTCCATTTGACTGAGGAGAATAGGGTGCAGTCGTTTGGTAAATAATACCATGTTCAGAACGAAATTCCTCAAATGGTGCATCATATTCACCACCTCTGTCACTCCTCATCACCTTAATAGTTTTGCCAAGTTGATTTTCAACCTCAAGTTTATATTGCTTAAAAGCTTCTAAGGCTTCATCTTTACTTCTCAATATGTAAACATAGCAATATCGAGTGCAATCATCAATAAAAGTAATAAAGTACTTCTTACCTCCTCTAGTTTGAACAAATTTTAAATCACAGATATTTGTGTGAATTAAACTTAGAGGTTCAGTATTTCTTTCTACTTTATTAAATGATGCCTTAGAGAGTTTTGCCTCAACACAAATCTCACGTTTATGATGAGGATCAAACTCTAAGTTTGGCAAACATTCTAAAAAAACAAGTCTACGTAGAGAATTAAAATTAACATGTCCTAATCTACTATGCCATAAAAAAGAAGACTCGGTAATATAAACAAAAGATGTGTTGTTATTATTAATAGCTAAATTAGGTACAACAGTTATAACATTGAGCTTAAAAAACCCATCACTCATGTAACCTTGCCCCACATACATTCCACTATTGGAGAGTACAACATTGTCAGACTTAAAGACTAATCTAAATCCATTCTTAATCAATAATAACCCAAAAATCAAATTCTTGCAAATCTCTGACACATGGAGTACATTGTTAAGCGTGAGTTCTTTCCCCGAGGTCATTTTCAGTACAATCTTTCATTGTCCTTCTACAGTTGATGTGGAGGAGTTTTCTATAAAAAGTTGTTTTCCACTTTCCACCACTTTGTAGGTTGTAAACATCTTCTTATCTGCACATACATGGCGGGTTGCTCCAATATCCACCCACCACTCCTTGGGATTGCCCACCAAATTTTCTTCAGAGACTACTTCAGCAAGATTGATGACTGCCACTCTATCGGAAAGATAAAAATCCTCGGCTATGTTGGCTTGTACTGGCTTTTTGCTTGAACTTCCTTCGTCTTTGCGAATATGACAATCCTTAGCGCGATGTCCATCTTTGCTGCACATAAAACACTTGCCTTTGAACCTCTTGTTGAACTCGTTGTTGATCCCTTTGCTGATCTTACTAGTGGATCCTTGTTTGGGTCCATTGCCATCATTCTTCTGCTTCTTGTTGTTGAACTTTGACCCTTGTCCATGTTCCTATAGACATCCCCGAATGTCCAGGGAGAGAAATCCCGTTTTGTTCTTTTAGGCTCACTACAGTTCGGACCCGATTGTCACGGTTCTAAATCTGAACCAAAGAGTCCAAATCTAGCAAATCATTTTGAGAAAAGAGATTTTTAGAAAAGAAGTGCCAGACATGGACTACTTTGCCAGATATAGAGTCGCCACCTAAATATTTTATTTTGGGGGAATTTAGGAAACTCTGACTCATTTGCCTAAGGCCACGTGTCCGTCATCGCCAAAGTTGCCTCGACTCGGGAACTTGGGTACGATTGGGGAAGGTCAGCTACGAGCACCTCCGCTCGCCCGATCCGAGGATCGACCTCTACTAACCATGATATCTTGTTTTGAAAACATTGCGTGTTCTTATTTCAGTTATTTAGCCTAGATTTACTACGTGATGTGCACAACAAAAAAGTATAGACTAAGTCGCCTAAATTGGAACAAAACATGTCATTTTGGTTTATTTTGAAAATGGTTTGATGGTGCTACCCGCGAGTAGGCTAAGATGTGAATTTTGCCATCCTCAAGTGGGCTTAGAAAATATGGTTTTGCCATTTCCAAGTGGGCTTAAAACTTACATTCAATGCATTGTTCCAATTCAAATAACCAACCTTCAACCACAGGCATTCAGGCAGTTATATCACATAAGCAGCTAGCCTCATGGCAATTATGCTATCATAGTGACATTCACACACATGTGGCATGCTAAAGCATAAAAGCTTACCTAGTACTCCAAGCCAAAACAGAAACCAGTTAGTAATCATATGCATGATCCTAGTTCATGTTGAGGTGACTAATGCAACACGTGCAAGATGCGACTACTATAGGCTCGGCTATTCTAAGATGGCATGTGATGATGCTACAGTTAACACGTATTCAACTTAGAATTGAAATACAAATGCAGTTAGTATGATGCGCCGAGCCCGGTGCGTGCAATACGAATGAATGTATGCAAACATGCTATCATAAGTATGCTAAAGAAACATGCCCTAAACTAACCATCGAAAGCTAGTAAATAAAAGGGAAGAAAAACGTGGGGTTGGAAGACATACACACACTCACGCACACTTATAACACAATTGCCCTCGCTCGGAGGGTCCGAATAAATATTACAAAACAAATGAATAATTAACTCTTCTAAGTAATTAAATATTACATATCTTCTATTTAATTAACAAATTAAATACAGAAAGAGGATGGCCTCAGCCCCACCTCAGAATGCTAGGATGATGTGTGCTCAACTCGCCTTGCCCGGAAACCCATGCCATGTCACTGTTGCCTCTGTTTACACTACCTCGCTCCTCTGAAAATTCTAAAAGTCCCCAGACCCATTTTAAATCACCCTATGAGTGCTCTGGGGTGTCATCGGCCACCATTAAAGTTCACCGGCTATGGAGATGGGCTTATCGGCCAAGAGTTACACCACCGGCTAGTAATTTATGGCCGGTCGGCACTTTATGTGGCTGGCCGGCCACTTCTTCCTGCAGAAACCTGTTTTTGACAGTAGCAAAGAGCAGACAGTGCATGGCAAGGAAATTCAAAGCAATGTATGCATGGCCACTCTCCCAATCATGCTATGGACTCATGGGAGTGTGACCCTCGATACTCGGGCCACCAATCACGCATTTCAATGCATGATGGCCTAAGGCACCAAGTTTGCAACTTAATGTAAATGCATGCAACAAAAGAGATGAATGCCAACACCCTATCATATTGAGGTCAAGGGCGTCAGCGGCCGAGGGTTGAGACGTGTTACGTCACATGGAGTACGAACACACCTCACCCCTTATGCTTGGTTTGACATCCCAAACCAAGCAATGCAATGCACGTAGACAAACATGGTTCAAGAATGCAATATGAATCTAAGATGCAAGACATGCCAAATGCAATGCAATCTATTATGCAAGCACGCAATATGCTAATCATGCAAGAGGCAATATAATGCGATTTAATATGTGATGCAAACGTGGTACAATGCAAGGATGCAATGAGAGGCAACAAGTCAAGCATACAACTATATACAATAATGGACTTAGACGGAAATGGGAGGCCTCAGCCACACCTCAAAACAGTGGCCAAAGATGATGCAAATGGTGGACAAATGTGCATGCAAACATGCATGCCAATGGGCCTAAGACTAAGGCATAAAGAGGAGCATTCTACTACGACTACCCCAACAACACATGGCATGGGCTAAGCAACCAAAAATAGAGTTTTAATGCAGCAAAATACACCCCAAAACCCACATGAATGGCATCCCAAATGACTTAAACAAAAGGGCATGCACTAAGGCCTAAATATGGAGCATAAGACCACATCTCATCAAGGCATTAAAAGAGTAACAAATACAAGTATGTAAGCACAAAACATGGATTGAAATGACATCATAAGTGATTCCAAATCATTGAAATAGGCCAACTCAAGCATGCTCATGACTCACACACCCGATGCCAACATGCTATAATGCAAAGGGGCTATACAAAGCATGAAATGCATGACCATATCAACACGCAACAGACCTCAAGCATGGAAAAATATGACTAAAAACTCACAAAGCTAGGCCAAAACATGAGAGCATGGTAGGCTACATGCATGATGCATTTCTAGGCCAAAGAGAGGAATACAAAGCAAGTATATTAAGCATGAAAGGGGCCATTAATCCGACCAAAAACAGAGGCATAACATGACCCAATAACACCCAAAAACCTCTGAAATGAAGTCAAGAACAACTAATCATACATGCTACCCTTATGGGTCAAAAATGCAAACAAAAGAGAGACCAAGGGAGAGGGGTGTCCCTCCCCTATGCAAGACTTCAAACCCTTTTCATCACCCCTAAAAATCCACTGGGTTTCAGTGGTGAGAAGGCCAAACATGAAAATATTCAAAGATTAACAAAGATAGCACCAAAAGGGTCCAAACAAGGCCTAAGAGGGGGAGGTGGACCGCCAACACCAAAATGACTTCAATGAAACATCTTAAGCATGAAAATACAAGATTTTTTTCAGTTATACACAAAGTCTAAAACAACATGCAAGAAAGGTAAAAGACTAGTGCAAGATTGGGGAATATAAAGTAAAAAGTGTTACCCTTGAAAAACACTTCAAGAACAGCAAGCTCAGCCCTCTTCTTCTGATCAAAACCAATCCAAAACCTCAAGAACAAACCCTCAATGCCTCCCAAGTTGAAGTATGGTGTAGTAGTGTGTGTCTTAGAGCAAAACTAAGAAGAAATCACCCTTTTGACCCTTAAACACACACACAATGAAGAGAGAGAGGGAGATATAGAGAGAGAAAGTGTATATCAGATATATATATATATGTATTTTGCTCTGGTTTTTGTTGAACCAAGACAAAGGAGGAGGATGGGACTCTTATATAGGCAAGGCAATGGCTTCAAGCTTCTTAGAGAAGCTAATAAAAAGGGTCAAGGCTTCCAAGGGAAGCTAAGCTAAGGGTGCAAGTTTCTTGAGGAAGCTAAGACAAAGGGTCAAGCTACCTTAAGAAGCTTGAGCAAAGGGTGCAAGAAGTTGGATGAAAAGGGTCAAAGGTTTAAAACAGCCACACCCGTGCATGGGGGGCAGGGTCCGTGCATTCTAGCTGGCACAGCTGGCATGCATTATGCCTAAAAAAGGCAAAAAGGTGGTATCGGCCAGCAAAGGAGGCCATCGGCCAAATAGATGGCCGGCCGACCACACAAGATACCGACTGGCCAATGGTATATCTCACCAATGGCTGGTAGCAAGAGCATACTGCCGATGGCCTCAAGCCAGGGCCGGTGGGTGTCAGGGGTAGCTAACAAGCTACTCTTTACCCTCAGAAGCAAAAACACAAGTGTTTGGTGCAAAACCAGACACAAAATAGTCGAGTTGAGAGATCCTGAGGCAAGGCGCGCGTGGCCGTGACCTCCGGGAACTCAGGACGAACACAAACATGGATAATCACCAAGTGTTCAAATGGTGACGTCCAAGTCTTGAGGACGGTAAAAAATGGGGTGTCTATAGTTGCCCCTCTTTGATAGAACTCGAAAGTCATAAGAATGACGGGAGTGAATGTCAAAGCCTAGAGACGACCCATTTTTGACAAGGCCGAAAACTTAGAGAAAACATACAAGCTGCAGATAAAGATATGCGCCCGAAGGCAGGGGTGAAATGCAACTGACAATGCAAGAAGCCTAGCATAACTTATGATCATGCAAAGAAAATTGTAACGAAACATAACAATGCAACAATTTTAAGCTAGCACACATCAAACTACACTACAATGCAGAGAGAGTGTAAGAGAATTATGTAATTCTCACTACATTTCACGCGGAGAATACAATACCTGTACGGTTCATCTGGTCGTGCCAGCTTCAAATGAACTGTACATACAATATCGTGCCTGGAAAAGAAAGAAAACTTAACAGGTACAATATTGTTAGCAACATGCATATCAATGCAATTGAAAGCGCGTGACGACACAAACCGATTAGAACGCATAACAATGCGATTTGAAACAAACATAACAACACTATGAAGGTGCAGACACATGTAAGTAGAGAACACGGAACAACGTGCGCAATGTGTGAAGATGTAGACATATGTAAGTAAAGTATACGCGACAATGTGTACAATGTGCATAAGCTGAACTTAAACACATGTAAGTAAAGCATAACGCGACAACGCATGCAATGTGTATAGGAACTTGAACACATATAAGTAAAGCAATGCACGTATGCACGCAATGTATATAGAAACTTGAACACATATAAGTAAAGCATAACACGACAACGCATGCAATGTGTATAGAAGGAAACATAGTAAAGACAAGTTACTCATGATGTTGAAATGCAAAGTACTGCAACACAGTATACTTGAAGGGATTTGTGGAGTTCACAAGATACAAAAAGGATACGGGAAGGGGTGTTCCTCTCATGTACGGAGCATCGCTCAAAAAGACACAGACTGAGGTCAACTCAAAGGCCTACTAATGTTCTGAAAAAGTGCACTTCCTTGCATTGTCTTGAGTAAGGAAGGTGCCAAACCATACCGTTGATTTGAACAAGAGTGCGGGACGCATCGACCGCGAGGGGAGGTTACCGGCATTCAACCCCTATGTTCTACCGCCCTGCCCTCTTCTGCTTTACTTTCCTTTTTACTGGTAGTTTTAAGCACATTGCACTGCCTCAGGCAGGTTTTACTTTTTCAAAACTGTGTATTTTTGCAAAAGACATGATGGAAATGAAACAACTATTTTGTTCAAAAAGGTGTTACATTTGTACTTTCTACACATTGCATTGTGTGGCATCACATAACAATATGAATGAATTGAACTTTGTTTGAAAATTGAGCACTCGCATCGTAATAATCAGGTAGTGAACTGACTTACAACTCGATAAGCAAAACAAAGAAACTTGATAAGTCAACCAAGTGTATGTACAACTCGATAAGCAAATCAAAGACTTAAAATAGAGTGAAATACAACTTGATAAGCAAATGTACAACAACTCGATAAGCAAAAGGGTGTGACCCCGCAAGAATCGGTCACCAGAGGGCATCGGTAGAGTTTCCAACCACAATCCCTCAGCATGTTCAACTCATAAACAGCTCATGGAATAGGGGGGAAGGCTATCGGCCATAAGTAAATGCCATCGGCCATGAGAAATTTTTATCGGCCAAAAATAATGGTCGGTCGGCACTATATTTGGCCGGCCGGCCATAAATTGCAAGAACTAGCAGAATGCTGACATCTATCCTCTACTCAACCTTATCTTCTACAAAAGGCCTCAGCTTCGTAGTTTTTCTCAATTCAACACTGATTTGTTCCAAATGGAAGAGTTTCTTACCCAAAATCTCTCAGCTTGGATTGCCAACTTGGACAGCTCGGAAAAGCTGAATTTTCGGGGGTTCAGCATAAACACACTATTCACTCTGAGTCGTACTCCGCTGCACTTTCCGTTCCTCCATGCCGCGGTAAGGTTTTGGAACCCGGTAACACATGTCTTTAGCTTTGGCGGGCAAGAGGTATGTCCTACCTTCGAAGATTTCCAAGTTTTTATGGAATCCGAGCGCAACGAAAAAATCTTGCCCCAACTTCGCTTCGGCCACACCCAAGCTTTAGGGCGAATGTGTGGACTCTCAATGCATGATGCTTGATCTTTGATTTATGACGGAATGCTGGATATTCCGAGTTTGATTTGCCATTTTTTTTGGTGCCTGTGACCGTGGTGACCATCATTGGCAAGGTTTTCGGCAACACGCACTTTGTTTGTGCATGATATCTCATTTCTTACTTGCCTCAGGATCTGGAGGATCTAGTGTCTGGTTGATCGAGGTTGCCCAAGGTATAAAGGAGGGTAAGAGTTGCATTGCCATGACTCTGGCTGAGACGCTGATGGGCTTGGACGTTTTCCATTGTCGTGAAACGACCAAATTTGCAAGAAATCCGCTACTGCTGCAGGTAATGTCTCCCACCCAATCTCACATATGTATTGCTCACATCACTCGGCCTTCAGGCTCGGTTTTTCTCATAAAACCCTCTTCTTACTTTTTCTCTCATCGTACATCTCTCTATTCTTTATTCTCTCATTTTTCATCTCTTCCCAGGGGTGGTTGATGGACAAATTGCAGGTTGTGAACTCTTGCCCAGCTTACTCAGCTTGCGGTTACTTCTTCGAACAACGCCTAGTCGATGCCCTTGATAAGGGTTGGTGGTTTGACTAGATGTGCAGCTTGTCCGCAGACCGCATTGCTTGGCGGTGCCCTTGGCTCAATCTACCGGCAATGGGCTATAGCATGACCTCCTAATGTGGGATTCAGCTGATTGGCTTGACTCACTATGTGTTCTACTTCCCGTTCCGGTTCCAGCGCTAGTTTGGTCATGATCAGACTTGTCTACCAGAGGGGATAGAGTACCTGGCTACATTCCCGATCTGAGGCGCACAACTTGCCCGGTGTACGATAGCATGGAGGACTAGAGAGCTGCTGGCCTCCGCTCCCACTTTCAATTGCACTTTGTCTGATGAGTGCATAGATTGGCTTAATGAGGAGGCACAGATTGGGCCTAGCTTGGCATTAGAGGCTTTGACCAGCTCTGGGAGGGGGCGCAGGAACACCTGACTTAACTATGCCCTGGATTTATTGCTTTATTAGTACTTTCAAGTTTTCTTTGTGAATGTAATAAAAAGCAACTTCAATTTGTATGCAAGAGCAGGAGAACTCTGTATTGAAATCAATGAAATTGAAGGTTGTGGGTACTAAAAATTTTCCGCTTTGGTCTAGAAATGGTCTTAATTGTAAAAAGATTAATTTGAACAAAGTCAAATTTTATCAAAACTTTTCAAAACTATTTTCGACATGGATCAGAACTAGACACGCCTGAGACCTGTCACTGAGATGCACAACATTGGATTCCCGCAACTAGAAAGTTGCCCCTAGTTTGAGTAGCATCGCAGCACTTCGCAGCAACGAAAAGTTTTCCCTACTCTGAAAAGCACTGCACCGGAGATCATAACCGAACTCTTGAACGCTGAATAGACAAAGATGACCGAGATGATCAAATGGACAAAGTTGATCAGGGAAAAGTTTGTTGCTGAACTTCAGGATGAAGTTGCCTACGTATCCCAAAGATGGGAATCAAGCCTTACGTAGTTCAGGCTTGGGTTCACTCAAGTATTTTCACTCTCCTTTTGCGCTCTAACTTTTGCCAAGGCCGCCCTTTGCGGTTTTCAACCTTGCGAGCTCAGTTTTTATAATTTCAAATTTTTCGTGCTCTAACTTTTGCCTAGGTGGCCCTTTCGGGTTTTCGGCCTAGCGAGCCTCTCAGGGATAATATTTTTTCAACTTGTCCATATTGATCGGCTGTGAGAACTCTAGGCCATCTAGGTCCATCAAAACGACAGCTCCACCTGACCAAATAGACTTGATAATGTAAGGACTAGTCCAATTGGGTCTGAACTTGCCCCTTGGGTCGTGGATGGGAGCTCGGTTATCCTTGAGCACCAAATCTCCATCTTTTAGATTCCTGGACTTAACTTTCTTGTTGAAAGCCCTGGCAATCCTGCGCTGATAACCTTGAACGTGGTACAGTGCTTTCAGTCTTCTTTCATTGAAGAGCATGAGTTCTTCAAATCTGCTCTGCTGCCAATCTGCTTCGGTTATCTGACACTCGGCCAATACTCGCAAAGATGGAACCTCAATTTCAATAGGTAGAACGGCCTCCATCCCATAAACCAATGAATATGGAGTCGCTCCAGTAGAAGTTCTGATTGAAGTCCGGTAGCCCCACAGAGCAAACGACAACTTATCTGGCCAGTCCCGGAAGGTTTCCACCATCTTCCGCAGTATGTGTTTGATGTTCTTGTTGGCGGAGTCAATCGCTCCATTGGTTTGCAGCTGGTATGTGGATGACTTATGAAAAGCCACATTGTATTTCTCAAACAAGTCAATCACTTCTTTCTTGAAATGGGAACCGTTATCTGAAATGATCTCATTTGGGACTCCATAACAACAGATGATGTTGTTTTTGATGAACTTTGCAACGTGTGAAGCCTTCAACACCGCATAAGATTGGGCCTCGACCCACTTCGTAAAATAATCTATCGTGACCAAGATGAACTCATGCCTATTCAACCCCTTTGGAGTGACAGCCTCGATCACATCGATTCCCCAAATTGAAAATGGCCATGGCGAAGTCATGTTGTATAGTTTCGACGGCGGGATGTTCATGCGGTTCGCATGGATCTGACATTTGTGGCATAGCCAAACAAAACTGATACAATCTTCCTCCATGGTGGACCAATAGTAACCCTGTCTCAGGATTTTCTGAGCCAACATTACCCCGTTCATATGAGCACCACATTCTCCTCCATGCATGGCCTCCATTAGGCGCTTCGATTCTTCAGTTTCTACACACAGCTTATGCATTCCTAGATGACCTCTCTTATACAGTTTACCCCCGCAGATGATGAACTGAACGGCCATTCTTCTGATTGCCCTTTTATCCTTGGCATTTACCCCTGGTGGGTATGCTTCATTCTCCAAGAAATTCCAAATATCGTAATACCAGGGGTTCTCATCTTGAACCTCATCTATAGCGGCAATCGACTCGTAAGTAGGCACAAATTTTTGGTCGATAATGACTGGACGCATCCGGACTCCAAACGGGACGTCTATCATGGAAGATAGAGTTGCTAGTGAATCTGCGAACCTGTTGTTTTCCCTTAATAGATGAGTAAAGTAGCTTCTCAAACCGAGGAATTAACAAATCCAAGGTCTGGTAATACATTATCATTTTTTCTTCTTTGACTTTCCAATCTCCTTTTGCTTGAGATACGACAAGGTTCGAGTCCCCAATGACGTCCAACCGTTTTGCCCCTAGTACTAGGAATGCTTCTAGACTGGCAATACATGCCTCATATTCTGCTTCGTTGTTCGAGACTTTGAACCGGAGTTTGAAGGCTAGAGGGATACGAGAATTGTTGGGTGCTGCCAGCAACACTCCTACCCCATACCCGTACTGGTTTGATGCTTCGTCAAAGTACATCGTCCACGTTTCATCTTCGACGTGCAGAATGGCCTCATCTAGGAATAAGAACTCAACTGCTTCACCTCCTTCTGCTGGGTGATCGGCTAAGAATTCTGCTACTACTCTTCCCTTGAGTGACTTGCGTGTTACATATTTCAGATCGAATTCGGAAAGCAACAGCAACCAACGAGCTAGCCTACCCGTAAGTGCTGGTTTCTCGAAAAGATATTTGATGGGATCCAGTCGTGAAACCAACATTACAGAGTGAGCTAACAGGTAGTGCCGCAGCTTCCTGGTAGCCCATACTAAGGCTAAGCAAGCCTTTTCCAGCGGTATGTAGCGAGTCTCATACTCCAACATCTTCTTGCTCAGATAGTAGATGGCCCTCTCCACCTTGTCCTCTGATTCTTGCGTGAGCATACAGCCCATTGTAGTCTCAATTATCGAAAGGTACAATATCAACGATTTTCCCGGTTCTGGTGGTAACAACACGGGTGGGTTTTGTAAATATTCTTTGATCTGTTCAAAAGCAGCTTAGCATCGGCCATCCCACTAGAATTTCTTCCCTTTCTTCAGGAGACCAAAAAGTGGTTCACAAGTTAAGGTTAATTTTGAGATAAACCTTCTTATGAATTGCACTTTACCTAGAAAGCCTTGCACCTCCTTTTCAGTCATTGGTAGTGGCATTTCTAAGATCGCCTTGATTTTGGAAGGGTCGACTTCGATACCTCTCTGTGTAATCAGAAACCCTAGCATTTTCCCTGCTGTAATACCGAACGTACACTTCTGAGGATTTAGCCGCAACCGGAATTCCCTGATCCTTTGGAAGAAGTTTTGCAAGGCGGTGTAGTGGCCCTCTCTTTCTTTGGACTTGACAATCATGTCGTCCACATACACCTCAACCTCTTTGTGGATCATGTCATGCAATATCGTGGTCGTGGCCTGTTGATATGTAGCTCCAGCGTTCTTCAGCCCAAATGGCATCACTCTGTAGCAGTAGGTCCCCCACGGGGTGGTGAAGGCAGTCTTTTCCTAATCTTCAGGTGCCATCATTATCTGATTGTAGCCTGAGAAGCCATCCATAAACGAAAGCAAAGCATGCCCCATTGTGAAATCCACCAACTCATCAATAAATGGCAAGGGAAAGTCGTCTTTCGAATTGGCTCTGTTCAAATCCCTGAAATCCACGCACACTCGGATCTTGCCATCTTTCTTTGGTACCGAAACAATGTTGGCCAACCACGTCGGGTATTCGGATACCAGCAGGAAGCCTACATCGATTTGCTTGGTTACCTCTTCCTTAATCTTGATGGCCCAGTCAGGGCGGATCCTTCTAAGTTTCTGTTTGATAGGTCAGGCCTCAAGGTCAAGAGGGATCCGGTGCTGTACAATCTCAGGATCGATCCCAGGCATGTCTTCGTAGGACCACACGAAAACATCTTTGAAATCTATTAATAAAGCGACTAAGCGCTCGCATTCCTTCGAAGACAACATGGACCCGATCTGGACCAGCCGCGGGTCCTTCTCAGTACCAATATTCACAGTAGTGATTTCATCCATTAAAGGTTTAACAAATCTTTCCTGCTCTTGATTAATTAATCGTTGCAAATCCGGAGGAATTTCTTCCTCGTCGTTTCTGTCAAAATTTTGAAAGTCCTGATTCAAGCAATAAATTAAAGGCACAGAAAAGTACTCAGAAACCACATCCACATCATTCTCATTAAGTACTACCAAACCGTCAGATTCTTCCGTTACAACAGACTCAAAAGAGAAAGAAAAAGACGACCTGGACAGGACTGTGGCATCCGGGTTATCACCTCCAGAATCTGGGACTCGAGTCGGTGAGTGGAACTTGATTCGACTCACAAGACTCGGTGGAATCGATTCAACTCACTACGACGGTCTTTGCTTGACAAAAATCCCTCCTCGTATTGCCAAATGAGGGAGGGTGCGATGGATGCATCCAAAATATTTGCTGGTAGGCCCACAGCCGTTTCATTCCCGATCATGGACACCGAGAGGTTATCTCCCAAGCACTTCTATTCGATCGAAGGATCTGAAAGTAGACATGCCAGTGCTACCCCTATTTCAATTTTGGCGTCCTCAGACTCCACTTTCTTGCTCTGTTCACCCTCAACTGTTGGGTTTGTCTGCTCCTCGGCAACATCATCCCCCGATAATTGCAGGTCGAAGAAGATCTCAAAACTTGACATGCGCTTCCTCTCCGCATTCAGCCACGGCTTTGGGAAGCCACAAAATGGAAAGTCCTCCCCCTCCTAGATGAAGCGTCCGTTTAGGGTACCCTGGATGGGCCGATGCATTAGTTCAAAAGGCGTCCCCGCCTGCTTCGCTCTGGCTCTCCCAGCCATTTCCTTGCCTTTCCTTATCCAATCCTCGTTGGTGGGCAGGTAACCCAAGCCAAAGGTATGTGGGTTGTGTGGCACTTCAGCCAATGCTGCGACGCCCTTCCGGCCACTCTTTCCCAATCCCATCTCGGAGATGTATTGGAGCTTGTTCATAAGGTATACTGATTGCGCACTGACATACAACCCTCATTAACAGCCATGATGTTCTGAACTACCCGAGCCTCAGCCAAGGTAAAACCCAATATGAACACATCCTCCATACCATGCTCAATTTCCAAAACTGGCGTAGATACTTCTGGTGGTGGATGGATCAACGAATTCCCAAAAATAATGGCTACTCCCTTCCCATGGGGGTATTTCACCATCTGATGCAAGGTGGATGACCTTTGCCTTCACTGATGCGACCACGCCCCAAAGCAGGTTGAAAGTTGTAGGAACCTCTAAGACATGGAACTCTATCTCATGCTGTCTTGGCCCAACCTTGGTCTGAAGTTTTACTGTTCCCATCACTTCTCTGCTCGTGTTGTCATCGCCGAATCACTGAAATTTGTTGGTACAAAGTCATGATCTTTAAACAGATCACATATGCGGTTCTTGCCGGGCACACATTGATGGCGGACCCTGTGTCGACCAGTACCACAGGTATCCATTTGTCTCTACATTCCATAGAGATGTAGAGGGGCTTATTGTGATTCGCGCCCTCAGGTGGCAATTCCTTGTCGAAAAAAGTCAGCATCGGGGTAGCTCCTTCCGGAAAAACTAATCCCACTAGCTGCTCCGGCGTGGTTTCTATCGAGAGCTTGGCCTTGTCCATGGCCGATAAGACAGCTTGCCTATGTAATTGATGCCATAGCGGTCCTAGATGGAGATGTGCTTATATCTTTTATTGCTTGATCTGACTTTTTCTTCGTGTTGCTTCTCTTTCTGTTTCTCCGCCTCCTTATCTTTCCTAGATGCCTCTGGCTGATCTAGATGCGGAGGCTTGAAATACCGTCCACTCTTAGTCATATGGTTGACTTCACCAATGTACCAGGTATCATCTGGTTGGATACTCCCCCAATCCTCATCTGTGTGGGCAAGACATAGATCATTGTCCTCCCACCACATTCCATCGGCAGCCGAAAGACATCTGTCCAACTCCGGTATGACTGTCCTTGTACTTGCAGTACCCTTCATCCGTATGCTCGCAGCATTCTCTGTCCCTGCGCGTGCAGCAGTTTCAGTCCCTACGTGGGCTTTAGCTTTTCTGATTCTCTCAGAATCCCCAAATCTTTCCTATTCCAACTACGTCAGTACGGCTGTTTGTTCAACAATCCCTGTATTCAAAATGCTCCAATCTTGAGCAAGATTCTCGGCATCGGCGCTCTTCGGCGATGTATACTGACTTTCGGCCCTTCCGGCCACCACTATTTTTCTTGCCCCTGTCGGGCCCTGTTCTGGTTGGCATTCTTCCATAACATCTGGTTGATCATCCAACCACCCGGTAGCCTCTGTCGATTCCTCATAATCAAACCAGCTGACTGTTGCGTCCTCCGGATCTTGGCCCCTAAAAAACTGGAGGTTGGCAAGGTCCTCTTCCATAGCCGTCAAATCGTGTGCCCTCTGTCCAAATCCATCCCCTTGGATCACACACAGCTCTATCTCTGTCGGCAATTCCGCATTTGGCCCATCCTAGCCTACTGACGAAATTTAGTCACTCGGACTATATACCTTTTCAATAAAACTCCCAGATTCCTCGAACTCCGGCTCAACAATCTTATTTTCCTCTGAAATCTTCGCGCCTCTATCTTCGACAGTCACCACCATGGGCTTAGGTTGGGTTCTGTAGATGTCGAACATGCACAAGTCAGTGCAGTCGGGACCTCCGGCTTAGGTAGGTGGGAAAGAGTGATATATATGCTGGGATAGTAAGCCACGGCCTCAGTCTGGATAAAGTTGATTCTTTTGGGAGGTGGAGCTTGGTTATGCGGTGGGAGAGGGTTTGTTGTGACATTGGGTTTTTCGGGAGGTATAATCACCCCGTTATCAATGAGATCTTGAATCTCATGACGTAATCGGTAGCATAGGTCGGTGTCATGACCATGCTGTTGGTGAAATGCACAATATTTGGCTGGGTTGTGGGTAGGAGGAAGTCTTTCCGGTAATGGCCGCGGCTCTAGGGGCTTCAAGTGCTCTTTTCTGATTAAAACCCCCAAAGCTTTGGACAGGGGCATATATAGTGGAGCGAAGGCTCTTTGGTTTTTAGGCGGGTATTTGGCTGCTTGTGTATTGCTTCCGGACGCACCGGAGAATGGTGTGGCTGCCATGGTTCTTGGAGAAGGGTTGGTGGTGACCATGCTCACTTCGGAGGCTCTTGTAGTTGTAGCGCTGCTCGGGCCTGCATTGGTGTTGCGGTTGAAAGTTCTTCGGGGTTGTTCTCTGTCATTATCGATCAAGCCTTGCTTCAAGGCATCCTCAATCTGTACCCCCATCTCATGCAAATTTGAAAAGGTAGGGAAGAGGAGCACGATCATTTTCTGTATCAACTTAGGCTGGAGATTGCGCACAATCATCCTAATCTGATCTTTGTCTATGGGCCTTAGGGTCATCAGCGAGGCCTTGGCCCTCCAGCGGGTCACAAATTCTGAGAAGCTCTCCTTAGGCTCTTGTCTTGTCATCTCAAGATCACGGGTCGTAATCTCGATTTGTGTGTTATACGAATATTGTGCAATGAAGGCCTCAGCCATCTCATCCCAGTTTCTCTTGACATCGTCTTCTAATTTGGCATACGGATGGCGCCACCGGCGGTCTGGTAGAATAGAGATAACCTGCGATCTGGTGAGGCCCATTGGCCTTAAGATATCTGAAAACAATCTCAGGTGCACCATGGGGTCCTCGGATCCATCAAATCGGTTAATATGCAGCATGTTGAATCTGTCCGGCAGCATCACAGCTGCGTCGGTATATCCATCTTCAATGTCAGGGATGGTCTTGACTCCTTGGGATCTCTTGAATAGCTTTTCAAGCTTACTCAACTTCAATGCTGTGGGATCTGTCTCGAACTCAAAGGGGGAGTTCGGTAGGTTGGTGGGTGTTTTGGATAACTGGGGTAGGATCGGGGGCGGAGTCGACCCTATTGGAACGTCTGTATCCCCTTGGATATTCTGGACGTTTGGTGTCTCCTCGGGTATCGGAACCCTTGGTGGGGGAGGAGCTTGATGTGAAGCAGATGCCCCGGCTTGCTGTAGCCTTGTGATTAACTCTGCTTGTTCTGTCATAACTGTAGCCTGTTGTTTGGCGAACTTCGCCTGTCGGACAACGTCTTGCTGCATAGTTTTCATGCTCTCTTGGAGCTGGCGCACCATCTCCTCTAAACTTGCCATACTGTTCTGATCTAGTTGTATTGCCGGTATATGTTCCCTCTTTGTGGGAGAAACAGGACTCTGATTCCTGCTATACCTAGGCAGGGTGGACGAAGCCCTATGAACTGTCTGTTGAATTGATACCCTCTGCCTAACTGCCCTCCGTCTAGTAACCGGGGGTAGAGAATGATACACTGGTTGTCCGTCTACCAGATCCTTAGATCGATGGAGTCGACGACCTCTTGTCCAGAGTGCTTGGGGAATATCTACTAGGTTAGAAGCAATCGCGCTAAACTACCTAGCAAAAAGATAAATAAAGCGATAATAAGGAAATAAAACAATCAGATAAATGGACAGCATAACAGCGTAAAATAAACACACAACAAACAGTTCGGTATCACAACACACTGTCGATAAGCTAAATACACTGTTCCTCAATCACTGATCACTATTTCCAAATCATTGCCCCCAAGTCTGAATCTGATACCCGCAGATAACTGATTCCCAAAAAATACTAATGCCTGCAGGCCTGACACCCAAACTTGCAAACTGATACGCGCCTCCCTGTAGAGACGCACTCTAAAGCACATAGCAGATAAGTGAGAGCCAAAACACCCCTACGTTGGGGTAGGGTTTCCCTGTCCTATTTTGTCAGGAGCTAGGGTTTCACTACGTACGCAGCGGTTTCAAACAACCTATATCGGGTAAGCAACCTGTCCTAGTTTGGAATGGTCACTATGGATTCCGAATATGCACTAGGTCGAATGGTCGAAAAGGGTGCCCTGGTAAAATCGGGGTTTGTGTTCCCATACTGGCAGAGCTTGCAACCGGTCAGCCTTATGGCATGCTTTAACAAAGTCAAGCCTCCGGCAAACCGCTCAGGAATAGCAGATAGCCAACACGGTGTCCTAGGCGCACCGATGCACATGCAATGCAAAGAAACACATAAGTGTAGTCAAAACAAGATATCACGAGTTCGAGTCAAGTTCTCTAAAATCCCCAGCGGAGTCGCCAGAAACTGTAGACGTCCCCGAACGTCTCGGGAGGGAAATCCCGTTTTGTTCTTTTGGGCTCACTACAGTTCGGACCCGATTGTCATGATTCTAAATCTGAACCAAAGAGTCCAAATCTGGCAAATCGTTATGAGAAAACAGATTTTTAGAAAAGAAGTGCCAAACATGGACTGCTTTTCCAGATACAGAGTCGCCACCTAAATATTTTATTTTGGGGGAATTTAGGAAACCCTGACTCATTTGCCTAAGGCCACGTGTCGGTCATCGCCAAAGTTGCCTCGGCTCGAGAACTTGGGTACGATTGGGGAAGGTCAGCTACGAGCACCCCCGTTCACCCCGATCCGAGGATTGGCCTCTACTAACCATGATATCTTGTTTTGAAAACATTACGTGTTCTTATTCCGGTTATTTAGCCTAGATTTACTACGTGATACGCACATGAAACAAGTATAGACTAAGTCGCCTAAATTAGAACAAAACATGCCATTTTTGTTTATTTTGAAAATGGTTTGATGGTGCTACCCGTGAGTAGGCTAAGACGTGAATTTTGCCACCCTCAAGTGGGCTTAGAAAATATGGTTTTGCCACTTCCAAGTGGGCTTAAAACTTGCATTCAATGCATTGTTCCAATTCAAATAACCCAACCTTCACCCACAGGCATTCAGGCAGTTATATCACATAAGCAGCTAGCCTCATGGCAATTATGCTATCACGGCGACATTCATACACATGTGGCATGCTAAAGCATAAAAGCTTACCTAGTACTCCAAGCCAAAACAGAAACCAGTTAGTAGTCACATGCATGATCCTAGTTCATGTTGAGGTGACTAATGCAACACATGCAAGATGCGACTACTATAGGCTCGGCTATTCTAAGATGGCATGTGATGATGCTACAGTTAACACGTATTCAACTTAGAATTGAAATACAAATGCAGTTAGTATGATGCACCGAGCCCGGTGCATGCAATACAAATGAATGTATGCAAACATGCTATCATAAGTATGCTAATAGAAACATGCCCTAAACTAACCATCGAAAGCCAGTAAATAAAAGGAAAGAAAGACGTGGGGTTGGAAGACATACACACACTCACGCACACTTATTGTCATGACCCAAACCTGCCCCTATGGGTTAAGGACATAACCGGCCAGTAATCTTGAGATTACCTACGGCCTCAAACCAAAGCAGGCATAACTCAACAGAGTAAAGGGGCCAAACGGAAGCAATAATTAAAAACTTTGTCAATAGAGCCGTGGTTATATGCCCTTCAAAACAACCCATACACATGTGCGTTAATAACTCACAAACTAAATACAATACCATAAAATCCTTTACAGACAGGACCATCTACTAAGTCAACCCATATCAAAACCATATACAGATATACACAAGGTCCTTGCCACAAGATAAAATATAGCTACATAACAAAATGGCAACGTTGGGTCTCATGCATGAGACATAAGGCTGACTCTCCAAAACTCATGTTGTTGCTGGCAGACTTCCCTGGGGCTGGGTTTGGGCTTCTCTTGGCTCACCTACAAACACATGAATGAGCATGAGCGATAGCCTAGTGAATAATATTAAATAAGACAGTTACATAAACAATTATTGAAACAGTACAACAATCGGCCTTCGGCCCAATCATTTATGTCAATCGGCCTTCGGCCCAATCATTTTTATCAATCGGCCTTCGGCCCAATCATTCATATCAATCGGCCTTCGACGGCCCAATCATTTATGTCAATTGGCCTTCGGCCCAATCATTTATATCAATCGGCCTTCGGCCCAATCATTCATGTCAATCGGCCTTCGGCCCAATCATTTATATCAATCGGACAATAGCAAACTACAATTATCTTATTAAGATATTACTCACAGTGATCGGTTGATTGGTTCGCCCTGGAACTCGACCCTACACATGCCATGAACATAAAAGGGTCACTACCAATTCAACCCGTTAAAAATTCACATTTTCCTCTTTAGGCTTCATTTGTATCTCTTTAATTCATTTACAATGCTTAACACATGCCTAAGAGTGCTTAGGAGTAAAAGGGAATGGAAACAGAACACAGAATGCGAAAACAAAATTTCAGAAAACAGGGTCCCCGCTCGAGCGGACCCTTGAGCCTGCAAAAGTTCTGGTTATCTCAAATCCACGCTCGAGCATCAAATTACCCCGCTCAAGTGGGAGCCAAGTCTACAAAAAGTGCTGGGAGATCGAATTCTCCGCTCGAGTGGCTATTTCCACGCTCGAGTGGAAGTCAAATTTTCTAGGAATTCCAGAACTGTTCTTGGATTTCAAATTCAATGTTTAAAGGTCTTAACTCATAATTTTTGGCCCAAACTTCATATATTCTTGTACTAGCATGGTACAAGCACTAAATCACATCATAATGAAGCTCAATTTTGCCAATTAATCACATGCATGTTCTAGTTTACATGAAATTCATGTCCAACAAGATAAATTCAACCATTCAAACCCCTGCTCCCATAGATTCTACATGCATATGGCATATCTCCCTCATTCTCAACTCATATGATGAAGAGATGGTTAAAGACATGAGTTTCAACTTAAAACTTACATGAATCATACATTTGGTGTTCAAATACATGAATTCAAAACAATTATACTCATGCATGCACACATTAAGCTTCAATCCAACAATACAACTCACTTTCATTTCAATCTTGCTCTTGATCACCAAAGTAGCTTGAATACACACAAAATTACAACTATAATCCAAGAATCACTCACCTAGGAGCTTGATATACACAATCTATGGTCAAATCTTGAATTATCTTCAAAGTTCCCAAGCTTCAAGCTAGATTTTGCACCATTCCTCTCTCTTTCTCTTACTAAGGCCGGACCTCCCTCTCTCTCAATGTATAACTCAGATTTTTGAGCTCAATTGAGTTAAGGAGAGTGTAGTGCCTCCATATATCATGCCCCACTAACATATTATTCCCACATAAAATATTTGGGCACTTAATTTACCAATTAATCAGTTTAATCTAACCAGAATCAATTTCTAATTAAATTTCACTGTAGGCTCTAAAAATTACGCTAATCGCAAAGGCGTAATCAAATTTGGGTTTTATGGCTGATAAGGCCCTTAATTTAATTCCCGAAGTGGATTATTCAAACAGATATTCCTACGGTGAGCAGGTAGAATTTCAAAATTACGTATATTCACATAATGGCACATAAAATCATGCTAAACACATCATCATATTCAAATTAAGGACCAATTTAGCATATTAAGGAACAGTGGCATCACACTTATTACACAATTGCCCTCGCTCGGAGGGTCCGAATAAGTATTACAAAACAAATGAATAATTAACTCTTCTAACTAATTAAATATTACATATCTTCTATTTAATTAACAAATTAAATGCAGAAAGAGGATGGCCGCAGCCCCGCCTCGGAATGCTAGGATAATGCATGCTCGACTCGACTCGCCCCGCCCGGAAACCCGTGCCATGCCACTGTTACCTCTGTTTACACTGCCTAGCTCCTCTGAAAATTCTGAAAGTCCCCAGACCCATTTTAAATCACCCTCTGAGTGCTCTGGGGTGTCACCGGCCACCATTAAAGTTCACCGGCTATGGAGATGGGCTTATCGGCCAAGAGTTACACCACCGGTTGGTAATTTATGGCCGGTCGGCACTGTATGTGGCCGACCGGCCACTTCTTCCTATAGAAACTTGTTTTTGACAGTAGCAGAGGGCAGACAGTGCATGGCAAGGAAATTCAAAGCAATGTATGCATGGCCACTCTCCCAATCATGCTATGGACTCATGGGAGTGTGACTCTCGATACTCGGGCCACCAATCATGCATTTCAATGCATGATGGCCTAAGGCACCAAGTTTGCGACTTAATGTAAATGCATGCAACAAAAGAGATGAATGCCAACACCTTATCATAATGAGGTCAAGGGCGTCGGCGACCGAGGGTTGAGACGTGTTACGTCACATGGAGTACGAACACACCTCACCCATTCATGCTTGGTTTGACACCCCAAACCAAGCAATGCAATGCACGTAGACAAACATGGTTCAAGAATGCAATATGAAGCTAAGATGCAAGACATGCCAAATGCAATGCAATCTATTATGCAAGCACGCAATATGCTAATCATGCAAGAGGCAATATAATGCGATTTAATATGTGATGCAAACGTGGTACAATGCAAGGATGCAATGAGAGACAACAAGTCAAGCATACAACTATATACAAGAATGGACTTAGATGGAAATGGGAGGCCTCAGCCACACCTCAAAATAGTGGCCAAAGATGATGCAAATGGTGGACAAATGTTCATGCAAACATGCATACCAATGGGCCTAAGACTAAGGCATAAAGAGGAGCATTCTACTACGACTACCCCAACAACACATGGCATGGGCTAAGCAACCAAAAATAGAGTTTTAATGCAGCAAAATACACCCCAAAACCCACATGAATGGCATCCCAAATGACTTAAACAAAAGGGCATGCACTAAGGCCTAAATATGGAGCATAAGACCACATCTCATCAAGGCATTAAAAGAGTAACAAATACAAGTATGTAAGCACAAAACATGGATTGAAATGACATCATAAGTGATTCCAAATCATTGAAATAGGCCAACTCAAGCATGCTCATGACTCACACACCCGATGCCAACATGCTATAATGCAAAGGGGCTATACAAAGCATGAAATGCATGACCATATCAACACGTAACAGACCTCAAGCATGGAAAAATATGACTAAAAACTTCACAAAGCTAGGCCAAAACATGAGAGCATGGTAGGCTACATGCATGATGCATTTCTAGGCCAAAGAGAGGAATACAAAGCAAGTATATTAAGCATGAAAGGGGCCATTAATCCGATCAAAAACAAAGGCATAACATGACCCAATAACACCCAAAAACCTCTGAAATGAAGTCAACAACAACTAATCATACATGCTACCCTTATGGGCCAAAAATACAAACAAAAGAGAGACCAAGGGAGAGGGGTGTCCCTCCCCTATGCAAGACTTCAAACCCTCTTCATCACCACTGAAAATCCACTGGATTTTAGTGGTGAGAAGGCCAAACATGAAAGTATTCAAAGCTTAACAAAGATAGCACCAAAAGGGGCCAAACAAGGCCTAAGAGGGAGAGGTCGACCCCCAACACCAAAATGACCTGAATGAAACATCTTAAGCATGGAAATAAAAGACTTTTGTTAGTTATACACAAAGTCTAAAACAACATGCAAGATAGGTAAAAGACTAGTGCAAGATTGGGGAATATAAAGTAAAAAGTGTTACCCTTGAAGAACACTTCAAGAATAGCAAGCTCAGCCCTCTTCTTCTAATCAAAACCAGTCCAAAACCTCAAGAACAAACCCTCAATGCCTCCCAAAGTTGAAGTATGGTGTAGTAGTGTGTGTCTTAGTGCAAAACTAAGAAAAAATCACCCTTTTGACCCTTAAACACACACACAATGAAGAGAGAGAGGGAGATATAGAGAGAGAAAGTGTATATTAGATATATATATTTATTTTGCTCTGGTTTTTGTTGAACCAAGACAAAGGAGGAGGAGGGGACTCTTATATAGGCAATGCAATGGCTCCAAGCTTCTTAGAGAAGCTAATAAAAAAGGGTCAAGGCTTCCAAGGGAAGCTAAGCTAAGGGTGCAAGCTTCTTGAGGAAGCTAAGACAAAGGGTCAAGCTTCCTCAAGAAGCTTGAGCAAAGGGTGCAAGAAGTTGGATGAAAAGGGTCAAAGGTTTAAAACAGCCACACCCGTGCATGGGGGACAGGGTCTGTACATTCCACCTGGCACAGCTGGCATGCATTATGCCTAAAAAAGGCAAAAAGGTGGTATCGGCCAGCAAAGGAGGCCATCGGCCAAATAGATGGCCGGCCGACCACACAAGATGCCGATCGGACAATGGTATATCTCACCAATGGCCGGTAGCAAGAACATACTGCCGGTGGCCTCAAGCCAAGGCCGGTGGGTATCGGGGGTAACTAACAAGCTACTCTCTACCCTCAGAAGCAAAAACACAAGTGTTTGGTGCAAAACCAGACACAAAACAGTCGAGTTGAGAGATCCCGAGGCAAGGCTCGCGTGGCCGAGACCTTCGGGAACTCAGGACGAACACAAACATGGATAATCACCAAGTGTTCAAACGGTGACGTCCAAGTCTTGAGAACGGTCAAAAATGGGGTGTCTACAGTTCCACAACATTTGTTTTAGCCTACATGATATTGTTTCTTGACTTCTTGTTGGAACCACGGTTGTCCTCCTCAATTTTGAGTCGCATTCTCAATTCCTTTAATTTCATCTCCTTGCGCTTATGTTTCAGATAATTCTTAAATTCTTTCTAGGATGGTGGCAATTTTTCAATGATTACCGCTACTCGGAAAGATTCACTGAGAACCATCATTTCTGCATATATGTCATGGAGAATTAATTGGAGATCTTGAACCTAGCTAATAACCATTTTGGAATCAATCATTTTAAAATCTAGAAAACGGCTGATAACAAATGTCTTTGTACCGGCATCCTCTATCTTTTATTTATGATTTAGAGATTTCCACAGTTCTTTAGCAGTGCTTTTGACACTATACACATTGTACAGTGTATTGTCCAACCCGTTGAGGATATAATTCTGACACAGAAAATCACCATGTTGCCATGCATCAATTGTGACAAACACTTGCTAGTCAGTTTCTCCTTCGTTCAGTACCGGTGCTTTTTTATGAGTGAAGCGAGTAAAATTCAATGTGGTAAGATAAAATATCATTTTTTGTTGTCATCTTTTAAAATCATTTCTATTGAATTTTTTTGGCTTCTCCCCACGATTTACCGGTACTGGCAGAGTCATCATTGGCACAACAGGTGTGGGGGTCGGAGTAATAACAATCTCAGTACTATTTGTTTCAGTAGCCAGATTTTTGACGAAATAATTAATGCACAAATAATAACTTTATACATAATAGAAATTTACACAAAAAATACAGAATAATATTTTGTAACAAAATTCTAATGATAAACAGTATATTACTACTATTTAAGAAATTAAACAGTATTTAATTTCTCAAAACAAAATATTTGTCTGTCTAACACACAAATAATAATAATAAAAAAAACAGAAATCTACTTTAAGATTGTTATACCAATGGTGTGTGTGTGTGAAATTAAATGTATAAATAAAATAAACAACAAAATAAAATAATTATATAAATTAAATTCCGAAATAATTGCTTACAGAAATTATAACTCGAGGCTTGTGTTGGACACAATCTCCTTAAAGTAGATTTCACCCTTACTCTGGTGCTTCGAGATTTAACTGCGTCTACTTCCCAGGATGCAACGACTAACACTTGATTTGCAGCACTACAAAAACAAGTGTGGCAAACCAAAACTCTATTGTGGCTCTCTCTTTTTCTTCCTAAAACTTAATTGCAAAACATAAGAGGAAAGACGAAATTCTGAGGGAAAAAATTGCTAGAATGAAAGGCTTTATATAGAAGAGCGAGTGACAATAGATAGGAATCTGTTCGGTTTGAATTCACTATTTTGAACTTGTTCGGGTGAAGAAAAAATCTAGACCAACCTCACACCACACACCCGCGCCCAAGCACAACCTGACGGGCGATGACTTCCGTTTGCTTTTGGACTGGGGATATTGCAGTTGTTCGGTTAGCATCTCCTTTTAGGGTAGAGTCACCAATTGGGGGTATGGTTGATTTAGACCGGGGATGTCGCAGTTGTGAGATAGAGGTTGTCAGGCGCCAACTTCTTTTTTCTTTTGTGTTGCTAGATATGTCAAGTTTTGATGTCATTTTAGGCATGGACTAGTTATCTTCATACCGTGTGGTGATTGATTGTTATCGTCAAAGAGTCACAGTGTGCACCTCGAGTGGTGACTGTTTTCATTTTATGGGGGATCAAGTTGATAGGGTCTTGTCACCGGTTTTTGACCCTCGTAATAGGAGCAAGCTTAGTGGCCTCCTTGTGACTCTTTTGGATAGTGTGGGCGACGGAGCCTGTGTTGAATTACCTAGTGCAGTTTGTGAGCACCCAGATGTCTTTCCAGAAGATCTTACTAGTTCGCCACCCCACCGGGAGATCGAGTTCTCCATTGACTTAGTACCTGGCACGACACCAATTTTCATGGCGTCGTATAGATTTGCACCGGCTAAATTCCATGAGTTGAAGATTCAACTCCAAGAACTTTTAGATAAGGGCTTCATTCGCTCTAGTACATCACCTTGGGAAGCACCTGCTCACTTTGCAAAGAAGAAGGATGGGTCGTTGCGGTTATGTATTGATTACCACAAGTTGAATCGAGTTACTGTTAAGAACAAGTATCCTCTACCCAAAATAGATGATTTATTCGACCAACTTAAAGGGTTTCACTATTTCTCAAAGATAGATTTGAGGTCCGGGTACCATCAATTGAGAGTCCAAGAGGAAAACATCCAAAAAATGACCTTTCGCACACATTATGGCCACTATGAGTTCCTTGTAATGCCTTTTGGTTTGACCAATGCACCTGCTTCCTTCATGCATTTGATGAACCGAATTTTTCAAGAATTCTTAGACCGCTTCATGGTCGTCTTTGTGGACAACATCCTAATTTATTTCGCCTTCGAGGAGAAACACGAGGTTCACTTGCGAATAGTGCTTGATTTTCTTAGGGAGCATCGATTGTATGCCAAATTTGAGAAATGCGAATTTTGGTTAACCAAGGTGAATTTTTTAGGGCATGTAGTGTCGAGAGAAGGAGTAACTATAGACTCTTCGAAGATAGATGCCGTACGGGATTGAGAACAACCTAAAAATGTTTTTGAGATCCGAAATTTCTTGGGATTAGCCGGGTATTATCGACGTTTTGTAAGGGACTTCTCTAGACTAGCCTCACCTTTGACTAGATTGACAAAGAATGGTGTCAAATTTGTGTGGAGTGAAGCTTGTGAAAAGTCATTCCAAGAACTTAAGACTAGATTGACTACCACACCGGTCTTGATAATTCTGGAAAGAGGTTTGGGTTACACCGTCTATTGTGATGCATCCTGAGATGGGCTTGGTTTTGTCTTGATGCAAGAGGGAAGGTTGTGGCCTATGGTTCACAACAATTGAAAGCTCATGAGAAAAACTACCCCACACATGATTTAAAATTAGCGGCGGTAATTTTTTCCTTGAAAATTTGGAGGCACTACTTGTATGGTGAGAAGTTTGAAGTTTTCTCTGATCGTAAGAGCCTAAAGTATTGGTTTTCCCAAAAAGACTTGAATTTACGCCAAAGGAGGTATATGGAATTTATGGAGGATTATGATTTTGAATTACACTATCATCCAGGGAAAGCCAATGTAGTGGCCGATGCATTGAGTCAAAAATCTGTGAGTAGTTTGGCAAGTGTGGCCATTCGGGAATGGGATATTCTAGGCGATATCGGTAAGTTTGATTTGCATTTGGGTGAGTTCGGCTAGAGTGCTACCTTGTTTACTTTAAGTGCTCAACCTACCTTGATTACTAAGGTCATATAAGCACAACAGGGGGACCGTGAGAAGGAGTCAATTTGTGATGGAATTTCCAATAGGAAGGAAGAGAAGGGTTTGAACATCCACTTGGATCTAAGTGTACGTTATCTAGGCCATTTGGTTGTACCAGAATCTTGTAGAGAATAAGTACTTTGAGAGTTCCATCACTAACACCTTGTGGTACATCTAGGAGGCACCAAAATGTATCATGATCTTAGTCGTTAGTTTTGGTAGAGAGGTACGAAACGGGATGTCGCTTTATTTGTACCAAAGTGCCTTACTTGTCAACAAGTGAAGGCCGAACACCAAAGGCCAGCGGGTTTGCTACAGCCCTTACCGATAGCAGAGTTGAAATAGGAGCATGTTGCCATGGATTTTATAGTTGGGCTTCTTAAAACACATCGAGACAATGATGCCGTTTGGGTGATTGTTGATAGGTTGACTAAGTCTACACATTTCATTCCGATGCGCACCGGTGACTTAGTTGAGCAATTGGCAGAGCTATACATTAAAGAGATTGTTCGACTTCATGGGGTCCTTGTAACCATTACATTGGATAGAGATCCTCATTTTACTACCCGGTTGTGGCAAAGCCTTCAAGAGGCATTGGGAACTAAGTTGACCTTTAGCACCGCTTACCACCCTCAAACCGATGGGTAGTCGGAGCATACGATTTAGATTTTGGAGGACATGCTTAGAGCTTGCGTCCTTGATTTGAAGGGGTCTTCGGAGAGACACTTACCATTGATCAAGTTTGTCTATAACAATAGTTACCAAGCTAGCATTGAGATGGCACCATTTGAGGCCTTGTATGGCCGACCTTGTAGATCACCGGTTTGTTGGGCCGAGGTAGGTAATGCATCATTATTGGGTCTTGAGATTATTAGAGAGACAACCGAGAAAGTTGCTCTCATTCGGAAGAGGTTAGTTGCGGCCCAAAACCGACATAAGAGTTATGCTGATAAGAGGAGACGACCTTTGTCCTTTGAGGTTGGTGACCATGTGTTCCTTAAGATCTCACCCAGGTAGGGTTTGATGAGATTTGGCAAGAGTGGTAAATTGTCTCCAAGGTTCATTGGGCCTTTCGAGATATTGGAACGAATTGGGGAAGTGGCTTACCGGTTAGCCTTACCACCACAACTTTCGAGGGTTCACAATGTGTTTCATGTATCTATGCTTAGGGAGTATGAACCCAACTCTTTTGATGTCCAAGATTGGGTTGACTTGGAGGTAGATGAGGATGCCTCTTACAAAGAGCGACCGGTGCAAATTTTAGACACCCAAGAACAAGTGTTGAGGGGAAAGACTATACTGTTGGTGAAGGTGTTATGGAGACACCATGGGGTTGAGGAAGCCACTTGGGAAAGGGAGGCGTAGGTCCGCTCCAAGTATTCAGATTTGTTTAAAAATGCTTAGTTGTTTTAATTTGTAATATTCCCTAATGTTTGAGGGAAATCTATTAAGATTGTTAACCTTGTGTTATTATGAGTATTGTTATTTCGAGCATAAGATTAATATGGATTGCCATTATTATTGTTGGAAAGTTTCATGCTTATGTGGTATCACGACATGTTGTTGTTAACCTTGTGATTAAGGCACTTGGAAACCGTGATGATAATGGTGAACTTTGGTTGAGAATTGATATTGTGATATGAAATTGTATTTAGCGTAGTTTTAATCGCGTGCTGTCTTCTTTTGGTTGCGTGGTTTGATTTAATTTCGGGGATGAAATTTTCTATGCCGGGGAGGTTGTGAAGCCCGGGTATATAACCGTCTCGTTCTTCCTTGGTTTATGTTGAGTTTACTCTTGTTAGAGTGTTGGGTTTTAATGCGAGGTCTTGTCATCTTTTGGGCTCATTGTTTTTGTAAACTTGCTCTCAAAATTCTCGTTCTTATTTACTTTGATTTTGAGTTTCACTTGTTTCGGAAGGTGCGAGGTTGGACCCGAGGTGTCTTTGGTTGGGTTAGTGAATTTTCCATCTGGGCTTGGGCCGTACATGCAGAAGAGGGGCCGGACGTGCGGTAAGGAAGGAAAGTTCTGGGTTGGCTACTGCATTATATGCAGGTGCGGAGGGAGTTGGGGAGGAAGAGTGCCACATGTGCAGGGGTGAGAGCCGCACGTGCGGAGGGGGTTGCCGCACGTGCAGGAGGGGGTGTCGCACGTGCGGGATAAAGCTAAGTCTGAAAACTCTGCTTTTTCTTTCTTCTTGGGTTGAGTGTGTATCACTTTTTCTTCATCTCTCTCTCTCTCTCCAAAAAGACATTTCTCTTCCTTCTCTCTACATTTCCTACACCAAATTAGATTAAGTGTCTGATTTCTTCAAATCCATTGGAGTTTTGACCCGACACCCTTCATTAATTTTGGAGGGCTAACCGAGGGCTTCATTTTTTGCAGTGGAGATTAGATTTCAACACCGTCAAATTTGGGAGTTTCTCACCTTTTCTTCTCCAAAACTTGATGTAGGGCTTTTCTTAGAGTTATATATACATTTTTATAAGATTCTGTTGATTTGGAATTTTGTGGGAAGTATGGGAACTTTGAGTTTGGCTCATGTGTTGTGAATGATTTTAAAAGTGGGTTTCTTAAATGTTTTCCAAAATGTCTTTAGATTTTGGGTCATTTTGTTGTAGAAGAGCATTAGTTTGAACTAATTTATTTTGAAATAAAGAGAATAACCTAGTTTATGGAAACCCTAGAAATTTGAAAATTTTGAGAAAATGTGGTAATATTATGAAATTGATATTTGACTAAAATTCTGACAAATGTTGACATTGTAGATTGTCTTATGTCAAGACCATATGCAACACACATATACACACATATACTAAACTACTAATATACAAATGGCCCAATGGGAGAGCCTCCCTCAAACCTCCCTAAAACTAAAACAAAAAATAACCAAAAATAAAAACCAAAACAAAATGCAAGCAAGCAAGCCAATAGGCCCAAACCAAGGGCACCAAGAGAGTACCTTACTACCCATTATCAATTACCACTCTACCAGCATCATAAAACAACAAAACTTCTATCTAATCACTCTTCTATAAAACTAAAAAACTCACATATGGCAGCCAAAAATGTAAATAATCATGCAAGCATATACAATGCAAGCCTAAGCATAGCAAAGGGGACACCCTCAAAAAAAATAGGCCAGTATACTATCATTCAAACATGACTTACATGGACTGAAATAAGGTAAAATGATGCCAAATCATGAGGATGATCAATGTTGAACATGCTTGAGCATTATAAAGAAGGTATAAGCAGAAGGCTAAAAAGACCAAATAAAGAAAAAAACCAAAAAAATTTAAACAAAAAAAAAAGCAAAAAATGCAAGTATGCTGTTAAACATCAACAAAAGCACATGCTACTGAAAACCAAAAACAAAAAAGGACAAAGGGACAAAGGGGAGAGGCCAAGGAACAAAACAATTCCACCACCACTCTGAAAACCTACTGGTTTCGATGGTTTGGTTTTTGGGTTTTGAAAGACAAAACTCTTGAAAAAAAAAAAAAAAAAAAAAGGCAAAACAAAATGCTAAAAAAGGTAAAAAAAAACTCCAAATACAAAAATGAGAAAAATAAAAAATTCCTTAATGCATGTAAAAACAAAGTTAAAATATGTTCCATAAACACAAAAAAAACACAAAAAAAAAAAGGAAAAGAAAAAAGTTGCAAGGGAATGAATCTAAAAAAAAAAAGTTTACTGAAGATCATGATGAAGAAAAGAACAGTGACCCCCTCTCTAGTCAAAAAAAACCGATCCAAGATCAAACAAAAAAAACCTCTCAACCTAATAATCTCCGGATTAGGTGTAGGTAGTGTAGTGTAAATAAAAGCAAAAAAAAGGTGAAATCACATTTTTGGTCAAAAAACACACACCGAGAGAGAGGAGAGATATAGATATATATGGATGTATATCGAGGAGAATATATATATAAAAGCTCGGTTAAAGCAAATTTATGGTACATGAGTATTGGTGGCTTTGGAAGTTTGTTTAACAATGTTGATATAGTCATGAAGGGACTAATTGTTGAGAATGCATGAAAAGTGGAAATGTACTACTCTTTTGATAAATGTAAACAAATATATGTTTATTTTGTGGAATTGCTTTAGAAAGAGGAATGGGAATTGTGATCACAATGGATAGAATGTGTGGAAGAATTGAAATGGAAGGATGTTGCATTACACCAATAATTGTTGTATTGACATTCAACACTTTTGATTATTACAAAATTTGAATTAAGTTATGAAACTTTTGCATTGAGAAAGTAATGTTGTTGAACAAGTTTTCATTGTTTTGCTTTGGGGTAAATACGTTGGTAAGTCCGGATAGAAGATGTAGATGAAATTGATTAAGTTGGCTTGAGTGTCCAGGGTGAAAGATTGAAAACACATGCAGAGTAGGTACCACGTACCTTTCGGTTAGCTACTGGTAAAGTGGTGTTTTTGGTAGTGCTAGTTATGCCTACTTGCAGACACCAACCTAGGAATTACCTGAGTCGTATTTACTGCCCCTTGAGCTTGATGTAAAATTATTGAGTTGTTAAGTTTTCAAGTTTTCATGGAACAAGACGATTTTCAAAAAGATGTTAACGTGACTTCTTTTAAAGCATAGCATGGCATGTGCATTTTAATTTATGAGACTTGTATAAAACGCATATACTTTGTTTAGAATTCTCTACTGGGCTTCATACTTACCCTATGGGATTTTGGTATAGGAAATGATGTGGTGATTCCGTCGAATTAAGTGCACGGATATATGTGTTAAGAGCACAAGGCTCTTATTTTGTTATGATCATATTTTTGCAAGCCAAGGGATATATTTGTATTGGTTCGAGCAACAACTTTGTGTAACCAGGCTTAAGCCTTGATCTTTGGAGCTTTAGGGCATTTATTTACTTTTGACTAAATGTTCTATATTATATAGATTCATGTACTAGAAATCGTTGAATATATATTCACATGTAAGACTATTTTGTAAGAATCTCTTGATGTATGTAATGCAAATGTTGGGGATTTTATTCAATTTATCATGAGTGGTGATGGTTGGTGTATTTTATTTTTGTATTTTTTTGGGAGGGGGGGTGACAACTTGGTATCAGAGCTACCGGGTTTGAATACTTGGGCCTCGTGGGAAGTGGTTGTTTTGCCATAATAGGTTCATTTCGCATGATTAGGAGATGTTATATATCTTATTGCTATGTAATAACATATTTATATGACTAGATGGGTATGTGATTGGACTTTTGGGATGTAGTTCGCACCTATTAAATTCCTTGAAGTCTTATTAGAAGGGTACTTGATCAATACTCGTTCTACTAAGAATTCTCAGTATTTCGTGGGACGAATTCCATCGTAAAGGCATAATTTGTATGTGTTTACGTGACTAAGTGCTTATGTGGAGTGAAATTTAATTGTTTATATGGTAGAGAAATACATAAACTTATTATGATCGAACGTGTGAGGCAAGTTGCGAGCACATTTGGGATTATGTGCCAAATTGTTTACTTTATTCCTTAATTAGGATGTCAAGAAGGGGTCAAACCCATGGTGGTAGAGGCAAGAGGCGTAGTAGGCCTCGCCAAGGTGTGCACGAAGTACTGGTCCATGAAGTTCTGGTATAAGAGGAAGGGTTCGGCCAAGCTAATGCGGCCGAGCAAGCGGGCCAAGCTAATGTGGCCGAGTTGTGATAACCCTGGTCCATATTATGCTAATTAATCTTAATTGTGATTATGATTATGTATTTGATATGATTTTGAGTGCCATTTATATGAATATATGTGATTTTGAATTTCTTTCTGTTCACCGTAGGAAAATCTGTTTGATTTAACTGCTCTAGAATTTAATTGAAGGCCTTATCGGCTACAGAAGCCAAAATTGACTACGCCATTGTGATTGTCATAATTTTTAGAGCCTACAGTGAAATTTAATTGTAAATTTATTCGGATCAAAATAATTAGATTCATAATGAATAATTAAATGCTATTAATTAGCTATAATCAAATGTGATTAAGGAGCTTGTATAAAGGGCCAATTTACACTCTCATTCATTTGTTTTGAGCTAAAATCAGATTTTGCTCTCTAGAGAGAGAGAGAATCGAACATAGAGAGAGAGAGGGAGCTCAAATTGAAGATTGAACTAAAGGCTTGAGAATTGGAGGTTAAACTCAAAGAATTAGCTAGAATTTGGCTATTTGAAGCTCCTAGGTGAGTGGATTCATAAGTTTGAGTTTGTAATTTTGTAAATTCAAGGTTTAATTGTGGTCAAGAACATAACTTGAATTGAATTTGTTGAATTTGGAGCTTGTATGAACATGCATGTGCATAATTGTTATAATTTTGTATGTTCAAGCATGAAGCATGTTGAAAATGAAGAATTGAGCACCAAACTTTACATGCATGAGTAATTTTGTGTAGCTTCATTATTTTGAACACCATTTGCACCATTTGAAATAGAAATGAAGTCAAAAATTGACATGAAGTTATGAAATTGGTATGAAGCTTGAGTGCATAAGTTTGGACCATGCAAGAGAAATGTTGATCTATTTGAGGATTAGATCATGATTTTGAATAATTAGCCTCACATTGGTTGTATTCTTATGTTATGTAGTGCCTCTCCATGTTTTGTACCAAAAATGTGAGTTTTGAACCTTTGAACATGGAGTTTGAACTTGAAAAACAATTCTGGAAAACCCAGAATTTGGCATGTTCGCTCGAGCGGGGAAAGCGCCGCTCGAGCGTGAAATGCGAGCTCTCATAATTTTTGCAAACATTGATGTCCGCTCGAGCAGGACATTCACACTCAAGCGGGGAGCCATGTAGTATGACTTTCAGCTCGAGCGTCCAAATTCACGCTCGAGCGTAAAAATGAGGCAACTAGTACTTTTGCAAACCTTGAGGGTCCGCTCGAGGTCCGCTCGAGCGGCGGAACCCACGCTTGAGCGGGGACCCCTGTTTCCAAAAATTTGTAAAGGTGTTTTGTGTTTCATTTTATGTTCTCTTTCATTTCTAAGTACTCTTAGGCATACATTGAACATCATAAATGAGTTAAAAGGATAAGAAAGAAGCCTAAGAGGGATGTATGAATTAAGAACGGATTAAATCGTTATGACCCGTTATGTTTATGAAATGTGTAGGGTCAAGCACGAGGGCAAATCATCCAGCCGATCACTGTGAGTAATATCTTAATAAAGATATTTTGAAGTATGTTATTTGTCCAATTGCTTATTTCCATACAATTCCTATAAGCTTGTTAATTTGAATTGTGGACAAATGTTTGCTATGCCATATGGTTAGGCCAAAGGCCATTGGATACAGTTGATTAGGTCGAAGGCCGTTTGATGAATGAATGGGCCTGGGCCTAAGGCCATTTGATGAATGAATGGGGCGAAGGCCGTTGGATATGAATGAATGGGGCGAAGGCCGTTGGATATGAATGAATGGGCCGAAGGCCGTTGGACATGAATGAATGGGCCGAAAGCCGTTGGATATGAATGAATGGGCCAAAGGCCGTTAGACATGAATGAATGGGCCAAAGGCCGTTGGACATGAATGAATGGGCCAAAGGTCATCTGACATGAATGATTGGGCCAAAGACTATTTGATATACATGAATGAATTGGGCTCGAGGCCGTTTGCTAAGGAACGAAGTGGACCACAGGTCGTTTGATATGTTCGGGCTCGAATCGCCTAATGTACCAAAATAATGCACTAAATAGAATTCTATATGGGCCCAAGGTTGTTTGATATATGTGAATCTCAATTGCGTACCTTTTTTATTTGATATTATTCACTGGGCTTTCACTCACACTCATTCATGTGTATGTAGGTGAGCAAAGAGATGTCCAAACCCAGCCCCGGTGAAGTCTGTGAGAAAGGTCAAGTTTTGGAGAGTCAGCCCTAAATGTCTCACACATGAGACTTACTTTCGTCTCTTTTGATCTCTTGTTGTAATCTCGTTATGTTGGCGAAATGTTGGATTACCTTTGTATATAAGCTTTGGTTAGGTTGACTAAGACTTGACTGATCCTATGTGTGTATAACACTTTTAGTTGATTTCTTTTGGTGTGAGTTATTAATGAATGCAGATATGAGTTATTTGATGTGCCATGTAAGCACGGCTCTATGGACAATTTGCAAGTTTGCTTCCGTTTGTCCCCTTAACTCTGATGGAATACGTTTTGTTTGGTTTGAGGCTGTAGGTAATCTCTTGATTACTGGCCGGTTATGACCTTAATCCATAGGGGTGGGTTCGGGTCATGACACAAGCAAATGGGGCAAGCGAGGATTCCGGAACAAACGGGTCAAACCGCAATAGGGGCCCTAGCCAGAGAAATGGCAAGGGCTTTGAAGGAGTCAATGAATTTTTTGAGGGCGGAAAACCAAGCCCGAGAGAATGTCGTGGAGACAATGACGAGTTTTCTCACTAGGGAGTTTTTGCGGACCAAACCGGATGAGTTCCATGGTGGCCTCGAGCCCAAGAAAGCAGATGAGTGGCTTGAACAAATAGTGAAGACATTTGAGATGCTTCACATAGAAGATAGTGAGCTAAGAGTTACTCGAGCAAATTACTACCTTAAGGGGGACGCGGGCCAATAGTGGAAATACACCAAGGGTAGGGTGGAACAGACATGGGAAGCCTTTGTGATTGCTTTCCAAGACCAGTACCTACCTCCCATTACTAGGGAGAGACTGAGGTAAGAGTTTCAAGATCTCAAACAACTTAACCTATCCATGGCCGAGTTTGAGGCGGCCTTTACTAGCTTGTCCTGGTTTACGCTAGAGTTGGTGGCAACGGAAGAGCGTCGTTGCATAGAATTTGAGAAGAGGTTGAGAACAAAAATTCTGTTCAAGGTTACTGGGAATATGATTCAAAACTATGATCGTCTTATGGAGGTAGCGGCACATGTAGAGATTACAGTGCAGACCGAGGAGGAGAGACTTCGGGGTTCGAGGTCTAGGGGTCAAGATTCATAGGGAGATTTTAGACCTAGCAAGAAGAACAGGGGCACCTTTCCATCATAGTCCCAACCACAGCTGTCTAGATTGACTTTTCCCTTCCCTAGTGAGGGCCCGAGAAAGAGTGCACCGGGTAGTTTTTTGTGTTTCAACTGTGGCCAACCGGGTCACAAGGCCTTTTCCTGTCCACAGAAAGGAAGAGGGTAGCAGATGTTATCACCACGACCTAACCGATCTCAGAGTCAGTCCTAGAATAGAGGGCAATGGCCTACTTGTTTTCAGCATGGTCAGTCGGGGCATATGAAGAGAACTTGCACGTAGTTGGGAGGTGCATCTGGCGTATCAAGGTCGAGGCAGACTCAAAGCCACCAGCAGGCTCATTCAGTTCAAACTTCACGAGCTAATCAGTGAACCATTTCGGCTCAGTCAGTACAGCAGGCCTATGCTCCGAGGGATGAGCAGGTTGATCAGAGGCCACAGGGGTGCATATATATTGTTACTGCGCTAGAGCAGTTACCAGGATCCTCAGTTGTGAGAGGTATTTTTATTGTGTGTAATTCTTTGGCTAGTATGTTGATAGATACAACTGCATCTTAATCATTTATATCTACTGTATTTGCTTTTGCATTAGGGTTAGAGATGGCACGATTAGCATATTCTCTCAAGGTAGAGTCACCAGTTGGGGGTACGGTTGATTTAGACTGGGGATGTCGCGGTTGTGAGATAGAGGTTGTCGGGCGATGACTTTCGTTTGCTTTTGTGTTGCTAGATATGTCAAGTTTTGATGTTATTTTAGGTATGGACTGGTTATCTTCATACCGTGCTGTGATTGATTGTTATCGTCAGAGAGTCATAGTGTGCACCTCAAGTGGTGAATGCTTTCATTTTCTGGGGGACCGAGTTAATAGGGTCTTGTCACCAGATTTTGACCCTCATAATAGGAGCAAACTTAGTGGCCTCCTTGTGACTCTTTTGGATAGTAAGGGTGACGGAGCCCGTGTTGAATTACCTAGGGCAGTTTGTGAGCACCCAAATGTCTTTCCGGAAGATCTTACTAGTTTGCCACCCCACCAGGAGATCGAGTTCTCCGTTGACTTAGTACTTGGTACGATACCAATTTCCATGGCGCCGTATAGATTTGTATCCGCTAAATTACATGAGTTGAAGATTCAACTACAAGAACTTTTAGATAAAGGCTTCATTTGCCCTAGTACATCACCTAGGGAAGCGCCGGCTCTCTTTGCAAAGAAGAAGGATGGGCCATTGCAGTTGTGTATTGATTACCGCAAGTTGAATTGAGTTACCTCTACCCAGAATAGATGATTTATTCGACCACTTAGAGGGTCTCGCTACTTCTCGAAGATAGATTTGAGGTCAAGGTACCATCAGTTGAGGGTTCGAGAGGAGGACATCCAGAAAATGACCATTCGCACGCATTATGGCCACTATGAGTTCCTTGTAATGCCTTTTGGTTTTACCAATGTACCTACTTGCTTCATGCATTTGATGAACTGAATTTTTCTAGAATTCTTAGACCGCTTCATGGTTGTCTTTGTGAACGACATCCTGATTTATTCTGCCTCCGAGGAGGAACACGGGGCTCACTTGTGGATAGTGCTTGATTTTCTTAGGGAGCACCGATTGTATGCCAAATTTGAGAAATATGAGTTTTGACCGAGGTGAAGTTTTTAGGGCATGTAATGTCGAGAGAAGGAGTAACTATAGACTCTTCGAAGATAGATGTCGTACAGGATTAGGAACAACCAAAAAATGTTTTTGAGATCCTGAGTTTCTTGGGATTAGCCGGGTATTATCGACGTTTTCTAAGGGACTTCTCTAGAATAACCTCACTTTTGACTAGATTGACAAGGAAGGGTGTCAAATTTGTGTGGAGTGAAACTTGTGAAAAGTCATTCCAAGAACTTAAGACTAGATTGACTACCACACCGGTCTTGATAATTTCGGAAAGAGGTTTGGATTACACCATCTATTGTGATATGTCTCGAGATGGACTTGGCTGTGTCTTGATGCAAGAGGGAAATGTTGTGGTCTATGGTTCACGACAATTAAAAGCTCATGAGAAAAAACTACTCCACCCATGATTTAGAATTAGCGGTGGTAATTTTTGCCTTGAAAATTTGGAGGCACTACTTGTATGGTGAGAAGTTTGAAGTTTTCTCCAATCGTAAGAGCCTAAAGTATTTGTTTTCCCAAAAAGACTTGAATTTACGCCAAAGGAGGTGGATGGAATTTATGGAGGATTATGATTTTGAATTACACTATCATCTAGGAAAGGCCAATGTAGTGCCTGATGCCTTGAGTCAAAAATCTGTGAGTAGTTTGGCGAGTGTGGCCATTCGGGAATGGGATATGCTAGGCAATATCGGTAAGTTTGATTTGCATTTGGGTGAGTCCGGCTAGAGTGTTACCTTGTTTACTTTGAGTGCTCAACCTACCTTGATTAGTAAGGTCATAGAAGCATAACAGAGGGACCGTGAGGAGGAGTCAATTCGTGATAGAATTTCCAACAGGAAGGAAGAGAAGGGTTTGAACATCCACTTGGATCTGAGTGTACGTTATCTAGACCGTTTGGTTGTACCAGAATCTTGTAGAGAATAAGTACTTTGAGAGTTCCATCACTTACGCCTTGCTGTACATCCAGGAGGCACCAAAACGTATCATGATCTTAGTCGTTAGTTTTGGTGGAGAGGTAAGAAACAGGATATCGCTTTATTTGTATTAAAGTGCTTTACTTGTCAACAAGTGAAGGCCGAACACCAAAGGCCATCGGGTTTGTTATAGCCCTTACCGATAATCGAGTGGAAATGAGAGCATATTGCCATGGATTTTGTAGTTGGGTTTCCTAGAACACAGCGAGGCAATGATGCCGTTTGGGTGATTATTGATAGGTTGACTAAGTCTACACATTTCATTCCAATGCGCATCGGTGACTCAGTTGAGCAATTGGCAAAGTTATACATTAAAGAGATAGTTCGACTTCATGGTGTCCTTGTAACCATTGTATCGGATAGAGATCCTCGTTTTACCGCGCAGTTGTGGCAAAGCCTTCAAGAGGTGTTGGGAACTAAGTTGAGCTTTAGCACCATTTATCACCCTCAAACCGATAGGCTGTCGGAGTGTACCATTCAGATTTTGGAGGATATGCTTAGTGTTTGCGTCCTTGATTTCAAGGGGTCTTTGGGAGCGACACTTACCATTGATCGAGTTTGCCTATAACAATAGTTACAAAGCTAGCATTAAGATGGCACCATTTGAGGCCTTGTATGGCCGACCTTGTAGATCACCGGTTTGTTGGGCCGATGTGGGTGATACACCGTTGTTGGGTCCTAATATTATTAGAGAGACGACTGAGAAAGTTGCTCTCATTCGGAAGAGGTTAGTTGCGGCCCAAAACCGACAGAAGAGTTATGCTGATAAGAGGAGACGACCTTTGTCCTTTGAGGTTGGTGACCATGTGTTCCTTAAGATCTCACCCAGGCAGGGTTTGATGAGATTTGGCAAGAGTGGTAAATTGTCTCCAAGGTTTATTGGGCTTTTCGAGATATTGGAACGAATTGGGGAAGTGGCTTACCGGTTAGCCTTACCGCCATAACTTTCGGGGGTTCACAACCTGTTTCATGTATCTATGCTTAGGGAGTATGAACCCGACCCTTCTCATGTCCAAGATTAGGTTGACTTGGAGGTAGAAGAGGATGCCTCTTACGAACAACGACCGGTGCAAATTTTAGACACTCGAGAACAAGTGTTGAGGGGAAAGACTATACCATTGGTGAAGGTGTTGTGGAGACACCATGGGGTTGAGGAAGCCACTTGGGAACGGGAGGCGGAGGTTCGCTCCAAGTATCCTGATTTGTTTTAAAATGCTTAGTTTTTTTAATTTGCAATATTCCCTAATGTTTGAGGGAAATCTATTAAGATTGTGAACCTTGTGTTGTTATGAGTATTGTTATTTTGAGCATAAGATTAATATGGATTGCCATTATTATTGTTTGAAAGTTTCATGCTTATGTGGTATCATAACACGTTGTTGTTAACCTTGTGACTAAGGCACTTGGAAACCATGATGATAATGGTGAACTTTGGTTAAGAATTGATATTGTGATATGAAATTGTATTTAGCGTAGTTTTAATCGCTTGTTATTTTTTTGTTGTTGCGTGGTTTGATTTAATTTCGGGGACGTAATTTCCTATGGTAGGGCGGTTGTGATGCTTGGGTACGTAACCATCTCGTTCTTCCTTGGTTTATGTTGAGTTTACTCTTGTTAGAGTGTCGGGTTTTAATGTGAGGTCTTGTCATCTTTTAGGCTCGTTGTTTTTGTAAACTTGCTCTCAAAATTATTGTTCTTATTTACTGCGGTTCTGAGTTTCACTTGTTTCGAAAGGTATGAGGTTGGACCCAAGGTGTCTCAGGCTAGATTAGTGAATTTTCTGTCTGGGAGCAGGGCCACACGTGTGTGGACTTGGGCCGCATGTGCGGTAAGGAAGGGTAGTTCTGGGTTGGCTACTGCATTTTATCTGAGTCGGAGGAGGTGCGGAGGAAAGAGTGCATACGTCTGAGGTTAAAAGCACATCACGGAGGGTTGCTACGTGCAGGAATGCGTGTCGTATGTGCGAGATAAAGCTGAGTCTAAAAACTCTGCTTTTTCTTTCTTCTTGGGCTGAGTGTATATCACTTTTTCTTCATCTCTCTCTCTCTAAAAACACATTTCTCTTCCTTCTCTCTACATTTCCTACACCAAATTAGATTAAGTGTTTGATTTCTTCAAATCCATTGGAGTTTTTACCCAACACCCTTCATAAATTTTGGAGAGCTAACCGAGGGCTTTGTTTTGTGCAGTGGAGATTAGATTTCAACACCGTCAAATTTGGGAGTTTCTCACATTTTCTCCTCCGAAACTTGAGGTAGGGATTTTCTAAGAGTTATATATACATTTTTACAAGATTGTGTTGATTCGGAACTTTGTGGGAAGCATAGAAACTCTGAGTATGGCTCATGTGTTGTGAATGATTTTAAAAGTGGGTTTCTTAAATGTTTTCCAAAATGTCTTCAGATTTTGGGTCATTTTGTTGTAGAAGAGCATTAGTTTGAACTAATTTCTTTTGAAATGAAGAGAAGAACCTAGTTTATGGAAACCCTAGAAATTTGAAAATTTTGAGAAAATATGGTAATGTTATGAAATTGATATTTGACTAATATTATGACAAATGTTGACATGAGGAAATTTATGGTATATGTGTATTGGTGGCTTTGGAAGTTGTTGTTTAACAATGTTGATATAGTTATGAAGGGACTAAATTGTTGAGAATGCATGAAATGTGGGAATGTACCATTCTTTTGATAAATGTAAACGAATATATGTTTATTTTGTGGAATTGCATTGGAAAGAGGAATGGGAATTGTGATCATAATGGATAGATTGTGTGGAAGAATTGAAATGGAAGGATGTTGCATTACACTAATAATTGTTGCATTGACATTCAACACTTTTGATTATTACAAAATTTGAATTGAGTTATGAAACTTTTGCATTGAGAAAGTAATGTTGTGCAACAAGTTTTCATTGTTTTGCTTTGGGGTAAATATGTTGGTAAGTCCGGATAGGGGGTGTAGATGAAATTGATTAAGTTGACCTGAATGTTCAGGGTGAAAGACCAAAAACATGCGCAGAGTAGGTACCACCTGCCTTCCGGTTAGCTATCGCTAAAGTAGGGTTTTTGGTAGTACTAGTTATGCCTACTTGCAAACACCAACCTATGAATTACCTGAGTCGTATTTACTGCCCCTTGAGCTTGATGTAGAATTATTGAATTGTTAAGTTTTCAAGTTTTCATGGAACAAGACGATTTTCAAAAAGATGTTAACGTGACTTCTTTTAAAAGCATATCATGGCATGTGCATTTCAATTATGAGACTTGTATAAAATGTATATACTTTGTTAAGAATTCTCTACTAGGCTTCATGCTTACCCTATGGGATTTTGGTGCAGGAAAAGATGTGGTGATTCCGCCAAATTAGGTGCGCAGATATACGTGTTTAGAGCACAAGACTCTTATTTTGTTATGATCATATTTTTGCAAGTCAAGAGCTATATTTGTATGGGTTCAAGCAACCACTTTGTATAACCAGACTTAAGCCTTGGACTTTGTAGCCTTGAGGGCATTTATTTACTTTTTGACTGAATGTTCTACGCGCTATAGATTCATGTATTAGAAATCATTGAATGTATATTCACATGTAAAACTATTTTGTAAAAATCTTTTGATGTATGTAATGCAAATGTTGGGGATTTTATTTGGTTTATCATGAGTGGCGATGATTGGTGTGCTTTATTTATGTATTTTTTTTGGGAGGGCGTGACATCATTCATCCGGAAATGGTTTTGAGCAACCAAATACACAATGTTATTCACTAAATGACATTAAACACGAACCCAATTAGTAATGTTAAAAATAACACTCGGATCCCACCTTAATTAATACTCAAAGTTAGCAAAAAAAATAAGGTTTTACAAAAGTCATTTTTCAACAAATAATACAATAAGTCTCATAATTTATATGATTATAATGAATTTTCGTAAAATTTTAATTAAAATATAATTTAACTCCATTTTTATTAATAATTTGTGAGTCATGTAAATAGAAAAATAATATTATCATTTTTTTTACATCGATATATATATATGAATAATGTTTGAGAGCTCGAATTTGGCCCCCCTAATCCCCCAAACCCCCAAAACGACATTGTTTTGGGGATTTTTTTTTTCTTCCATTTTTGACACTGAAATAGGGAGAGGGAGAGGGAGAGAAGCAAAGGGGAAGAGAGAAAGAGGGAGAGAGAGAGAGAAGACGATCGTTGATCGCCGATCTTGGCCATGGGTCGTCATTGACCAGCCTCGTCGGCCGCCTCCTTCCTCCTCCTCCTCCTCCTCCCCCTCCCTCCTTCCTCCTCCTCTTCTCCTTCTCTGCTTCTAAAAAAAAAAAATTAGGGAGATTCGGGGTAGCTCATTTCGAGCTACCCAGCACGACTGTATACATATATATATATATATATATATATTTGTCTTTGTATCTTTGTATTATCTACATTAATTTTGATCTCTCTATAGGAAAATTCTAAGACTTTATATATGTATATATATTTTCAAACCTTATAGTTCTATTATAATATGTGAACACCTAAGGCGTTGACAAAAAGACTCAAAATTTTAATTCTCAAAATATCCCACAAGAATTACATAATTTCACATGTATTTATTTATTTTTTAATTAGTTATAAAATGTTACAATTCCAAACAACCCCTAAGTGTCATGTCTTCTGTAACTGTTCAGACCAAGATTTTCTATGACTAATAAAATTTAAATTCAAATCAAAATTTATAATTTATAATTGTCATAAAAAAAATTCAAAATATCCCACCATAATTACATAATTTCACATGTATTTTTTTAATTAGTTATAAAATGCTACAATCCTAATTTTAGGAAGTCAAAACTTTAAATTGTTCAGACCAAAATTTTCTACAACTAATAAAATTCAAATTCAAATCAAAATTTATAATTTATAATTGTTACTTTTTAAGAAAATGATTTGGAGCCCTAAAATTCCCACCCCTAATCCTCTAATTTCCTTTTTAGGAAACTGTTACTTTTTATAGCAAAGCCACTAGCACGTTCTTTGTTATCAACTCCAACCCTTTGCACGGGCAATTTGGTAACATGTGTTAAAAGTTAAAAGTAAAAAATTAATTTTTTAATTAATTTTTAATCATATTATCTTTCACATAAAAAAAAGTCAAAATAATTATAAAAATCAAAAAATTAATTTTTAATTATATTTCTAAAACACTCCAATGTGAGTGTCCATTTTACCACACACAATTCTAAACACTTGGAACATAGGAGTGTTTGGGAAATATAGTTAAAAATTAATTTTTTTTTTAAATTTTTTTTAAACTTTTTTTTGATTTTTTTTTATGTGAAAAATGATTTGATTCAAAATAGATTAAAAAATTAACTTTTGACCTTTTTTTTAATAGTATAATTTTTTAGAAATATCAATTATTATAATTATATTTTTTGTGTTATTAATAAATTTAAAAGAAGAATAAAGTAATAAATTCATATTATTTTATTTCTTAATTTTTGAATAGTAATTAATATTTTCATATAATAAAAAATAAAATAAAATATTAATATTTTAGGGCGAAAAAAGTAATCTAATTTACTATTTTTTTTTTACGAATTTATTTTTTTTCTTTTTTAAAACCATTTTTGCTCGGATTAGAGTTCAGTGTAAGTCCCATCTGTCACAATCAAGATTTGGCTGTTCACATGATTTGTTTGAAGAAAAATTATTGGTTGGTTCGGATATCACGTGCTCATGCACCAATCATATTATATTTGTTCGTACTTTTCAAGCATTTTATATAAGTCACCTGAGGTCACCCCAGTGAGTGTATTGAGTGTAAAAAAAAAAAAAAAAAATATATATATATATATATATTTTTTTTTTTTTTGACGCTATATTTGACTCACCTTGTGTCAGCGATTTTAATTGCAAGTAGCACTTGCTCTTTATATAAAATCGTGAATTTTATCCTTTCTACGTGAATTGCATTCTTTATATCGATCACAATATATATAAGAGTGATTTGTGAAGTTAATTAAAAATTAATTTTTTAATTTTTTTATAAATAAAAAATATGTTAAGTAATGTGATTTAAAATAAATTAAAAATAAAAAATTAATTTTTAATTAATTTGCCAAAAGACCCAATAAATGATTAAAAGTTGGTTTTAATTTTTTTAATTTAATTTTTTGGTTTTTTTAAAAAGTGATTTGAAAAATTCATAAAAAATTACCTTTAACTTTTTTTTATAATAATTATTTATAATGTCACATCACAATAAAATGACTAAATTATCTCTACTTAATTTAAGAAATTTATATTTTTACCCATGTATAATCCTAAGCAATGTAAAAAATATAATTATAAATTCACATATAATTTTTTTAACTTTGCCAAATGACTTTCATGTTAAAAAAGTCAATTTGAATAGAGATTGTTTGGAGTGTCCTAAATAAGTATATTTTTTGACTTTTTGAACTAAAAAGTTGAAAAAAAAAATATGATTGTTTGAGATAATTTTTTGTCTTTTCATGAAAAAATGTGTATTAAAATATTGTATAAAATGACAAAATTACATTTTTACCCCTACATGGCAGAATCATTAGTGATAGGCGGCAGAGGGAAGTATGGCTGGGTTGAAATGGTGCATAAGGCTTCATGGGTACTGTTCGGCCGTGAGGCTCACCATGGATCCTGTTTCGATAATCCGAACCGTCAATATGTAGACCTCATTGAGTACTATATGCTTATAAAAAAATCACTTTAATCGGATATTGATAGCTATGTGATCAAAAAAGTTTCGTATGAAATTAATGAATGGTGAAAAATAAACGGCTGAAAAAAAATCTAATTCGATCACATAGCTATCTATATCCGATCAATGTGATTTTTTTTTCCAGGCATATAGTACGCGATGAGTTTTACACATTGAACTGTTTGGATTATAAAAATGGACACATGGTGGGCCCTCATGGGCCTACCATTACCTTCCAACTTAATAAATATATACATCTTTTTTTTTTTGAGGGGGGGGGAGTTCATTTGAACTGGCCATTAACTACTAAACCATCAATCAGTACAAACACTGTCAGTCCTTGTTTGTATTAAAATATTGTAAAAAATAATTTTTTTATCTTTTTAATTTATGAATAGTAATAACTTTGTAACTATTTTAAATAATTTTTAAAATTTTTAAATTTTTAAATTTTTTTTAATATGTCAAACCAGCCTAAGTTGCAAAACGTAACTTTTAACTAAAGTTGCCAAATAAACACTTCTGTGTTGCACTTTTTCATTAGTCAAACAATATTTGGTAGACAATATCGTAGCCTGAGAACATCTAATAATTATTCCCAAGTCACTCTTCCGAAGAAGTGCCCTTTGGGTTTGAGTGTCATTTGCTTATTCATTTACTCATCTGCAAGTCAAAAAAATGTTGATGCCATGGGAACTGGGAAGAAACAAACTAGTGAACCTTACGCTTTGTCGGGGATGTTGGTTGATTTTTTTAATTTTTTTTAGTTTTGTGGTTATTTTAGTTTGAAATTAAAAAGATTCATTGAAAATAGATTTTTATATTTTTATATTTTTGTATAAAAAAAGAGATTAGAATGTAGATGTGACATTTTATTTTATTAACTTTTTAAATTTATTTTATCTTTTTATGATTATTTTGACCAATTAACCTAAAACACCTTATACAAAAACGAGTGCTTGAAACTCCAAATTTCTTTTCTCCAAAGTTTACACTTTTTCAATTTGTTTCAATTTCAACAAATTATCATTATAGCACACATACATAAATCCTACACTGCATAAATGCATTTTCAACTTATTTGAATTTTGTTTTTTTTTTTTTTTTTTGATTATTTGTTTAACTGAAAAAAACTATTTTTGAACTGACTTGTAAGCGTTGGCAAAAAATACTCCATAGTCCATATAATTTTCGTTTGTTATATTTCTTTGATCAACTTTAAAATAATATTTGGTTCACTGAAATTAAAATAATAAAATAAAATGAAATAAAATAGTCATTTTAAAACCTTCTTAGGATATGTCTATTTCTTTATAATAGTAAATGGTGATTATATTTTTAATACATTTTTTTTTATCAAAAAAAAAAAATTGTTGTGAGTGCACCAACCAAACACAACACAACACAAGTTACTTTTTCTTCCAAATATTACTTTAACTAACATAATAATATAAGAACAAGTTGTAAAAATTTTCTCTCATTTAATTATCCTATTCATAATTTTATTACAAAAGTGAATGTATAGTCTAATTAAATTATTTACATAGTAGGGTCTACATTTAAAATAAAACTTAGATCACATATTAGATCACATATTAAACTTTCTTGAAATAAACTTTGTTGAAATATATTGTTAGCTTTTTGGCTTTCAAAGTGTATTTTTGTAAATGCGAGCGTGCCAGCAAGGATCAATCAGTCCTTACAGAATTTATAATTGCCAACCAATTATCAGACAATTGTATTTTAGTTCTTTCAGCCTCAATGAAAAGGACTTTTACTGGTGGTTTGACTTAGGAGAAATTAAGTAAAATAACAATCAAATGACGAACAATTGAAGTATTTCATTAAAATGAACACTTACAATGATCCAAACTCAGCCTCGAAGAGATTTACAGTGATGATCTACTTGAAACTACTCCTATGAATCGAAATGCAGTGCAGGAATTTAAAGTGCAGGAATGTAAAGAATATGTATTTAAAGTGCAGGAAATGTAAAACTGGAAAAGAAAATATGATGTAAATGACTGGTTTGTTGAATCTGAGTCTGGAGGTTTTTTCTGGGACCTTCCCTGCTATTTATACTTCTCAAGGTTGACCTTCGAACTGCACTTCAAACCGTCGAATTGCTCCTCCATGATCGCTGATCATGTTGCCTTATAAGTAGTTCCACTATCCTATCACTTGCAGTTGAGCTTCCCTCCTATATTTGAATTTGAATATGAGTAACCGTTGAAGCCACGTCACCTTGTATCTCTTTATTGATCTAGTGCTACTCAGATCACGTGAGAACCAATATTAATTGCCACGTGTATGATCAGGATTGAAGACTTGAACAATCTCCCCACAATACCCTTACTCTACCACGTATCGAATTGTAACTGGCTTTTACAAAATATGTAGCCAACATTACCCTCCGCACTAATATACCCAATACTTGGTGATATTAGTGGGTCACAGTTTTTCTCCGCGCTTTTAGAATGTGCATGGAGTCCATATTTTGGAAACACAACCGTCACCTATTTGGTGATCATTTGCATTAACTCTCTTTCAATTTGTCGAACATCCCAATACCTTAGTATTCGAACAGATCATGGCTAAATCAACTTCCCTTTCTATTGATCAAGCATATGAAGAGCCATTGAGTAATGCTGCTTCCCCTCAAAAGAACCTCCACGCATTCATTAGCCACCTTTACCCGCCTCTCTATATTCAGGTCATGGGAGCTTTTGCAAATTATCAACCTTTGGATTATGAGCACATTGCCCTTAATCCTTCGATTCAAAAAGTTGCAAATATAGATACAAGAAGTTCTTTCTTTAACCTCCCTTTGTACCTCGAACGAACTGCTCTCAAGCATTTGATTCAGCAAGTTGCAAATATGGACTTGGGAAACTCTGCTTCGCAAACCTCTACATGGGATGAAGCTGCAACTTCTTCCTCTTCTAGGGTTTCTGACTGGACAATCTAGTCAACACATGAGTCTTGGGATTTGAGGGAACGAATCAACCATCATTTTGTTAAGTTCACTGACCCTTTAGAATTTCCTTCTTATGCTCGAAGTTCAGTGGTCTACCCCTATGTGCCCATTGACCATCGACGTAGTTTGGAGGAGAATTTGCTTGTAGCATGGTACACATCCTCCATGCCTACAAAGATAATGCATGCTACCTAGTGCCTAGAAGAAGCACAAGGGTACAACCCATCATTCTTAGCCAAAAAGGCGAAGATTTGTTCTTCTGACTGGCTTGATTATATTAATGCCTTTGTTCCTTCTACTCCCGTGCCATCTCCCATAATAGAAGCATCCACACCTTCTTCTTCATCTTTTGAAACAGAAGCATCTATTTCATCTTCTGAAGTAGAACCATCTACCTCTTCTCCTCCAACAACTCTTTCTTGGACAGAGAAACTGAGGCTTGCCCTTCCCATGGATGAAGTCTTTCCACCTTACAAACCTCCACCATCCCTTACTCCAGTTGAGCGGAAACAAGCTCAACTTCTGCTTGCAGCTTTCTCTCATTTGCCCTTCAATGTTCTTGAGGACGCAATCCCTCTCAAGAACTTTTAATGGGCTTGTGATATTCTGACTAGGGGCCATGTCCTTAATCCCCTTGCCCAAGAAGAACTTCATATGTTCCTGGACCAACTTCCATTGCTCCTCTACTGGCATCCAAACTCTATAGCTACTACACAATCTTTAGACCAACTTTCGTCACTTCGAATTCATGCCCAGTATGAAGTAGAGAACTTCATCGAAGAATTCGATAATTTCAAGAATAAAGATTCTGCGTATTGGGATGATTTGGTCATAGACGAATTGAAACAAAGATTGAGAGAGGAAGCTTTTGAAATAAAGGCTGAAGAGCTTTACTACGAAGTGAGAGCACATCAACTCATGCAACCAACATTAGAAGAAATAGAAGATATAATAAAGAAGGAACAAAAATTCATTGATCATTGTTGGACTAAATTTCATGATCTTGTTATTTATTCCATTCCTTATTTTTATGACCTTGAGTTTATAGCCAGATAGGGTTATTCGATGTAATTGCCTTGGCTTGAATACAAACAAAATTTTTCTGCATTTGGGCATTGTTTGACCCTGTTTCCTTTTGTCTTCAAAAGCCAATTTAAAGTTTCGAACTGAACAAACTCATTCTTCGAAACTGGTCATAATTGTTAAAACACTAAAATCAACGTGAATTCTTCCAACTTTTGGAATAGAATTGACAATTCTACTGATTTTTCATTTAGAATTAATGCTTCGAATTTAACAATCTTATCCTTCGAATATAAATCCAACTAATTCCAATAAGGACATTGAGATTAATTGTCCAATTTATGGACTATGGTTACCAACTCTTGTTGATTTTTGTTTGGAATTGGTGCTTTAAATTTTAACAATCTTTCCTCTCAAAGCCTGCTTTAACCATAACCAAAATATAGTCGTGGTCAATACTGACTAGTCTTGCAACAGTCTACTTACAACAATATGGAAATTGCCCTTGGGGTACACTGTTTTAGCCGAACAAACAATTCTTTGTGTATATACAAACCAACTATTGGTTTAGATGTTTCGAACAACAATTCACATCCTTAAAATTTTGCCTCAAGGGTATTACTTTTGTTAAGAAACCTATTGTAGGTTTTTGATCTCTTCGAAGTAAGCCCATCCTTGAGTATTCTTATATTTTAAAGTATGTAATGTGCTTCGAAGCCGACTTCTGTATTTTGAAGCCGCCATTGTTTGATTTTTTGGCGCCAAAACCTAGCTTCGAAGCCAAACATCTTGCTTCGAAGCTGGCATCATCATCCGGAATGTGCTTTTCCCTCCAAAAACTATCAATATTGGAAAAGACTCCTTGTATTCAGACTTTTAGTACTTAACGACTCACGCAATATGTTTTTCAGACACAAAAAGCTTTTAAAACTCTTTTGTGTGTTCTGAAATCACTTGCTCTTTTAACGCACAAACCCTCATCAGTTTTCCACTTCTCTCTCTACTCTTTTCTCCACTTTCTAAAAAAAGCGTACTATCAATGCTTATTCTTCACCAAAAATGCCAGTTATAGAACGTGTGAGCCGATCTGTGGCCTTGAAAAGACTCATTGTTGCAGAATGTGAGAAGTACAAGGCTAGGGAGAAAAGTGCTATTGACGGGCGTATTTTTGTCCCTTGTCACTATGTGCAGCAAGATTATGTGCTCGGGCCCATATTCAAAGAGATCCTTACTGAGCTCCCAGCCTTATATCCTCGTATGGAGAACCAATGTCTCCTTTATGAAGGTGGTCTCGACTGGAGGAACTGGAGAATCAATCGCCCTCACCGATGCTGGCCCATGGTGAGACCGGAGTGGTAAGAATGGTACGACCGGGTCATCCCTGCTAAGACACTGGACCTCCAAGAGCTCTGCCTTCTTGACGCTCTCCGACTATCTAGGGTAACTATCTCAGAGGACCCTTTCCTAGTCCCTGCTACTTTATGTTTTTGGAACCCTATCTTCAATTTCTTTCAATTTAGATGTGGGATGATGGCCTTTACTGTTCTTGATATTTGCCATCTACTAGGAGTATCCCCTATTGGTACCCCCATTATGCCAGATTTCCCTGACTTAGCAGTTTCTCCCTCTCATCTCTTAACTTATCTTACAGTGATTTTGTTAAAGCTGAGAATAAAAAAGAGGGCCTGGTGACCGATAGGGAATTCTTTTCCTTCTTGTTATATTGGCTTTGCAAATTCTTCTTCTGCACCTCCTTCCAAAGAATCATGCCTGAATTTGCCCCTCTTGCCAAAGCCTTTGTTTTGCAGAAAAGGGTAGCCCTGGCCCCATATGTTCTAGGCCATGTATACAGAGTTTGCTCCCTCTTTTGTGAAAAACCCTTAGATGCTAATCAAGGGGGGCCATTATGGGTCCTTCAGCTTTGGCTTTTCGCTTATTTTACTGAATTGCAATCCAAATGCCTTAAATTTTCTGGGTTACACTCTCTTACCCATGGCATAAGACTGGCCAATGCTTCACTTACTCTCTCTACTTTTGCCTTTTATTTCTCTTTCTTCCATCAACTTCCAGTTGCCCTTCTTATTCACCATTTCCGCTTCTTCGAACCCAGCATTGGTCTAACTTGGTTGAATAATTTCCTAAGTGACAGGTGTAGACACTCCATTTCATGCTCTTGAACATTCATTAAGATTGATTTGTGGTTTGGGTAGAGTCTCACCCTCTTAGGCCTTGTTTTGTCCATTTTCTTCCATGTCTTGAAGTGTTGGTCTCTTATGCTTTAAAAGGGCATTGTGCATGCTTGTATATTTGGTTTTGGCTGTTTTTTTTTGCATAATGAACTCTGTTTTTGCTCAAATAATAGGCTGCCCTGCCCATTGTGGTTAATTCCACTTTGCATGCTGTTTTCATGTTTGTTGCATGCTGAGTAATGGTCTTGTCACATGCTAACTCTATTGCATAAATGGTCCATGTGTGTATTACTTTGCACCTTGCATGCTTATGCATTGGTATGCCTTGCATTTTACCTCATATTGCATCATTTTAAGCCATGTTGCATACATGTGATAGGCCCTGGATTTCATTTGTTTGTTTGCATGCATTAACATGAACTAGGACATGCATGCTTGCTAACTAGTTTATTGTTTGGATATCGAAATGTCGATCCCTATACTTGTTTTTTCTTTGCGATAAACATAGTAATTCTAGGTTAATAATTGGAACAAGAGCATGCAATGTTTTGTGCCTCGCCTGCTCACAAGGATATATGGGCTTCCTTTTTGATTCCCAGAGAGCTATTTATCGGGACCACGAATCCCAGAGCTTATAAATGTATAGCTGAACCGTATTGTCCTGCTCAGTTTGCTAGACAATTTGGCTTCACACAAGGGGTCCCAATACCTCTCTGCAGCAACACCAACCTGAGCCTTACTAGAAGGGATTTGAAGGTTCGAAAATCGATGTTAGAAGAGGCAACCTTCAAGTTTATAGATGACTTGGCCAATTTTGAGTACACCCCTTTCATTCCTCAAGGTACTATATTGAAGAGATACCAAAATTGGTGGGTGAGCAATATGGAAGTCTATTTGGCCATTTCACCTCAAAACCTACTAAAGGTGTTAGATGTGCCCAAGCCCAAGGAAGCTGGGATTGCCATTTCTTTTGCTGTTTCAGTTGCAGTACCTGCTACAACTCAGTCCACTCCTGCTGCCTCAAATCCTCCTAAAGTTATTCGAGCTGCTTCGAAGAAAGGTATATTCCTTTGTTTTCTTCCCTTCGATCTCCTATATAATGCTTGTTATCTTATCTTTAATTCTTTTTTCGTGAAGGTGGTCAACAGCGAAAGAAGAGGAGACTCCTTGAGCTAGAAAAGGAAAAATCTGAGTTTCAAGTAGAAGAAGAAGAAGAGGATCAAGAACATGAGTCTCCCTTGAAAAGAAAGAAAAGAGTAACCGATTTGGCTCAAGAGGAGACAGCTGCTAGGAAGGCAGAGGAGGAGCTCATTTTTGGGGAATCCGGATCTCAGACTGAAGAAGTTGAGAAGACAATGGAGGAGCAGACAATACCAATTCAGAGAAAAAAGAGAAGAAAGATTACTGTCTCTCCTAATGATTTTGCTGAAGATTCTGATTTCGAGACAATTGCCCAAGCAATAGAAAAGAGAAGGAAAGTGACTACTTCAGCTACTAGTTTGGTTGAAGATCCCATTCATGAAGCAACTGCTAAGGCCGTAGAACAAGAACATTCCAAGGCCATAGTTGTCTTTGAAAGGGCTGAGAGGAGACGGAAGCAACAATTTCGAAGAGAGGAAGTTGCTGCTGCTGATGCATTACCAAGGGAAATGGCAAGAGAGCAACAGACTGCCGAACATTATTCCCTTCGCAGCTCTCTCATCAGTGTCAACACTTCTGGAACAAGTAATTTCCTTCATGCCTTTATTCTCTTCTTATCGAATCTTTAATATTGAGATTTAACATTACTTTATATTTCCCCTTTTGCAGCAATAACCACTGATCCTGTCCTTCGATTTGCTTCTTTTCCGAGCTTTGCTCCTCCTCCTTCTTTTGAGGAAATTCCAACTGCTACTCCATCTATTATGGCAGTTGATCCCCCTATTGAGGGTGCTAGTAGCTCTCCAACTCGAGGTTCATCGCCTTTGCCTACTTCCAGCCCCTCCTCACTTGATTCATTGGTGGCTAGGACCATGGAGACTGCTAAAGATGCTCCATCCATTTCCCTTATCCCCATGCGGTCCTCTGTGCCTTCCACCACAACTCTTTCTGCACCTTTCATGTCTATGGATGAGGTTGATGTCTTCGAAGCCAGACTAGCTAGTCTCTTCGACATATCATCTACCTCTCCAACATTCGATGCTGAAGCTGAGCCATTAGTCTTGACTGATTCCTTACTGGAAATTTTTTAGAGTTCTTCTTCCTCCAGCAGCAAGCCTTCTGGACCTCTGATAGACCTGGACACATGCCTGGAACTGTTAATTTCTTTTTCGAGGATTCCTTTCGAGGCTCTACAAAGGCCTATAATCAGAAATGGGTTCCTCTAATGCTACAAAGTTGCTGAACAGTCCGGCATGAATATTTCAAGCCACCTATCTCAAGCAGCAGCCACTGTCGATTTCTACCTCAACATTTGTCATGTTGCCAAGGCTGCGGATGAGAAACTGGCTAGAGATCAGAGTTTTGTTTCCCAAGTGCATACCGAAGTATCAACTCTGAAAGAACAACACCCTTCTGCCTCCCACTTTTGAGTCCAGTTGCTGGAAAAGAAAGCTCAGCTTGAAGAGGAGCTGGTTGCAGTAAATCAAGCCTTAGTTCGAATTGATACCAAATTGCAAATCACTAACCAAGGACTGGCTGATCGAAAAGAAGACATGGCTGCAGCTATTCAACTATTTCCCTCACTTAATAATAGGAAATCGGTTGTACAAAAACAATTAAGACATTGTAATGATTTTTGGGCCAATTTGTGGCACAATGTACTTAATTCTTTATGAAAGAACAAATTTTGTCTATCATTTGAGCAGTCTTGTGTTTTTGTATTTAATGTTTATTTTATTCCTTGTGTTTCCCAAATGGTTGGAAAATAAGGCTTCAAATATCTGCCATTAATCTTTTTGGGATATACATACCCATTCAAATTTCTCAAATGGTAAGCTCCAAAAGGCAGAACTCTATGAATTTGATATGGTCCTTCCCAGTTAGGTGACCATTTGCCAAACTTATGGCTTTTAATTCCTATTGGGAGTATTGTTTTCCATACCAAATCACCTTCATCAAAGCCAATGTGTTTGACTTTCTTGTTATAATTCTTGGCTACTTTCTTTTTTTGGAAAAGAATGCTATTTAATGCCAAAATTCTGGCTTCATCTATGCGTTCTAACTCCAAGCACATACTTTGATGGTATTGCTCAGGATCTAACTGATCTTGGCATCTTACCCTCAAAGATTTAACATTAATTTCCACAGGTAAAACTGCATCATGCCCATATACTAAGGCATACGGAATGACTACTGTGCTTGATCTTGGAGAAGTTCTGTAAGCCCATAAAACATCCAACAAAAGGTTATGCCAATCCTTGGGATTATCCTCCACAACCTTTTGTATTCCTTTTTTCAAGGACTTGTTGAATGATTCAACTTGACCATTGGCTTGTGCATAATAAGGTGTGGAATTAACAAGGCTAATTTCAAACTCTGCCACAAAAGACCTCACCATTTTTCCATCGAACACAGTTCCATTATCCACAGTTATGGTTTGTGGGATGCCAAATCTATGGATCAAATCTTTAATGAACCCAATGACCTCTGTTTGGTCTACAACTTTGTATGGCTTGGCTTCGACCCACTTAGTGAAGTAATCAGTAGCCACTAGAATGAAACAATGATACTTCGAAGAAGGTGGGTGTATTTTTCCCATCATATCCATGGCCCATCCTCTGAATGGCCAAGGCTTCACTACTGCATGTAGGTCAGTTATGGGCACATGCCTTATTGTACCATGCTTTTGGCATGCCTAGCAACCCTTTGTATATTCTATGCAGTCTTTAAGGATAGTTGGCTAATAGTAGGAATGCCTTCGAAGCAACCATCTTATCTTCACACCAGGCTGATGAGCACCACAGATGCCTTCATGAACCTCAGCCACAACTGTTAATGCTTCTTTTGGACCTAAACATTCCAGCAACAAACCATTTCCTCTCCTTTTATAGAGAGCATTACCATATATCATGTATTGCATAGACTGCAATTTGATTCTCCTGCTGGCCTTCGAAGATGGACCAACCAAGTACTGCATTATTGGATGCCTCCAATCTTGTTCTTGTAAGTCATTATGATTGACTTCCAAGACCACATTCCTTTTATTCAAAGGTTGTATTAATCTTTGATATGTTGTTTGACTTATGTCCCTTTGGGTATCATCCCTTCTCTTGAAGTTCGAAGCTTTCTGAGTCACATCATTAGCTCTATTGTTCAAGAATCTTGGAACATGAGTTACATTTGCTATTTGAAACTGAGAAAGCAAATGTAATGCAACAACATAGTATGACAAAATACTTATGCTTTGACACTTGAAAATCCCTTTCACTTGGTTAACTACCAATTGAGAGTCTCCAAATATGTCAACTGCATGTACTTGTAATCCAATAATAATTTCTAGTCCCACAATTAAGGCTTCATATTTAGCCTGGTTATTGGAACAAGTGGCTTCATCAACTCTGAAACCATGTGTGGTTTCTACTCCTTGTGGAGATTTAATCACAACACCAATTCCAATTAAACCATTGGCTTTCGATCCATCGAACCAAATCTGCCATGGCTCAACACTAGCCATACCAAGCTCCATTATCTCTTGGCTCTCTATTTGAGATGGATGGTCTGCCAGAAAATTGGCTAAAACTTGCCCTTTTATTGCAATTTGAGGGACATATTCTAGATGAAATTCTGATAAGGCTAGTATCCACTTGCCAATTCTTCCCCTCAACATAGGTCTAGATAACTTGTATTTAACCAAATCTATGGTTGCAATTACCAAGACAGTTGTAAGTAAAAGATAATATCATAATTTCATTATTGCGAAATACAAAGCAAGACACAACTTTTCAACAGCTGAATATTTACATGCACAAGAATTTAAAAACCTACTAAGGTAATAAATAGCTTGCTCCTTGCCTTCTTCATTGTCTTGGGCTAAGAAGGCTCCCAATGAATCTTCTGTTGCAGCTATGTACAATTTCAAGGGTTTATTTCCTTTTGGTGGCATCAACACTGGAGGGTTAGCCAAGTAGGCTTTGATACCTTCGAAAGCAATTTGATGCTCTGCTGTCCACACAAATTCCTCTTCATCTTTCAGCCTTAACAAGGAAGAAAATACTTTAGTTTTCCCTGCAGTGTTAGAAATAAACCTTTGAAGAAAGTTAACCTGTCTAAGGAACCTTTGTAATTCTTTCTTACTTGATGGAGGCTTGGCTTCAATGATGGCTTCAGCTTTATTCTGATCAATCTGTATTCCTTTCTTGTGCACTACATAACTCAAGAAGTTTCCAGATGATACACCAAAAGCACACTTTAGAGGATTGAGTTTCAACTTGAACTTCCTCATTCTTTCAAAAGCTGCTTCTAAATGAAACAGATGCTCCTCCATGGACTGGGATTTCATTACAATGCCATCAATATAACACTCTAGATACCCTCCAATGAGATCATGAAATATAGTGTTCATAGCCCTATAATATGTAGCCCTTGCATTCTTCAGACCAAATGGCATTTTAACCCATTCGAAGGTGCCAATATTCCCAGGACATCTGAATACTGTCTTGTGGATATCCTCCTTTGTAATGCAGATTTGGTTATAACCAGAGTGCCCATCTATCATTGATAAAACTTGATGCCTTGCTGAATTGTCTACCAGCAGATCCACTATAGGCATAGGGTACTCATCTTTGGGAGTTGTTAGATTTAAGTTTCTGAAATCGATGCATGCCCTCATTTTGCCATTCTTCTTAACTACAGGCACAATATTAGATAACCATTCAACATACCTGGCTGTCCTAATAAAGCCTGCCTTGAGTAGTCTAAGAATCTCTTCCTTGACCTTCTGAATTACTTCTGGACTCATTCTTCTTGGTTTCTGCTTGTATGGCTTGAAATTAGGCTTCATAGGGAGCCTATATTCCACTAATGACCAATCTAATCCTGGTTGTTCATTATAGGACCATGCAAAGCAATCTTTGTATTTCTTTAGAATAACCAACAACTGGTCTCTGTCCAGAACATTCAAGCAAGTACTTATATAGGTGGGCTGTTGTATAGAACCTTCCCCTAAATTTACTTCTTCTAAGGGGTCTTGTGTCTGAGAACTTATTGAAGCTTCTTCCTTGGTTTCTTCGACCTTCGAAGCAACCTTCTTGCTTTGTTCTACTTCCATGTTCTTTAGTTCAACATCTTTGCCCTCCTCCTCATAGACAAAATCTGTCCATAAGGCATCATCCTCCTATATCTCCTGGACTTTTGTTTCAATGTCCAATGCACAATATTTACCAAGGGTCAAAATTCTGACCTGTTGCTGCTCCTGTTTGCAGCCAATTATCGTGGCTTCTCTCTCTTGCTCCTGTACTTTCTGGACTATTGCTTTTATATCCAATGTTGAGAATTTAATCAGAGCCAAGGACTTGGCTTCTTATTCTTCATCTCTTTGCCTATAACCAGGCATCATTGTCATCTTTAACGACAATCTCTTCATCAGCACTCTCTTGGACTAAGTGCTTCAGGTGTATCACTTCCTTATCAACCGTCACTTCGGCTGAGCCATCAGCTTTCCTCAGTATACTGAGTGGTGTCACTCCCTAAATATACAACTTGGCCTCTGCAAAGTCTGCACAGGCTATGAAGGATTGAGGATCTGCATCAATCTCCTCTGTCTCTCCATTGTCCAAAGCCATCATGATTTTCTGATGCAAAGAGGAAGGCACACATTTGTTAGTGTGGATCCAATCTCTCCCAAGTAAAGCATTGTATTTAACATTACTGTCGATTACGAAGAATGCTGTCATGCGGTCCCTGGTTCCCACACTCAAGTTAATGGGTAGAATCTTCTGATCCATCTGTCTGTTTCCAGCAAAGCCAGCGATGGTTGTGCTGGTTGGAATCAACCTGGGATTCTTTTTTCCTAGTTTCTTCAAAGAAGATTTTGGTAGTAAGTTCACTGCTGCCCCATTGTCTATTAGGACTCGGTTCAGTTGTATCCCATCGAAGAAAGCCTTGATGTACAAAGGCTTGACATGTTGTGTCATAGAATTCGAAGGATACTCAAAAGGATACGAGAGGTTAATGCTCATCTCTTCTTCATTCTCATATTCAGTTTCCATTGGGGTAGCCATTCCAGGATCATCTTGTACCATACTTACTTGTGAGTCTTCACTAGAGACAAGAATAGGATCCATGTCTTGGTCATCTTGGTCCTCATCTCCAACCTGGAACTCATGAGGCAGTATGTGTACCATATTGACTGATACTGGAGGAAATGAGCCAAATTGGATGGCTGGCTGTACCTTCTTCCCTTCTTGGCCACCTTGTTCAATGACTTCAACAGCATCCTCCATGCTGCATTCTGGCACTTCGTTGCTAACTGATCCCTTCGAAGGATCTTTCTCAACTGGTCCTTCAATCAGAAATGTTTGCTCAGCCATGAAGGCTTCGAACATTTCTTCCTCTGCCATTTCCTTCTTTTGGCTTATGCCAATCTCTTCTTCTGTCTCGCTATCACTCTCCATCAGAGCTTTCTCCAATCCTGCTAAGCTAGACTTCTCTCTGGCTTTTAGTTCAGAATGAACCTTGGCCAACTGTTCTCTGCTGCAAACCACTTTGCTTTGTAGAGTCGGCTTTGGAGTATGGTCTGACTTTGGAGTCTTCTTTCCTTCTGTCTGGACCAATGAAGAGCTCTCTCCATTTTCTTTCATATCGTTCTGGTACTGAGTGTATCTGTACTGAATCTTTCTCCTTTGTGATCTCGAAATGACTGGGACCATATCTGGCTCCTTTGTCTTTGGATGTTTAAGCAATACCCAATTGTTCGGAGCCACCAAAGGAGGCTTGACCATCCTGCCTTGGATTCCAACATCTCTCCAGGCAGGCAGTTCCCTAGGTTTGTTTTGCATTACAAACCAGTCTGGGACTCCAGGTACCCACGAACTTGTTGACTCAGATGTTGAACTGTTTTTTTCAACCTTCGAAGCCATCTTCAAAGCTGGCTGTGGAGGTAAGTGTTTGGCTCTGACCTCATATTTTGAGCCTAATTCAGACCTTCGATGAAGGTAGCCACTTTCTGTCCTGCGTAAGGCTGGTCTAGGGGCCCAATCCTTGGCTTTGATCCCATGAAATGAGCCTCTCTCCATTCTTCTTTTAGAATGACTGCTCTCCATTCTGTAATAGTTGGGTGGCCTGGATTCATGTAAGGGCCTCTTGCCTTTAGCATGCATTTTGTCCATTGCAGGCTCGACCACTGGTGGTCGCTGTCTATCACTAGCCAGATACGGCCTTTTGTTGTAAGCGTTGGTTGATTTAGGATGTCTTTGAACATCCCTGTAGTATTGCTTCCCATCAATTGGAAACCCCTTCAACCATTTATAACTCAGTCTGCACTTGGGACACATCCTCTGTATTACAGCTGCTTCCAAGGAATCATCATCCAGTGCTTCTTCATCAGAGTGTTCCCTCTAGTGTGAGAAACCTTGTCCAATAGCTGGTGGGTTTCTAGTGTCCTTCTTGGTAGTTGTCTGGTTGGCAATATGCATCTCCACATTGACCTCTTCTGACTCCTGCAGAGATAAATTCTGGAAGTTTGGTACAACCACATTAGCTGCGCTTTCTCCAACATCTGGAAACGGGTTACTGTCAATCCCTATGGCCTTTTCTGTTTTGGCTGGGAATTTCAAACTTCCTTTCCGAATTTGCTCTTGGATCCTGTCTCGAAAAACAATGCATTTTTTAGTTGAGTGAGACCAAGAGTTATGCCATTTACAATATACTTTTCCTTTAAGTTCATCTGGAGATGGCAGTTTTACTCCTTTTGGTAACTTAAGGAAATTGACTGCAAGCAAATGATAAAAAATGTCATTTGCTTTTGTTAGATCGAAAGAGTACTTTCTGTGAAAGTCTTTCTTTTTAAACTGCTGGTCAATTGTTGTATCTTTATGAATTAATGCTTCACAGATTACAGGTTCTTTGCCCACAATCTCTACTGTATCAATCTCATAATTTGGATCTCTATAATATGTCTTGTACGAGGCATTATTTCGATCTTGTTCCTCCTCTAGTAATGCTTCATATCGAGACACTTTATAGGTTAGTTCGACCAAATCTCTGAATTCAGTTGAGTCAAACTTCTTTCGAAGCCTGAATTGTAAGCTATTTTGAGCCAATCTTACGAATTCTGGCTCTGGCAGTATGACTCTACATTTATTTTGAGCCCTTTTAAATCTGGCAATAAACTGAGTAGCCTTTTCTTCAGGTCTTTGACTCAATCTTGCCAAGTCTGCCATGGAAACCTCTGGCTCCGATTGGAAGAATTGGGCATGAAATGCCTCTTCCATTTGTTGCCAAGTTTGAATGGAGCCAGGTGTAAGGTTGATGTACCATACAAATGCTCCCTCAGTTAGAGAATTTGAAAATAATCTCAATTTCATATAATCATGATTTGTGAATTCACCGCATTGAGCAGCAAATCTAGCAATATGCTCTACTGTTGATTGATTTTCAATCCCATAGAAAAGGGTAAAATCTGGTATCCTGAACCCCCTTGGGTATTCATGTACCCTATCTACCCATTCTGGGTATGGTTTTCTGTATACAGGAGTCTGGACCCCCCGAGCCATCGGTCCACACATCTCCCTAACAATATCAGCAATTTGGTCCCTAGGGACCATATTTTGTGCCTGCTGAACCATTACTGGAGGGACAAACACAGGATTTGGTGGACAAACTTGTGCTTGCGGTCCTCTTGGTCCATAAGGTGGTACATTTGGGACTGGTTGCCCCTGTGGTGCAGGTTGCTGTTGGGGGTGTGGGTAACCCCTTTGAGTCTGTCCTGCGAAAGGACCTGTAAAAGGTGCAGGAACAGGCGTTGTGTCCCTTCCATTTGCAGGCCAACCTTCCAACCCCCCAAGTATAAATTCGAATAAGGGATTATTATACCCTCTAGTGCCAGGTATGGCTTCGAACATGGGATTTGTAACCATTCTCACACCAGTTTCTTGTACTTGGCCAGATCCACCAACTTGTGTGGTTTCATTGTTAAGTACTGAGGCATTTTGGCCTGCTATAGGCCTCAAAATGGGTTCATACCAAGACTGAGGTGATGGTCTTTTATAGTTCTGGTTACTAGTTTGACCATTAGAATATCCATTAACTTGCATAGGCTGTTTGTCTCTAGCCAATCTTTACTAAGGGACATTTAAAACTTCCTCTGTGTGTCTTGTGTTTGTTGGTTGGTGGTTATTCATTCAATCCAAAAAGGATGTTGCCCACCTTTCCATTGTATTCATTAATTGTTGTCCCATAGCATCTACTAGGCCATCCCATGGATTGGTTGGCTGAGTAGATTGAACAGTGGATGATCCAATTCCTTGGTTTTGTCCAATATTATGAACATATGGTTCTTGTCCCAAAGTACTGGTCTATTCGACCATAGGTTCTGATAACGTGGGAGTTTCCATAGGATGTGTTACCACATTATCCTCTAGATTAGGTATTTCTACCTCTCATTCTACGCCTTCTTCCAAGCGTTCATTTTCTCTTTGTCGTCTTCGTCTAGCCATTTTAACAAGTCCCACTGGGCATGCCAAAAATATATGATGGCTTTTTGGCTTTCGAAGGATATTTTTGTAAATGCGAGCGTGCCAGCAAGGATCAATCAGTCCTTATAGAATTTATAATTGCCAACCAATTATCAGACGATTGTGCTTTAGTTCTTTCAGCCTCAATGAAGAGGACTTTTACTGGTGGCTTGACTTAGGAGAAATTAAGTAAAATAACAATCAAATGACGAACAATTGAAGTATTTCATTAAAATGAACACTTACAATGATCCAAACTCAGCCTCGAAGAGGTTTATAGTGACGATCTACTTGAAACTACTCCTATGAATCGAAGTGCAGTGCAGGAATGTAAAGAACAGGTATTTAAAGTGCAGGGAAATGTAAAACTGGAAAAGAAAATATGAAGTAAATGACTGGTTTGTTGGATCTGAGTCTGGGGGGTTTTTCTGGGACCTTCCCTGCTATTTATACTTCTCAAGGATGACCTTCGAACTGCACTTCAAACCGTCGAACTGCTCCTCTATGATCGCTGATCATGTTGCCTTATAAGTAGTTCCATTATGCCATCACTTGCAGTTGAACTTCCCTCATGTATTTGAATTTGAATATGAGTGACCGTTGAAGCCACGTCACCTTGCATCTCTTTATTGATCTAGTGCTACTCAGATCACGTGAGAACTAATATTAATTGCCACGTGTATGATCAGGATTGAAGACGTGAATAATCTCCCCCACAATACCCTTACTCTGCCACGTGTCGAATTGCAACTGGCTTTTACAAAATATGTAGCCAACATATATATACTACCTCACTTCTCAAAAAAGAATTGATGATGTGACACAAAGTGAGTAAGTGCATACAAAAATTAAAAAAATAAATAAAAATGTTAAATTATAAATACATTTTTTGAGATTCATTTAAAATACGAATTGTCCTATCTAATTTAGAAAATTTCAAATACTGCCTTGTTAAAAAATTTATTTTATAGAATTAATTGAAAACAATTAAATTATCAATTGCTCTCCTATACAATAAAAAAATTACCTAACTTATTAATTCAAATAAATTTCTGATATCATTAAAAATTGTTAATTGATTTGATAATTTATTAATAAAAAGGCCTATTTGTTATGAATTAGAAATTTCAAGAGGCGGAATGTAATTTTCATAATCATGGGAGGTAAATTGTGTTTTAAGCAAATTTTAGGGTGTATTTGTAATTTGCCCTTAAAAATGTATATTTAAATATTTTGTATAGTTTACTTTCAACTCACAAAATATAAAGAGTAAATTACAAATACACTCCTTGAAATTTGTTTAAAATATAAATTGTCCCATATGATTCTGGAAATTACATTCCACTATTTGAAATTTCTAATTTCATAATAATTAGGTCATTTTATTAAAATAATTAAGTCAATTAACAATTTTTAATGATATCATAAATTTATTTCAATTAATAAGTTAGGTAATTTTCTTATTGTATAGAAGAGCAGTTAAGAATTTAATTTTTTTTAATTAATTCTGTTAAATAAAAAAATTCTGATAAAGGTTATTTGTAATTTTTCAAATCATAGGAATCAATCCGTATTTTAAACAAACTTTAGGAAGATATTTGTCATTTACCCAAATATAAAGCGCTGAAATAATAATTTGACTTTAAAGGGTAAATGTGGCATTTTAGAAAAATAAATTGTTGAGTTCAGCAAGTTCGGGGAATTCTATTTCAACACACCTATATACCTCAATGCACATCATTTCTCAGTGAACACACTTATTAATTTGGTTATTGATTATTTTTCTCATTTCACACATTTGATATTCCAATTATGCCTTACATCCTTGTACACATACCATCTAAACCCTCTTTCCACACACATTTACCAATTTCAGTTGAAAGCCTTCCTTCCACACACCTAATGCATCAAAATGACTCATTGACAACTCCATTTCGAAACATTGAAGACACAATGAAGACCTATTGACAACTTCATTGAAGACCCATTGACATCTCCATTGAAAATCCTACATTTTAACAACTCCATTGAAGACCCTCGTTTTTTTTTTCCTCGAAATATTTTTGATTTTGTGCATTCAGCACTTTACTGAATAAAAATAAATAATTCGATTGCTAATTTTTGAAATATTCACATATTTTTGGAACTTGGTTTCCAAATTTCATTGTTTAATTCAAAAGTTAAATTCTGAATTTTGTACAATATTTTGGTTTTGGAGTACAGCTTAAAAGAAATTCTTTTAGTGCTTCAATGTCTTTCTAGTGTTACTAGACCCAAAAGGATACACATTTAAATTCAATCTTGAAATTCATATCCGAACTATAACATATAAATTTGAACTATCCAGATTAGAAATTGGGCGTCTATGTGGCATGACCCTTTGAACCTTTTGAATCTTATCCATGTAAGTTTGAATTTGAATTCAAAACTTATTTGGAACAAACTTACATGGATAACCACTCATAATATCTATATCTATCATATCAACTGATATGGATAGATTGATATATATGGTTATATATCTGACTTTATATTTTGTATAATTCGATGATATAAGATACGTTATGTGGTTTTTTTTTTTATCCATAACCTTTTTCCCAAACTCTTTCTCTGACTCTCTCCCATTAAGAAAAACAATCAAGCTTTTGCACTGTGACTTGTGTGGGTGATACTCATATTGTAGTATCGCTCCACTGTTGGGTGTTCGTTATTCGCATTTTTAAAGCACGTGATTTACCCACAAGATTCTTCGCTTCAGGTTCTATCACCTAAGGTATGAATTGAAATATTTTTCCGCTGCATTATACTTGTTTTACATTGGTATCAGAGCATATATGGGTATTTTTGTGCTTACTTTTAAAATCATGTGCATAATTTTATATAAATATATACACATTACATGCATGAAAATTAATGAAGAAGAAAGATGAAATGCAGGGTTTCTGCACTTCAACTCTCATTAGATTGAGAGTGTGATACACTTCATTTTTATGTTCATTAAATGTCATTTTTGACACCATAAATGTTTTTATTTTGAAAAATGGAGTTCGGCAGTACCGAAATTGGACCAGAAAACACCGTAGAAGGCGGAGCGTGGGCGTCACGCGCTATCTGACACCGTCATTGGCCGAGCTGCGCCTTCGAGCTGCTCAGGTCACATTGAGCCGCTCATTGAGCCATGCACTGTCGTGGTCGCTGCCGAGCCAGCTTGGCTAGTCTTGGCAACTCGGTATAAGGTTCTGTTTGTTTGTTTTAAAAATTCAGAATTACTTTAAATGGTCATAAGTAATTCGTTATAGCTTTGTTTTAAGCATGGTTAGTACTGTTAGACTCAGAATTAAATTTCCTATCTATTGTAAAATTTAAAAAATTTTATGAAAATAAAAAATATTTTTCCTGAAATAATAATTCATTATTTCTACTTTAAAATGTTTTTGGGATTGCATGACTAAGTTTCTGGGGCTGAATTTTTTATGGTAGACTACTGTTAGGGTTTACTATTTACTGGTATGATTGTTGCTTTTTTTCATATTCTGGAATATTTATTTATGATTTTAATTTGTGTTTATTAATTATTTAAAATTCCAAAAAATACCAAAAAATTTCTGAAAAATTTCAGAAATGATATACTTTCTGTTATGGCATAATCTAAATATTAAATATAGCATATTGTTATTTTTTGCCTAGAATTTCAAATATGTTGTGATTCAAATAGCATGATTAATTTTTTATTTGTTTAAATTCCATTATTAATTGTAACCTAGCATGAGTTGATTGTGAATCTACATTATGATGCTATTGTATGGAATTAGAATATTTTATCATGCTTTTAGACATGCCATAGTCAGTGGGGGATTGTTCGGTTGAGAGAAGTCTTTGTAGATTTAGTCCCGAAAATTAATATTTTGCGCATAAATTAAATTAAATTTTAGATAATTGTCACATGTGGCGCAAGAGATGATTACGAGCATAGTAGATTTTCGATCTTGCGACTCATGCAATATCGTCACTATTTAATTTAGATTTTTGCAACAAAATTATATTATGCTAATCAAATTAATCCCAATGCGAATGTCTCTCTAAATTGACTTAGCTTATGGAAGTTAATTTGGTTGATCTAGACTTAGTAGAGATGTTCAAATGTGAACGATGTAATCCTATTCTTTAGATGAGCAAAAGTCTTAGAGACTTTAGGTCAGACCTTAATTGAGCTAAAAGAAACATGACTTAAAGTTGCCGTGGTTTTGTTGCCTTGTTTGGCACAATAAAAACTAATGTGTGCGCTATGGTTAGCGGCACGTTACATAGTTTTGGTTGGTGAGTTTGGAGTTATGAAATTAGTAAGCCCTCAATAAATCTGTATATGATCTTGACTATTGAGCTGTGCGGATTGACTTTGTAATTTGACTTGTAATAATGTTACATCATTGGATGAAGTAACATTTAAGAGTCACGTCATCGAAGAAATGTGAGCTTAAATAAATTAGTCATTAAGTGTAAGATGAGTAGCCAGTATGAGCAGTGTTTTGCTCTCTACCCAATTATTGGGAGTCGATGGAGCAAAATTTCATGCACTATAATAGTGTGTGTTAAAGTATCACTTGAAGTTAAAAGATTAGTGCTTAGTAGCAGCAAAATCTATTAACACTAAGTGAAAAGATTGGCGCCAAGTGGGTGCAAAATCTATTAACATTGCCAACTTGTCTAAGTCTGGACACTTACTGTTTCCACACTTGAGTGTGAGACATGAGCACGGGCTTCTTTGTATGATTCCTTAGCTAGGCTAACGTGTTTTTAATAACGTTTACCACTAAGCACAAACGTTGCAGCATAGTGATGAAAAGGTCAAGGCCGACAAGGTTGTTATGACTCTAAGAATTTGACGCATCACCTGTGAGAGCATTGTGTTGAATTAGACTCTTTAACCTAATTCGCGCTTAAGTTACTTCAGGAGCTGTCATAGATTGATAGCTTATTCTCTCCTTCTTGTGGATAGTAGAATTAATTGCAAGTAACTATGAAGCAAGAAACAGAGATGGCAAGAGGAGTATCGTCATCTTTCAACTAGATGCATTAAAGTGTATGGAGAATAAAATTGACTTGAAGGTGCAAGGGATTAGCACTTACTAGTTAAATTTGCGACTTAGGCACACTTGATATCTCCATGACATCCTTTTATGATCTAGTGAATATGAATTAGTTGTAAGTCATTACCTAGTTGGGCCTAAACCTTTAAAACTTGTCTTCGAGAACTCACACATTAGGATGATTGGAATTAGTTTATGACGTTGGTCATGAACCGATGGCTTATTATACTTAATCACATTAATGAGATGATGACATGATGGTTTGAGTAGGCCCTCTCAGACCCACTCACTTGTGATATCCTGCTCTCATGTGAATGTATAACTTTGTTCGCAATGGTTGTGCACAAGTAAGTAGGAAAGCCGTAGAAGGTCATTTGTATTGGCGCATTTAGTCCACTATGATATTTGTGACTGGATATATGTAAGGGTATGATAGCTAGCCCCAAATCTCAACACATTTATAGATTACGATACGCATCTTAGTCAAGACTATTTGATCTTCCATAAGTCAAAAAGTTTTGGAATGATTTTTGACATTGCACATATGAGGTCGAGATCAATTAGATAAAAGCTTTCGTGCTTTTAATTTTGACCAAGATGGCGAGTATCTATTTGAGTTATTTTTTAGAAAGCTCTGTGAAGAGAAATGGATGCTTAGAAAATTGATTATTTCTAGTACTCAGCAACACAAGAGTGTAATAGAGATAAGGAATTAAGTATTGTTTATGTTAGGTGGATAATGGCGCAAAATGTTTCCCAATTGGAAATTGCACTAGTTTGTTGCCTATATCCCTAACTGAGTGCCCTCCATATCAGATTTTACACTCCATTTGAGTAATGGGTTCGTGGAGGGCCATCTATGGGTGATCTGTAACCGTTAAGCAGCTGATCTTTATTTTACTTCTCATAAGGTTGCGAAGTTAAGACCTAGGGTTCTATGGCGCATTATTGTATGCTGTCTTGTAAACACTTAGGGTCATGTGGCACATTATTGTATGCTGTCATGTAAACCCTCAGGGTCATGTACATATAGGTAAGCAGCTTTGTGGTAGTGTAACTAAGTCACATAAAGTTTTCTTAGTAAATGTGACGTGAATAGAGTTTTGGAACTCTATAAGATAGAGAATTCTAAGCATAACGCTTTATGTAGCCTAGTTGAGAATGGAAAAAAATTTCCAATATCCTAGGGACAGTGGGAGCGATGTGCCTACCATGGATTAATCCGTTAGAGAAGAATACTCTACATTCTTAGTTGCGTGGTAGCGATTGTGAAATTTTTCCACGTCATCACTAGGTGATTGAGAGAGAAACATTCATGATTGCGCCGCAAGATGATAAAGAGCCTAGGATAATGCCAAAGGCTTTAGTCCTCTATTTTTAGAAAGTGGATTAATATTGCACAGTTTAAGACAAAGTCTTTGAGGATTAACTATTTCTATAATTTGGTTGACTTTCCATTATGACGCGAAACTGTTCTAAAATTATGCATAATTTGGATAGTCATTGTTGAGGCATAAGGCTCGCTAAATACTGAAAAGTCGCACCATTGAGAAAAGTGTAGACCGTGAGAAGACTTCCTCATGTGGAGTGAGGTTATTTCAACTTAGGCTATGATTGACATAAGTTCAGAACATTGATTTGTGAACGTTGTGACCCAACTTCTTGTTGGAGAATTGGATAAGTAGATCCGTAGGGATTTACTTTCTGCTTTTATGGTGAAAAGTTAGGAGCACAAAAAGGTTGCTAGTTCCAATAAATCTTTTACAGCCTAAAACAGTTATCCAAATAGTGGTTCTTAGATTTCGTCAAGCCATGATAGGTCAATGATGATCAATGAAGACCACTAAGGCATGATCAATGGTTCAAAAGAAGTTTTTCCTTACTCAGTCATTATAAGCTACGAATTTATAAGGTTGTCGCCACCTAGGGTGGGCAGTCTTCTATTTTAGATATGCTAGACATGGGTGATATAATTTATATGCTCGGATGTATGATCCTTAAGGATTGTTTTGGGAGAATTCCCGATTTGTCTTTGATGACTTACATAAGGAATATCCTAGAATGATTCTAGATGCAAAATTGCAAATCCATTGACTTACCTATCTGTAAAAGTCAGAGCCTTAGCTATTGAGTGAATCCTCGGATTGTCTTTGGGAGAAACAGATGACTTATATTCCTTGACCTTTTTTTTTTTGTTGTTGTAGGAGCCAAAAGTACGCTATGTGGGCGTATTTGGCATGATAAGTGTTATCTTTGGTAAATGGTCAACTGAGTTGTTTAGACATTGACCTTGCTCATTAGACCGTGGATAGAATGCTTTACTTGTAGTATATAAATTTTCCCCTTGTAAGATTCAATGCGCTAGTTGGGCGCATCTAGAATGAACGCAAATTGGTCACCAAAATATTTTTAGAGAGGTTACTGCGCAAGAGGTAGTGATCTTGAATCAGTTCATGTGAGGCGCACATGGTGGATTCCGTTGTATATACTTATCACAAGAGGTGCTGATAAGGCTTATGTTTGGAATCTAGAATTGTGATCTTGAATCACTTCATGTGAGGCGCACATGGTGGATTTCGTTGTATGTACTTATCGCAAGAGGTGCTGATAATGCTTATGTTTGGAATCTAGAATTGTGCAAGCTGTGGTCATTTTTTTTTAAATCGATCACTTATTTTGAGATGATGGGATGTTGACATTATTATGGTTTGTGTCATAATGATTAGCAAATGATGATGTCAACAGGCAAGATTGGCTCACTCACACGAGCAATCGCCCTTGGCGCTTGGGAGCGAGCAAGGATGAGACTAGTGGTTTATTTTTTTTACAGCCAAGAGAGGCTTAAATTATCCACTATGTATGTCGCCTGGGTTACAACCAACATGAGGTCGTGTTAAGGACCAAACATGGATGTTAGTACCCACTTTCCATGTTGTGCCTGTTATGATTAGCCAGATGCGAGATCTCATTTGGCGCCTGGAAGGAAAGCAAATATAAAATTCAGGTTAGGCGCTAGAAAGCGACTAGATTAAGATCTGTACGGTGTATCGAGTATGACGTCACTCTTTTGGAAGAGTTACTCCACCGTAACATGTATTCATACTATATGTGCTTGGCGACCGAGTAATGAGGTGAGAGAATGGATCCATGTTTCCTTACCGTGCGAGTCTTACATGTCATTATTGATATGACTTTCATTTATGTACCCTTTTGTGACCTTTGACTATGTTATAAGGTAAGGGGTTGATGTTCTGTTACTTTGGTATGTTGCCTACGGTCATGTATGATTCGGCTTTAAGGGACACCACTGGAAAATCGGTCAATCCTAAACTAAATGACATGAGGGCAAAGGGAAGATCATCTAGTATTACACCACTGTTGTATATTCACTGTCGGCAACTCACACCGCTCTGTATGAGAGGCGGATTGAGTGTGAATATATTGCAAGAATTAAGAGGGTCAAACATGCTCTTTTTGAGGGAATAGAGATGTTTTTTTTTGGACTGGTGTAATTAGAAGGGTCTGGGGTATATAAGACACTATTTATATTCTTTTTTGGGTTGATGTCTTTATGTTGGCTCATTTTGAGTTTCTAGTATAGAGCTCCCACATGCAGGTGTTTCTCAGCGGTCGCACGGTTCATTGGCTAGTATGTGATTGTTCATTTTTTGGGGAGATTGAGATAGAGATGTGGCAGTGTCATGCCAACTCATGTGCGAGTGGGAGATGTTAGAAATTGGGCGCCTATGTAGCATGGGCCTTTGAACCTTATCCATGTAAGTTTGAATTTGAATTCAAAACTTATTTGGATAACCACTCATAATATCTATATCTATCATATCAACTGATATGGATAGATTGATATATATGGTTATATATCTGATTTTATATTTTGTATAATACGATGATATCAAATACGTTATGTGTTTTTTTTTTTACCTATTACCTTTTTCCCAGACTCTCTCTAACTCTGTCCCATTAAGAAAAACAATCAAGCCTTTGCACCGTGACTTGTCTGGGTGATACTCATATTATAGTATCACTCCACTGCTGGGTGTTCATTGTTCGCATTTTTGAAGCACGTGATTTACCCACAAGATTCTTCGCTCAAGTTCTATCACCTAAGGTATGAACTGAAATATTTTTTCACTGCGTTGTACTTGTTTTACAATCCAATAGTGTCAAATCCTTTCATTTCAAAGCAATAAATCAAAACACAACGTAATATATCAGTGTCTATCAACAAATTCACAAATAAAAATCAGGTCTTGTTCACTGTTTTCTCACAAATTAGAGAGGACCCAACAATCTTTCTTGTATTGGGAAAAAGGGATGTTAAGAATTAACAATTATGAAATTTATTCCACTATAAATTCAATTTGATCAAAACAAAAAGCTGTTGATTCGTGAAGTTGCTTAGCATACACCATCGACTAAATAAGAAACAATGAAGAAATTAGGGTTTAATTTTTTTTATTTTTTATTTTATTTTTTACCCTGTGCACTGAGATTTTTATGTTTTAAAAAGATGTGCACAAAGAAAATTTTGATATAATATTAGGAGTGCATTTTGATGTCCATTACAGTCATTTTACTTTAGGATACAATTATTATTAAAATAATATTTTATTAAGTGTGTACACTGAGGTAAATAGGTGCGTGGAAATAGAATTTTCTAGCAAGTTCATTTATGCTAGGAACAGATAGTGTATGGCTAGGGAAATTTGTAATCTGTCAAAGAACCCAGGGCAGCTCAGTGTAATTTCAGAAATCTGAGGGGAGATTTTTGTAATTATAAATCTGGGAGGTCAATGTAATTTACCTAATAACTTTTTGTTTAGAGATATTTAGGCATCTTTTGGAAAGAGAAAAAAAAAATTCAACTTATTGATTTATTGACTTATTTAGATAATCTTTTGTAATTTTTTTACAAATTTTTTCTATAATAAATTGAGAAAAAAAAAACAAAAGCCTTAAAGAAAAATAGAAAAGAAACAACACAAACAAACAAAATTGTAGACCATTATTCACCACTTTTTTCCTCCATCTATATCATTTTTCAAGTGTAAAAATTGGTATCAATCTTAAAAAAAAATAAAACAATAACAAAAAAAAAGAAAAGAAAAAAGAAATGTGTGTGAAAATTGCTAACAAACCTGCAGAGGGAGTGAAATAACGAGTTGAGATATTCTTCTCGATCTCTCCTTGCCTTCTTACTTACAACGATGGAAATGCATCTCAAGATAATTCAACGGTTCAGATCTGATTATTTCAATTTATTTAATATTTTTTTTTGAAATAGTCAGATCTGGACCGTTGGATTATCTTGTGGTGCATCTCCACTGTTGCAAGTAACGAGACAACAAGAGAGACCAAAGAGAGGATCTCAACTCTGAACTAACATCTATATAGTAAAAGTAATAAAAGTACAAGGAATTGTTCAAAGGAATAAAGATTGAAAGTTCTAATTTTGGAACTCTAAAGAGAGCTCTAGTGACGTAGCAAGGAGTGCGGCCCACATGTGATGTGATGTGTGTGTCTATGTTTTTGTTTTTTTCTCTTGCTACATAATTAGAGCTCTCTTTAGAGCTTCAAAATTAAAGCTCTCTATTATTGTTGTTGGTCAAAGTCCTTTGCATAAAATAAAATAAAAATAAAAAAATTTAATACAATTATTACGAAAATATTAAACTTTAAAATAATATAAATTTTGATCTACATGTCAGTTTTTAATAAAATTTGTATTTTTATAATTCTCTCATCAAAATCTATCAAATAAGATTCCAATTGACTATGAAACTCTTTAAAAAAAATAAAAATTAAAAATTATTATCGTCGAACTTCATATAAACAGTAACATGTCAAGAAAAAAATATATTTTACTTTATCCTTATTCAATTATGCGTCTTCCCCTTAAGGGGTTTATGAAGCAAAAGTAAATTGAACTGTCCTTTACCAAACAAGGGTCCAATAGAGAAATTTTGGCTAAATTTCCCATTTACATATTGAATAAGTCTCCGAACCCACATAAACTATTTTGAATTTGTCCCGAATGAGAATGTGCGATTGAAATTGAATTTGTGTAGTATGAGACTCATGTGTAAAATAAATCTAAATTATAATATAGTAATTCTGAATAATTTCTGAATAGTTAAGTCTGAATTTATAATACTTATTACATATTACTATTATTTTATGTGTCATACGATGATAAATTTTTTTGAAACACGAGAAGTCATTCTATACTTGTGGAACACTATCAGGTGGTGTCTATAAAAATTGTGATTGTTGAAGAGAGTGGCATTGTAGATGCGCCCAAACGTCCCCGGAGGGTGGGGGGATCCCGTTTTGTTCATTTGGGCTTACTACAGTTCAGACTCAAATGTCACGGTTCTTAATCTGATCTGGCAAAGTGCAATGCAAGACTGATAAATCACCAAAGAGTCCAAATCTAACAAATCGTTTTGGAAAACTGATTTTAAGAAAGAAGTACCAAACATAGACTGCTTTGCTAGATACAAAGTCGCCACCTAAATATTTTATTTTGAGGGAATTTAGGAAACCTTGACTCGTTGCCTAAGGCCACGTGTCTATCATTACCAAAGTTGCCTCGGCTCGGGAACTTGGGTATGAGAGGGGAAGGTCATGCAATGAGCACCCCTGCTCGCCCGATCGAAGATTGGCCTGTACTAAGCATGATATTTTGTTTTGAAAACATATGCGTTCTTATTCTGGTTATTAGCCTAAAATTATTATGTGATGTGCACAACACACAAGTATAGACCAGATCGCCTAAATTGGAACAAAACATTTCATGTTTGTTTATTTGAAAATGGTTTGATGGCGCTACTCGCAAGTAGGCTAAGATGTGGATTTGCCACCCTCGGGTGGGCTTAGAAAACATGATTTTTGCCACCCCGCGAAGTGGGCTTAAAACTTGCATTCAATGAATTTTTCCAATTCAGGTAGTCTAACCTTCACCCACAGGCATTCAGGCAGTTATATCATATAAGCAAATAGCCTCATGGCAAGCATGCTATCATGGCAACACTTACACACATCCAGTATGCTAAAGTGTAAACGCTTACCTAGTACTCCAAGCCAAAACAATAGCTAGTTAGTAATCAAATGCATGATCCAAGTTCATGATAAGATGGCTAATGCAACATATGCAAAAATGCAACTAGAATAGGCTGGGCCAATCTAAGAATGACATGTGAAATGCGACAACTCAATACACGTATTCAAGTTAGAATTGAAATGCTATGCAGTTAGTATGATGCGCTGAGCCTGGTGTATGCAATACAGATGAATGATGGAAACATACGAGCATAAGGATGCTAATTGAACATGACCTAAAACTAACCATTGAAAGCAGGTAAGTAAAAGGGAAAAAGACGTGGGGTTGGAAGACATTCACACACTCATGCACACTTATTACAAAATTCGCCCTCTCGACGGAAGGTCCGAATAAATGATACAAGACGAATAATTAATCAACTACCCTAGCTAATTAAATATTACAAAACCCTTAACTAATTTAAACAAATTAACTAAGCTATGAAACTAAAGAGGCCGCCACAACTCCGCCTCGGAATGATGGAATGATGCATGCTCGATCGCCTCGTGTGGAAAGCCGTTGCCATGCCACGTGTTGCCTCTGTTTGCATTGTTTTACACCTTTGAAAACTGCACAAGTCCTGAGGATGCTTCCGAACCACTCCCTGAGCACTGTGGGATGTCACCGGCCAAAATATAGGAACATCGGCTATGTGGAATTGGTCATCGACCATTTGTGAGGATCTCGGCCAACAATGTTTAGTCGATCGGCACTAAAGATGGCCGGCCGGCCATATCTTCCTGCAGAATGCTGTTTTGCTGCAGCAGAGGATAAACAGAGCATGGCAATGCATTTTCAAGGCAATGTGTGCACAACCACCCTCCCTATCATATCATGAATTCCAAGGAGTATGGTTCTCGACCCTTGGACCATCAATCGCGCATTTCAATGCATGATGGCCAAAGGAGCCAAGTGTGCAAATCAATGTGGAATGAATGCCACAAAAACATATGAATGCCTAGAACTCTATCATGCTTGATCAAGAGCATCGATGACCGAGGATTGAGGCACATTTCGTCACTTCAAGTACAAACGTTCCTCGTTCCTCGTGTTTGGTTTGACACCCCAAACCAAACACGATGCAATCAAACCAAACACGATGCAATGCATGCAACCGAGTACAATGCAACATGGAAATGCAAGGCAATGTAACATGAGCATGACAAATGCAATGCAATGCAACCTAACATGTAAACAACATAATATACAATAAGTATGCAATACGACTATGCAACCTAGATATGCAAACATACAATGTGATAGGCATGCAACAATGATACCAACAATAAGTATGCAACAGCATGCAGTGCGATAGGCATACAACAATACACAAACCGCATGATCCATAGACTTATACTGAAAATGGATAGGCCTCAGCCATACCAAAACAGTGGCCAAAGTGCCAAGAAATGATGGAATGAGATGCACAATAAGCATGCGAATGTAATGGCCTATAACCTAGGCATAAGGATACAACTCTCAAGCATGGGCAAGAAGTGACAAACACAATAATATGGTAATGAGATGAGCTCTAAAATGATATTAAGAATGATGTCAAATCAACCAAACAACGCAAGCATAGCATGTGATAAAGCTCAAGGCTTAAGGCTAGCAAAGTGGTTTACACTATGGCCATAACAAGTGAGCCCCAAAGGACCAAGGTGACTTAAAATAGTCCCAAGGCAGACCAAGACAAGGCTAGAACATGCATGGAACGAGGCCAAAACATGTTAGAAAGGTGAGCACAAAACATGAAGCATGTAAGGCTACAAAGGGGTGTTACACTACACCTATTACAACCAAGCATGGCATGACTTAAACAATGAAAAATAGAGTTACATTATGCTAAAATAAGCCTGAAAACCCACTGAGATGGCATCCTAAAGACCTAAATATGATGGCATGCACAATGATCCAATCATGAAGCATAAAATATCAACTCTTCAAGGCTTTGAAAGGATGACAAATGCAAGTGTATGGCTACACTACATGGACTAAAATCACATATGGGATGATGCCAAATCATGAATAAGGTCTAAGTAGTGCATGCTAATGGCTTGGACACTCGAAGCTAACAAGCTAGGATGTATGGTAGCTATACAAAGCAATGTATGTATGATCAAAACAACATGAAACAGAGCTTTAACATGCTGAAATATGACTAAAAGTTCCTTTGAGTTGAGCCAAAGTGTGCAAGCATGATGGTCTAAATGCAAGGTGCATGTTAAGGCAAATAAGAGGATTGCTAAACAAGTGCATGATGCATGTAAGAGGCTATCAAACCAACTTAAAACAGAGGTATAGCATTACCAAATAACACCAAATACTTGCTGAAATGAAGCAAAAACATGTTAAGCAAACATGCTACCATTACAAGCCATTAACACAAGCAAGTGAGACATAAAGAGAGAGGGGTGTCCCTCTCCTATACAAGAATCTAAAACCACCTTTCCACCACTGAAAATCCTCTAGATTTCAGTGGCAGAAAGGTCAAGCAAAAGCAAGAACAAAGGCCAAAAAGAATGACCCAAAATAATGCCAAACAAGGCCTAAGAGGGGGTAGACAACCCCCAACTCAAAAGAGACCTTAAACAATCATCTTAAGCATATAAAAACAGAACTTTTTTTCAGTTTATAGTTAAGATTGAAACAATATGAAAATAGGTCTAAAAGCTTAAGCCAAAATGGGGAAACAAAAGGTTAGTTGCTCACCCTTGAAGAACACAACTCTAGCCACTGCCTTGGATCAAAACCAACCCAAGAACTCTGAAACCAACTTCCTAGTGCCTCAGCAACCAAAGGAAGGTATTCTACTAGGTGCTCTAGTGCAAAAGTATGAACAAAAACACACTTTAGGTCACAAACACACACACAAATATATAGAGAGAGGGAGATATAGAGAGAGAAATATATATATATCTTCTATATCAATTTTACTGAACCCCTGGAAAGGGAGGGGAGGCTTCCTTGTTATAGGAAATCAAATTCAAAGCTTCTTAGAGAAGCTAAGTTTTGGTTCAAATCTCTCCATACACGTGTATGGAGGGGGGAGTCTGTGCTCACCAGTTGGCACAGCTGGCATGCACAGTGCCTGAAAATGGCAAAAAAAAAGGCCTCGGCCAGAAAATATGGCCGATCGACCAAAATAAGTGCCGACCGACCAACAAAAGTGCCGACTGGCCAACATTTATGGCCGATGGCAAGGAAACAAGGCCGATGGCATCATGCCATAGCCGATGGGGTGTGGGGATGGCCAACAAGCCACCCCCCCTTTCCTTAGAAGTAAAAACACAAGTCCTTGGTCCATAACCAAGCACAGAACAGACGAGTTAAGAGATCTTAAGGCGAGGGGCGCAGTCGAGACCTTTGGGAACTCACAACGAACATGAGCACGGATGATCATCGAGTGTTCAAACGATGACGTCCAAGTCTTAAGGACAGTAAAAAATGGGGTGTCTACAGTTGCTCCTCTTTAACAGAACTCAAAAGTCATAAGATGACGGGAGTGAATGTCAAAGCCTAGAGACGACCCATTTTCGACAAGGCCGAAGACTTAGACAAACATATAAGATAACAAAGAGATGCGCCCGCAGGCAGGGGCAAGATGCAAATGACATGCACAACGCCGAGCATAACTTATGATCATGCAAAGAGAGCTATAATGAAGCATAACATGCAACGATTTAAGCAAGCGAATAAGAATCAAACTACATTTCATGCAGAAAGGACGTAAGAAAATTATGCAATTCTCGCTACGTCTCACGCGAAGAATACTAAAAGCGACTACCGAGAAAGCCTAGAGTCTCAAACATAATATTTCTCAGCGTATTGTATGCAAGAGAAAGGAGGCAATTCTCAGTGTATCACGCACAAGAGAAGGGAAACAATTCTCAGCGTATCACACGCAAGGGAAGGAAGGCAATTCTCAGCGTGTCACACGCAAGAGAAGGGAGGCAATTCTCAGCGTATCACACGCAAGAAGAGGGAGGCAATTCTCAGTGTATCACACGCAAGTGAAGGGAGGCAACTCTCAGCGTATAACACGCAAGAGAAGGGAAACAATTCTCAACGTATCACGGGCAAGAGAAAGGAAACAATTCTCAGCGTATCACACGCAAGGGAAGGAAGGTAATTCTCAGCGTGTCACACGCAAAAGAAAGAAGGCAATTCTTAGCGTATCACACGTAAGAGAAATGAGGCAATTCTCAGCGTATCACACGCAAGAGGAGGGAAAGCAATTCTCAGCGTATCACACGCAAGAGAAGGGAGGCAATTCTCAGCGTATCGCACGCAAGAGAAGGGAGGCAATTCTCAACGTATCATACGCAAGAGGAGGGAAAGCAATTCTTAGCATATCACACGCAAGAGAAGGGAGGCAATTCTCAGCGTATCACACGCAAGAGAAGAGAGGCAACTCTCAATGTATAGCACGCAAGAGAAGGAAGGCAATTCTCAGCGTATCACATGCAAGAGGAGGGAAAACAATTCTCAGCGTATCACACGCAAGAGAAGGAAGGCACAACACTCAACAAATCACAACGAGTGCGCCGAGGTGTTTCTAACTGAAACAAAACGAACTCAAAGGACATAAAGGGTCTTGGAATTCCTCTAAATAAACTGCACATACAGTGCTGTCTGGTTGCACCAGCCTCAAATGAACCGTACATACAATATCGTGCCCTGCATAAGAAAGAAACTTGATAGGTACAATATAGTAACAACACGTATCCAATGTCACGTCAAGGTACAATTCCAATATGTATAGCAATGCAAGTTGAAAGACGCGTAGCAATGTGGGTGAAAAGTTTATAACGATGTAAGTGAAAAGTGCATAATAATGCAAGTGATGGTGTGCGCCACAACACATATGAACAGTGCATAGCAATGCAAGTGAACAGTGCATAACAATGCAAGAATGGTGTGTGTGACAACGCATGTAGTACGTGCATAACGATGCGAGAGATGCACGATTATCATAAACAAGACAAAACATTGTAATACAACGCATTTAAAGCAGTTTCTGAATCTCGCAAGATACAAAAGGATATGAAAAAGGATACACCTTGCGCGTACCGAGCATTGCACTCGGAAGGCACGATTCGAGGTCAACACAAAGGCCGGTTGAGCTTCGAAGTCTACTTTCTTGCACTGTCTTGAGGAATGAAGGTCTCAAACAACCTAACTGACCCAGACAAGGGTGTGGGAGGTGCATCGACCACAAGGGGAGGCCACCGGCCATCCATTGGCCACAAAAGGATCTCACCGGCCAAATATTTGGCCGATCGGCTAACAATTTGGCCGGCCGGCCAAAAATGGCAGTTTCGGGGGCAGTTTTGTCCTTTGGCCATGGGTCTTTAAATATGGGGCTCCAAACCCCATATTTTCACTTCTCCAAGCTCAAAAATCCTTCCTCTTTCTCTCCAGGTGATTTCCCGCCTTCGATCCTCGTTTTTCTCTTGTTTTTGAGCCTTTTTTGTTGTTTGATTCGCGAAACCCTTCCCATTTTACACACTTTAAATCGAACAAAAATCGGTTTTCGGTGTTTCTTTCTTGGTTTCCACTACTTGGGGTTTGTTTCCCCCCGAGTTTACTTGGTGTTCGTGCCTTTTCCACACTTCGACCTTTTCTCCCATTTTTCATCCTCTCGTGGTTGACTTTTGGGTTGATCTTTTGCATTCTTGCCCGTTTTCCACATTCTCGGCCATTTTCACGCTTCTTTTGAGATGGCAGATGACATTCCACATGGTGGGACTCCCCTAGAGATGGACGTGGACCCCGAGGTCGAGCTCCTACCTCTTCACATCCGGCCGTTGGATCCGGCGACTTACAGGCCGGCGATACACGTGTTGCCTCCCGATGGCATCCGCCACTTCAGGAGCTATGCGCAGGGCACGCCACTGGAGCTTTTGTTACGCGAGCTAGAGTCACATCTATCTTATGGCGCCACAGAGGTATATTTTTCCTCTGTTTCATTTTCTATAATGTAGAACATATAACCGCGATAGTCGATTCTATTCTTTAACTGCTTAACTCAGACACACTGATACATCACATGCTGTGGTTCACTGTGAGCACACCCACACCCGATGTCTATTTAAATCTGAACACATGCACATACGGTGCATTCTCAACTGAACAATTCAAACACACTGATACATCATATGCTGTAGTTCACTGTGAGCACACTTGATATCTGTGTAAACTCAAACATATGCACCCACACTGCATTTTTATCAATTCTGAGCGCACCCAAACACATGCACACACACTGCATTTTCGACTGAATAACCCAAACAGATTGTTACATTGTATGCTTAGCCCACCCAATATCTGTGTAAACTCGAACGTATGCACCCACATTGCATTTTCATCAATTTTGAGCATGCCCAAACACATGCACACACACTACATTTTCGACTGAATAACCCAAACAGACTGTTACATCGTATGCTTAGCCCACCCAATATCTGTGTAAACTTGAACATATGCACCCACACTGCATTTTTCCCAATTCTGAAGGCATTCAAACACTGTACATCTGACACTGCTTTGCATTTGTTCATCTTTGAACAAAGGAGATTCCCATGCCTTCCGAGGGTATGGAAATATTGTTGCTCGAGGATGGTACATGGAGCTACCTGATGCGGTTCGCCATATTGTCGACTAGGCCGGCTTTGGGACCTTCTATATGGGACTCTCACACCTCACAGCGAGCAGGCCCCTTCTTGTTGCTTTGGTGGAGAGGTGGTGGGACACCACTGACTCCTTCCACTTTTCTGCCATCGGGGAGATGACAATGACTCCCTTTGACTTCTCCATGCTCACATGCATCGGAGTAGGGGGTGATCTGATCCCCTTTGATACAGATATGGATGAGTGGGACGCCTCTCAGCTATACTTGCTTGGCACTCAGTCACCTCTTGCCCGACCAGGGTTTGTGAGGTACTCATGGTTCGAAGATCACTTTCGGATCCAGGCGCCTACTACTCAGGAGGAGGAGGAGCAGTATGCTCGTGGCTTTATCATGTTCTTGCTGGGGACCACACTCTTTGCTGACCGGGCAAACACTGTCGCCCTTTACCTACTAAGCGCACTTGTGGACGTGATGCGGATCCACGGCTACGACTGGGGTGGCACGGGCTTGGCCACCCTTTACGGATATATGAGCTCATCCTCCCGCCGCAGCGGGCAGTTGCTTGGAGGCTACTGGCGAGCCTGGGAGGTACACGTTCCCTTTTTTGTCTTTTCAATTATGTTTTTTCATTATTTGTACATCACACACACTGCGCGCACGCAATCTGCTTTACACTGGTTGTACACTACACACACTACACAATACACTGCACATACTGCACTCTACTTTATCTATATACTGCTTTATCTGACAAGCATACTCATATTTGCTCTGTTACATTCTGTAGTTGTGGGTGTATGCCTACTTTCCTAGGCTCGCCCCAATGCCAGATGTGGAGATGCCCCCCATGGTTTTGTTTTCCCACCGCTTCGATGTGAGGTGCGAGTGGAGGCCACGGGAGTCCTTCATGTTTTTCCGCCGCTACTTTGACACCATCACCGCAGCCGAGGTATGTCAAACATTACAGTTTATTTAAGCTTCACTTTATGTTGTACTCTCAATAACAGAAGATAACAAACTGTGTATTATTTGCAAATCACCTGGCACCTTGGGCCCTGTTGCCTGACGCAGTTCGGGAGCGGTATGCCGGTGCTCGAGAGACTGCTCGGTTCAGGGTCTTGTTAGAGGGACCGGTCTGCTGCGCTTGGTACTTTGGGGAGCGCTTCCTACAGCAGACCTTGGGCGTGCCAGAGCAGACAGTTCTAGCACTTCCTCCTACCCACACAAGGCACACTGAGAAGTACACCTCAGAGGAGATGATAGACTACACGATTGGCTAGAGCTATGAGCGCTTTAGAGACGGGGGCGATTACGTCGAGTACATCCAGGCTTATCTCATGCGGCCTCTAACTGGTGCTCGCCGAGTCGAGAGAGAGAGGCTAGCGGCGCCAACAGCAGGAGTAGGGACACCTCTGGCCCGAGGCAAGAGTAGGTCCTGGAGAGGACAGGGAGCTAGATGGCCAGAGCTGCCTATGACGATGACATGCCGAGGATAGGGTGGAGAGAATTACCAAATACCCATCTCTCCTCCTCCGGCTGATCATGAGCTTGTCGGAGTCTATGGCTCGACCCCGGTATGTACTACCACACTTTGCATTCTGTACAGCCATTTCATTTCATTTCTCTTGATATTCCGCAGAATACTGATGCTTTTAACCCTTTTGTAGGCTTCCGTGGAGTACAATCACCAGTCTTTGGAATTGATTGCCTCTGTGATGGGGATGCTGTAGTGGAGCATCGATCTGTTAACCATCTATGGCATCCCGGTAAGTTCTTTCAACCGCAGTCTCAAACTCTGCATAATCTGTTCCATACATAATCTGATGCATCACACTATCAACATGGCACTTGATACACAACACTCACAGCACTGATACACTATAACCCACATACTACTCACAGCGTTGCTCACGGCATTCATACACTGTACTGATACACTGCTCACAGCATTCATACACTGTACTCATACACTGTATTCGGTATTCATACTCTGCTTTGCGTAGCATAACTGATGCATTTGCCATTTGTCCTTTTCAGGCCCCATTCCAGATTCCGGCCGCGGGAGGTGCTCCAGCTGGACCATCTGTTCCTACTCGAGGAGGAGGGGGAGCCAGGCGGGGAATGACATTCCATAGCCGAGGCAGACATAGGCACGTTCATGCTGAGAGCAGGTCGCGAGAGCCCTCCCCTGATGGTTCTGACGAGGAGGCAGCGTCGTCCCAAGGCGAGGCTGGAAATAGCTCAGATTCTGACTATGGAGATGGTGGTGGTGACCCTGGACTCTCATCTAGGAAGAGGACCAGGACTGACTCCCGCACTTGAGGCCATCGATATTGATCCAGACATTCTGCTGCTTTTTCTTTTCTTTGCTCTATTCAAACATTTTGTTGTTTTTCTCCTCCTTTTTTTTTTTGGTTTACTTTTCTTTTTACCGGTAGTTTGAGCACATTGTACTGCCTCAGGCAGGTTTTACTTTCCTCAAAATTATTTACTTTTTGCAAAAGACAAGATAGAAATGAAACAACTATTTTGTTCAAAAAGTGTTGCATTTGTACATTCTATGCATCACATCGCATCGCATTACATAATAATGTAAACGAGATTGAACTTTTGTTAGAAAATTAAGCACTTGCATCGTAATAATCAAGTAGTGAACCGACTAACGACAAAAACAACTCGATAATCAAAAAAAAGAATTCGATAAGCTAACCAAGTGTAAATACAACTCGATAAGCAAAGCAAAGACTTAAAGAATGTTAAATACAACTCGATAAACAAATGTACAACAACTCGATAAACAAATTGAAGTAACGCAGGCGTGACTTTGCAAAATCATCACCAGAAGGCATTGAAAGTGGTGCCAGTCACAAATTCTCAGCATGTTCAATACATAAACAGCTCAGGGAACAAGAAGGAACGCCATCGGCCAAAGGGAAAGGCCACCGGCCACAAGGAATGGCCATCAGCCAACATTTTTAGCCAATCGGCCAAAAAGGATGGTCGGTCGGCACTATTTTTGGCCGATCGGCCAAAAATGGCAAGCACCTCTAGAATGTTAACACCTGTCTTCCACTCAACACCTTGTCTTCTATAAAATCCCCACCTTCGTAGTTTTCCTCATTTCAACACTGATTTGCACCAAATGGAAGAGTTTCTTGCCCAAAATCTCACAACTTGGATTACCAACTTGGATGGCTCGGAAAGGCTGAATTTCTGGGGTTTCGGCATAAATGCACTATTTACGCTGGGTTGCACCCTACTGTATTTTCCGTTCCTTTATGCCGCGACAAGGTTTTGGAATCCGGTAACACATGTCTTTGGTTTTGGCTGTCAAGGGATGTGTTCCACTTTTGATGATTTCCAAGCTTTAATGGAATCCAAGCGCGACGAGGAAATCATGCCTCAGTTCCGGTTCGGCCACGTCCAAGACTTAGGACGGATGTGCGGCCTTACTGTGCATGATGCTCGGTCATTGATTCATGATGGAGAGTTGGACACTCCGAGCTTGGTTTGTTGATTTTCTGATGCTGGTGACCGCGATGACCATCATTGGCAGGGTTATCGATGACATGCGCTCTGCTTATGCATGCTATCTCATTTCTTACTAGCCCCGGGCTCCGGCGGGTTTAGCACTCGTTTGATTGAGGTCGCTGAGGGCTTGAAAAAGGGCAAAAGTTGCATCGCCATGACATTGGCCGAGATATTGATGGGCTTAGATGCTTTTCATCGTCGGGAGATGACTAGGTTTGTAGGGAGTCCACTACTATTATAGGTAATTTTTCCCGCCCCATCTCACATATATTACTCACATCACTCGGCCCTTAGGCTCGATTTTTCTCTCAAAACCTTCTGCTCACTTTTTTCTTTCAACGTACATCTCTCTATTCTTTATTCTCTCATTTTTCATCCCTCCCCAAGTGTGGTTGATGGACAAGTTGAGAATTGGGGACTCGTGTTCGGCATATTTAGCTCGCAGCTATTTCTCCTGACGACATCTAGTCGATGCTCCGAATGAAGGATGGTGGTACAGCTGGATGTGTAATTTGTCCACGAATCGCATTGGTTGGCACTGTCCTTGGCATAATTTACCGGCAATGAGCTATAGCATGACCCGTCAACCCGGGATCCAGTTGATTAGCCTGACACACTGCGTGTTTTACTTTCCGTTCCTGTCACGACCCAAACCCGCCCCTATAGGTTAGGCATCGCAACCAGTTAGTAATTCGTGGATTACAAAAGGCCGCTGAACAGATTAGCAAATAATAAGGGGTTGCGGAAGCGATAATACAAAATAGACAAGGTCCAATGAGCTGTGATAACATACATGGGACAGAACATTTCAAAACTTATTTATATATACATAAACATGCCAGTCCAGATACACAATATTTACAAGGTATTTACAGAATGTACTTCCCAAGACTTGACTTTACAAAGCATACACAAAGACTAGCATGAATACCAAAACAGCCATATGACGAGACTTCAATCGAAACCTCCTCAGGAGACACAACGGTTGGCTGGCAAAAACAGAACAGAAGGCCGTCAACTCTGGCCCTGGTCACTCGCTGGCTCACCTACATACATAATATAAACTATGAGTAGAGCCCAGTGAATAATAACAGAGTAAAGGGGCTTTATGAATGATGTCCAGCACAAGTTAGGATCTAGTATTTAAATCAGAACATATTCAGACTTCAAAACAGAAATAGATTTAGATACACACTCATGTTCATATTCAGATTTTGCATAAGATCATACGTGGTACACCCATTAGCTATCAGAACAATTTGGTCCAGAGACCCACATGCATAGTTGGTACCAACGACCATAAAGGTCCATATCTTGCGCGCAAGTAGCCATGGTATTGTTACCTCCAGGCAAGGACCACGTGCAGATTGGTCGCGGTATTGTTACCCCCAGGTGAGGGCCACGTAAACTAAGGGTGCCACAAATACTTTTCAGAAAATTGGACATTCATTCACAGTTCGTAAGATAGCATTTTAGAAAACAGATCATACCATACTAGTTAGAAAATACTTAAGTTAAACATAACTTTACAGAGTTATTACTCACAGTGGGCCTTGAGACAGATAGACGGAATAAGCTTGGTCAAACGGTACATGGCACGTGACCTACACAACACATAACAAATGCACACTTGAAACACACGTTCTAATTGTACAAAACTTATTTCGTCGGCTCTTAGTGTGTTTCTAATCTCTTATCCTCATTATGGGGTCTTAAACATGGCCTAGGAATGCCTAGGATGGAATGAGGATGCAAAAATGCATTGAAAACCATTTCTCAAATTTCGCTAAAGATAAGGTCCACATTCGAGCGTAGTTTTCCCCACTCGAGCGGACATGCAAACAATGAAGCTCCACTTGAGCGGACTGTAAACTTTTGAAAAAGTGTTGGATGCATGAAATTCACGCTCGATGGGCGCTCGACCCCCCGCTCGAGCGTGTGACATAGACCCTCACTCAAGCGTGGCTTCCCCCGCTCGAGTGGATTGCAAAACACACAAACTTTTAGGTATACGCATTTCACACTCGAGCGTGACTCTCACCGCTCAAGCGGAAGTGCATGTGCTCAGGCTTCATGCTCGGGCGTGAAAGTCCCCGCTTGAGCGTGGGTCAAATTTCTGGAAAATCCAGATTGACCTCCAAGCAAGAAACTCAACCTTTAACCATCCAAAACTTAGTTTTTTGGGCCAAAACTTTGGAAAACACTTGGTAACCCACAAAACAACATGTTAAAAGCATCATTTCAAGAAATCATAGCTCAAGAGCAAACTCTTTTGTGTAAAAATCAACTTGAACTTTATGAATATGCTATTAATTCAACATGCAAGAACCTCTTTGAATTCAAATCCTCCAAAACATAATCAAACTTGATAATTTGATGGAAAACAAGTTGAACGACCGTAATGTGAGTGAAATTAACACATGCATGGAAGAAATCTTAGAATTCAAACTCAAAGCATGGAAATTTATGTATGCATGCATGAATTAATTCCTCAATTCAACATTTAAACCTAATTCCTAGCTTTAGACACTAATTAACCATGCACCATGAAAGAAACAATTCAAATTCAAGTTCAAGGGGGTGAAATCTCTACCTTAGGTCTTGAATTCTAGGTGTAGGAGCTCAAATATGCAATTCCTCTTTAATTCCTTCTAAGTCTCCAAGCTAAATCTCTTGTTGAAGTCAAATTCTCCTACTCTCTCTCTCTCTCTCTCTCTCTCTCTTGAATTGGTCTAAGAAAGAATGAAGGAATGATGCAAAAAGATATAAAATCTATTAATGGCCTAAAGTGCCCACTAGTGGCAAAGATGCAATTAATTCAAGTTGATGTAATTTAACTTTATTTAATCATTCCAAATCAAATTTAAATTAAATCTACTGTAAAATCACATATATTCTAACTAGTATGAAACACTAATCAATTTCAAAATCGAGCGCCGATAAGGCTTTCAATTCGCAGTTCAAAGTCTAACCATGAATAGATCATTTTATGGCAAACAGATAGAAACGCAAAGATAATGCAATACATTTGAAAATTAATTCTGGATTCCTTCGAAATTACTGTTAGGCATAACTAATCATGGATTAGCATTAATCGGAGGTCGAGGTTATTACAGTCTTCCCCCCTTAAAAGAGTTTGGTCCCCAAACTCGAATACCTTCATTCTGGAACAACATTGGGTCCAACGGGAACAAATCTGGGTATCTTTTCATCATGTCTTCCTCGATTTCCCAAGTTGCATAGGTCCCTCCGTGGTTTTTCCGGTCAACTTTTACTAGTGGTATTTCCTTATTCCTCAATCTTTTGACTCGGCGATTCACAATTTGGATAGGTTTTTCCTCATAAGTGAAGTCATCTTTCAAAAGCACATGTGTCGGTTCGATGACGTGGAGTGGATCTCTCAAATATTCCCGAATCATCGATACATGAAAGACGTTATGCATATGTTCCATTACTGGAGGCAAGGCTACCTGATACGATACCGAATTGATCTTTTCGAGGGCTTCATAAGGTCCAACATATCTTGGCGCCAATTTTCGTTTAACAACAAATCGAGTTTGACCCTTCATCGGGGTCACCTTTATGAACTCATGGTCTCCAACTTCATATTCTCTATCTCTTCTTCGGACATCATCATAGCTTTTTTGCCGACTCTGTGAAGTTTTCAGGCATTGCTGGATCAGTTTCACTTTCACGGTTGTTTCTTGCACAAGGTCTGGTCCCAACAAAGGTCTATTACCTACTTCAGCCCAACATATCGGAGAACGACATTTTCTTCCATTCAAAGCTTCGTAAGAAGCCATTTCAATGCTTGAATGGTAACTGTTGTTGTACACAAATTCAACTAATGGCAAATAGGTCTCCCAATTCCCCTGGAAGTCTAACACACACATTCTGAGCATGTCCTCTAAAGTTTGGTTAGTTCGTTCAGTTTGTCTATCTGTCTGTGGGTGATAGGCACTACTCAGCCTCAGTTCAGTCCCCAAAGCCTGTTGCAAACTCTGCCAAAATCTCGATACAAACTTTGAGTCCTTGTTAGACACAATAGATACTGGCACTCCATGCAGTCTCACAATTTCAGTCATATAGATATTGGCCAATTTATCAGCGTTATAAATAGTTTTGACAGACAGGAAATGGGTAGACTTAGTTAAACGGTCAACTATAACCCAGATAGAGTCCATACCTTGAGAAGAACGAGGCAATCCCACAATGAAGTCCATGGTAATGTGCTCCCATTTCTATTCCGGTATTGGGAGTGGTTGTAGCAAACCAGCGGGTCGTTGATGTTCAGCTTTAACCTGTTGGCAATGTAGACATCTAGCCACAAAGTCTGCAATACTCTTTTTCATTCCAGGTCACCAGAAATTCTGTTTCAAATTATGGTACATTTTCGTGTTCCCCGGTTGCATAGCAAACTTACTACTGTGAGCTTCGATCATAACACGTTTCCTTAAATCACCATAATCGGGTACACAAAGACGGTTCTAAAATTTTAGCACATCCTTCTCAGACACAAATCCTAGCCTCGGCTTCGAATCAAGTTCCTCCGTGATCTTTTTCAAGTATTCATCCTCGTACTGTTTTTGTTTGATCTCGTGAAGAATTGTAGGTTGAGCGGAGATAGCAGTTAACAGCCTAACTTGTTCTAGGTCATTCAGCAACTCTTTCCAGTTGGATAACAGACATGACAAACTTCCCATTGATTTTCGGCTCAAGGCATCCGCTACGGTATTAGTTTTCCCTAGGTGGTAGAAGATGTAATGCCCCGACTTCCGGGTCGTTAATAAATCAAATCAACCTCAAATCAACCTATAGATGCTTCAACTCCAATCGTCACTAAATTTGCTCCATGCCTGAAAAATAAATTAATTCGGGAAGTATACAATACAACAGGAATAGCAAGGTTCAGACAGAAAATAAATTAACAAAGATCCAGCAATTACACAACCGATTAGATTTGATAAACAAGCAATTTACCAAATTGCACAAACAAGTCAACTCGACATATGATAATTTATCCAGAACCAAATACCCGGTCCTACCCAGTACATGACCAATGACTGGCCTCACCCCCTTCACCCAAGCACAACTGCTTATCCGGGCTATTGGTACAGAGTATATTGGCAAAGTCCACTCGATCCATGTACGGAGCATTTCCACGTCATGTAGTCAGACAAATCAACATTTCTAACACAAATTAACTACACAGAGTTCATCAAATGACTAGAGTAATCAATGAATCAACAACGAATAATTTCATAGAATTTATCAAACGATCAGAATAATCAAGAGTTTATAGGAATTAAAAATAAACTCTTGCAAAGAGAATTTAGGAAGCATATTGTATACCACCAAATTACCTCAAATCAATCTCCTCCTTCTCCAACACTTGAATCTCGAACTTTCTCCATAAATCTCCAAATTCTAAGCCATAAGGTATGTAAGGTTTCACAAAATCTACAACTCTCCTTCTTTATGAAAATGCTTACTCTCACTCTAACCACTCTTAATCTAAACTCAAAATCTGTATAACAAATGGAGAGATATGGGAAAAACCATAGAAAGAAGTTGAGAGGTGGCTCAATTTATAGGCAACTTGGTGTAACATACTAGTTGGAATTTGAAAGGACAAGTTTGAATATGAATGGACCACTAATAAGGATAGTAAATGAACTACTAATAAGGATATTAAATGAACCACTAATAACGATATTAAATGAACACTAAACACTAATTGATATTAAATGAACACTAACTAGAATTAAATGAACACTAGTTAGACTATGAATGGACACTAGTTGGAATATAAAAAGACACTAAAAATACGGGGTGTCACACAAGATCTGCAAATCATAGTCTTTGATTAACTCTAAGCATCGTCTTTGCCTCATGTTCAATTCCTTTTGGGTGAAGAAGTATTTCAAGCTCTTATGGTCGGTGTACACCTCACAAGTTACCCCATACAAGTAGTGACACCAGATTTTTAAAGCAAACACCATAGCTGCTAACTCAAGATCATACGTTGGGTAATTCTTTTCATGAGGTCAGAGTTGTCTAGAAGCATAGGCAATCACTTTTCCGTTTTGCATTAATACACACCCCAAACCTTTGTAGAAAGCATCACTGTACACTTGAAACCCATCAATGCCATTAGGCAAAGTTAAGATTGGTGCAGTCACTAACCTGGTTTTCAGTTCTTGAAAGGCTACCTCTCTTTGTTCGTTCGAGTCAAATGGCACGTTTTTCTGAGTTAACTAGGACAATGGCATGGCAAGCTTGGAAAAGTCTTTTACAAATCTCCTGTAGTAACCTGCAAGTCCTAGAAAACTTCTAACTTCCATCACATTTGTCGGTCTAGGCCAATCTACAATAGCTTCAATTTTCTGAGGGTCAACAGAAACACCATCCTCAATGATTACATGGCCCAAGAATGCTACACTGTCAAGCCAGAATTCACATTTAGACAATTTAGCATACAGCCTCTTCTCTCTTAAAATCTATAAGGTAGTCCTCAGGTGGTTCTCATGTTCCTCTCTGTCTTTAGAATAAATCAGAATGTCATCGATAAACACAACAATGAATTCATCAAGATATTGTTTGAAAACCCTATTCATTAGGTCCATAAAAGCTGCAGGTGCATTTGTTACTCCAAAAGGCATTACCAAGAATTCATAATGTCCATATCTAGTTCTGAATGCAGTTTTCTCTACGTCTTTTGCCTTAACTTTTAACTAGTGATAACCTGACCTGAGATCAATTTTAGAGAACACTTTGGCTCCTTGGAGTTGATCAAACAAATCATCTATTCGGGGTAATGGATATTTGTTCTTAATGGTCACGTTGTTCAATTCCCGATAATCGATACACAACCTCAAAGACCCGTCTTTCTTTTTGACAAATAATATTGGAGCACCCCAAGGTGAGGTACTCAGACGAATGAATTTCTTGTCTAAGAGTTCCTGTAGTTGAGCTTTCAGTTCTTTCAGTTCAGAAGTTGACATCCTATATGGAGTCTTGGAGATGGGTTGTGTTCCAGGTGTTACATCAATAGCGAATTCTATTTCCCTATCAATTAAGTCCCCAGGTAGGTCATTTGGAAACACATCGGGAAATTCACAAGCAACCGAAATAGTTTCTACCGTAGCTCCGTCAGATGGTGCAGTCAGTATGCAACATAAATAACCTCTACATCCCTTTCTAAGCAGTTTTATGGCTTTCAAAGCTGAAATCAGATATGGGGGAGGAACTACTCCATTCCCAGTAAAAGTAAATTTAGGCATACCCAGTGGTCTAAACACAACAGATTTACTTGCACAGTCAATGGTAGCACAGTATTTAGTCAACCAGTCCATTCCCAAAATACAATCAAAGTGATCAATGTTCAAGGGTAATAAATCAACATATAACATTACATCGCCAATCATAATATCACATGCTGGATAAACATGAGCACACATCGTAGAATTCCCAAACGGTGTGGATACAGATAACACATATGTCATACGTTCTAGTGGTCTAGTCAATTTTTGAGAGAAAGCATGCAATACAAAGGAATGTGTAGAACCAGAATCTATCAGTATACATGCATTTTGAGAACATAGAGAGAGTGTACCTGACACCACAGTATAAGTGTTTGGTATGTCACCAGGCACTAAGGTGAACACTCTCCCTTGCCGCAATGTTTCATTATTTGCATTCCCTCTAACATCGGTCCTTGCATTTGGTCTTTCTAAGGAAACAGACCCGGTGGAACTTGTCATAGGACGGTTAACATCGTTGAATATTATCGGGCAATCCCTCACCATGTGGCTAGTCTTGCCACAGCAAAAACACACACCTGATGCTCGATAACAAGCACCTCTATGCTTCTTTCCGCAGTCGGGGCAATTTGGAGTAGATCCCCTACTTTGACTAGAGCTACTGGAGGATCCTGTATTTTGCCTCTTCAAAACTGACCGGCCTTTCTTAAAACTAAATCCAGTCCTCTTTCCTTTCCATTCCATTGTTGGTGTTGTAGTTTGTTTCTTAGCTGCTATTGTGGCTTCTGCCATCAATGCCCTGTTGAGTACCTCCACATAAGTAGGTAATTTTAAGACACCCACTCGGTCAAATATTTCCAGGTCCAGCCCTCCCTCAAACTTCCGTACTTTCTTGTAATCAGTATCCACCATATGTGGAGCAAAACGTGCCAATTCGGTGAATTTGGCTTCATATTCTGCTACAGACATTCTTCCCTGTTTAAGTTCTTGAAACTCGGGCACCTTCCGATCCCTGAAGCATTGGGGAAAATATTTATCATAAAAGATTGCATTAAACTGTGCCCATGTCATATTCTCATTGCCACTTCGAATCAGTAACCACCATCTTCGGGCTTCATCTTTCAGAGTATAGGTGGCTAGGAGGACTTTCTGAGTTCCAGAACAAGGAAATACCTCATACAATTTTTCCATTTCAAGCAACCACGTCTCAGCTTTCAAAGGTTCAATTCCACCATAGAACGTTGGCGGTTTCATTTTCATGAATTTCTGTGTTAGATTGATGATGTCATTATTATTTGCTTCAGCTTGTGCTGGTGGAGGCGGAGGGGGTAAAGGTTGTTGTCTCTGTTGTTGTGTCAAGGTTTCAGTCAATGCTGCTAACATTTGTTCCATTCGGCCTATGCGAGCCTCTGAGGATTCACTTTCACCACTTCCTCTTGCATTCTCCATCTTACTATACATACATCAAATGATAATGAACACATGCATAATCTTATTCATTTCCTTCAATTCATTTGCTCAAAACTACATTCAGTTTTCATATTCAGTTGAATTACCACACACTCACACATGCAAATGAAACCCCTAATGCTTACTAGGACATCCTAAGCTCATACGGACCTGTGTGTGCGGTAGAACACGTGCTCTGATACCACTCTGTCACGACCCAAACCCGCCCCTGTAGGTTAGGCATCGCAACCAGCCAGTAATCCATGGATTACCAAAGGCCTCCGAACAGATTAGCAAATAATAAGGGGCTGCGGAAGTGATAATACAAAATAGATAAGGTCCAATGAGCTGTGATAACGTACATAGGACAGAACATTTCAAAACTTATTTATATATACATAAACATGCCAGTCCAGATACACAATATTTACAAGGTATTTACAGAATGTACTTCCTAAGACGAACTTTACAGAGCATACACAAAGACTAGCATGAATACAAAACAACCATATGACGAGACTTCAATCGGAACCTCCTCGGGAGGCACAACGGTTGGCTGACAAAAACAGAACAGAAGGCCGTCAACTCTGGCCCTGGTCACCTGCCGGCTCACCTACATACATAATATAAACTGTGAGTGGAGCCCAGTGAATAATAACAGAGTAAAGGGGTTTTATGAATGATGTCCAGCACAAGTTAGGATCCAGTATTTAAATCAGAACATATTCAGACTTCAAAACAGAAATAGATTTAGATACACACTCATGTTCATATTCAGATTTTGCATAAGATAATACGATGTACACCCATTAGCTATCAGATCAATTTGCTCTAGAGACCCACATGCATAGTTGGTACCAACGACCATAAAGGTCCATATCTTGCGCACAAGTAGCCATGGTATTGTTACCCCCAGGAAAGGGCCACATACAGATTGGCCGTGGTATTGTTACCCCCGGGTGAGGGCCACGTGCAAATTGGCCATAGTATTGTTACCCCCGGGCGAGGGCCACATGAACTAAGGGTGCCACAAATACTTTTCAAAAAATTGGACATTCATTCATAGTTCGTAAGATAGCATTTCAGAAAACAGATCATACCATACCAGTTAGAAAATACTTAAGTTAAACATAACTTTACAGAGTTATTACTCACAGTGGGCTTTGAGAAAGATAAACGGAATAAGCTTGGTCAAACGGTACGTGGCACGTGACCTACACAACACATAACAGATGCACACTTGAAACACACGTTCTAATTGTACAAAACTTATTTCGTCGGCTCTTAGTGTGTTTCTAATCTCTTATCCTCATTATGGGGTCTTAAACATGGCCTAGGAATGCCTAGGATGGAATGAGGATGCAAAAATGCATTGAAAACCATTTCTCAAATTTTGCTGAAGATAAGGTCCACGCTCAAGCGTGGCTTTCCCCGCTCGAGCGGACATGCAGACAATAAAGCTCCGCTTGAGCATGGACTTCCCTGCTTGAGCGGACTGCAAACTTATGAAAAAGTGCTAGATGCATGAAATTCACGCTCGATCCCCGCTCGAGCGTATGACACAGACCCTCGCTCAAGCGTGGCTTCCCCTGCTCGAGTGGACTGCAAAACACACAAACTTTTGGGTATACGCATTTCACACTCGAGCGCGACTCTCGCCGCTCGAGTGGAAGTGCATGTACTCAAGCTTCACGCTCGAGCGTGAAAGTCCCCGCTTTAGCGTGGGTCAAATTTCTAGAAAATCCAGATTGACCTCCAAGCAAGAAACTCAACCTACAACCATCCAAAACTCATTTTTCTGGGCCAAAACTTTGGAAAACACTTAGTAACCCACAAAACAACATGTTAAAAGCATCATTTCAAGAAATCATGGCCCAAGAGCAAACCCTTTTGTGCAAAAATCAACTTGAACTTTATGAATATGCTATTAATTCAACATGCAAGAACCTCTTTGAATTCAAATCCTCCAAAACATAATCAAACTTGATAATTTGATGGAAAACAAGTTGAACGACCGTAATGTGAGTGAAATTAACACATGCATGGAAGAAATCTTAGAATTCAAACTCAAAGCATGGAAATTTATGCATGCATGCATGAATTAATTCCTCAATTCAACATTTAAACCCAATTCCTAGCTTTAGACACTAATTAACCATGAACCATGAAAGAAACAATTCAAATTCAAGTTCAAGGGGGTGAAATCTCTACCTTAGGTCTTGAATTCTAGGTGTAGGAGTTCAAATATGCAATTCTTCTTTAATTCCTTCTAAGTCTCCAAGCTAAATCTCTTGTTGAACTCAAATTCTCCTACTCTTCCTCTCTCTCTCTCTCTCTCTCTCTATCTCTCTCTCTCGAATTGGTCTAAGAAAGAAGGAAGGAATGATGCAAAAAGATGTAAAATCCATTAATGGCCTCAAGTGCCCACTATTGGGAAAGATGAAATTAATTCAAGCTGATGTAATTTAACTTTATTTAATCATTCCAAATCAAATTTAAATTAAATCTACCATAAAATCACATATATTCTAACTAGTATGAAACACTAATCAATTTCGAAATCGGGCGCCGATAAAGCTTTCAATTCGTAGTTCAAAGTCTAACCATGAACAGGTCATTTTATGGCAAACAGATAGAAACGCAAAGATAACGCAATACATATGCAAATTAATTCCGGATTCCTTCTAAATTACTGTTAGGCATAACTAATCATGGATTAGCATTAATCGGAGGTCGGGGTTATTACAGTTCCGGTTCCGGCGCTAGTTCGGACATGATCAGACTTGCTCGGAGGAGGGAATTGAGTACCTCGCTACATTTCCGATCAGAGGCGCGCAGCTAGCTCGGTATGCTGCAGCATGGAGGACGAGAGAGTTTCTGGCCCTCGCTCCTACTTTCAGTTACACCCTCTCAGATGAGTGCTTAGATTGGCTCAATGAAAAGGAACAGATCGGGCTCAACTTGGCATCAGAGGCTTTGACCTGCTCTGGGAGAGGACACAGGAACACCTGACTATGCTCCGAATTTATTTGCTTTAATTAGAACTTTCAAGTTTTCTTTATGAATGTAATGAAAAGCAACTTCAATTTGTATTAAAGAGCAAGAGAACTCTGTATTGAAGTCAATAAAATTGAAGGTTGTGGTACTGAAAATTTTCCGATTGGTCCAAAAATGTTCTAAGTTGTAAAAAAAAGATTAATTTGAGCAAAATCAACTTTTATTAAAACTTGCCAAAACCATTTTCGATATGGATCAGAACTGGACACGCCTGAGATCTGTCACTGAGATGCACAACCCTAGATTTCAGCAACTTGAAAGTTGCCCCTAGTCTGAATAGCACTACACCGGAGATCACAACCGAACTTTTGAACGCTGAATAGACAAAGATGACCGAGATGATCAAATGGACAAAGTTGATCGGCGAAGTAATTATGGCTGGACTTCAGGATGAAGTTGCCTACGTATCCAAAACATGGAAATCAAGCCTTACGTAGTTCGGCTCAAGTTCACTCGTGTATTAACCCTCACCTTTTATGCTCTAACTTTTGCCTAGGCCGCCCTTTGTGGGTTTTCAACCTTGCGAGCTCAGTTTTTATAATTTCAAATTTTCTGTGCTCTAACTTTTGCCTAGGTCGCCCTTTCGGGTTTTTGGCCTAGCGAGCCTCTCGGGGAAAATATTTCTTCAACTTGTCCATGTTGATCGGTTGGGAGAACTCTAGGCCATCGAGGTCCATTAGAACCATAGCTCCACCTGACTAGATAGACTTGATGATGTAAGGACCAGTCCAATTAGGTCTGAACTTGCCCCTAGGGTCATGGATGGGAGCTCGGTTGTCTTTAAGCACCGAATCTCCTTCTTTTAAATTCTTGGACTTAACCTTCTTGTTGAAAGCCCTGGCAATTTTGTGTTGATAACCCTGAACATGGTACAGTGCTTTCAGCCTTCGCTCGTCAAAGAGCATAAGTTCCTCGAACCTGTTCTGCTGCCAATCTGCCTCAGCTATCTGACACTCAGCCAGTACCTGTAATGATGGAACCTCAATTTCTATAGGGAGAACAGCCTCCATCCCGTAAACCAATGAATACGGAGTCGCCCCAGTAGAAGTTCTAATTGAAGTACGGTAGCCCCACAAAGCAAATGGCAACTTATCTGGCCAGTTCCGGTAGGTTTCCACCATCTTCTGCAAAATGTGTTCGATGTTCTTGTTGGCAGCCTCGTCTGCTCTGTTGGTCTGCAGTCGATATGTGGATGACTTATGAAAAGCCACGTTGTATTTCTCCAACAAGTCGATCACCTCCTTCTTGAAGTGGGAACCATTATTTGAAATGATCTCGTTCGGGCCCCCGTAGCGATAGATGATGTTGTTCCTAATGAACTTGGCGACATGCGAAGCTTTCAACACCGCATAAGATTGGGCCTCAACCCACTTTGTGAAGTAGTCTATCGCGACCAGAATGAATTCATGCCCATTGGACCCCTTCGGAGTAACAGCCCGAATCACATCATTCCTCCACACTGAAAATGGCTATGGCGAAGTCATGTTGTACAGCTTCGACGGCGGAATGTTCATACGGTTTGCATGGATTTGACATTTGTGGCATCGCCGAACAAAGCCAATACAATCCTCCTCCATGGTGGACCAGTAATAACCCTGTCTGAGGATCTTTCGGGCTAGCATCACCCCGTTCATGTGCGCTCCGCACTCTCCTCTATGGATGGCCTCCATCAGGCGCTTCGATTCTTCAACATCAACACACAGCTTATGCATCCCGAGATGACCTCTCTTATACAGTTTTCCCCTGCAGACGATGAACTGAGCAGCCATTCTTCTAATTACCCTTTTGTCCTTGGCATTTGCCCCTGGTGGATACGTCTCTTTTTTTCAAGAAGTTCCAAACATCGTAATACCAAGGATTCTCATTTTGTACCTCATCTATGGCAGCAATCAGCTCGTAGGCCGGCGCGAATTTCTGGTCAATGATGATCGGACGCATCTGGACTCTGAAAGGGATGTCTATCATAAAAGATAGAGTTGCTAGTGAATCTGCGAACCTGTTGTTCTCTCTTAGTAGATGAGCGAAGTTCAGCTTCTCAAACCAAGGAATCAGCAAGTCCAAGGTCTGGTGGTATATTCTCATCTTTTCTTCTTTGACTTTTCAATCTCTTTTTGCTTGAGATACAACAAGGTTCGAGTCCCCGATGACGTCCAACCGTTTTGCCCTAGTTCCAGAGCTGCTTCTAGTCCAACAATACACGCTTCATACTCTGCCTCATTGTTCGAGACTTTGAACTAGAGTTTGAATGCTAGAGGAATACGAGAATTATTGGGTGCTATCAGCAACATCCCTATCCCATACCCGGATTGGTTTGATGCTCCGTCAAAGTACATCGTCCAAAACTCTTCTTCGACATGCAGAATGGCCTCGTTTGGAAATAGGTACTTAACTACTTTATCCCCTTCAACTGGGTGATCGGCTAGGAACTCCGCTACCGCTCTCCCTTTCACTAACTTGCGCGTCATATACTTCAGATCGAATTCGAAAAGTAGAGTCAACCAACGAGCCAGCCTATCTGTAAGTGCCGGTTTCTCGAAGAGATATTTGATAGGATCTAATCTTGAAACCAACATTACAGAGTGAGCTAACAGGTAGTGCCGCAGCTTCCTGGTAGCCCATACCAAGGCTAAGCAAGCCTTTTCCAACGGAGTGTAATGGGTCTCGTAATCCAGCATCTTCTTGCTCAGGTAGTAGATAGCTCTCTCCACCTTGTCCTCAGACTCCTGTGCAATCATGTAGCCCATTGTAGTTTCAGCCACTGAAAAATACAAAATCAACGGTTTCCCCGGCTCAGGCGGTGACAACACAGGTGGATTCTGTAAATATTGCTTAATCTGTTCAAAAGCAGCTTGGTATCGGCCGTCCCATTGGAACTTATTTCCTTTCTTCAGGAGACCAAAAAGTGGTTTACAAGTCAAGGTTAATTTTGCGATAAACTGTCTTATGAATTGCACTTTACCCAAAAAGCGTCGCACCTCCTTTTCAGTCCTTGGTGGTGGCATTTCTAAGATGGCCTTGATTTTGGAAGGGTCGACTTCGATACCTCTCTATGTAATTAAGAACCCCAGCATTTTCCCTGCTATAACACCAAACGTACATTTCTGAGGATTCAGCCACAACCGAAATTCTCTAATCCTTTGGAAGGTTGCAAGACGGTGTAGTGGCCCTCTCTTTCTTTGGACTTGAAAATCGTGTCATCTACGTACACCTTAACCTCTTTGTGGATCATGTCATGCAATATCGTGGTCGCGACCTGTTGATATGTAGCTCCAGCATTCTTCAGCCTAAACGGCATCACTCTATAACAGTAGGTCCCCCACGAGGTGGTAAAAGCAATCTTCTCCCGGTCTTCAGGTGCCATCATAATCTGGTTGTAGCCTGAAAAGCCATCCATGAACGAAAGCAATGCATGCCCCGCAGTGAAGTCCATCAACTCGTCGATATGCGGCAGAGGAAAGTCGTCCTTCTAACTGGCTTTATTCAAATCCTTGAAATCCATGCATACCTGAATCCTGTCATCCTTCTTTGATACTAGAACTATGTTGGCCAACCAAGTTGGGTATTCAGATACCAGCAGGAACCCTGCGTCGATTTGCTTGGTGATCTCTTCTTTGATCTTAAGAGCCCAGTCCGAGCAGATCCTTTTGAGTTTTTGCTTAACAGGTCGAGCCTCTAGGTCAAGAGGGATCCGGTACTGTACAATCTCAGGATCGATCCCAGGCATGTCTTTGTAGGACCATGCGAAAACATCTTTGAAATCTTTTAATAAAGAGACTAAGTACTCGCGCTCCTCCGAAGACAACATGGACCCGATCTGGACCAGCCGCGGGTCCTTCTGAGTATCGACATTAATTTAGGTGATTTCATCAACTAGCGGTTTTACAAACCTCTCCTGCTCTTGCTCTAGCAAATATTTCAAAACCGGAGGAATTTCTTCCCTGTCGTTTTCATCGAAATTTTGAAAGTCTGAATTAATGCAATAAATCAAAGGCACAGAAAAATACTCAAAAGCCACAATCATTTCATTCTCATTAATCACTTCCAAGTCGGCTGATTCCTCTGTTACAACAGACTCAAAGGAAAAAGAAAAAGACGACCTAGACAGATCAGACTCAGACGAGCCTGGAACTCGATTCCAACTCAGAGACTCGTGGAATCAGATTCGGCTCACTACCCCGAATCTTGTCGCCGATAAGAATCCCTCCTCGTACTGCTAGACGAGGGAGGGTGCGATGGACGCATCCAGAATACTTGAAGATAGGCTCGCAGCCGTTTCATTTCCAATCATGGACACTGAAAGGTCATCCCCCAAGAACTCATGTATGATTAGAGGATCTGATAGTAGACAAGCCAGTGCTACCCCCATTTCAATCCCGGTGCTCTCGGAATCCACTTCCTTACACTGCCCAACCTCAGCTGATGGGTCTGTGTGCTCTTTGGAAACATCATCCCTGGACAACTGTAAGTCGAAGAAGATCTCAAAATCTGGCAGGCGTCTCTTCTCAGCATTCAACCATGGCTCTGGGAAGCTGCAGAATGGAAAGTCTTCCCCCTCCCGGACGAAGCATCCGTTCAGGGTGCCCTGGATAGGCCGATGCATCAACTCAAAATGCCTCACGGTCTGCTTGGCTCTGGCTCTCCCAGCTATTTCTTTGCCCTTTCTTACCCAGTCCTCTTTAGTGGACAGATAACCTAAACCAAAGGTATGCGCGTTATGCGGCACTTTGGCCGATACTGCAATGCCTTTCTGGCCACTCTTTCCTAATCCCATCCCAGGGATATGCTGGAGCTTGTTCATGAGGTACACAGACTATGCATTGACATACAACCCCTCATCAATAGACAAAATGTTCTGTACAACCCGGGCCTCGGCTAGGGTAAATCCTGATAGGAACATATCCTTCGTGCCATGCTTGATTTCCAAAACCGGTGTAGACATTTTTGGCAGCGGATGAATTGATGAATTTCCAAAAACAATGGTCACCCCTTTCCTGTGGGGGTACTTCAACATTTAATGCAGGGTAGAAGAGACCGTATTTACCTGGTGTAGCCACGGCCGTCCTAGGAGTAGATTAAAAGTCGCGGGAACGTCCAAGACATGAAAGTCAATCTCGTGCTGTCCTGGACCAACCTTGGTCTGAATCTACATAGTCCCCATCACTTCTCTACTAGTATTGTCATAAGCCCTTATCACCTAGGCAGTTGGCACAAAGTCTGCGGGCTTCAACCCGATTGCATATGCCGTACTCGACGGGCACACATTAATGGCAGATCCCATGTCGACAAGAACTACCGGTATCCACTTGTCTCTTCATTCCACGGAGATGTAGAGTGGTTTGTTATGGTTTGCGCCCTCAGGTGGCAGTTCCTTGTCAGAAAAGGTCAACATTGGGGAAGCTCTTCCCGCAAAAGTATGAACAAAAACACACTTTAGGTCACAAACACACACACAAATATATAGAGAGATGGAGATATAGAGAGATATATATATCTTCTATACCAATTTTGCTGAACCCCTGGAAAGGGATAGATGGCTCCCCTCTTATAGGAAATCAAATTCAAAGCTTCTTAGAGAGGCTAAGTTTTGGTTCAAATCCCTCCATACACGTGTATGGAGGGGGGGAGTCTATGCTCACCAGCTGGCATGCACAATGCCTGAAAAAGGCAAAGAAAAGGCCTCGGCCAGAAAATATGGCCGATCGACCAAAATAAGTGCTGACCGACCAACAAAAGTACCGACTGGCCAACATTTATGGCCGATGGCAAGGAAACAAGGTCGATGGCATCATGCCATAGCTGATGGGGTGTGGGGATGGCCAACAAGCCACCACTCCTTTCCTCAAAGGTAAAAGCACAAGTCCTTGGTTCACAACCAAGCACAAAATAGACGAGTTAAGAGATCTTAAGGCGAGGTGCACAACCGAGACCTTTAGGAACTCACAACGAACACAAGCATAGATGATTATCGAGTGTTCAAACAATGACATCCAACTCTTAAGGACGGTCAAAAATGGGGTGTCTATAGGCGTCCACAATAATATATGAGTAATATTACAAAGTCAGTCTTATCAACTTAGAAATTATTAAGAATCTTCATATTGCACTATAAAAATGTTAGTTTTTTGCGACAGAAAAACGTCGTCGCTAATACTCCTAATGTCGTCTCAAAAAACTTTTAGCGACGGCAAAGGGAGGGTCACAACAGAGGGCGTTGCTAAAACGTTTTAGTGACGGCATTGCAACGGCAAATGTTGTCTTTTGCAACGGCATTTTTCTATCGCCTATAATATGTAAAAAAAATTTAGACCTTTTGCGATGGCAATGTTGTACCGTCGCTAAAAGTTTTATTTGAGACAGCAAAAAAGTGCTGTCGCAAAATGTTTTTTTGTTGTAACAACATGACCTCTGTCACCAATTTCTTTTGCGACGGCATAGCTTATGTCGCAAAAAAAATACATTTTAGTTCTAATTTTTTTGCGATGGTGTTGTGCCATTGCAAAAAATAATAAATAAATAAAATAAAATAAAATAAAATTATTAGTAAAATTTTATAAAATATTTAAATTACCTGTATTAAATGAAAAAAAAAATGAAAAACAAGCCAATAATTGCATAATAATATAAAAATTCCTATATAGAAATAACAATTTTTCCATAATATTTTTTTTTTTTGGCATTTATAACTACATATCAGCAAAATTATCCCACTACATAATGTTCCATAATACATATATAATGTTTAAATACATAATGTTGTTCACAATTTAAAATAATATAAACCAAAAACAAAAGTTTTCGTTATCATTCTTCGTAGGTAACAAAAATAAAAGTTAGTCGCATTCTTCACAAGTATGTATTCCATAAGAAGCAAACTCCTACTCGAAAAATATCTGAAACAAAAAACAAAAATAATTAATGACAATATAATTATGTGTTAATATGTTAATTACAAAAAAAACGTAAAAATTTAACTACTATACAATTACAAAGATAACTAAGTAAATGTGGGGGCCGAGATTCGGGAGTCGTAGAGATTCCGGATAGTTGAATCTGGGAGAGTCGAGGTTCGAAGCACTCGGCAATTGGCTTTAAAGCTCAAATCCAACCCTACTCGGCCAAATAACTAACTAAGTAAGGGGCCGAGTGAAGATCAGTCCATTGTAAAATGTGCCGAATATGAGGTGGGGAATGGATCTAATCCCGAGGCCCAAAGAAGAAAATATATAAATAGAAGAAAAATCAGCCAGAAGGTGGTATGTGAGAATTGTTTTCCTTAACTTAGAATACAAGCATTCTTGAGTGTGGATACTGACTTGTCTGTCGGAGTGCTAATTCTAGCACCCCCAACCGGAGTGTTTATTCCTTTTTAGGTGACCAGAAGAGGATCACGAGCGTTCCCAGGATCAGAAGAGTATTTCCAAACCACTTCTCCACAATTGGTGCCGTCTGTGGGAATACTCAAGCACATCCATGGTGAGCGTGACGGAAGATCCTTCGACAGTCACTGTCGACCCTATACCACAAGATGAAACCACTCCAACAACCATGCTTGGAACAGAGACTTTCGCTGCAAGACGTGCCTTGAATTTCGCCTCACCCTAGACTTCGAAGCACAAAGCAATGCAAGCGATCTTGGAACAAGCAAAGCAAAATGAACAAAGATTGGAGAACATGATTGAAGAGAACGAACATCTCCGTCAGGATTTGGCCTTGGCGGTGGCGAAGTCCAAACAAGCTACATACTAAGGCCCAGAACAACCCGTGAGGGCAGTTGGTCGATGATCTTGAGCCCGACAACAAGATACTGATAGCAGCTCCGACCCATTATCCTTGGAGCCCAAGAGGGAGGGACGATATAAAATTTCCAGTTCTTCTGAAGAAAGTCCCCGTACAAGGCGTAAGCGAAAAAGAAACAGCTTGGAGGATGATCAAGACGATCCTTTTGTACAATGGATTGCAAAGGAAGTGCTACCCAAGAAATTCAAAGCACCATCATTCACCCTGTACGACGGTAAATTGGTACAAGATAGATGGCTTCCGCACTTAACAGGTTTATCAGCTGGTCCACAAATCATTGCCGACAATTCTTTCATACACTATGGCAGGGCAAGGCCTTTGAATAGTCCGCCGAGTGCGAAGCCGCTTTCAACGGCCTGAAGACCTACCTCCGCTCAATACCACTCCTGAAAACACCCTCTGCTGGCGACCCGCTCATTTTGTACCTAGTAGTTTCTGACCGAGCCGTTAGCGCTGTATTGATAAATGAAGAGCTGGGGGAGCAGCGGCCAGTGTATTATGTGAGCAAGGCAATGGTTGACGCCGAAACATGCTACCTTCCGCTGGAAAAGCTCATCCTAGCCCTAGTTATGGCGGCAAGGAAGCTCATTCATTACTTCTAGGGGCATAGCATTGGGGTGCTAACAGATTATCCTTTCCGATCAGTACTACGCAGTGCAAAAGCATCTGGACGTGTTTCAAAGTGGGCTCTAGAACTTGGCCAGTACGATATTCAATTTCTATATAGAACCTCAATCAAGGGACAGGTGCTTGTCGACTTTATCACTGAATTCACTGGGGGCCTTGCCGACTTCAAGTCTGATGTCGTCGACTTTAAGTCAGATGAAATTCGACCGAAGTCGAACTAGAGGATTTATGTTGGGAACATCTAGCAGTTGTATTGTGATGGATCGTCCAATCAGCGGGGCAGTGGAGCTGGAGTTGTAATCATGACCCCCGACGGCGTAATAATTGAGCAGGCCGTCAAGCTCGGCTTCGAAGCATCAAATAACGAAGCCGAATATGAAGCCCTTTCAGCCGGTTTGTGGAACGCACATATTCTGGGTGCTCAGCATCTGCTTGTGTTTTGTGACTCAAAACTGGTGATCAATCAGCTAAAGGGGGAGTACGCAGCAAGAAACGACTGTATGGCGGCCTACATGAAAATGGCCAATTCCCTGTTGGTAAAATTTGACTATCATGAGTTAAACCAGATAACACATGATCAAAACACCCATGCAGATGCCTTGGCTTGCCTAGCCTCCGCAATCAACTCAGAGATTTAACGGACCATCGAAGTAGAATTCATCCCAGAGCCAAGCATTGGCCCTTCGGAGGAAGACCAAATCAACGTTATAGAATCTGCACCAAGCTTGATGGATCCCATTGTTGCATTCCTATCTTCTAAACAGCTCCCAGAGGACAAGAAAGAAGCACACAAGCTGCAAAACAAAGGCATGCGATACTACCTAGATCCACAAGGAAGGCTTTATAAAAAGTCACTCTCCGGCCCATATTTGGAATGTGTGCACCCGGACAAAGTCGGGGACCTTCTGACTGAGATACAGGAAGGCAGTTGTGGAGCCTATTCTGGCAGACGCTCTTTGGCCCATCGAGTTATAACGCAGGGGTATTATTGGCTGACAATGAGAGCGGACGCCGAGTGTTATGCAAAAAAGTGTGAACAGTGCCAGAAATTCTCCCCGTTAAACTATCTGCCTACTAAAGAGTTGAACTCTATCACTAGTCCTTGGCCGTTCGCCCAGTGGGGGCATGATATCGCAGGACCATTGCCAAGGGCACCAGGTGTACACACCCCATTTTTGACCGTCCTTAAGACTTGGACGTCACCGCTGGAACACTCGGTGATTACTCATGTTCGTGTTTCGTTTTGAGTTCCCGGAGGTCTCGGCCACGCGCCTTGCCTCAGGACCTCTCAACTCGACTGTTCTGTGTTCGGTTTTGCACCAAACACTTGTGTTTTTGTTTCTGAGGGTATAGAGTAGCTTGTTAGCTACCCCTGACACCCACCGGCCGTAGCTTGAGGCCACCGGCCATGTTTTGAGGCTACCGGCCATGGTTTCTTGATACCAATGGCCGGTCGGCACTTTATATGGTCGACCGGCACTTTATTTGGCCGGTGACCTCTTTTGCTGGCCGGTATGCCCCTTTTGCACCCTTCAGGCATGGTGCATGCCAGCTGTGCCAGCTGGAATGCACCAGCACTCTCCCCCGTGCATAATGTGGCTGTTTTGAGCCTTTGCACCCCTTTTCCTTCTAGAAGGTTGAACCCTTTGGTCAAGCTTCTTGAGGAAGCTTGACCCTTTGTCATGGCTTCCTCAAGAAGCCTTGACCTTCTTGCCCCCTTTGCCCCTTTCTTATTTAGCTTCTTTGAGAAGCTTCAAGCTTTTGCATTGCCTATATAAGAACTTCTCCTCCTCTATTGTTAAGGGTTGTTGGTGTTGAACAAAACACTAGAGCTTATACATATATATCTGTTAGATACATCTTCTCTCTCTATATTTCTCTCTCTCTCCTCTTTTGTGTGTGTTTTGAGGCCTAAAAAGTGTGTTTTGACCTTAGTTTTGCACTAAGACACACACCATCACACCTTGCTTCAACCTTGAGAGGCTTAGAGGGTTTGCTCTTGAGTTTTTGGATTAGTTTTGACCAAAAGAAGGAGGCTGCATCTGCTGTTCATCAAGTCTTCTTCAAGGGTAACCTTTTTACTTTAGATTCCCCAATCTTGCACTAGACTTTTTCCTATCTTGCTTATTGTTTTAGACTTTGTGTATAACTAAAAAAAGTCTTATTTTTGCATGCTTAAGATGTTTCATTAAGGTCATTTTGGTGTTGTCGGTCAACCTCCCCCTTTTAGGCCTTGTTTGGTCCCTTTTGTGCTTTCTTTGTTGAGCCTCGGTTACTATTGTGTATTTGCCTTCTCACCACTAAAATCAAGTGGATTTTCAGTGGTGAAGAAGAGGTTTTGAGGTCTTGCTTAGGGGAGGGACACCCCTCTCCCTTGGTCTCTCTTTTGTTTGCATATTTGGCTCAATATGGTAGCATGCATGCCTAGTCTTGTTTGGCTTTATTTTAGAGCTTATTTGGTGCTCATTTAGCATGTATTGTCTCTGCCTCATGTTGGTTTTTTGGCCTTTTGCATGTATAATACACTTGCTTTGAAATCCCATCATTTGGCTTAAAGTATATCATGTTGTAGCATATCATTGGAGCATGATTTTGGTTTGGCCCTAAGAAGGTTTTAGCATTATTTTTCCATGCTTAAGGTCTGTTGGTTATTGATTTGGTCATGCTTGACATGTTTGATATGGTTGCTATGCATTTTGGCTTGTGAGCCCTAAGTGTGTTAGTCATAAACATGCCTTAGTTGCTCTATTTCAATGAGTTGGAGTCATTTTCCATGTCATTTCAGTCCCCAAACCATGCTTGTATGCTTGCATTCATCACCTCTTTCATGCTTTGAAGATGTGTCCTTTTATGGCTTGAAATGAGCATTGTGCATGCCTAAGTGTTTAAGCCTTCGAGGCTGCCATATCAGTGGGTTTTAGGACTTATTTCAGTGCACTCAAACTCTGTTTTTGGTTGTATAGCTCATACCATGTTTGCTTGGGGTAGTGGTAGTAGAATACTCCTTTGTTATGCCTTAATCTTGGGCCTATCGGTGTGTATGCTTACATGAGTGTTTGTTCATCGTTTTAGGCATCTTTAGTCACTGTTTTGGGGTGGGCTGAGGTTTGCCCCTTTGCATTGCATGATCATGTTGCATTGCTTTGATTTCATGTTTGCCTAGTATCATAATTGCATGCTTGCATATTGTTAGCTAGTTGCATTTCATGTCATAGTTTGCATGATGAGTTACATAGCATTACATCTTGTATGTTTGGCACATTGCATTACTTATGTTGCATCTTTGAGCCAAGTTTGTACACATGCATTGCATTGTTTGGTTTGGGGTGTCAAACCAAACTTGATGGGTGAGGAGTGTTCGTACTCGAAGTGACGAAACATGTCTCAATCCTCGGTCGCCAATCCCCTTGACCCCAACATGATAGGGTGTTTGCATTCATTTTTTTTTTTGTTGCATGCATTTTTACATTAAGTTGCAAACTTGGCTTATTAGGCCATCATGCATAATTGATGGCCCGAGAGTCGAGGGTCATGCTCCCTTGAGTCTATTGCATGATAGGGAGTGTGACCATGCTTACATTTGCTTGAAAATTGCATGCCATACACCTTCTTTGTCATTGTCAAAACTGACAGAAGTTTTGGCTGGCCGGCCATCTCTATTGCCGACCGGCCATCAATGAATGGCCGATAGCTTCATCAATGGCCGATGGCCATTTCCCATGGCCGGTGACCATTCCTCCCAGCCGGTGGTGTTCCACAGTGTGCATAGAATCTGTCCTGAGACTTGTGTAGTTTTCAGAGGAGCTAGGTAGTGAAAACAGAGGCAACAATGCTATGGCAGCGAGCTTCCAGGCAGTACAAGTCAAGCATGCATCATCCAAACATTTTGAAGGCGGGGCTGTGGCTATTTTAATTCTACGTTTCATTTATTAATTAAATAGAAATTCTGTAATAATTAATTAAGTAGTTAGTTATTTATTTGGACCCTCCGAGCGAGGGCAATTCTGTAATAAGTGTGTGTGAGTGTGTGTATGTCTTCCAACCCCGCGTCTTTCTTCCCTTTTATTTACTAGCTTTCGATGGTTAGATTACGGCATGTTGATAGCATGTTTGCATCCATTCATTCGTTTTGCATGCACCGGGCTCGGCGCATCATTCTAACTGCATTTGTATTTCAATTCCAAATTGAATACGTGTTATTTGTAGCATCTCACATGCTATTCTTAGATTAGCCGAGCCTATTGTAGTTGCATCTTGCGTGTGTTGCATTAGCCATCTCAACATGAACTAGGATCATGCATATGATTACTAACTAGTTTCTGTTTTGGCTCGGAGTACTCTGTAAGGTTTTATGCTTTAGCATACCACATGCGTGTGAGTGTTTCCATAATAGCATGATTACCATGAGGCTAGCTGCTTATGTGATATAACTGCTTGGATGCCTGTGGATGGAGGTTGAGTTACCTAAATTGGAATAATGCATTAAAACTGTGAGTTTTAAGCCCACTAGATAGTGGCAAAACCATCTTTTCTAAAGCCCACTTGAGGGTGGCAAAATCCGCATTTTAGCCTACTTACGAGTAGCAAACTATTTTTCAAAACAAACATGAAATGTTTTGTTCCAATTTAGGCGATTTGGTCTATACTTGTTTGCTGTGCGCATAACATAGTAATTCTAGGCTAATAATCGGAACAAGAACACATAACATTTTCAAAATAGGATATCATGGTTAGTAGAGGCCGATCTTCGGATCAGGCGAGAGGGGGTGCTCATAGCTGACCTTTTCCAATCGTACCCAAGTTCCCGAGCCGAGGCAACTTTGGTGATGACGGACACATGGCCTTTGGCACCGAGTCAGGGTTTCCTAAATTCCCCCATTAAAAAATATTTAGGTGGCGACTCTGTATCTGGCAAAGCAGTCCATATTTGGCACTTCTTTCAAAAAAATCTATTTCTCAAAACGATTTGCCGGATTTGGACTCTTTGGTTCAGATTTAGAACCATAACTAAAACGAGTTCGAACTGTGGTAGCATAAGTCCCTCGGGGCGCGTCCACAGTTTCTGGCGACTTTGCTGGGGAGTTAGAGAGCTTGACTCGAACTCGTGATATCCTGTTTTGATTTTGCTTATGTGTCTCATTGCATTGCATGTGCATTGGTGCGCCTAGGACACCGTGTTGGCCATCTGCTATTCCTGAACGGTCTGCCGGAGGCTTGACTTTGTCAAAGCATGCCATAAGGCTGACCGGTTGCGGGCTCTGCCAGTATGGGAACACAAACCCCGGTTTTACTGGGGCACCCTTTTTGACCATTCGACCTAGTGCATATTCGGAATCCATAGTGACCATTCCAAATTAGGACAGGTTGCTTACCCGATTATAGGTTGTTTGAGACCGCTGCGTGCGTAGTAAAACCCTAGCTCCTGACAAAATAGGACAGGGAAACCCTACCCCAACATAGGGGTGTTTTGGCTCTCTTTTGCTTGCTATATGCTTTTAGAGTGTATCTCTACAGGAACACACATATCAGTTTGCAAGTTTGAGTATCAGGCCTGCAGGCATCAGTGTTTTGGGAATCAGTTATCTGCGGGTATCAGATTCAGACTTGGGGGAATTTGGAAACAGTGATCAGTGATTAAGGGACAGTGTTTTCGGCTTATGGGCAGTGTATTGTGATGCCCAACTGTGTGTTGTGTGTTTATTTCACCGCTATCTATTTGTCTGTTTATTTATTTCCTTATACGCTTTATTTATCTTCTTGCTAGGGTAGTTGAGCACAATTGCTTCTGACCCAGTAGATATTCCCCAAGCACTTTGGACTAGAGGTCGTCGACTCCATCGATCTGAGGATCTGGTAGACGGACAACCAGTGTACCACTCTCTACCCCCGGTTACTAGACGGAGGGCAGTTAGGCAGAGGGCATCAGTTCAGCAGTCAGTATAGAGGGCTTTGTCTACCCCATCGATGTACAGTAGGGATCAGGATCCAGTTTCTCCCACAGAGAGGGAACATATACCGATAATTCAGTCAGAACAGAACAATATGGCCAGTTTAGAGGAGATGGTGCGCTAACTCCAAGAAAATATGAAAACAATGCAACAAGATGCTGTCCAACAGGAAGAGTTCGCCAAGCAACAGGCCACGGTTATGAATGAACAAGCACAATTAATTGTAAGGCTACATCAGCAAACCGGAGCATCTGCTTCGCAGCAAGCTCCTCCCCCGCCAGGAGTTCCAACCCTTGGGGAGACAGCCAATGTTCAAAATGATACAGACATTCCCACAAGACCCCCTCCACCCCCGGTCCTACCCCAAATCCAACCCCAGTTATCTAAAACACCCACCAACCTACCGGACTCTTTCGTTGAATTCGAGACAGACCCCACAGCACTGAAGTTGAGCAAGCTTGAAAAGCTATTCAAGAGATCCCAAGGAGTCAAGACCATTCCTGACATTGAAGATGGATATACCGACACAGCTATGACGCTGCCTGACAGATTCAAAATGCCTCATATCGACCGATTTGATGGGTCTGGCGACCCTATGGTGCACCTGAGATTGTTTTCAGATATTTTAAGGCCAATTGGCCTCACCAGACTGCAGAAGCTGTCTCTGTTCGTCCGGACCTTGTCGGGTGTAGTGGCCATATGGTATGCCAAATTAGAAGATGACGTCAAGAGAAATTGGGACGAGATGGATGAGGCCTTCATTACGCAATACTCATAAAATACACAAATCGAGATTACGACCCGTGATCTCAAGACAACAAGGCAAGAGCCTAAAGAGAGCTTCTCGGAATTCTTGACTAGATGGAGGGCCAAGGCTTCGATGATGACCTTAAGGCCCACAAACAAGGATCAGATTCAGATGATTGTGCGCAATCTTCAGTCAAAGTTGATGCAGAAGATGATTGTACTCGCCTTCCTTACCTTTTTTGATCTACATGAAATGGGGGTATAGATTGAGGACGCCTTGAAGCAAGGCTTAATTGATAATGACCGGGAGCAACCTCGAAGAACTTTCAATCGCAACAGCAATGCGGGCCCGAGCGGCGCTATGACTACAAGAGCCTCCGAAGTGAGCATGGTCACCACCAACCCCCCTCCAAGAACCATGGCAGCTACGCCATTCTCCGGCGCGTCCGGAAGCCATACCTAAACAGCCAAATACCCACCCAAAAACACAAGAACCTTCACTCCACTGTATATGCCCCTATCCAAAGCTCTGGGGGTTTTAATAAGAAAGGGCACTTGAAGCCCCTAGAGCCGCGGCCATTACCGGAAAAACTTTCCCCTACCCACAACCCAGCCAAATATTGTGCATTTCACCAACAGCACGGTCATGACACCGATCTGTGCTGCCGATTACGTCATGAGATTTAAGATCTCATCGATAATGGGGTGATTCTGCCTCCCGAGAAACCCAATGTTACAACAAACCCTCTCCCCACACATAACCAAGCTCCGCCTCCTAAAAGAATCAACTTCATCCAAACTGGGGTCGTGTCTTACGATCCTAGTATCTATATCACTCCTTCTCAACTACCTAAGCCGGAGGTACTCCTTCCTGATTGCACCAACTTCTGCATGATGGACATCTCCATAACCTAACCTAAGCCAGTGGTGGTGACAGTCAAGGACAGAAGGGTGGAGATTTCAGAGGAAAAGAGGGTTGTTGAGCCAGAATTTGAGAAGTCTGGGAGTTCTGTTGAGAAAGTATATAGTCTGAGCGACTACGTTTCGTCAATAGGCCGGAATGGGCTAGATGTGGAATTGCCCACAGAGGTAGAGCTGTGTGTGATCCAAAGGGATAGTTTGGGACAGAGGATGGATGATTTGACGGCTGTGGAAGGGGACCTTGCCAATATCCATTTCTGATGACTAAGATCCAGCGGACCTTGTGTCCAACCTGGTTTGATTATGAGGAATCGGCAGAGGCTACTGGGTGGTTGGATGATCAATCGGATGTGGTGGAAGAGTTCTAACCAGAACAGGGCCCGACGGGAACAGGGCCCGACGGGGACAGGGATGTCAGTGACGGCCGGGAGGGTCGAAGAACAGAATATACCACCGGAGAGCGCCGGTGTCAAGAGTTTCACTCAGGATTGGAGCATTTTGAATACAGGAATTATTGAGCAACCAGCTGTGTTGATATAGTCGGAACAGGAAAGATTTGAAGATTCTGAGAGAATCAGGAAGGCAAAGGCCCATGTGGGGACTGAAACTACTATAAGCACAGAAACAGAGAATGCTGTGAGCATAGGGATGGGAGGTACCGCGAGTACGAGGACAGTCATACCAGAGCCGGACAGGTGTCTGTCAGCTGCTGATGGAATGTGGTGGGAGGATGAGGATTTATGTCTTGCCCATATGGACGAAGATTGGGGGAACAACCAACCCGATGACACCTGGTACCTTGGAGAAGTCGACCATATGACACGAAGCGGGTGGTACTTCAAACTCCCGCACCTAGATCAACCAGAGGCTTTTGGGAAAGATAGGGAGGCTAAGAAGCAAAAAGAGAAACAACTTGAAGAGGAGGCTGTGCTCAAACAGTTAAAAAAGATACAAGCAGAGATCTCCATCTGGGGACTGCTTATGGCATCACGAGTGCATAGACAGGTTGTGTTATCAGCCATGGACAAGGTGAAGCTTTCGATAGAAACCACGCCAGAACAGCTGGTAGGATTAGTCTTTCTGGGAGGGGCTACCCTGACGCTAACTTTTTCTGACAAGGAACTGCCACCTGAGGGGGCAAACCATAACAAACCACTCTACATCTCTGTGGAGTGTAGGAATAAATGGATACCGGTGGTTCTTGTTGATACCGGATCCGCTATCAACGTCTGCCCGGCAAGGACAACGTATGCGATCGGTTTGAAAACCGCAGACTTTTTAGCAACAGCCCAGGTAATTCGGGCATATGACAAGACAAGTAGAGAGGTCATGGGGACGGTGAAAATTCAGACTAAAGTTGGGCCAGGACAGCATGAGATAGATTTCCATGTCTTAGAAGTTCCGGCAACTTTCAACCTGCTTTTGGGGAGGCCGTGGCTGCATCAGGCAAAGGCAGTGTCGTCCACTTTGCATCAAATGGTGAAATACCCCTATGGGAAGGGAGTAGCCATTGTTTTTGGAAATTCATCGATCCATCCACCACCAGAGGTATCTACGCCTGTTCTAGAAATTGAGCACGGTATGGAGGATGTGTTCATATCGGGTTTTACCCTTGCTGAGACTCGGGTTGTACAAAACATTATGGCTGCTAACGAGGGGATATATGTCAGTGCTCAAGCAGTATACCTCATGAACAAACTCCAACACATCCCCGGGATGGGATTAGGAAGGAGCGGCCGGAAGGGCGTTGCAACATTGGCCGAAGTGCCACACAACCCCCATACCTTTGGCTTGGGTTATCTGCCCACCAATGAGGATTGGGTAAGAAAGGGAAAGGAAATGGCTGGAAGAGCTAGAGCGAAACAAATGGGAAAACCTTTTGAGTTGATGCACCGGCCCATCCGGGGTACTCTAAACGGACGCTTCGTCTGGGAGGGGGAGGATTTTCCATTCTGTGGCTTTCCGGAGCCGTGGCTGAACGCGGAGAGGAAGCGCGTGCTAGGGTTCAAGATTTTCTTTGACCTACAGTTATCTGGGGATGATGTTGCCGAAGACCAGACAGACCCGACAGTTGAGGCTGAGCATAACAGGGAAATGGAGTCTAAGGACACCAAACTTGAAATGGGGGTAGCACTGGCATGTTTACATTCCGATCCTTCGATCGAATAGAAGTGCTTGGGGGATAACTTCTCGGTGTCCATGATCGGGAATAAAATGGCTGCGGCCCTACCATCAACTATTTTGGATGCATCCATCGCACCCTCCCTCGTTTGGTAGTGCGAAGAGGGATTTTTGTCGAGCAGCACCGGGTTAGGTAGTGAGCCGGAATCTGATTCCACCGAGTCTTGTGAGTCAGAATCAAGTTCCAGCTCAACTGAGTCTGAGTCCTGTATTCCTGGGGGTGATAACCCGGATGCCACAGTCCTGTCCAGGTCGTCTTTTTCTTTCTCTTTTGAGTCTGTTGTAACAGAAGGATCAGACGGTTTGGATGTACATAGTGAGAATGATATGGATGTGGTTTCTGAGTACTTTTTTGTGCCTTTGATATATTGCTTGAATCAGGACTTTCAAAATTTTGACGAAAACAACGAGGAAGAAATTCCTCCGGTTTTGCAACGCTTAATTGATCAAGAGCAGGAAAGATTTGTTAAACCTTTAGTTGATGAAATCACTACTGTGAATGTTGGTACTGAGAAGGACCCGTGGCTGGTCCAGATCGAGTCCACATTGTCTTCAGAGGAACGCGAGCGCTTAGTCGCTTTATTAAAAGATTTCAAAGATGTTTTCGCGTGGTCCTACGAAGACATGCCTGGAATCGATCTTGAGATTGTACAGCACTGGATCCTTCTTGACCCCGAGGCTCGACCTGTCAAACAAAAACTCAGAAGGATCCGCCCTGATTGGGCCATCAAGATTAAGGAAGAAGTCACCAAGCAAATCGATGCAGGCTTCCTGCTGGTATCCGAATACCCGACTTGGTTGGCCAACATTGTTCCTGTGCCAAAGAAAGATGGCAGGATTAGGGTGTGCGTGGATTTCAAGGATTTGAACAGAGCTAGTCCGAAGGATGACTTTCCCTTGCCGCACATTGATGAGTTGGTGGATTTTACAGCGGGGCATGCTTTGATTTTGTTTATGGATGGCTTCTCAAGCTACAATCAGATAGTGATGGCACCTGAAGACCGGGAAAAGACCGCCTTCACCACCCCGTGGGGGACTTACTGCTACAGAGTGATGCCATTTGGGCTGAAGAATGCTGGAGCTACATATCAACAGGCCGCAACCACAATATTACATGACATGATCCACAAAGAGGTTGAGGTGTACGTGGACGATATGATTTTCAAGTCCAAAGAAAGAGAGGGCCACTACACCGCCTTGCAAAAGTTCTTCCAAAGGATCAGAAAATTTTGGTTGCGGTTGAATCCTCAAAAGTGTACGTTTGGTATTACAGCGGGAAAAATGCTGGGGTTTCTAATTACACAAAGGGGCATTGAAGTTGACCCTTCCAAAATCAAGGCCATTTTAGAAATGCCACCACCAATGAATGAAAAGGAGCTGCGAGGCTTTCTGGCTAAAGTGCAATTCATAAGATGGTTTATCTCAAAATTAACCTTGACTTGTGAACCACTTTTTGGTCTCCTAAAGAAAGGAAAGAAATTTCAATGGGACGGCCGATGCAAAGTTGCTTTCAAACAAATCAAGAAATACTTATAGAACCCACCCGTGTTGTCACCGCCAGAACTGGGGAGACCGTTGATATTGTACCTTTCAATGACCGAAACTACAATGGGCTGTATGCTCGCACAAGAATCGGAGGATAAGGTGGAGAGGGCCATCTACTATCTGAGCAAGAAGATGTTTGAGTATGAAACTCGCTACACACTGTTGGAGAAGGCTTGCTTAGCCTTGGTACGGGCTACCAGGAAGCTGCGGCACTACCTGTTAGCTCACTCCGTAATGTTGGTTTCATGACTAGATCCCATCAAATATCTTTTCGAGAAATCGGCACTTACGGGTAGGCTAGCTCGCTGGTTACTGTTGCTTTCAAAATTTGATCTGAAATATGTGACACGCAAGTCAGTCAAGGGAAGAGCAGTGGCAGAGTTCTTAGCCGATCATCCAATGGAAGGGGGTGAAGCAGTTGAGTACTTATTTCCAGATGAGGCCATTTTGCATATCGAAGATGAAACTTGGACGATGTACTTTGACGGAGCGTCAAACTAGTACGGGTATGGGATAGAGTGTTGTTGATAGCACCCGACAACTCCCGTATTCCTCTAGCATTCAAACTCCGATTCAAAGTCTCGAACAACGAAGCGGAATATGAGGCATGCATTGCCGGTCTAGAAGCAGCCCTGGAACTAGGGGCAAAACGGTTGGACATCATTAGGGACTCGAACCTTGTTGTGTCTCAAGCAAAAGGAGATTGGAAAGTCAAAGAAGAAAAGATGATAATGTACCACCAGACCTTGGATTTGTTAATTCCTCAGTTTGAAAAGTTAAACTTTGCTCATCTAGCAAGAGAGAACAACAGGTTCGTAGATTCACTAGCAACTCTATCTTCCATGATAGATATCCCGTTTGGAGTCTAGATGTGTCCAGTCATCATTGACCAGAAGTTTGCGCCAACATATGAATCAATTACTGCTATAGATGAGGTTCAGGACAACAACCCCTAGTATTACGACATTTGGAACTTCTTGGAGAAAGAGACGTATCCACCAGGGGCAAATGCCAAAGATAAAAGGGCAATCAGAAGAATGGCTGTTCAGTTCATCATCTGCGGGGGTAAGCTGTATAAGAGAGGTCATCTGGGAATGCATAAGCTGTGTGTAGAAGCTGAAGAGTCGAAGCGCCTGATGGAGGCCATCCATGGAGGAGAATGTGGTGCACATATGAACGGGGTAATGTTGGCTCGGAAGATCCTCAGACAAGGTTACTACTGGTCTACCATGGAGGAGGATTGTATCGGCTTTGTTCGACGATGCCATAAATGTCAGATCCATGCAAACCGCATGAATATCCCGCCGTCGAAGCTATACAACATGACTTCGCCATGGCCATTTTCAGTTTGGGGAATTGATGTGATCAGGGCTGTTACTCCAAAGGGGTCGAATGGGCATGAGTTCATCCTGGTCGCGATAGATTACTTTACAAAGTGGGTTGAGGCCCAATCCTATGCGGTGTTGAAGGCTTCACATGTCGCGAAGTTTATCAGAAACAACATCATCTGTCGTTACGGAATCCCAAACGAGATTATTTTAGACAATGGTTTCCATTTCAAGAAGGAGGTGATTGATTTGTTGAAGAAATACAATGTGGCTTTTCATAAGTCATCCACATACCAGCCGCAAACCAATGGAGCGGTCGAGGCCGCCAACAAGAACATCAAGCACATACTGCAGAAGATGGTGGAAACCTACTGGGACTGGCCAGATAAGTTACCCTTTGCTCTGTGGGGCTACCGGACTTCAATCAAAACTTCTACGAGGGCGACTCCGTATTCATTAGTCTATGGGATAGAGGCTGTTCTACCTATCGAAATTGAGGTTCCGTCTTTGCGGGTATTGGCTGAGTGCCAGATAGCCGAAGCAGATTGGCAATAGAGTAGATTTGAGGAACTCATGCTATTTGATGAGAGAAGACTGAAAGCACTGTACCATGTTCAAGGTTATCAGCGCAAAATTGCCTGGGCTTTCAACAAGAAGGTTAAGTCCAGGAATTTAAAGGAAGCAGATTTGGTACTTAAGGACAACTGAGCTCCCATCCACGACCCAAGGGGCAAGTTCAGACCCAATTGGACCGGTCCCTACATCATCAAGTCTATTTGGTCGGGTGGAGCTGTCGTTCTGATGGACCTAGATGGCCTAGAGTTCTCACAACCGATCAACATGGACAAGTTGAAGAAATATTACCCCTGAGAGGCTCACTAGGCCGAAAACCTGAAAGGGCGACCTAGGCAAAAGTTAGAGCACGAAAAATTTGAAATTATAAAAACTGAGCTCGCAAGGTTGAAAACCCGCAAAAGGCGGCCTTGGCAAAAGTTAGAGCGCAAAAGGAGAGTGAAAATATTCGAGTGAACCCAAGCCTGAACTACATAAGGCTTGATTCCCGTCTTTAGGATACGTAGGCAACTTCATCCTGAAGGCCAGCCATAAACTTTTCCCCAATCGACTTCGTCCATTTGATCAGCTCGGTCATCTTGGCCTGTTCAGTATTCAAAAGCTTTGATTGTAATCTCTGGTGCAGTGCTATTCAAACTAGGGGCAACTTTCTGTTGCTGTGCAGTGTCGTGGTACTATTCAGACTAGGGGCAACTTTCCAGTTGTTGGGATTCGGGGTTGTGCATCTCAGTGACAAAACTCAGGCGTGTCCAGTTCTGATCCATACCGAAAATAGTTTTGAAAAGTTTTAATAAAAGTTGACTTTGTTCAAATTAATCTTTTTACAACTAAGACCATTTCTGGACCAAAACGGGAAATTTTCAATACCACAACCTTCAATTTCATTGATTTGAATACAGAGTTCTCCTGCTCTTACATACAAATTGAAGTTTCTTTTTATTACATTCATAAGGAAAACTTGAAAGTACTAATAAAGCAATAAATCAGGGGCATAGATAAGTCAGGTGTTCCTGCGCCCCCTCCCAGAGCTGGTCGAAGCATCTGATGCCAACCTGGGCCCGACCTGTGCCTCTTCATTAAGCCAATCCAAGCACTCATCAGACAAAGTGCAACGGAAAATGGGAGTGGGGGCCAGGAGCTCCCTAGTCCTCCATGCTGTTGTATACCGGGCAAGCTGTGTGCCTCAGATCGGGAATGCAGCTGGATATTCTATCCCTTCTGGTGGACAAGTCTGGTCATGATCGAACTGACACCGAATCCGAAACGAAAAATAGAAGACACAGTGAGTCAAGCCAATCAGCTGAATCCCAGGTTGGCGGGTCATGCTGTAGCTCATTGCCGGTAGATTAAGCTAAGGACATCGCCAAGCAATGCGATCCGCAGACAAGCTACACATCCAGTCAAACCACCAACCCTCATCAAGGGCATCGACTAGGCGTTGTCTGAAGAAGTAACTGTGAGCTGAGTATGTTGGGCAAGAGTCCACAACCTGCAACTTGTCCATCAACCACACCTGGGAAGGGACAAAAAATGAGAGAATAAAGAATAGAGAGGTGTATAATGAGAGGAAAAGTGAGGAAAGGGTTTTGTGAGAAAAAAAAAAACCAAGCTTGAGAGCCGAGTGATGTAAGCAATACATATGTGAGATTAGGTGGGAAACATTACCTGCAGCGGTAGTGGACTACCCGCAAATCTGGTCGTCTCTCGATGATAAAAGGCATTTAAGCCCATCAACGTCTCAACCAGAGTCATGGCAATGCAGCTCTTGCCCTCCTTCAAGCCTTGGGCAACCTCGATCAACCGGACACTGGATCCTCCGGAGCCTGAGGCAAACAGAAAATAAGATAGCATGCATAAACAAAGGGCGTGCTGCCGGAAGCCTTGCCAATGATGGTCACCGCGGTCACCGGCCCCAGAGAAACAGCAAATCAAACTCAGAACATCCAGCATTCTATCACAAATCAAAGAACGAGCATCGGGTATTGAGAGCCCACATATTTGTCCTAAGGCTTGGGCATAGCCAAAATGAAGTTGGGGCAGGATCTCTTCGTTGCGCTTGGACTCCATTAAAGCTCGAAAATCTTCAAAGGTGTGACACACCTCTTGCCCGCTAAAGCTAAAGACGTGTGTCACCGGATTCCAAAACCTTGCCGTGGTATGGAGAAACGGAAGGTGCAGTGGAGTACGACTCAGAGTGAATAGTGCGTTTATGCCGAAGCCCCGGAAATTTAGCTTTTCCGAGCCATCCAAGTTGTTAATCCGAGTTGTAAGATTTTGGGCAAGAAGCGCTTCCATTTGGAGCAAATCAGTGTTGAATTGAGAAGAACCACGAAGCTAAAACCCTTTTGTAGAAGATAAGGTTGAGTGGAGGACAGATGTCAGCATTCTGCTGGTTCTGACAATTCATGGCCGGCCGGCCAAATATAGTGCCGACCGGCCACCACTTTTGGCCGATTGATCAAAGTTGCTGGCCGATGGCCATTTCTCACGGCCGATGGCCTTTATCTCTGGCCGGTGGTCTTCCTCCTTGTTCTCTGAGCTGTTTATGCTGAGGATTGGGGAATTCCACCACCTCCAATGCCCTCCGGTGATTGATTCGTACGGAGTCACGCCTATTTGCTTATCGAGTTGTTGTACATGTGCTTATCGAGTTGTATGTCACTCTCTTCAAGTCTTTAATTTGCTTATTGAGTTGTACTCACGCTTGGTTGGTTATATCGAGTCTCTCTATTTTGCTTATCGAGTTGTAAATTGGTTCACTACCTGATTATTACGACGCAAATGCTCTATTTTCAAACGAATTTCATTCACACTGTTATGGGATGTCACGCGATGCGATGCATAAGACGTACAAATGCAACACCTTTTTGAACAAAATAGCAGTTTCATTCCCATCATGTGCTTTGCAAAAATATGCAATTTTGAGAAAAAGTAAAACACACTCGAGGCAAAGGTAATGTGCTTAAACTACTAGTAAAAAGGAAAGTAAAGCAAAAAGAAGGAGCAAGGCAGCAAAGTATCAGGATTGATGCCGATAACCCCTCCCTTGTGGTCAATACATCTCTCGCATCCGTGTTTGGATCAATTGTATGGTTCGGTACTTTCATTTCTTGAGGCAATGCAAGGAAGTACACCTTCGAAACATTCATAGACCTCCGAGTCGACCTCAAGTTGTGTTTTCTATGAACGATGCTCCGTACGTACGAGAAATATCACTTCCCGTATCCTTTATGTATCTTGTGAACTTCACGAATCCCTTCAATCATACTGTGTTATAGTACTTTGCATTTCAACATCATGAATAGCTCGTCTTTATTATGCTTCAAGTTTCTATACACATTGCGTGCATGCATGCATTGCTTTATTTACATGTGTTCAATCTTCTTTATACACATTGCTTGCATGCGTGCATTGCTTTACTTACATGTGTTCAAGTTTCTTCTTTATACACATTGCATGCATACGTGCATTGCTTTACTTACATGTGTTCAATTTCAAGTTTCTATACACATTGCGTGCATACGTGCATTACTTTACTTACATGCGTTCAATTTCAAGTTTCTATACACATTGTGTGCATGCGTGCATTGCTTTACTTATATGTGTTCAATCTCCTCTATACACATTGCTTGCATACATGCATTGCTTTACTTACATGTGTTCAAGTTTCTTTTTTATACACATTGCGTGCATACATCCATTGCTTTACTTACATGTATTCAATTTCAAGTTTCTATACACATTACATGTATGCGTGCATTGCTTTACTTACATGTGTTCAATCTCCTCTATACACATTGCTTGCATACGTGCATTGCTTTACTTACATGTGTTCAAGTTTCTTCTTTATACACATTGCATGCATACGTGCATTGCTTTACTTACATGTGTTCAATTTCAAGTTTCTATACACATTGCGTGCATATGTGCATTGCTTTACTTACATGTGTTCAATTTCAAATTTCTATACACATTGCATGCATGCGTGCATTGCTTTACTTATATGTGTTCAATCTCCTTTATACACATTGCTTGCATGCGTGCATTGCTTTACTTACATGTGTTCAAGTTTCTTCTTTATACACATTGCGTGCATACGTGCATTGCTTTACTTACATGTGTTCAATTTCAAGTTTCTATACACATTGCGTGCATACGTGCATTGCTTTACTTACATGTGTTCAATTTCAAGTTTCTATACACATTGCGTGCATGCGTGCATTGCTTTACTTATATGTGTTCAATCTCCTTTATACACATTGCTTGCATGCGTGCATTGCTTTACTTACATGTGTTCAAGTTTCTTTTTTATACACATTGCGTGCATACGTGCATTGCTTTACTTACATGTGTTCAATTTCAAGTTTCTATACACATTGCTTGCATACGTGCATTGCTTTACTTACATGTGTCCAAGTTCATTTTATACACATTGTATACGTTGTCGAGTATATTTTACTTACATGTGTTTGTGCCTTCACAGCATTGTTATGCTTCCCATTTGCTTTATGCCATCACGCACTTTCAATGGCATTGATATACAGGTTGCTAACAATATTGTACCTGTTAAGTTGCTTTCTTTTGCAGGCATGATATTGTATGTACGGTTCATTTGAGGCTGGTGCAACCAGACGAACCGCACAGGTATTGTATCCTCCGAGTGAGACGTATCGAGAATGGCATAATTCTCTTACATCCTTTCTGCATTGTAGTGTAGTTTTGTGTATGCTAGCTTAAAACTGTCGCATGTTATGCTTCGTTACAACTTTCTTTGCATGATCATAAATTATGTTCGGCTTTGTGCATTGTCTTGCATTGTTGCCCCTGCCTTCGGGCGCATATCTTGTTTGTCTTGCATGCTTTGTCTAAGTCTTCGGCCTTGTCAAAAATGGGTCATCTCTAGGCTTTGACACTCACTCCCGTCGTTGTTATAACTTTCGAGTTCTGTCAAAGAGGGGCAACTGTGGACACCCCATTTTTGACCGTCCTCAAGACTTGGACGTCACCGCTGGAACACTCGGTGATTACTCATGTTCGTGTTTCGTTTTAAGTTCCTGGAGGTCTCGGCCACGCGCCTTGCCTCAGGACCTCTCAACGCGACTGTTCTGTGTTCAGTTTTGCACCAAACACTTGTGTTTTTGTTTTTAAGGGTATAGAGTAGCTGGTTAGCTACCGCTGACACCCACTGGCCATAGCTTGAGGCCACCGGCCATGTTTTGAGGCTACCAGCCACGGTTTCTTGATACCAATGGCCGGTCGGCACTTTATATGGTTGACCGGCACTTTATTTGGCCGGTGACCTCTTTTGCTGGCTGGTATGCCCCTTTCGCACCCTTCAGGCATGGTGCATGCCAGCTGTGCCAGCTGGAATGCACCAGCACTCTCCCCCATGCATGATATGGCTGTTTTGAGCCTTTGCACCCCTTTTCCTTCTAGAAGGTTGAACCCTTTGGTCAAGCTTCTTGAGGAAGCTTGACCCTTTCTCATGGCTTCCTCAAGAAGCCTTGACCTTCTTGCCCCCTTTACCTCTTTCTTATTTAGCTTCTTTGAGAAGCTTCAAGCTTTTGCATTGCCTATATATGAACTTCTCCTCCTCCATTGTTAAGGGTTGTTGGTGTTGAACAAAAAACCAGAGCTTATACATATATATCTGTTAGATACATCTTCTCTCTCTATATTTCTCTCTCTCTCCTCTTTTGTGTGTGTTTTGAGGCCTAAAAAGTGTGTTTTGACCTTAGTTTTGCACTAAGACACACACCATCACACCTTGCTTCAACCTTGAGAGGCTTAGAGGGTTTGCTCTTGAGTTTTTGGACTGGTTTTGACCAAAAGAAGGAGGCTGCATCTGTTGTTCATCAAGGGTTCTTCAAGGGTAACCTTTTTACTTTAGATTCCCCAATTTTGCACTAGACATTTGCCTATCTTTCTTATTGTTTTAGACATTGTGTATAACTAAAAAAAGTCTTATTTTTGCATGCTTAAGACGTTTCATTAAGGTCATTTTGGTGTTGGGGGTCAACCTACCCCTCTTAGGCCTTGTTTGGTCCCTTTTGTGCTTTCTTTGTTGAGCCTTGGTTACTATTGTGTATTAGCCTTCTCACCACAGAAATCTAGTCGATTTTCAGTGGTAAAGAAGAGGTTTTGAGGTCTTTCTTAGAGGAGGCACACCCCTCTCCCTTGGTCTCTCTTTTGTTTGCATATTTGGCTCAATATGGTAGCATGCATGCCTAGTCTTGTTTGGCTTTTATTTCAGAGCTTATTTGGTGCTCATTTAGCATGTATTGTCTCTGCCTCATGTTGGTTTTTTGGCCTTTTGCATGTATAATACACTTGCTTTGAAATCCCACCATTTAGCTTAAAGTATTTCATGTTGTAGCATATCATTTGAGCATGATTTTGGTTTGGTCCTGAGAAGGTTTTAGCATTCTTTTTCCATGCTTAAGGTCTGTTGGTTATTGATTTGGTCATGCTTGACATGTTTGATATGGTTGCTATGCATTTTGGCCTGTGAGCCCTAAGTGTATGAGTCATAAACATGCCTTAGTTGGTCTATTTCAATGAGTTGGACTCGTTTGCCATGTCATTTTAGTCCCCAAACCATGCTTGTATGCTTGCATTCATCACCTCTTTCATGCTTTGAAGATGTGTCCTTTTATGCCTTGAAATGAGCATTGTGCATGCCTAAGTGTTTAAGCCTTCGAGGCTGCCATATCAGTGGGTTTTAGGACTTATTTCAGTGCACTCAAACTCTGTTTTTGGTTGTATAGCTCATGCCATGTTTGCTTGGGGTAGTGGTAGTAGAATACTCCTTTGTTATGCCTTAATCTTGGGCCTATTGGTGTGTATGCTTACATGAGTGTTTGTTCATCATTTTAGGCATCTTTTGTCACTGTTTTGGGGTGGGCTGAGGTTTGCCCCTTTGCATTGCATGATCATGTTGCATTGCTTTGATTTCATGTTTGCCTAGTATCATAATTGCATGCTTGCATATTGTTAGCTAGTTGCATTTCATGTCATAGTTTGCATGATGAGTTACATAGCATTACATCTTGTATGTTTGGCACATTGCATTACTTATGTTGCATCTTTGAGCCAAGTTTGTACACATGCATTGCATTGTTTGGTTTGGGGTGTCAAACCAAACTTGATGGGTGAGGAGTGTTCGTACTCGAAGTGACGAAACATGTCTCAATCCTCGGTCGCCAATCCCCTTGACCCCAACATGATAGGGTGTTGGCATTCATCTTTTTTTTTTTTTTTTTTTTTTTTTTTTTTTTGCATGCATTTTTACATTAAGTTGCAAACTTGGCTTATTAGGCCATCATGCATAATTGATGGCCCGAGAGTCGAGGGTCATGCTCCCTTGAGTCTATTGCATGATAGGGAGTGTGACCATGCTTACATTTGCTTGAAAATTCCATGCCATACACTGCTTGCCCTCTGTTGCTGTCAAAACTGATTTCTGCAGGAAGTTTTGGCCGGCCGGCCATCTCTATTGCCGACCGACCATCAATGAATGGCCGATAGCTTCATCAGTGGCCGGTGGCCATTTCCCGTGGCCGGTGGCCATTTCCCATGGCCGGTGGCCATTCCTCCCAGCCGGTGGTGTTCCACAGTGTGCATAGAATCTGTCCTGAGACTTGTGTAGTTTTCAGAGGAGCTAGGCAGTGAAAACAGAGGCAGCAATGCTATGGCAGCGAGCTTCCGGGCAGTACGAGTCAAGCATGCATCATCCAAACATTTTGAAGGCGGGGCTGTGGCTATTTTAATTCTGCGTTTAATTTATTAATTAAATAGGAATTCTGTAATAATTAATTAAGTAGTTAGTTATTTATTCGGTTGTGTAATATTTATTCGGACCCTCCGAGCGAGGGCAATTCTGTAATAAGTGTGTGTGAGTATGTGTATGTCTTCCAACCCCACGTATTTCTTCCCTTTTATTTACTAGCTTTCGATGGTTAGATTAGGGCATGTTTCAATTAGCATACAGTATGATAGCATGTTTGCATCCATTCATTCGTTTTGCATGCACCGAGCTCGGCGCATCATTCTAACTGCATTTGTATTTCAATTCCAAATTGAATATGTGTTATCTGTAGCATCTCACATGCCATTCTTAGATTAGCCGAGCCTATTGTAGTTGCATCTTGCGTGTGTTGCATTAGCCATCTCAACATGAACTAGGATCATGCATATGATTACTAACTAGTTTCTGTTTTGGCTCGGAGTACTCTGTAAGCTTTTATGCTTTAGCATACCGCATGCGTGTGAGTGTTGCCATAATAGCATGATTACCATGAGGCTAGCTGCTTATGTGATATAACTGCTTGGATGCCTGTGGATGGAGGTTGAGTTACCTGAATTGGAATAATGCATTATAGCTGTGGGTTTTAAGCCCACTAGATAGTGACAAAACCATCTTTTCTAAAGCCCACTTGAGGGTGGAAAAATCCGCATTTTAGCCTATTTACGAGTAGCAAACCATTTTTCAAAACAAGCATGAAATGTTTTGTTCCAATTTAGGCGATTTGGTCTATACTTGTTTGCTGTGCACATAACATAGTAATTCTAGGCTAATAACCGGAACAAGAGCACATAACGTTTTCAAAATAGGATATCATGGTTAGTAGAGGCCGATCTTCGGATTGGGCAAGAGGGGTTGCTCATAGCTGACCTTCCCCAATCATACCCAAGTTCCCGAGCTGGGGCAACTTTGGTGATGACGGACACGTGGCCTTTGGCACCGAGTCAGGGTTTCCTAAATTCCCCTATTAAAAAATATTTAGGTGGCGACTCTGTATCTGGCAAAGCAGTCCATGTTTGGCATTTCTTTCAAAAAAATCTGTTTTCTCAAAACGATTTGCCGGATTTGGACTCTTTGGTTCAGATTTAGAACCATAACTAAAACGAGTCCGAACTGTGGTAGCATAAGTCCCTCGGGGTGCGTCCACACCAGGGAACAAGCGATACCTGATCGTCACAACAGATTACTTCACGAAATAGGTCGAAGTAGAGGCATTAACACACATTCGAGATGCTGACATTAAGCACTTTGTGTGGAGGAACATCATAACATGATTCGGCATTCCCAAAGCTCTTATCTGAGACAATGGCACCTAGTTTGATTGTGGCGTATACTGAGAGCTATGCAGCAAATATGGTATTCGGCCTTACTTTTCTACGTCAGCTTACCCCCAAAGCAATGGCCAAGCCGAAGCCTCTAATAAATCCATCTTGGACGGCATCAAGAAGAGGCTGGAGAAAGCCAAAGGCAAATGGGTCGAAGAATTACCGAGTGTACTGTGGGCTCATCGAACTACACCGAGAAGATCGACTGGAGAAACGCTGTTTGGCCTATGCTTTGGAACCCAGGCAATCTTACCCCTGGAGATCGGCCACCCGACACTCAAGTCGCAAGTTTTTCATACAGGCCGAAACGACATGATGCTGGCTTTGGATTTGATTCTAATCGAAGAACGAAGAGACCGAGCCCTTGCGTCCATGGCACAGTACCAGTAGCAGCTAGTAAAGTCGTATAATCAATGGGTTCAGTTGTGCCACTACACACCAGTAGAATTGGTCCTGAAGAAGGTGCTTCCAGTTGATAGGAAATCGGCCGATGGAAAATTGGGTCCTAACTGGGACGGCCCCTACCAGATTGATTCGATCGCTGGAGTAAGGGCATATCGACTCAAAGACATGTCAGGAAGGAGTCTGCCATAGTCCTGGAATTCCACGCATTTACGCAAATTTTATTATTAACCCGACTTGTGGGACATGATGCTTGTTCTGAACTGTTCGCTATGCACATCTCTTTTTTTGAAAATACAAAGATTCCCATTCACCTACTACAGAATCTAGTTCAAAGATGTTCTGATCAAGCCTCTGGATTCTGAGCGCCCTCCGTGGATATCACGATTGGCCAATCAAAGTCTCCAGATTTGGAGCCCCATCGGCGAATGACGTCTTTGGGCCGATCAGGCCTCCAGATTCGGAGCACCCTTCGTGGATATCACGATTGGCCAATTAAAGTCTCCGGATTCGGAGCCCCATCGACGAATGACGTCTTTGGGCCGATCAAGCCTTCGGATTCGGAGCGCCCTTCGTGGATATCACAATTGGCCAATCAAAGTCTCCGGATTCGGAGCCCAATTGACGAATGACGTCTTTGGGCCGATCAAGCCTCCAGATTCAGAGTGCCCTTCATGGATATCACGATTGGCCAATTAAAGCCTTCAGATTCGGAGCGCCTTCATGGATATCACGATTAGCCAATTAAAGTCTTCAGATTCGGAGCCCCATCGGCGAATGACGTCTTTGGGCCGATCAATGAACCCTTCGAGTCGTGCGTAACACAATGATGTCGATTAAATCAGGCCGAACAATGTCCATTCAATCGTATGAAATACGTTTATTCAAACATTTATATAATAAAATGCACGTAAGCACGTGTGTGCTGAACAAAACTTATAATAAAACATTGAAAATAAAATGCTTTTTTATTCGACCAACCAATAGTCAATCTTAGACGCAATCCGCGTTTGAACATTTATAACGAATATTTTTATTCGCCGTCTCCCTCATCATCGCTCTTTCCAGCTTCAAAGGCGGAAAAGGGAAAATGCTCACGATGATCTAGGCCACATAAGTCGAAATCGACACCCTTCGCTCGGAGAGCCTCCGCGGCTTGAAGAGCCACAATCCAACCATGCTTAAAGTTGCGATTCTCACATCGGCAAACCTCCTTAGCAAGTGTCTCTTTCCTTTTGTCGATCCCAACTTTCCGGCCAACATGAAAACCCTGCTCGTAACCCTTAGCCCTCGTATTTGCTACGGTAAACATGCCTGCCGTATCTCGGTCGACGATGGCATCACTCAATAGCCGTTGGGTCACCCTCTCATCCACAACCAGGTTAGATTGACTCGTCGCATGCGGATCGGTGACTTTAACCTTCCTAAGCTCCCTAAGCTCGCCCTCCGCCTTCTCTGCACGAGCCTCCGAACTGTGGACCCGTTCGTCCATTTTCTCCATCTCCCTTCGCGCGGCGTGCAGATGCATGCCGACTTCGTAGGCGGTGTACAGCCCCTTCACCGCCCCATGAATACCTTCTCGAAACACTTCGAAATCTCGTCGTCCAACCATCGATTGTTGCACTTCTGGCAGAAAGATCTGTCGAGCAAACTCGACCGCTACACCCAGATCATTGACGATGGAATCTGCCTCAGTTATCGGTTTATTCCCCACGAACACCGCAAAACTGAATGGTTGTGGCGTCGCGTCTGACTCATTCCTCAGTCATGGTCACGGGGAGCTTCCCGTTGATGCTTCTCTCTTTAGGGTGATCTGCTTCGACGGCTTGAAAGTTGACATTTTTCGCTTTCCTTGGTCGTCCTTCCTCCCGTACGCGCAGGCTCGCTGCTGCGATTCATCGCAATAGCTAGCTCAGCCAGCGTCTGTCCCTCTCCTCTGCTGTTAAAGAACAATCTGTTTGACATTTGCCCTCGCCCCAAGCTAGTAGTTCAAATCGAGTTTGAATAAGAATAAGTGGACACACTGGCGCGAACTCACCCCATTTATTTGTAGGCATGCAGCAACCCCGAGGCAATTTCATTAACGCTTTTGGCAGTCTCCAAACGACGGATGCCGATTAATATGTGCCACAGCCACTTCATGTACTGATTTTTGGCTTGTTAAAACGGCCTAATTATCTAAACGGCAATTATGGGAGAATGCCTTGAAGTCCATGCACTGGCTAGGGCAAGGGTAGATTTATTAATCTAACCGACCAAGCATCTTGGCCCCATGCCAATTGATATGTGCCACAGCCACTTCATGTACTGATTTTTGGCTTGTTAAAACGGCCTAATTATCTAAACGACAATTATAGGAGAATGCCTTGAAGTCCATACACTGGTTGGGGCAAGGGCAGATTTATTAATCTAACCGGCCGAGCATCTTGGCCCCATGCCGATTGATATGTGCCACAGCCACTTCATGTACTGATTTTTGGCTTGTTAAAATGGCCTAATTATCTAAACAGCAATTATAGGAGAATGCCTTGAAGTCCATGCACTGGCTGGGGTAAGGGCAGATTTATTAATCTAACCGGCCGAGCATCTTGGCCCCATGCCTATTGATATGTGCCACAGCCACTTCATGTACTGATTTTTGGCTTGTTAAAACAGCCTCATCATCTAGTCGGCAAGTATACAAAACGTTTTATCGAAAACGGCAACCAAACAATTCCGTTCATTAGTAATAGCAAAGTTCAAAATGAATTTTCATTAAGTAAATTGGGCACAAATTGCAACCATTTTACATATGAAAATTACTAGACAAAAAGCTGTACAAAGTTGAAAATTACATGCAAATCCTAAAACAAAAACAAGAGCTGCCCAAATTAGCCCTCGGAGTCAGACTCTAGTGGCTCAACATCCACTTGCTCGTATGGAATTGGCGTAGCCAATGTCACATCAGCAGCAACAAGGGCTTTGAGCCAGCTGTGTTTAAATCCTCAATTCTCAAATTTGGGGACTTCATCTACATATTCATCAAAAGCAAATTTTTTCCCAGCATCGAATGCGTTGGAAGCCTTCAGGTCGGCTGTTTCCTTCCCCACCTTCATCTCTTCCAACTTAGCCTCCAATTTAGAGATCGCCTCCTGGGCCAATTTAAGCGCGTCATCACTTGCATACGCCCTCTTCTCTGTGATTGATCTTAGTTCTACAGCATTGCAGGCTCTCTCCATCTCGACCTCTGCACGGGCACCCTCCGTCTGCGCCCTACACCTTTGGCCTTCAACCTCCACTTGTAAACGACCAATTAACTCGACGACATCGTGATAATGACGGCCCATGTCGGCTATCCTTCCGACGGCCTGCAAAACAGGAAGTTGAGAACAAAATAATGTTTGCGTAACGAGAAAAGACAAAGTGTAGATATATACCAAAAGAGATCGACATGCTCGCTGAAAAAGCCGCCTTTGTCGTGACGAGCGGAAATGGACATCGCCAAGCTGAGGGCAACCACTGGATCTTTGATCACCGAAGCATCGGAGGAGATCGGCGTATTTTTTATCTTTGGCTGAATAAAGAAAGGTACAATCACATCCGACTCCTCCAAACGAGGGCGTTTGTCGACACGGTCTTCTTCTGAGCCGGCCTCGGCCTCGGCAGGGCACTTCTCCACCCTTTGCTCAGCTTCTACACTTGCCTGAACACAAGGTTCCGCCTTGGTACTTCCATTCTTTGCCGTCCCCTCAATAACAGGCAAGGAGGACTGGGACTAAGATTCGGCAGCCCGAATCTCTTTTGCCCTTTGCCACGCGGCCATCCTTTCCGCGATCACCTTCTTGGCAAGTTTAGTGAGGTTCAACCCAGCCGTATCTTCTAGGAACGCGTCGGGAAGGTCCTCCAGACCGTGAAAAATATCATCAAGCGAATGGTCCTCTCGACCCGAGCTGGACAGAGGATCAGCCGAATTGAGGTCAGCTTCTTCAAATGCTAACTTCAAAGCCTCATCAACCTCAGTTTTAGATTGGTCTGACTCGGAGGCCTCAGCCACTTCCGGTCGCTCCGAATCTAATCCCTCGCAACCGACTTGCCTCAAATTTCTAAAATCAGTCAAGATAAGGGCGATAAGAAACTCCTTACCCTCCGGAATTGGGATGTTTTCTGACGCCGAAAAGGTCGTATAAGTCGGCTCATAGCGTAGTAGAACGTGGGCTGCCCTCTTCTGCTTTTGAAGACTCGGTCGGCCAAAATACTTGAGTGCAGTTCTAATTTCCTAAAGGACGGCGTCGTTAGTCGAGGTCAAGACTTTCTTCAAATTGTTTCCTGCAAAAGAAAAACCATGAGGTCCCGAAAATAAATTTTTATAAATACAAGAAGTAAATAAATAAAAGAAGATACTCGGCCACCTGGTTCGCCCCTCCATCTGGGAATGCAATCAAGGCGATCCTCGCCTTTGCCGAATTCCCAATTTCCTTGGACGACGACCATAACATCATCGACTCGTTTCCCAGAGCTGGAAAGCATAGTCACTAGTTGATGGTCGGTGTCTTTGGCCCTAAGGAAATAACGCCTGTGTCGACCAGAAGACTTGGCCAAGGCATAGCAATGTCGAATAGCGGGAATGGCAAGGTTAAGCCTGAGGCGGCGATTTAGTGCGATAATCCTCATCACGACCCTAAAGAAGTTGATGTTGGGTTGGGAAGGGATTAACCCCCAGTGGCAAAGCACAGCCCTAAGGAGTGGGTGAAAGGGGAAACAGACTCCACCCTCTGCGATTGATAGAAGAGGAAAGACGATCATGGTTTCATCAACCCTCTCCATATCGAGGGTGTCGTCTGCCACAAATGACAGACGGACGTCATCAGGAATGGAAAAATGGCATCGAAAGCCAGAAATTCGATCTAGTGAAAGGAGATCTTTTAAATGTTTCGCCATTTCCCCCAGCCAATAGGATTATGCTAAGCTAAAAAACAAAGCAGAGAATAAGAGAACTTACAAGAGGCGAAGGAGATAGAGAAGAGTAGGAAGTTGCAGAGGTGGTTCGAGAGGTAGTCCAGCGACGGGCGTCTAAAAGCGTGTATGCATTTGAAAAGACGTCGAAATTTCAAATCACAATAAATAGAAGTGTACGAAGAGGCGGGAAGTTGAAATGATAACCGAGAAGCGTGTGTACAGACATTTGCATTAGAATACAGTCATCCGTCGAAGTTTGGCTCTGAGTCTTCGAGTTCGAAGCCAAACACTCCAGCCAACTGTCGTTAGTGGAGTGCTTGGGCGTCAATTGTGGGGGCCGAGATTCGGGAGTCGTAGAGATTCCGGATAATTGAATCTAGGAGAGTCAAGGTTTGAAGCACTCGAAAATTGGCTTTAAAGCTCAAATCCAAACCTACTCAGCCAAATAACCGATTAAGCAAGGGGCCGAGTGAAGATCACTTCATTATAAAATGTGCCAAATATGAGGTGGGGAATGGATCTAATCTCGAGGCCCAAAGAAGAAAAGATATAAATAGAAGAAACATCATCCAGAATGAGGTATGTGAGAATTGTTGTGCTTAACTTAGAATACAAGCATTCTTGAGTGTGGATACTGACTTGTCCGTCGGAGTCCCAATTCCGGCACCCCCGACCGGAGTGTTTATTCCTTTTCAGGTGACCAGAAGAGGATCATGAGTGTTCCCCAGGATCAAAAGAGTATTTCCAAACCACTTCTCCACACGATTCGAGTCCCGTCTTCTTCCACAAGTCTCTCATGCCAAGGCGGTCATGTGTGCCAAGTTTTGTGCTAATCCGACGCCGTTTGGTGATTTTGGGGTGTCAATACCTTGAATTCTAAGTTTCTGAAGGAACTAGTTTGCCTAGATTGAAATGCGATTCTAACTTGCAAACCGAGAACCCGATTCGTGTCCCGTCTTCTCCCACAAGTCTCTCGAGCCTAGGCGGTCATGTGTACCAAGTTTGTGTAGTTTTCAACTGAAGGGTAGCTGTATAGGTGACCTCCTTCAATAACTATGGGAAGGAGTGTTCCCATTTGTTGGCTCCACTAGAAAATTTTAAATTGATTGAAAAGAAAAGTTTGTTTACCTATTAACACCATGCTTGCCCATTGATAAATCTAGCTTCATATAAAACAATGACATCATGATTAGCTCAAACAATCACGGGCACCAATTCTCTCTATAAACTTGGAGTGGTAAAAATATAATCAAGCAAGTTTATGAAAAATATTGTCTATTTATTAAACAAAAAGAAGTGAAGTTATGATGGGTACTTATAACATTACTAGAAAAATAGGTATATGACACAAAACTTAATGGGATGGCATACGTTGCTGTCGCAAAAAGCTATTTTTTGCGACGGTTAATATTCCATCGCCAATAGTCACTTATTCTGATGGTAATTTCTGTCTCAAAAAGTAGAAAGCATGTGCTTAATGGTTTTTGTGATAGTAAACCTATAGCTGTCGGAAAAGGCTCATTTTTTGTGACGATTTTTCCCTCCCGACGTAAATATATATTTTTTAATTTTTTTATTGCGATGGGCATAATTGTGCCGTCACTAATAGCCACAAAACACCCAAAATTCCCAAATTTGTCAAACGCTTGGCGCCTTGATATTTTTGTTTCTCTCTCTCTCTCTCTCTCTCTCTCTCTCTTTATCTCCATCTTCCATCAACGAGTTCACTCCCGCCGGCATCAGTTTATCGATCCACCTTCACCAAGCCAACATCGCTACCCACTCTCTCTCGATCTTGGCCAGTACATGGATATCACCCCTCGTAGCCCCAACAACACCAGCGTGGGAAGAGTCCTAGGTAACCCTCATCTCCTCTCCTTTTCCTTCCCCTCACACTCGCTCTCACTCTCGCGTTACCCTTACAGACTGTTTGTAGCAGCAGCGGCGGTGACCTCCCATCGATTCTCCCTCCGGCATCCAAGTATATCTCTCATCTGCTATCCTATGCTCTCCTCTCCTTTTTTTTCTCTTCTTTTTCCTTCATTGGAATCAAACCCTCTTTATTGGATTTAACTAAATAAAAATAAATAAATCAACCCTAAACACCAGTTTAATCCAACACATTATGCAATAGTTTCACAATTAAATCTCGTGTTGAATCTGTGAAAAGTGATACTCCATTTTTTTCTATGCAAGCATGAGTGCGAGGATTGGAACCCTAGAAAGTGGTACAAAGATTGGAGATTAAGAGAGAGAGGAGAGAGGGTGTGAAGGTTGATTGGTTGATTCAAAGTACTGTGAATGTGTTTGATGAATGTGTGTGCTCTTCACTTGTCTTTTTCTATTTGTTTTGATGAATGTGTGTGCTTTTCATTTATATATACAAGCAAAACTACAATATTTTCAGTGCAAAAGGTTGAAAATGTTTTGAGGAGTGAGAGAAGTTAATTGGGTTTTGGAAGAATGGGAAGTTGAGAGTAAAAATTGGGGAGACGATGAGGTGTAAGAGACATGTGAATGTGGGATATGGGTTGGAGGTTGGAGAGAGAGTGGTTTGGGTGTGTGTATTGATTTATATGGTCTGAGGGCTTTGAACATAGTAGTGTGTTTTAGGGCTTTGGGATTGTGAAGGTCTAGTTGGGAGTTGAGTGAGAAAGTGTTGATTGATGAAGAAGAAGCCATTTGAGCATCCGGCAAGTCAAATGGCAACAGCTAAATACAGGGTGCTTGTCTAATTTTAGAAGATGGTGTTTTTTCTTGGGCCAATTTCTAAAACTTTTCTCCAATGGCCCAAGGTTAATTATTCTTTTGGTTAATTCTACTTAGAAACCTCTTATTGAGACACTATTTAATCATTAAATTTATATAATAATTAGCATGATATGTGTGTAATTAAAATAAGTAAAATTAAAATACAATTTTTATTATATTTGGTATGCTAGTGATCTTTTATGTCTGGACTAATTATGCATTCAAATTGTATTTTGTATTCCTTCTAAAATTAGTTTAAGAAGCAAAAAAAAAAAAAAAAACAAATTTGCATGAACAAATTATTTAATTTTCTTTACTGTTAAAATGATGTTGATTAGGAAGTGGGTAAAGATAATTTTAAGGAGCAAGCCATATGTTTCGGGCTGTGATCAAGGGGATAATGAGATGGTGGGATTGCTTGAGAGGGATTTGGTGTATTTTGTTGTTTCTTCAACTAATTGTTGTTGTGATTAATACTTGTAGTCATAGGGCATATTTGTCTCCTAATGGAGTTTGTTTGTAAGACCAACCAGCACAACGGGACCCCTACTCCCTCCCACCACTATCTTCGATTAGGCTTCCCCACCACAGTCATTGTCATTGTTGTACCTCTTACCTTTCATGAAAACATTAATGGCCTTGTTTTTCTTTGAGTTGTTTTATGGTATCATCTGACCTTTTTTGAACTTGGGTTCTTGACAAATCTTTGTTTTTGAACTTGGGTTTTGTTAGAAAATGTGTTCCTCACAATGTTTTTCTATTGGATTTGAGATGGGTTTGGCTTCAAATCATGTTTTCTAGAACTTTTGGATTCAAATGTGATGGGAGACTTTTGTTGGTTTCTCTTTTGGTTTGTCATTCAAGTGTGTTGCTTTGGAAGTTTGTCAACCAAAGGCTTTGCATGTCAATGAATATCTTCAACTCTGTTTCTAAACAGAGCTCTCTCTCTCTCTCTCTCTCTCTCTCTCTCTCTCGCTCTTGCTCTCGCTCTGTCTCTCATATCTTTGCCTTTATGTGGATAAGAATATGTATTAACAAAACCCATTTTTGTTGTAGTACTGAGGAATCCACATTTGCCTTTCTCTTTGTCATTAGGATAGATTTACCATTTCAAATGGGTTAATCTATTTTCTTGCATAGAAATTGTTACAAACACTTCAATATTTTTTTTCATGAGTTCTCTTTTTTTTTGCTTCCTGGTTGGTTCATTGTTTCCTGGTTGTTTTGTTTGCTTTCTGGGAGGGGGAGGGGGGGCATGTTTTGTTTTATACCATTATGCATTTATGATTATGATGTACTTGTGTGATGTCACAGTTCTATTCTGGTTGTCCAACAGGTTTCAACAACTGGCCTATAACCCTATTTTTTCTTTGGTTTGTTGAATAGTTGAGAAAAGTATTAGATTAAGTGTATTGTAGAGAGAAGCTGGTAGGTACATATTAGTTTTGCCATTGAGGGAAGGATGGGAGGTCAAAGCAGTTATGTTCCACCAGCTCACATTCCCTTGGGACAATCAGATATAGAAGCTGAGGTTGTTGCACCCAATGTTGAAATCCCTATCTTTGCTCATCCTGGCATAAGCGGTGCCCCTGCATAGTGGTCTTTTGGAGTTTGTGTTTGCTGCGATGATCTATAGAGCTGTATGCTATTTTCTGTCTTGTGACCTTGATTTATCAGAAGGAAAAGAAAATTAATGAAAAGTGCATTTTGAGTAAAGAAATAAAAATAAATGAATGTTCATCTCTGATAATGTCTATCTCTTGTGCTATTCCTTAAAACATGTGGTTTTGGCTTGAAACGGTTTTCAACAAATCATTGATAGAAAAATATGATGAGTAGAAGAATGATTGATAGGTGAAGAAGAGGGGAAAAAATCCAAAGGAAAAGAAAAGAAAATTCAATATTGAAACCAAACTGATGTAGGGTAACATTTGAAAAGTTTAGAATAATGCTATCTACAATCACTTACTTCATGGGAGCAACTAGAAATGATTGATTTTAAGTTTGATGATGCTTGATGTTAGGAAGAAGAATGGTTTTTCAATAGAATAGGGATAGAAGATACGATATTTCGTGGTTATTAGTAGAGATATTTCTAGAATAGACTTTGCACATTTCCTTAACTCATTTATGGCTGAGATTAAGGTAAAGAAAAGTAGATAATCTCAAAAAAGGTCGGGCTGACCACTCACTTTTTAATTTTTAATAACCACAAAAATTTTGGTACATCATCAAAACCAAACCAAACTAAGCCTTGTGTCCCAAAAAGGTAGGTTGGCTATATGGATCATTTTTTGCTATTTCGTTATGTCGAGGATTGTATGCCTAGTTATTTAAATTTAAAAATATTTTTTTATAGACTTGCTCATCAATTCTTCTATTACAACTTATGTGTTACATTACAACCAAGTGATTTTATTTTGTTTCCAAAAGATAATGCAAATGATTGACTGTTAATAATTATATTCCCCTTTTGCAACAACTCACTATTGTTTAGCACTTAGCTTTTCTAATTGCAGTCATAGTGGATTGACTCCCTTTTTTTAATACAAATTTAACTAGTCCGAGTTGTATGTTGGATGTGATTTCTTTCTCTTTTCAGTTTTGGCTAATAAGTGTTTGGTTTTGAGACCATCGGAATGCAATGATCCTCATTGCTATGACAGGGAAACAAGCCCTTCTACATCACTGTTGTGGTATCAAGTCCATCTTCCTTGAGCATGTGGTGGGCCAACTAGTTTAAGAAAATTTGAATATACAAGGTATTCTTCCTAATTAGAAGCTCAACTAATCTCTAAAAACAATAAGACTTAATAAACTTCGAAGCCTAGTGAGTATCAAACTCAATACCAATTAACTCTGACAACCGATTTTGTCATGTAAAGAACTAATTACATGACGACTAGAGTGGATATTTTTGTAGTTAGATGAAGGTGTTTCTTCACTGGCATCGAATCTAGCCCTTGATTACACCCTCTTATCCTAAACATAGGAAATATTAAAAGCAGTGTTTGATGATAAATTTGTTTGATCATAAGCTCCCACAAGTTCCAACTTTCTAAACAACTTGACCAAATTTCTAAGTCCCACAAGCTAGCATTTTATGCTAGTTTGTATAACACACGTTTATAATGAGGAAATGCGATTTTGTGAATATTTATATATTTATGACCAGTGATGTGTCTTATATTACACTACTAAGGGAGTTCTACTAGATGTAGATGAAGCAGGCTATTGAAGGGGGTGGAAGGATGAAACAAACAATGCATCCTTTGCAATGTGATTTATAATTTTGCTAACGTATTCTTGCAGTGATTCAGGTATGAGACTGCTCTTGATTGCGTCAAATTTGCAGCAAATGACTAATAAGACAACATCTAAAAGGCAAACCAAAGCATCAAACTTATAGCTAATGGTGCATTTTATTTTTATTTATTTTGTTTATTATTATTATTTTGTTATGATTTTGTGGTGGCTTAAGTGGAGGAGTACGTCTGGGGTACGATGATTTAGCTGTGAGCAAGTTCTTTACTATTTCTTGAATTTTCTGGAACTTACATTTTAACTGCTCTTATAATCAAATTACAGGAATAATGAAGAACATTGATTATAGCAAGATACTAAAGTTCAATTATGGGAGCAACTCATGTTTTCTATAGAAAGTTGTTCAGGTAAGTTCATAAAAGCCCTGAACTCTGAGATTCTTAGTTAGTAGGTGCATGAAACCTGGCACGATATTGATAATGAGTTTATGCCCTCATGGTGTATTTTTCCAGCAACCAGATTGCATTCCTTGTTTTCTTTATAATCTTTGTCTTTGTTACTATTCTAACTTTGAATTGTGCCCTAATTACATAATCCATGTGAAACCATATTAGCCATTTATTTTGAACAATTAGATTATGAAAATGTAGAAGGTACCGATGTGGATTACTTGAAAAGGTTTCAGCTAAGTTGATTGTGAATTGTTGTGTTGTCAAACTTTTGCTCATTTGAGCTCAAGTATGGTGAATTTAGGCCTGTGAGTTTTTTTTTTTTTTTTTTTTTTTTTTTTTTTTTTTTTTTTGGTGAATAAGTCATAAATTAAAACTAGAGAATATACAAAATTACAAAGGGCATGCCCTAGGCCCTACCACAACTATAAAGAGTTACACAAAAACTAACAATTATCTAACCTGCCCTCAAATGATATATAAAACTGCCCTAATCCATAATAATTATATATAGAGCTAAGATGTTCAGCAGCCATATCCTGATAGAATAGAGGTCCTGAACAACAGTAATCCAAGCATTGGCAATCAAGAAGCTCCCTATTAACACAATCTGGGCATGGTATGGTCTGACAAAAATAGCTTCACTTGTACCTATCACAACTTCATCTAGGCAACACATATTAAAAAACCAAAACATAGTCAGTCTCCTACACAGCTCGTAGGAGTAGGGTGTAACACTAATAAACTAGTATTTACATCAGTCTTCAAAAGATGGTTCAAAAAGTAATAACAACAATACAATAAACTAAGACAGAGAGCATGACAGGGCGCAAGCTACTGCCACCAACAAGCCTCAATTCCTTCGGATAAGAGCAAGATGCAGCCACCTCCAATCCACCACACGAAGCGAACAATCATCCAAGATTCCTCCAAGTCACTAGCCTTCACTGGCAGCAATCTTACAAGTGCATCCAACACATGGCAGCAACAATCTCCTGGATGCATTTGCAAGCAAGATGTAATCAACATAACCTACTGTAGACACCCAATTTTTTACGACCCTTTAAGACTTGGATGTTCTGGCAGGTACATCCGATGATCAGTCTGTTTGATTGTGGAATGCTTGAAGTCTCTAGCAAAGTGCCATAGCTTTAAGCATTTCAAACCCTGTATCCATTTTGTCTCATCTTTGGAACATGCCTCGATATTTTCAGCCTGAAGTGCCTGCTGGCCTGTCGGCCATCCTTGGAGGCTGCCGGCGACCACTTCTCCTTTTCTGGTCATCAATGAAGCCTTGCTTGCCATCAATGAAGCCTTGCCAGCCACCATTGTGTGTTGTAGATATTTTGTGCTAGTTGTTTGCACAGATTCATGCATCTTCCTACACTTGTGTGGCTGGATGTTTGGGAGGGAAATTTGTGTTTTCTATATATAGGACCCCTCTCTCTCATGTGGGGGGGTTAGAAAAATTTGAGGCATAAAAATTTTCTCTCTCTAAATTTCTCCCTCTCTCTCTCTCTCTCTTGCAAAATTGTGTGTGTTTGCCTAGTTTCTCTACAGTTTTGCCTACATCTCCTAAGCCAAATCCTCTCACCTTTGAGCTGAGGTTCCTTGGGGCCTTCTTGGAGCTCTTGAAGGTGGTTTTGGCTTGAACTTGTGCCTAAAGTGTTATTTGCTTCAAGAGGTAGAACACTAGTCTTGTTATCTTGTTTTCAATACTTGTTTTTCTAGCTTTTTCAATTGTTTTTGGGGCTGGTTTTGAACTGTAAAAAACTCTGTTTTTGTGGCTTAAAAATGATGGTTTGAGCCCTTTTTAGTTAAAGGGTGGTTCAACATTCTTGTTTCTTAGTTTATAAAGCCTTTATGCCTTTATCCATCACTTTCAAACCAACTTTTTTGGGCCTGTTAACCACTGAATTTCAGAGGTTTTTCAGTGGAAGAAATCTCATTTTGAAGTCCAAAATTGGAGGGGTTAGCCTCCCCTCCTTGTGTCTTGTTTGCATGCTTAGCTTAACTTAGCTTAAGTCCAACATGTTTTAGTCTCTGAAATAGCCTGCTTTAGCTCTGTTTTGGGCTGTTTGGTTCATTTGAACTTTGTTTTGTGTAGTTGTAGTGTAAATCCTTGCACTAGCTTGTTGTTTTAAGGCTTTAAACATCATTGGTGTGACTTCGCTGCTTCTTTTTAGTGCTTTTATCACTCAATTTCAGCACCTAAATCTTTGTAACCTCCCTCTTTGCTTCACTCTTTCATTTGTTTTTTAGGGTTATTTCAAACTTGGGATCCTTTAGGCTTGAGATTGATGTCATGCTCAATGGTTTAATCCTCTTCGAGGGTTCATTATCAAAAGCATGAAATCCCTCTTGCCTTACACTATCCCTTGGTTGACACTTCCTTCACCTTAGAGGACACTCACGAATGGACAAATTGATTAAAGAATGAGTTGGTAAATAAAATGTGTAAACAAAATTGACAAGTAAAAGTGACAAGACAAGCATGTCTTTGTGTTGCATTGGATGTGTTCAAATCGGATGTTAATTTGAACACAAGGAAAATGGGACATTTCATACTCAAAAGTGATGAAATGTGCCACTTTCCTAGGTCTCCATTGCCCTTGATCATGCATGATAAGGTGGTGGTCTTGTTGGTCATATTTGTGCATTTAGCAAAATTGTACAACTTGGATCTTTGGCCATCATGCAATGAACTTGCTTGATTGGTGGTTTTTAGATCCAAATGTGTCACTCCTTTGAGATATTGAGATGATAAAGAGGGATACAGTACAAACAAATCTTGGAAAAACCTTCTTTTTGCTCTGTTTATGCTTTGTTGCAGCATGGTGACCCAGTGCATTAGTGGCCGGTAGTGCATCATTTATGGCCAACAGGACACCTCCCTGAACATCAAGAACATCAAGCACACTAGCCAGACAAATTGCCATTTGCTCTCTGGGGCTACAAAAATTCAATTCGGAAAGCTACTGGGGCAACTTCGTACTCTCTTATTTATGGGATGGAAGCTGTTCTACTGATTGAAATAGAGGTTTCGTCGCTGTGGGTTATGGCTGAGTGTCAGATAGTCGAAGCGGACTGGCAACAGGGTAGGTTCAAAAAACTCATGTTGTTTGATGAGAGAAGGCTGAAAGCACTGTTCAAGGATATCAACGCAGGATTGCCTGGGCTTTTAACAAGAGAGTTAAGTCTCGAAATCTTAAAGAAGGGGATTTCGTGCTGAAAGACAACCAAGCTCCCATCCATGACCCTAGGGGTAAGTTCATACCCAATTAGACTGGTCCTTACATTATCAAAACTATTTGGTCGAGTGGAGCTATTATTCTCATGGACCTAGATGGCCTAGAATTTTCCCAACCAATCAACATGGATAAGTTGAAGAAATATTATCCTTGAAAGGCTCACTAGGCTGAAAACCCGGAAATGTGACCTAGGCAAAAGTTAAAGCACAAAAAATTGGAAAAAAAGGAAAAACTGAGCTCGCAAGGTTGAAAACCCAAAAAGGATAGCCTTGGCAAAAGTTAGAGCATAAAAGGAGAGAGTTAATACTCGAGTGAACCCGAACCGAACTACGTAAGGCCTGATTCCCATCTTCGGGATACGTATGCAACTTCATTCTGAAGCTCGGCCTTAAACTCCTCCAAATCAACTATGTCCATGTATTTGATCAAGGCATCCTTGTCTGTTCATTATTTGAAATTTCGATTGTGATCCTTACTCTAAGAGAAGAGCTGACTACAACGCTAAGCAGTGCTACTCAGACAAGAAGCAATTTTTCATTTTTGGATTCGGGGTTTGTACATCTCAAGGATAGATTCCATGTGTGTCAAGTTATGATCCTTATCAAAAATGGTTTTGAAAAGTTTTAACAAAAGTTGATTTTTGTTCAAATTAATCTTTTTACAACTTAGACCATTTTGGATCAAAAAGAAAATTTTCAGTGCCCACAACTTCAATTTCATTGATTTCAATACAAAGTTCTCCAACTCTCAATACAAATTAAAGTTGTTTTTATTACATTCAAAAAGAAAACTTGAAAAGTAAGATCAAAGCAATAAACTTAGGGCATAGATAAGTCATGTGTTCCTGCGCCCCCTCTCCCCTCTTGTGCTTATGGAAGCTTCTAATGCTAAAGTGGGCCCAGATTGTGTCTCATCTTCAAGCCAAGTCAGGCACTCACCAGAAAGTGTGCAGTTGAAACTAGGGGCAGGAGCCAGAAGCTCTCTCGTCCTCCAAGCAGTGGGATATCTAGCCAGTTATGAACCTCTGATGAGGAATGAAACCAGGTACTCTACCCCCTCTTTTGGGCAAGTCTGGTCGTGTCCGAACTGACGCCTGAACTAGAACGGAAAGTAGAATACACAATGTGTCAAGCCAATTAGCTGAATGCCAGGTTACCAAGTCATACTATAGCTCATCTTGAGCAGATCAAACTAGGGGCAATGGCAAGCAATCTCAACAGTAGACATGTTACACATCCAATGGCACCACCATCTCTTGTTCGGGAACTCCACTAGCCGTTGACAAAAGAAATAGCCCCGTACGGAATATGCAAGGCAAGGATCCACTACCTTCAACATGTCCATGAGCCATATCTAGAGACGGATGAAAGAAAAGAGAGATTAAAGAATAGAGAGATGTATGTTGAGAGAAAAGTGAGAAAAGGGCTTTGAGAGAAAAGTAGAGCATGAGTGCCGAGTGATGTGAGAAACACATATTAGAAAGGGTAGGAAGCATTACCTGAAGAAGTAGTGGACTCCCCGCGAATTTGGTGGTCTCTCACCGATGAAAGGCGTCTAAACCCATCAAAGTCTCAGCCAATACCAAGCCCATGCAGCTCTTGACTTTTGTCAAACCTTGGGCTACTTCGATCAATCGAATGCTAGACCCGCCAAAACTAGGGGCAAGGAAAAAATACGCCAACATGCACAAACAAAGGGTGTGTTGTCAAAAACCCCGCCAAAAAGATCACCTTGGTCACCGGCGCAAGAAAATTGATGAATCAAACTGGGGATGTCCAGCTCTCCATTGTGAACCAAGGATCGAGCCTCATGCAAAGTGAGCCCACACATCGTTCCCAAAGCTTGGATGTGACCAAAATGGGACTGAGGCAGAATTTCCTCATCTTATCGGGATTGCATTAGCACTTGAAATTCTTTTACTGCCGGGCATATCTCTTGTCCCCCAAAGCTAAAGACGTGTGTAATCAGATTCCAACATCCAGCTGTGGCATGAAGGAATAGGAAACAAAGTGGAGAACGACTCAGTGGGAATAGTGCATTTATGCCAAAACCCTAAAAATTCACCTTTTCCGAGTCATCCAAAGTTGCAATCCAATCAGAGAGTTTTTCGGCAAAAAATGGCTCCATTTGTGAAGAATTTGCAATTGAAATGAAGAAATCACGAAGCTCAGCCTTTTGTGAAAGATAAGGCAGTAAGTGGAAGCCAAGTGTCAACAATGTGGAGGTCCTGCACATTGATGGCCAGCAAGAGGTATAGATGGCCGGTAGGCCACCCATCATGGCCGGCATTCACCACTTATGGCCGGCAACCTTCCTCTCATGTCTGCTGTCTTTCGTTGTGAAGAATAATGTTAGATGCATGTGTCATGCTCTGTTGTTTGTGTGTCTTGAGGTCTTGTGTTGAGTCCTTTTTGTTTCTTTTTTTAACAAGTTTATCGAGTTGTATTTGTTGTTTATTGAGTTGTTTTGCTTATCGAGTTGCATAGTGCTTTGTTTGTATGTCAGTTGTTGGTCGGTTCGTTCCCTGATTCAGACTGTTGTGATGATACAAGTATTTGGTTTTCAATATCAAATTCAATTTCATTTTTCATGCGATGCAGTGCTCATGATGCAAAATACAACACTCTTTCAAAAAACTTGGTTTTCATTTTGATTATGGTTGTTTTTACAAAAGGTGCAGTACAAGTTTTTAAAGAAAATAAAACCTATCTGAAGATGTACAATGTGCTAACGCTACTAACAAAAGAAACTAAGCAAAATATATATATATAGAAAATCAGTGCTAGTCACCTCAATCTCGAGAAGCCCTCTTTGTCCTCTTCTTCAGAGGAGAGGACTCTGCAGCATTATCTCCATTGGCGCCACTGTCTAAATCTGGATTAGAGTCTAAACCGGAGTCGTCTCCACTCTCCACCTTGGAGCCCTCTTTAGCATTAGCATCAGCATCCTCACTCTCAAAACTCGAGCCAGCGTCATCATCTCCACTCTCAAATGACTCAGCATGCTAACTCATTGCCTCCTCAGTCTTGCTAGTCTTAGCATCATCATCGCTCAGAATAGGCTCTGAAGGGCCACTCTCAGCTCGGGTGCCCCTAGCTCGACCTCGGCTGCGTGCTGGAGCCTATCTCTCTCTCCCTACCGTCGGAGAAGGCAATCTTGGTCTGGTCTTTGCTCGATGGCGATCCAATATGGATGGGACACGAAAAACGATTGTCATATGTCACCACGATATCGTATCAGATGCAAGTATGGGGCAGAATAAGTATATGCTGAAGTCCAGAACAGAGTATGAATACAGTATGGAAGTTCAGTATTTCAGATGCAGTGTATCAGTGCAGTGTGGAGAAGTTCTCATGTCAGTGTTAGTGTCTCAGTGGAAACTTGATGACTAGAATTTAAGAAAACTAAAGAAATTACCTGAATGCCATGGAAGCCGAGCAGTGCCTCCCTCCTCGATATTATGCCCTCAAATGAGGCTAGTAGCTATAGTAGATCCTCAATATATCTTGGAGGTGCCTGTAAATGCATTGGGAATGATTAATCTCCAGAACGAACAAATATCAGAAAGAGATGGGAAAACTAAAAATGTGGTACATACCGGAAGTGCATCCTGGGCTCTGGTGTATCTATGCCTAGCTGTTGTGGGCTCAATCGAAATCTGATAGGCCCCCCCAGTATACCGCCAACATGTGAGTGCAGTAGGCAGCTCTGGCCACCTAGTCCCCTACCTCGCCTGGGAAGCCCCTCTGCCCCGGGCTCTACTCGCCCGGCTCGCTCTACGTCTGGCTCTCACGACAGGAGCTCTCGTGCCCTCACCCCCATGAACACCGGTCAGAGGCGGCATCAAGTGTGTCTGGATAAAGGCCGCGTAGTCGTCCTCTACACAGAAATACTCTACCTCCAAGCCTACCATGAACTGGATCACCTCTTCGGCAGATAGCTTGTCGGTCACTCTCATGGACACTAGCGATGCCATCGGTATAAACGAAGTAAGCAGACCCATAGTCTGGTGCACGAAGCGCTCGCCTAGGAACCAAGCTCGACAAATTGGGCCCTCATGTAGAATATGATAGCGGGAAATGCCCCAAGCCACATGGTACTGGGCTTAAAGCTCTGTCGGTATTGTGGCCCAGGGCTACCATGTGATCTGAAATGGAAAGTGAACAGGTTATTAGTCGCCGTTAGTTGCTAATGTATGAATCAAAATAGTTGTAAAGCAAAAATGACTGTGTTTCGAGTTACTTCGTATGCCACTATTGCGTTGAAATACTAGCGAAAAAACATGAAGGGCTCACGAGTCCTACGGCGAAGCTGGCCATCATATTCCTGAAAAAAGGAGACCGTCAATGGAATCTCAACTACAAGCTCTGGGGCAAGAGTCGGGAAGTATGTGTACACCCATAGCTGTAGGAAGAATGCAGAGGTATGTAATCAACACAATATGAACAGATGCAGAAAGTGCAAAGCAGAAAGCTTACAGTATGAACAGATGCAGAAAGTATAAAGCAGAAAGCTTACAGCATGTATAGATGCAGAAAGTGCAAAGCAGAAAGCACACAGTATAACCAAATACAGAAAGTGCAAAGCAGAAAGCTTACAGCATGTATAGATGCAGAAAGTGCAAAGCAGAAAGCGCATCTGTTAAACAGATGTAAAGCAAGAAATGTTGAGCAAAAAATGTAAAGTGTAAAGAGGGAGCTGAGAAGTGTACCTCCCAGGCTCGCTAGTAGCCTCAAACCAAGTTCCCTCGCAGACGGGAGGAAGAACTCATATATCCGTATAATGTGGTAAGGCCGACTCTACCCCAATCATAAAACTGAACTCGAGGAAGACTCACCAAGGAACTCAGCAAATACAAGCCCACGGTGTTCCACCTATTTGAAAACAAGGTGGTACCAAAGATGAACATCACGAAGCCCATGGTATACTGCTCTATCTCCTCTATCGTCTCAGCCTCGGTCCCTCTAAACCGCTACTTGAACTAGATATATCGCACCATGCCCATCCGGTATATCGGTGGATGTGCCCCAAGCAGCTCAAACTAGGCTGCCTTTTACTCCTCCATATCTGGGTCAAGAGGGATCGGATCACCCCCTACGCCTAAGCTGGTGATCATGGCAAAGTCGTAAAGAGTCATCGTCATCTCTCCTGTGGTGGAAAAGTGGAAAGAGTTTGTGGTGTCCCACCACCTCTCCACCAGTGCTCTTAAGAGAAGACAACTTGCGATGACCCGAGTTAAGCTGGAGCAGAAGAGGTTGAAGCCTGCCTCATCGACAATCTCACGAACTCTAGCTAGGAGCTCGTCATACCAATCTCAAGCAGTTGTCGCACCATAGGCCCTAAAGGCGCGAGACTCACCCTGTGGTAGTGCATGAGATGTAATCAGATCAAGGCAATGCATGAGATGCAATCAGATCAAGGCAGTGTATGAGACACAGTCAGATGAAAGCAATGCAAGAAATGCGAACAATTAAGGGCATAAATGCATAGAAACAGAGTTCGTACCTCAATGACAATGGCTGATAAATGAGACTCTGGCTCCCTGAACAAGAGGTCCTCTGGCATGCCGTTAGCAAAATCAGTAAAACATCTGATGCCTGCGGTAGTGGGCAATATGTGTGTCTGAGGACGATACCTCGCTGGATCAAAAGGCCGTATACTCAACGGTAACGGCTCTAGCTCTGCCTCTAGCTCGGCCTCGTTGTCCGCCTCGAAGTCTACTGGGGGAAACTCGGGAGGAGCTCCATCATGAGGAAAATCGTCTGCCATCTGAAAATAGGTATAAGATGGGTGAAAAGTGAAGAAAAGTGAAGAAAAAGGGGTAAACTTGGAAAAAAGTCAACCCTAAGAGGGGAAAAATGAAGAAAAAATTCAAAGCCAGGAAAAGTGCACAGAACTCAAGAGAAACTCGAGGGGAATGAGCCCATAATGGTGGAAATGAGGAAAGAAACGTCGAAATCAAATTCCAATCAATTCAAAGCAAAAAGAACTAGAGGGATTTAGCAAATAAAGTTTGTGTTGGGTGTTGGAAAACACGTAAAAGGCTCAGATCTAGAGAGGAAAAGCACCTACAGAGAGAGAGCATTTTCGGTCAAGAAGGTGTGAGGAAATCAGCCCTAGTGGCTTGTATTTAAAGGCCCGTGCATGAAAAGACAATTTTGCTCCGAACTACCATCAATGGCCGGCAAGGCACCATCGATGGCCGGCAAGGCACACCAGTGGCCGGCGGGTTTCCAAGGGTCTCCTATATGTCCCTGGTTCTGTTTTGTGTCCTTAGATTTCAAAATTGAAGGGATTGTTCATTATTGAGTTCAGAATGCCTCTATGGAAGCTTAGAACTGCATTTCCAATGCACGATGTTTGTCACTCATTAACATAAGCAAGATGTATCCTTTTTAACATATTGCAACTTTTCTGAGAGGTAAATAGGAAATTGTTCTTGAATTGGTTTTGACGAATATGCTTTTGTTATTGCGTAGAATATGTGTTTCTTTGTTGTTGCATGGAACGTGCATTCCACTTATACTGTCGCATAGAATGTGCTCTTACTCTAGCTACATAGAATGTGCTCTCGCTCTTGCATTATGCATAGAACATGCTTATTGCTTTCGCTCTTGAATCATGCATGGAATATATGCATTTGTTTTTGAATCATGCGTAGAATATGCTCCTGTTACTAATCATGCATAGAATATGCTCTCAAATTGTTTGGTTCGCATAGAACATGCCATTATATCTCAGTTGTTGTCTTGCATAGAATATGCGTTTACTATTCGCTACACGTGCATAGAGTATGCGCTTCCCCATTATTGCATGGAATATGCACTTCTCTATTGTTGCATAGAATATACTTTCATTCTTGTTTCAAGCATAGAAAATGCACTGTCGTTACATAGCATGCTTTTGTACGCAGGCACAACATTGTACGTATGGTTCATTCAATGGAGCCAGCATAGACAAACGATATTGTATGTACAGTCCATTCAAAGGAGTTCCAGGTAAAATCATTCGTGCCCTTCGAATCATATCCTTTTACTATCCTTTCTTTTGCGTGCAACACGTTAGGATAAATCTTTCGCTTAAAAACATTTGAGTGCATCCTGATGTTCATACCATCCTTCGGTTAAAAACATTTGAGTGCGTCTTGATGTTCATACCATCCTTCGGTTACCTCTATTTGGTTAAAAACATTTGAGTGCGTCCTGATGTTCATACCATCCTTCGGTTATCTCCATTCGGTTAAAAACATTTGAGTGCGTCTTGATGTTCATACCATCCTTCGGTTACCTCCCTTCAGTTAAAAACATTTGAGTGCATCCTGATGTTCATACCATCCTTTGGTTACCTCCCTTCGGTTAAAAACATTTGAGTGTGTCCTGATGTTCATACCATCCTTTGGTTACCATCCTTCGGTTAAAAACATTTGAGTGCATCCTCATGTTCATACCATCTTTCAGTTACCGCTCCTTCGGTTAAAAACATTTGAGTGCGTTCTGATGTTCATACCATCCTTCGGTTAAAAACATTTGAGTATGTCCTGATGTTCATACCATCCTTCGGTTACCGCCCTTTGGTTAAAAACATTTGAGTGCATCCTAATTTTCTTACCACCTTTCGATTACCTCCCTTCGTTTAAAAACATTTGAGTACGCCCTAATATTCATACCATCATTCAGTTACCTCCCTTCAGTGAAAAACATTTGAGTGCGTCGTGATGTTCATACCATCCTTCGATTACCTCTCTTTGGTTAAAAATATTTGAGTGTGTCCTGATGTTCATACCATCCTTCGGTTACCTCCCTTCGGTTAAAAACATTTGAGTGCGTCCTGATGTTCATACCATCCTTCAGTTAAAAACATTTCAGTGCTTCCTGATGTTCATACCATCCTTCAGTTACCTCTCTTCAGTTAAAAATATTAGAGTGCGTTCTGATGTTCATACCATCCTTCGGTTACCTCCCTTCGGTTAAAAAAATTTGAGTGTGTCCTGATGTTCATACCATCCTTCGGTTACTGCTCCTTTGGTTAAAAACATTTGACTGCGTTCTGATGTTCATACCATCCTTCGGTTAAAAACATTTGAGTGCGTCCTGATGTTCATACCGTCCTTCGGTTACCGCCCTTTAGTTAAAAACATTTGAGTGCGTCCTGATGTTCTTACCATCCTTCGGTTATCATCCTTCAGTTAAAAAACATTTGGGTGCGTCCCGGTGTTCACACCATCCTTGCTTTCTTCCGCGTGCAACGCGTTAAGATTTTGTTTGACATCTCAGGTACACCCGATGATTTTGTTGCTCTTCATCTTTCCTAGCCGTCGCGTAGTTAAGCTTGTATAATTTTATTACATCCTTTCTGCATAAAATGTGGTTTGCCTCGTAATTCCCACGTGTGACATGTTTGCTTACTCCTTCTTATGATTGAGATTATTGTGCCCTATTTCGGTTGGTTTGACTATGGCATTTTCATTGCATTGCGTTTGCATTTAAATGTTTCACTGCACAATCTCATTGCATGATCATAAGTTATGTTCTTGCATCATGCATATCATTTGCATCTTGCCCCAGAACTATGTTGGTTTGATTCCTTGCAAAAGGATACGTAGGCGGGCTGCGGGCACAACCATTTGTTTTCTGTCTTGATTGTTTGTCCAAGTCTTACGGCCTTGTCAAAATGGGTCGTCTCTGGGCTTTGACATTCACTCACGTCATCTCATTACTCCAAGTTTTGTCAAAGAGGGGCAACTGTAAACACCGCATTTTTTACGGCCCTTTAAGACTTTGGATGTTCTTGCAGGTACATCCGATGATGAGTCTGTTTAATTGTCAAATGCTTGAAGTCTCTAGCAGAGTGTCATAGCTTTGAGCATTTTAAACCCTACATCCATTTTGTCTCATCTTTGGACCATGCCTGGTTATTTTCAGCTTGAAGTTCCTACTGGCCTGCCGGCCATCCTTGGAGGCTGCCGACCACCACTTCTCCTTTGCCGGCCATTGATGTGCATTGCCTGCCATTAATGAAGCCTTGTCGGCCACCACTAATGGCCGGCCAGCCACCATTGTGTGTTGCAGATATTTTGTGATATTTTGTGCCAACTGTTTGCATAGATTCATGCATCTTCCTACACATGTGTGGCTGGATGTTTGTGAGGGAAATTTGTGTTTTCTATATATAGGACCTCTCTCTCTCTCTCTCTCTCTCTCTCTCTCTCTCTCTCTCTCATGTGGGGGGGTTAGAAAAATTTGAGGCATAAAAATTTTCTGTCTCTAAATTTCTCCCTCTCTCTCTCTCTTTCACAAAATTGTGTGTGTTTGCCTAGTTTCTCTACAGTTTTTCCTACATCTCCTAAACCAAATCCTCTCACCTTTGAGCTGAGGTTCCTTGGGGCCTTCTTGGAGCTCTTGAAGGTGGTTTTGGCTTGAACTTATGCCTAAAGTGTTCTTTGCTTCAAGAGGTAGAATACTAGTCATGTTATCTTGTTTTCAATACTTGTTTTTCTATCTTTTTCAATTGTTTTTGGGGCTGGTTTTGAACTGTAAAAAGCTCTATTTTTGTGGCTTAAAAATGATGGTTTGAGCCCTTTTTTAGTTAAGGGGTGGTTCACCTTTCTTGTTTCTTAGTTTATAAAGCCTTTGTGCCTTTATCCATCACTTTCAAACCAACTTTTTTGGGCCTGTTAACCACTGAATTTCAGAGGTTTTTCAGTGGCAAAAATCTCATTTTGAAGTCCAAAATTGGAGGGGTTAGCCTCTCCTTCTTGTGTCTTGTTTGCATCCTTAGCAAGCTTTACATGTTAGCATGTTTTTCTAGCTTAACTTAGCTTAAGTCCAGCATGTTTTAGCCTCTAAAATAGCCTGCTTTAGCTCTATTTTGGGCTGTTTGGTTCATTTGAACTTTGTTTTGCGTAGTTATAGTGTAAATCCTTGCACTAGCTTGTTGTTTTAAGACTTTAAACATCATTGGTGTGACTTCGCTGCATGTTTTTAGTGCTTTTATCACTCAATTTCAGCACCTAAATCTTTGTAACCTCCCTCTTTGCTTCACTCTTTCATTTGTTTTTGAGGGTTATTTCAAACTTGGGATCCTTTAGGCTTGAGATTGAGGTCATGCTCAATGGTTTAATCCTCTTTGAGGCTTAATATCAAAGGCATGATCTCCCTCTTGCCTTACACTATCCCTTGGTTGACACTTCCTTCACCTTAGAAGACACTCACGAATGGACAAATTGATCAAAGAATGAATTGGTAAATAAAATGTGTAAACAAAATTGACAAGTAAAAGTGACAAGACAAGCATGTCTTTGTGTTGCATTGCATGTGTTCAAATCGGATGTTAATTTGAACACAAGGAAAATAGGACATTTCATACTCAAAAGTAATTAAATGTGCCACTTTCCTAGGTCTCCATTGCCCTTGATCATGCATGATAAGGTGGTGGTCTTGTTGGTCATATTTGTGCATTTAGCAAAATTGTACAACTTGGATCTTTGGCCATCATGCAATGAACTTGCTTGATTGGTGGTTTTTGGATCCAAATGTGTCACTCCTTTGAGATATTGAGATGATAAGGAGGGATACAGTACAAACAAATCTTGGAAAAACCTTCTTTTTGCTCTGTTTGTGCTCTGTTGCAGCATGGTGACCCAGTGCATTAGTGGCCAGTAGGCCACCATTTATGGCGGGCAGTGCATCATTTATGGCGGCAGACACCTCCACTGCCAGATGGCGGCAACACCCTCCATGGTGGCAAAGCCAGATGTAAATCTCAGCAAAGATTTGATAAGATGGAGCAAGAAGGATATGAAAATTCTCAACCCTGCAAACAGAGGCTTTCGAGAGCAAAACAGAGGTCTTTTCGAGCTAAAACCGAGCATGTGCGTCTTCCACTTCCCGAGGCGGAGCAGTGGCAACATAGTTTCATATCTTAAATGCTTAGTTCGTGCGCATTTGTGATGTAAATTAATTAATTAGTTGTAGCTAATTAAGAGTTATAATTAATTAGTTAGTTTAACTAGTTATTCAATTTCGGTTTGTAATAATTAGATAACTAGAATAGTTAATTAATTCGAGGTTTGTAATAATTAGTTAGCTTAATTAGCGTAGCTAGTTGATTAGCTTATTTGTTCGGACCGTCCTTCGCAAGGGTGTAATGTTGTAATATAATAAGTGCACGTGCGTGCGTGTATGTTTTCCAACCCCGCGTCTTTCTCCCTTTTATTTAATCACTTTTGATGGTTAGATTAGGGATCATATTTCAATTAGCATATTGCATGCGTGCATCCATTCATCTTGTCTTGCATGCACCGAGGCTCAGCGTATCATTCAAACTGCATTGTCATTTCAATATCTTATTTGAATACGTGTTTAATCGCATGTTATCAAATCGATCCATATGCCATATTAGTAGCTGAGCCTATTAATTGCATTCTTCGCATGCGTTGCATTAGACATCTTGTGTAGTGAAGAGCATGCATTTTTTTCTAACTAGTTTCTGTTTTAGCTTGGAGTACTAGGTGAGTTTTTACACTTTAGCATATTTGCATAAGTGTGAATGTTGCCATGAGGCTGTGCTTAAATGCTAAACTGCTTGAATGCCTGTGGGTGAAAGCTTGTTGTTTGAATTGGAACGATTCAACAAATGTACGTTTTAAGCCCACTTTGTTGAGTGGCAAATCGTGTTTTAAGCCCACTATGTTTGGTGGAAAATTTGCATTTTTAAGCCCACTTGAGGTGGCAAATTCAAACCATTTTCGCAAACAAACACGAGTTGAATTGTTCCAACTTGAGCAAACTAGTCTATATTTGCTTGTCCGCATCACATTGTAATGCTAGTTTAATAATCGAAACAAGAACACATAATGTTTATAAAAAATCACATCATGATTAGTAGAGGCCGATCTTTTGATGAGGAGAGCAGGGGTGCTCAATTCATGACCTTCCCCCCTCGTATCTAAGTTCCCGAGCCGAGACAACTTTGATGATGACGGACATGTGGCCTTTGGCACGAGTTAGGGTTTCGTAAATTTCCCCAAAATAAAAAATATTTAGATGGCGACTCTGTATCTGGCAAAGCAGTCCAATTTTGACTTTATTTTTTATTTAAAATCGATTTTTCCAAAGGATTTATCGGATTTGGACTCTTTGGTGTTTATCAGTTTCACATTGCACTTGTGAGACTAGATTCAGAACTGCGGGGGTTCGAACTGTGAGGCCTTCATTTCAAACCTTCCAAAAGGGAGCGTGAAAAAAGGCGAGTCCACACCTACCAATAATGAAGTATGAAATAAGTATTACCAAGAAATAGGTAGTACAAATCACATAACAGCACCAGGCTAAAGCACACAATATATGAGCTCACTACACTCGACCCACAATATAGAATCTCACATCTCTCTATTACAGCTTTCTTACCCTGCATATAAAAATCACTCATATAAAGCCTGAATCCACTCAACCCATAGAATTTCCACTCAAATATTTGAATGTATGACATTTTAAATGTGTTTCTCACTTCACTCAATCCTCATCAAATTGTTGTTTAGCTCCTCATGTTGCTGCCTAGATTAGCAAACAATTAGAAAAACACACTTTTTTTCACTCATCTCTCTTATACTGAACTCACATCACTCAGCAGCCCTTGCATTCCTGATGATATGGGGCTTCAAAACAGACTCAAGAAAATTCCACTAACCAATGAACCAGCCATCACCTGTTGATCTTGGCAAATTCTTAATAGGGGAGAACATATATGATATAATTTGCATCCTACTTCTGAAATTGTTTTTGCAGACTTGTTGCTATAAATCTCAAATCAAATTATCTTAAGATGTGTGATAAAATCTTTATATATTTCAAAGAGTCAGCTTTCACTTTTAGTGGTAGAAGTGATATTTAAAATATGATATGATGTGAAAACTTTTAAGACATTTCAAATAAACTTATTTCTATAGAATGTTGTTTGGGTAAGTTCAATTTGCAGCAGGAGGTTTTTTTTGTTTTGTTTTGTTATGATTGGTCAATGTTCTTGTTTTGTCTTAGTATTATATCCTATCATAATTTTTTATAACTCTGTTTTTATTGTACTAAGTTGTTGCTTTTAATTTTTTTTTTTTCCAGATGTCATACTCCAAAAGGTCATGGTGCCTTTGATACTCATTTTTGGACCCTATGGAGTTGGTATTTTGGTTTTGCATTTGGGATTAGTTCTTGAAGTGTCTCTAATGTAACTGTTTATTTGCCACAACTCTATATAGTTGAGTGCTGAGGCTACTGTGGACTCGCCTTTTTTCACGCCCTGCCTTTCGGAAAGGGTTTGAAAAGAAGGCCTCACTATTCGAACTCCCGCAGTTCTGAATCTAGTCTCACAAGTGCAATGTGAAACTGATAATCACCAAAGAGTCCAAATCCGGCATATCTTTTTTGAAAAATTGATTTTAAATCAAATAATGCCAAAATTGGACTGCTTTGGCCAGATACGAAGTTGCCACCTAAATATTTTATTTTTGGAGAAATTTATGAAACCCTGACTCGTGCCAAAGGCCACATGTTCATCATCACCAAAGTTGCCTCGGCTCGAGAACTTAGGTACAAGAGGGGAAGGTCCTGAAATGAGCACCCCCACTCGGCTGATCAAAGATCGACCTTTACTAATCATGATATGATTTTTATAAATATTATGTGTTCTTCTTCTGGTTATTTAAAATAGCTTTACTATGTGACGCACACAAGCAAGTATAGACTAGTCGCAAGACTTGGAACAATTCAACTCACGTTTGTTTGCAAAAAAATGATTTGAATTTGCCATCCTCAAGTGAGCTTAAAGATGCGGATTTGCCACCAAACATAGTGGGCTTAAAATATGATTTTGCCACAACAAAGTGGGCTTAAAACTCACATTCGTTAAATCGTTCCAATTCAAACAACAAGCCTTCATCCACAGGCATTCATGCAGTTTAGCATTTAAGCACATAGCCTCATGGCGAGCATACGAAAAATGGCAATATGGAAATCACACTCATGCAAGTATGCTAAAGCAAAAAAACTCACCGAGTACTCCAAGCCAAAACAAAAACTAGTTAGAAAAATGCATGATCCTAACTACGTTAAGTCTCTAATGCAACACATGCAATAATGTAATTAACAGGCTCGGCTACTAATATAGCATATGGATTAATTTGAATAATATGCGATTAAACACGTATTCAAAGAAGTATTGAAATAACAATGCAATTTGAATGACGCGCCGAGCCTCGGTGCATGCAAGACAAATGAATGTATGCAAGCATGCGATTTGCTAATCGAAATATGATCCCTAATCTAACCATTGAAAGGGATTAAATAAAAAGAAGAAAGACGTGGTGTTGGAAGACATACATGCACGCAAGCACACTTATTACAACATTACGCCCTCGTGAAGGAGGGTCCGAATGAATAAGCTAACTAGCTACGCTAATTAAGCTAACTAATTATTACAACAATTCAAACGAATTAACTAACTTATTCTAAGCTAATTAAATATTACAAATCGAAGTAATTAGCTAAATACTAAGCTAATTAAGTACAATGCAATTAAACTAATTAATTAGCTACCACTAATTAACTAAACAAACCAATTAAATGGCCTTGGGAAGTGAGGGATGCATGCATGCTAGGTTCCTCCACCCGAAAAGCCACCACCTTGCCACTGAACGCCTCTGTTTGCATATTTGAACACCAACAGTGCTGCTAACTCCCAGAATGCCTCAGCTCCAACTTACCAACACACTGTACAATTTTCATTGGTGGCCGACAGGGGGCATGTCAGCTACCAATGGTGGCCGGTCGGCCATTGATGACATGAACTCCTCTTTTTGCTGCAACAAAAAGCAGGCAGAGCAAAACAATGTATTCTCACAGGTTTGTGTGTACTGTTTACACTCCTTATCATCAAACAAGCTCAAATGAGAGAAACTCTTGGCTCTCAAACCACCAATCAAGCAATTTCCATGCATGATGGCCAAAGAACCAAGTTTGTACAAGTTTAATGAGTGCAAAACAAGACTCAAAAAAAGGCCACCACCCTATCATGCATGATCAAGGGTGATAGTGACCAGGGAAAATGGCACATTTAATCACTTTGAGTATGAAATGTCCCATTTTCCTCGTGTTCGAATTAACGTTCGATTCGAACACATGCAATGCAACACAAAGGATGCTTATCTTGCCTCTTTTACTTGTTCATTTTGTTTACTCATTTTACATTACCGATTCATTCTTTAATCGATTAAGTCCAAAAGTGAGTGTCCTCTAATGGAAAGATGGCTCAAACCTCAAGTAGCTTTGGGCATGAAAGAAGCATTACACTGTTGCTAATGTGCCCCCTAAGGGATTAAACCATTAGGTGTAACACCTCAATTTCACACTTAGGCAAACAAGTGGTTTGAAACCACTTTCAAAGAAAACAAAAGAGTGAAGAATGGATAGAGGTTATAGAGATTTTAAGTGCTGAAATGAAGTGCAAAACAATACTAAAACATACTTTCAACTCAAAACAATGATGATCAAAGCATTAAAACACTAAGCTAGTGAAGGGATTAACACTACAACTATGCAATACAAGCCTCAATTGAATTAACCATCTCAAAAAAGAGCCAAAACAGGTCAAAATAGAGGCAAAACCATGCTAGACTTAAGCTAAAGTAAGCTAGAAAAACATGCTAACTCATGAAGCTAACTAAGCATGCAAATAAGACACAAGGAGGGGAGGCTAACCCCTCTAATTTTGGACTTCAAAACAAGGTTTTCACCACTGAAAAACCTCTGAGATTCAGTGGTTAAAAGGGCCAAAAAAATTGTTTTGAAAGTGATGAAAAGATGGTACAAGAGCTTGACAAACAAAGTGACAACAAGGGTGGAGCACCCCCTAACTCAAAATAGCTTCAAACCACCATTTTTAGGTCATAAAAATAGACGTTTTCACACTTCAAAACCAGCCTTAAATCAGTTAAAAAGGATGGCAAAATAAGTATACAAAACAAGTATAAGCAAGGTAAGTTCTATACCTTTGAAGCAAAGCACTAAATAGCCCCAAATTCAAACTCAAACCTCCTTCTAGAGCTCAAATTATGTCCCAAGTTATCTCAGCCCAAAGGTGAGAGTATTTGGTTAAGGGTTAGTGTGCAAAAAGTAAGGACTTGTAAGTAAATATGCACAAAATATCAAGAGAGAGATATTTTTGTTCTAAAAAGGCTAACCTTCAAAAATGGGGGAGAAACCCCCCTATTTATAGAAAAACACCCCTTGAGCTTAGATACATCCTACCATGCACATGTATGAAGATGTAGCTCAGTGAGCAATAACTGGCACAACTGTCAATAAATATCTAGGAAAAAGATCGTGGCTTGCCACAATCGAGCAGCCGATCGCCACATCTATGGCCAATAAATCCTTGGGGTGGCCGACAGGTCACCAAGAGGTCCAGACACCAACTTTTGGTCCAAAACAAGGTAAAGAAAGAATAAGGTTGAAAGGCTCAAAGACAGGGCATTCCGCCGAGGACTTCGGGTGCTCAAAACGAACACAAACACACAATCATCGAGTGCACAAACCATGACATCCAAGTCTTGAGGACGGTCAACAATGGAGTATCTAAAGTTGCCCCTCTTTGACAGAACTCGAAAGTCATGAAATGACGGGGGTGAATGGCAAAGACCGAGACACCATTTTTGACAAGGCAAAAGACTTGGACAAACAGACAAGCAAGACAAAGCAAATGGTTGTGCCTGCAGGCTGCCTACGTATCCCTTTGCAAGGAATCAAACCAGCGTAGTTCTGGGGCAAGATGCAAATGATATGCACGATGCAAAAACATAACTTTGATCATGCAATAAGGCTGTAATGAAACATCTAGATGCAAATTTTATGCAAAGAAATGCTACATTCATACGAATCGAAACAAGGTATAGTAACCTCGCACACGAAAGTAAGTAAGTAAACATGAACCAAACCACATTTCATGCAGAAAGGATGTAAGAAAATTATGCAAACTTAACTACGCATCATGCAGGAAAGGCAAAGAATAACACAACTGTTGGGCACACCCAAGGTGTCAAACAAGATCCCAACGCATTGCACGCGGAAGGAGAGAAGGAATGGTGTGAACACCAGGACATACCCGACTGTTCTTAACCAAAGGGAATGATGATAAACACCGAAATGTGTCCAAATGTTTGTAACCAAAACAAGGAGTGGTGATAAACATCGGAACACATCCAAATGTTTTTAACCAAAACAAGGAGTGGTGATAACCAAAACAGGGAGTGGTGATAAACATCGGAACACGTCCAAATGCTTTTAACCAAAACAAGGAGTGGTGATAAACATCAGAACATGTCAAAATGCTTTTAACCAAAACAGGAAGTGGTGATAAACATCGGAACACGTCCAAATGCTTTTAACCAAAACAAGGAATGGTGATAAACATCGGAACACATCCAAATGCTTTTAACCAAAACAAGGAGTGGTGATAAACATCTGAACGCATCCAAATGTTTTTAACGAAAACAGGGATAAATTGAAAGACAGAAATGATCTCACTTAGAACTCCTCTGAAAAAACCGTACATACAATATCGTGTCTACATAAGAAAGAAACTCAACAAGCATAACATAGTAAAGGTGCATGTTCTATGCAAGATGAATAACCATGACACAATGTTAGAGACATGTTTTATGCAAAACATGTGAGAAACAAAACAAAAGCATATTCTATACAATGGGAGCCGGAGCATGTTCTATGCACGATCAATAGCACAAAATGCATATTCTATGCAAGATTAGCAAATGCATGTTTTATGCATGACCAATAGCACAAAATGCATATTCTATGCAAGATTAGCAAGTGCATGTTCTATGCAAGATCGAAATTGAAGCATGCTCTATGTAATGTGAAAAGTGATGCAAGATCACATGTAAAATGCACGCCCATGCAACGATAAAGAGATGGACGATAAAACCGACTCAACCGCATTTCGATTTACCTCTCAGAAGAGTTACAACAAGTTAAAAAGGATACATTTCATTGATGTTGATTAGTGATGAATCATCATGCACCAAAGACACGGTTTGGAGCTTCCGCAGAGGCAATTTGAGCTAAAAAGTGAACTTTTCTTACACTTTCTCGAGAACTGAGGACACAAAACAGCAACAAAACACAAAGGAGCACCGGAAGCTTCGACGGGCACTGTGGAGGGGTGTCGGCCACCTGTCGGCCACTAATGGCAAGTTGGCCCTTTTTGGTCTTTTCACATCTGGATCTTTAAGTATAGCGCATGGGGTCTCACTTCCTCTATACCTCACGCCTGAAATCATTCCCTCTCTCACTCTAGACCTTTCTTTTCTTCAAATCCGAGCTTTACACACGTTTTCCAACGCCCCTCGCGAAGTTGATTCGCTAAAACCTCTTGATTTCCTTCGTTTTGAACCGATTAGAAACTAATTTCAGTGCTTTTTTCTTCATTTTCACCACTTGAGGCTTGTTCTCCTTAAGTTTCTCTTGGGTTTGGCACCTTTTCTTGGGCTTTGACTTTTTCTTCAATTTTCTCTCTCCTAGGGTTTGACTTGAGTTGACTTTCGGCATTTTCCACCTATTTTCCCCATTTTCTCCACTTTTCATTGACTCTTCATCTAAATTCCAGATGGTAGACGACTTTCCACATGATAGGGCTCCTCCAGAGGCGGAGTTCGAGGCAGAGTTCAATTCTGATGCAGAGCTGGAGCCCTTACCACTAAGAGTAAGGCCTTTTGATGTGGCGAGGTATCATCGCCAGACGCATAATCTGCCTGCTAGTGGCGTTAGGCACTTTACTGATTTCGCTGATGCACCAGTAGATCACTTACTGAGGGAGCCAAACTCCCATCTTTCAGCCGTTACCATTGAAGTACAAACTTTATGCACTTGCACGTCTAATGTTCTTTACTTGCATTTCTTACACTAATCACACTCTTGCACTGTATTTACACTGATTCACCTGTCCTCTGTCACGGGGTGACACCTGCACATATAGGCGCTATGGGGCCACGACAGCTAGAGATTGGTACGACGAGCTCCCTGCCGGAGTACGAGCTATCGTTGACAAGGCAGGCTTCAGCCTATTCTGCTTTGGACTACCATGAGTCATAGCAAGCCGTCCACTTCTTGGAGCACTAGTGGAGAGATGGTGGGACACCACCAACTCTCTCCACCTTTCCACTACCGGAGAGATGACGATGACCCTTTATGACTTCATCTTGATCACAGGCCTGGGCGTAGAGGGTGATCCAATTCCCTTTCATCATGATATGGGGGAGTGGGAGGCTGCTTGGATTGAGCTTCTGGGAGGGCGCCCGCCTTTGTTCCGAACAGCCCAGGTCAGATATAGCTAGTTCGATGAGTGGTTCCGGGGGACCGTGCCAGAGACAGTAGAAGAGATAGAGCACTATGCTTGAGGTTTTCTGATGTTCCTCAAGACCAATTGCTTATGCAGTATAACACCGTTGGGCTATATTTGTTGAGCGCACTAGTGGTCCTTCTCGGAGTAAGCTTCTATGATTAGGGCGGGACTAGCCTCACCACCTTGTACGGCTATATGAGCTCGACCTCCCGCAGGATTGAACTCTTGATCAGAGGCTACTGGCGAGCCTAGGAGGTACACATCTTAGTTCCCTCTTTACATTTTTCATTTTATGTTCATCATTTCTTACTTTACATCTGTTCAACGCATGTACTTTATGCTTTGTACTTTCTATATCTGTTCATACACTGTATTCTTTCTACTTTGCATTTCCTGCATCTGTTCAAATACTGTGCTAACTACATACCTCTGCATTCTCCCTGCAGTTATGGGTATACACATACTTCCCGACTCTTGCCTCGAAGCTAGAGGTGGAGGTTCCATTGATGGTCTCCTATTCACGGGTGTACGATGGTCAGCTTCGCTACAAGACTCGCGAGCCATTTTCTTTCTTCAGGTGTTACTTTGACACCGTAGCTGCTTATGAGGTAACCTAGAACACAGTCATCATTTGCTTTCATACTATTTTGATTCACATTATAGCCACTGACAGTAACTGACAATCTATACAACTTTTATTTGTAGATCTCATGGCAGCCATGGGCCATGATATCGAGAGGAGTTGGAGGCCGGAATAATGCGGCCTGGGGCATGTCTCGTTATCGCATTCTACTTGAAGGTCCGGTCTGCTGAGCCTGGTACCTTGGTGAAAGAGTCGTACGTTAGTCTCTAGGCATGCCTACTCAATTCATACCAATGACGCCGCCAGAGTCCATGAGATTAGCGGACAGCCTATCTGTTGACAGAGTTATCCAATTCATGGTGGGCTTGAAGGCGAAATACTTTCGAGTTAAGGTTGATTATGTAGTCTTCATTCAGACACATCTTATGCCACCTCTGACCGGTGTTCGTGAAGGCAAGGGAGCGAGAGCTCCTATTGCGAGGATGGGGTCTAGAGCGACCATGGCAACTAGGGCCTATGGCAGAGAGGCTTCTCAGGCGAGGCAGAGGACTGGCTGGCCGGAGCTGCCTACCGCACTTACCTGTTGGCAGCATACTGGGGAGGCATATTAGATTCCGATCGAGCCTGCCGCAGCTGGGCACAAATACGTTAGAGCTCATGACTCACCCCCGGTATGTACCACGGTTTTTTCCATTCTCTCTTAGATGTTCATTCCTTTTGGACATTGATCATTCGCAAATACATTTGCAGGCATCCCCAGGATACACCGAGGATCTGCTGGAGCTATTAGCCTCATTCGAGGGCATGATACTGAGGAGGAAGGCATTGCTCAGGTTCCACGGTATTCAGGTAGTTTCTTCAGTTTTCTTATAATTCTAGTTATCAAATTTCACGAACACATCAAACCGACACTTCAATCAATACTTCCCACATCGCATTGATACATCGTGATTCAACCACATCGCACCGATACATCAGATCTAACATATCGCACTTCCATCAAGACTCATACTTTGTATCTAACTCCTACATACACTCATTCTGCACATCATACTTGCATCTGATACACATACTGTGGCTGACATATGACAACCACCTTTTCAAGTCCCATCCATACCTACAGCACCAGTGCGGCTACAACAGGAGCATCAGTGCCCTCTCCAGTGGCAGGGAGGAGAGAGAGGCAGGCACCAGCAGGCAACCGAGGCAGAGCCAGGGACACTAGAGATAAAAGTGGCCCTTTCGAGCCCATTCTGAGTGATGACGAGGCTGAGACCAGCGAGGCCGAGGTGGCAGTGAGTTAGTATGCTGATTCATCCGAGAGCGGAGATGATGACACTGGCTCAGGTTCTGCTAGTGGAGATGATGCTGCGTTAGGCTTCGAGGCATATGGCAGCGACAATTCGATCTGTGTTCAGAGGAGGTGCAGACAATGCCGATGGAGATAGCTCGAGGCTCGCCAAGGAAGAGGATTTAAGATGGCCTCACGAGACTGAGATACCTGGCGCTGATTCTCTGTATGTTTGCTTAGTTTCTTTTGGTTTATAGTGTTAGCACATTGTACAGCCTCAGACAAGTTTTATTTCTTTAAAAACTTGTATTGCACTTTTGTAAAAACTACCATAATCGGAATGAAAATCGACTTTCGTTTGAAAACGTGTTGTACTTTACATCATGAGCACTGCATCGTATGAAAATAAAGAGATTGACTTTGACATTGAAAACCAAATCCTTGTATTGTCACAACAATCCGAATTAGGTAACGAACTAACCAACAACTGAAATAAACAAAACAATACAACTCGATAATCAAAACAACAACTCGATAATCAACAAAACAATTTGACATACAATAAAACGACTCGATAAACAACTTGTTGAACAAAACAATTGGATAAACAAAACAACTTAAACATAACTCGATGAACTTACTAAAGTTAAAAGGACTCAAAACAAGACCTTAAAAACACACAAATAATAGAATAAAACTCATGCATCCAACTAATTCTTCACAAATGAGGACATAAGGCATAAGAGGAAGGCCATGATGAACAGGTCGTCACCACCATTGGTGGCTAGTTAGCTACAAAAGATGGCTGTCAGCCATCACCACTAGCCGATCGGTCATCAGTGTGAGGGACATCCAAATTGTTGCCACTTGTCTTCCACTTTGTACCTAATCTTCTATAAAAGTTAGGACTTCATAGTATCTTCATTCCAGCTCTGTTTTTGCCACAAATTGAGCCATTTCTTATCGAAAAACTCTCAAATTGATTACTTTTAGATGGCTCGGAAAAAGTGAATTTTTAGGGTTTGGGGATAAATGCACTATTCTCGCTAAGTTGTTCTCCTCTGTATTTTCCATTCCTTCACATCGCAGCTAGGTGTTGGAACCCCATTACACATGTTTTCAGCTTCTAGGGGCAAGAGATATGCCCTACAATTGTAGAATTCCAAGTTTTGATGGAATCCCGGCGCGATGAGGAAATCTTGCCCCAGTCCCATTTTGGTCACATCCAAGCTTTAGGAAAGATGTGTGGGTTCACTTTACATGAGGCTCGATCCTTATTTCACAACATAGAGCTAGATATTCCCAGCCTCATTCATCGATTTTTTGACACCAGTGACCGCAGGGACCGTCTTTGGCAGAGTTTTCGGCAGCATGCCCTTTGTTTGTGCATGTTGGCTCATCTTCTACTTGCCCCAAGTTTCGGAGGATCTAGCATTCGACTGATTGAAGTGGCCCAAGGCTTAAAAGAGGGCAAGAGCTGTATCGACTTAGGATTAGCCGAGACATTGATGGGCTTGGATGCCTTCCATCGGTGGGAGACAACCAAATTCGCAAGAAGTCTACTACTTTTGCAGGTAATGTTTCCCACCCTATCTCACATGTGTTTCTCACATCACTCGGCATTCATGCTCTGTTTTTTCTTTCAAAGTCCTTTCATACTTTTTCTCTCCACATACACCTCTCTATTCTTTAATCTCTCTTATTTTTCATCTCTCCCCAGATATGGCTCATGGACAGGTTGAAGGTAGTGGACTCTTGCCCTGCACATTCAACATGAGGCTATTTCTTTCACCAACGGCTAGTTAATTTCCTGAACCAGGGGTGGTGGTGCCATTGAATGTGCAACAGGTCTGCTGTTGATATTATGGCGCTGCTCTGGTTTGATCTACCCGCAATAAGCTACATCATGTCTCAAAGAACCCAAAGATTCGGGCTTGATTGGCCCGACACACGTGTCTTCTATTTTCCATTTCGATTCAAGCGCCGCTTTGGACACGACCAAACTTGTCCAAAAGAGGGGGTAGAGTACCCGGTTCCATTCTTCGTCCAAGGCTCACAATTGGCTCGATATCCCACTACATGGAGGATAACAGAACTTCTGGCTCCTGCTCCCAATTTCCGGGCTATGCCTTTCCGGGAATGCTGTAGAGACCGCCTAACTCCACTCAGGCGTGAGGCGCGAATTGTAGTTCTAGCTACTACGCTTTGAACTCCTATCACTTCTCAATCTAATCTCACAAAGTGCAATGTAAGACTAATAAATCACCAAAGAGTTCAAATTCGAAAATCGCTTTTGAAAAATCGATTTTAATCAAAAGCGCCAAACATGGACTATTTTGCCGATTGAGTCACCACCTAAATATTTTGTTTTGGGAAATTTAGGAAACTCGACTCGTGCCTAAGGCCACGCGTTTGTCATTACCAAAGTTGCCTCGCTCAAGAACTTGGGGTCCAAGGAGGAAGGTCATAAAATGAGCACTCGCCACCGATCAAGATCGGCCTCTACTAACATGATATGTTATTTTTGAAAACACATGCGTTCTTATTTCAGTTTATTAGCTAACCTTATTAGGTGATGCACACAGCATACAAGTATAGACTCAATCACGCGGATTGGAACAAAACAACTCATGTTTATTTTTGAAATAGTTGGAAGTGCTACTCGCAAATAGGCTAAAACGCAGATTTGCCACCCTCAAGTTGGCTTAGAAAAACATGATTTTGCCATCGCAAAATGGGCTTAAAACTCACATTTCGATGAATTGTTCCAATTCAAACAATGAAGCCTTCATCCACAAGCATTCATGTAGGTATATCAAATAAGCACTGTGGGGAAGTGGTTCTGGAAATACTCTTCAGATCCTGGGAGATGCTCTTGATCCTCAGCTAGTTACCTGCAAAGACAAACACTCCGGTCGGGGGTGCCGGGGTTAGCACTCCGACGGGCAAGTCAGTTCTTATACTCAAGAAAGCTTGTTTACTAAGTTTAGTGAAGTGATTCTTACATACCTTTCTAAATCTGAAGCTCTTGTCTTTATACTCATTCTCTGGACCTTGGGTCCAGAGCCCACTTTTTACTTATTATCCCTTTGTTTATTCCAACATACATCTCCCCGTCTATTCGGCGATCTCAATGTATTCGGTATCTTAGTTGATTAGTACGGAGCCGAACAGTCTCTGACTTCTGGGATACATCCCTTCCGAATCTTCTATTTATTCGGCTCCCACAAGCACATAGCCTCAAGGAAAGCATGCTATCATGGCAGTCACTTACACACAAGCAAGGATGCTAAAGCGTAAACACTTACAGTGTACTCCGAGCCAAAAAAGAAAACTAGTTAGAAATCAATGCATGATCCTAGTTATGTTAAGATGCCTAATGCAACACATGAAAAATGCAACTAAATAGGCTCGGCTATCTAAAGATGGCATATGAATGCAACAATTTGATACACGTATTCAAATAGGAATTGAAATACGATGCAGTTTGAATGATGCACCGAGCCCAGTGCATGCAAGACAAATGAATGAATGCACGCATGCAAAGCATAAGTATGCTAATTGAAACATGCCCTAAAACTAACCCATCCAAAGTTGGTAAATAAAAGGAAGAAAGACGTGGGGTTGAAAGACATGCCCACACACACACGCCCTTATTACAACATTTGCCCTCTCGACGGAGGGTACGAATAAATAGGCTAAGGTACGCTAAGCTAGGCTACTTATTACAAACCAACTAATTAACTAACTTAGCTAATTAATTATTACAAACCAAATTGAATCAACTAACTATTCTAAGTTAATTAAGTACAAACCAAATTAATTACTTAAACACTTAACTAATTAATTACAAAATAACTAAGCTAATGAACTAGTTTAGCTAAGAAATTTAAACAAATGGCCTCGGGAAGTGAGGGGATATGCATGCTCGGTCGGCTTCGCACGGAAATCCACTACCGTGCCTCATGATGCCTCTATTTGCACTCCTCAGATTTCAAAAATTCTAACCCACTATAGACACCCATTTTTGACCGACCTTAAGACTCAGACATCATCGATTGAGGGCTTGGTGATGGTGCATGTTGTGCTCGTTTTGAGGTTTCGGCTGAGAGCCTTACCCCCGGAGCTCGGGACCCTTTTGTGCTTTGCCTTGGTTTGTTCTTGTTTACCCTAACCGAAGGGAGGGAGAGGTCTTGTAGACCATCTCTCAGTGGCCATAGGCTACTTTTTGTGGTCGTAGGCCACTTTTCTCGTTTGGAAACCAGCTTCAGCTGAGCTGCCACCGGCGCCTCGTTCAGGACCGCTAACTTTCTCCATTTGGCACGGTTTTTGGCACACACCTTGCTTCCTCTCTCTAGAGGGACACTATGGCCCGGGAAACCACCTTTGTGGTCGCACGCCACTTTCGTTGCTAAACATCCTGTTTTCAGGGCACTCAGCTGCGCGTTTTGACCCCCGAACCCTCATTTTGCATCCGTCTTGGTTCATTTTTGGCGTGGACCCTGTTTCCAATGTTTGGAAGGTGGTAGAAGGTGGGAGACCACCTTTTGTCCTTGGAGACCACTTTTCTCCCGCCGATTTTCTTGTCGAAGTTGGTCTCTTGTCTTTGAGCCACATTTACTGATCTTCCACCATACCACTAGCTTGCATTCTATGTGGAGACCATCAAATGGGGCTGCCGACCACCTTTCATTGAGTTGAACCTTTTGAACTAGTCATCTAACCAAGGGAAGTGGTCGGCCGACCACCTGAACTGGTCGGCCTGCCTCTCCCAGTTTTGTCTCTGTGAGTTGTTGCTAGCAGTGCCAGCTGGAAGGCACAGACTGGATCCTCCATAGTGTATGGAGGATCTTCAACCTTGGTTTTTAGCTTTTTTTAAAAGCTTTGGTCCCTTTTGGCTATAAAGGAGGGCCTCCTCCTCCTTTGTGAGGGTTCAAAAGTTTGTTGAAGGCATACAATACATCTCCCTCTATATGTCTCTATTTTGGCTCAAAAAGTGTATTGTTCTTGCACCTTTGCACACCACCTCATAGCCTAACCCTTCCACCATTGATTGGAGCTTCTTGGAGGCCATTTTCAAAGGTTAAGGAGTTGGGTTTTGGGTCCAGAAGGTGCTGTCTTGTTGAGGTTCAAGGGTAACACACTTTTCCCCTCTTTTAAGCTTTATTTTGATCCATCTCTTAGCCTTATTTGCATGCATATTTGAGCTTTGTTGTCAAATGAAAAAGTCTTTTTTGAGGTCCTTTTGATGTTTGTTTGAGGTCATTTTGTTGTTGGGGTCATCTACTCCTTGCATGCTTCATTTTGCCTTGTTTTGAGCCATGCCCCAAGGCCTTTGTGTTGACCTTTGTTTGTTTTTTAACCACTAAAATCCAGTGGATTTTCAGTGGTTAACATGTGTTCTTGAGAGCCAAAATCAGAGAGGGGTGACCCTCTCCCTCCTTGTTTTGTTCACTAGCATTTTTGGCCTTACAAAGGAGCCTTCATTTGCACACCTCCAAGCTTTGTTTCAGGCCCTTTTCAGTGACTTTTAGGGCCTTCTTAGGCTCGATTCAGAGTTGGTTTTGTCAACTTGGGTGTGTCTCTTGCATGTGTAGAATAACCCCTCTTATAGCTTATCAAAGGAGCATGTTTTTCTTGCATGTATTGGTCTTGTTTCAGTGGGTTTTTGGCCATCATTTGGCATGCCATGACCCTATTTTTTCTTGGTTTGGTAGTCCTTCACATGTTTCACATGTTTGTAGTGTAAACCATGCTCATTAGCTTACATTGCATGTGGTTTTGGCCCTTGATTATAGCATATTTTGGCCATACTTCAAACTTATTTTGTTCATATTTTGGGCTGCCTTAGCTCTGTTTTTAGGCCTCTTGGTCGAATGATGCTTGCCATGCATGGTTGTAGTGCAATACCCTTGTCTAGCCTTGAGTTTTGAACCCCCTTGCATGCTTAACTTGAGGTGTTCTATGTTTTGGCATCATTGCGCATGATATTTTAGAGCATATAAGGTTGCCATATTCCCGTGTTTATCACTCTATAAATGCGTTTGAGAGTTGTGCTTGTATGCCTCATTTATGGACCATTGCATGAGCTTCATTTTTGTACCTTTCAAACCATCATCTTAGTCCATTTTGCTACTGTTTTGGGCCTACATAGAGATTGTTTGGGGTTGGTTGGGTCATTTGAGCATTGCTTTGCATACCTCTAGTGTAATGCACTTCACTAGTTTCGGTATTTGTGCCATCCAACGTGCATCGGGTGAGTTGTTTGCATGATTCGGGACCATCTTGTATGTCATTTGGGAGCTGGAACATGTGTCATTGTATGCCATATTTCATCCTTGTCATGCTTTGGTAGAGTTGCACTTTGTTCCTTAGGTTTGGTCCCTTGCATTTTTGCATGTTTACATGTACCTTGTTGCCTCATTTTCATCATATTGGCCACTGATTTGGATGTGGCCAAGGCCCATCAATCTTGGTTTAAGTCCATCTTGCATTGTGTATGCCCTATAGCCCATGTTATCGCATGTTTGATCATTGCATTGCGATGCCTGCTCATAACATTGCGTATGTTATTACATTGTGTATGCATGCCATATAATCCATATGCATTGGGTATGCCATTGATTAGTTCATAGCATTGTGTATGCCATTTGCATGCTTGCATGTCATTCCGTGCATCTTCGTATCACTTAGCTGCATTGCATTTAGATCACATGCTAGAGTTGCATTTGTCCATACATTGTTTGTTGCATTATGTTTGGAGTAGGGTTTAGTCCAAACACGGGAAACGAGGGACATTTCGTACTCAAAGTGACGAAACATGCCTCAATTCTTGGTCACCGACACTCTTGACTATCCATGATTGAGTTGTTGGCTTTAGGCATTTACATGTGCATTCATTTCACATTAAGTCGTGCAATTTGACTCCTCGGCCATCATGCATCGGGATGCGTGATTGATGGCACGAGGATCGAGGACTACACTCCTAGAGCTTATGCAATGACGGGAGAGTGGTCGGGCACACATATGTTGAAAATACTTTGCCTTCTCTCTCTCTCTCTCTCTCTTGCCATTGTTGCAGAAAATGCAGAAACCAAGAGAAGAAACTAGCCGACCGACCAGGTTTTCTGGCAGGCTGACTACCTTTTTTGGTTTTCACCACCAAGCGTGGTCGGTAGGTGGTCTCCAATGCCTATAACTGTTCGGTAGCCTTCCCCTAAATTCCCAGGGTGGAGTTTCATCTCCTTGGAGCTTTGTGCAAGTTTCTGAGTTCAATTGCAAATAAAGGCGAGTTGAGACATCGCGATGGATTTCCCGACAAGGCGACTCGAGCATGCATGCATCCTTTATCATTCTAATGTAGCCGAGGTAATTCCATTTCATGTAGCTTGCATGCTAATTTATTTGCTTCCTTAGTTTAATTTGTTAATTAATTAATGTTGTGTAATATTTAGTCGTAATTGCTATTCATTTTGCCAGGAATAACTAGTTTAATTAGCTTAGATTAGCTAGTTGGTTATGTATTATTTATTTGGACCCTCCGCCAAGAGGGCTTAATTTTGTAATAAGTATGCGGTGTGTGATGCATGTCTTCCAACCCCACGCTTTCTCCCTTTTACTTACCTCGCTGATGGTTAATTTTAGGGCATGTTTCAACGAGCATCCTTATGCTTCGCATGTTTGCATTCATTCATCCGTCTTGCATGCATCGGCCTCGGTGCATCATACTAATTGCATCGTATTTTAATTCCAAGTTGAATACATGTTATCTCAGAGCATCTCATATGCCATCTTAGGATAGCCGAGCCCATCTTAGTTGCATTTTGCATGTGTTGCATTAGCCATCTTAACATGAACTAGGATCATGCATTGATTACTAACTAGTTTCTGTTTTGGCTCAGAGTACTCAATAAGTGTTTACGCTTTAGCATCCTTGCATGTGTGTGAGTGACTGCTATGATAGCATGCTTACCATGAGGCTATGTGCTTATGTGATATAACTGCCTGAATGCCTATGAGTGAAGGTTGGGTTGCTTGAGTTGGAATAATTCATCGAAACCCATGTTTTAGCCTACTTGTGAGTAACAAACTTCAATTCATTTTCAAAACAAACGGATATGCGATGCTTTGTTCCAACTTAGACAATCCATTTATACTTGTATGTCAGGTGCAACACATAGTAATTCTAGGCTAATAAACCGGAATAAGAGCACATGTGTTTTCAAAAACTCGATATCATGCTTAGTAGTGGACGATCTTCGATCGGGCGAGCGGGGGTTCTCATTGCATGACCTTCCCCAATCGTACCCAAGTTCCCGAGCCGAGACAACTTTGGTGATGACGGACACGTGGCCTTAGGCACGAGTCAGGGTTTTCTAAATTCCCCCAAATAAAATATTTAGGTGGCGATCAGATTTGGCAAAAATCCATGTTTGGCACTTCTTTCTAAAATCAGCTTTTTCAAAACGATTGCCGATTTGGACTCTTGGTGATTTATCTACCTCGCATTGCACTTATGGGATTAGATTCAACCATGACGCCGAGTCCGAATCAGAGTGAGCCCAATGAACAAAACGAGATTTCTCCCGTGACGTCGGGGACGCCTACGCTTCGGCGACTGATGGGGATGTTAGAGAACTTGACTCAACTCATGATATCTTGTTTTGACTACACTTATGTGTTTCTTTGCATTGCATTTGCATTGGTGCACCTAGGACACCGTGTTTGCCATTTGCTATTCCTGAACGGTTTGCCGAAGGCTGTGTGCCGTAAGGCTGACCAATTACGCGCTCTGCCACGATGGGAAGACAAACCCCGTTTTTACCGGGGCACCCTTTTTGACCATTCGACCTAGTGCATATCTAATCCATAGTGACCATTCCAAACTAGGACAAAGTTGCTTACCCGATTGTAGGTTGTTTGAAACCCCGTGCAGCGAGGTGAAACCCTAGCTCCTGACAAAATAGGACAGGGAAACCCTACCCCTTCATAGGGGTGTTTTGGCTCTCACTTGTTTGCTATGTGCTTTTAGAGTGTGCCTCCACTGGAATGCATGTATCAATTCGCAAGTCTGGGCATCAAGCCTGAGGGCATCAATATTTTGGGGGGAATCAGTTTTTCCTGATATAATTAGTTCTACCTGAGGGTATCAGTTTACTGGTAGAGTTTTGGACAGAATTTAGTAGAGAGCACAGTCGTTCAACTATGCTTATACCTGTTCTAGTGAAATCAAGCTGAGATGCTGTCTGTTTTCTCTTTTGCAAGGTAGTCGTGGAACTATTGCTTCAGAAGACACCAATATCCCCTGGTACATTGGGCTTGTGATGATAGACTTTGTTAGGTTAGAGATTCAGCCGAGGGCAACTGCTGTTCTTTACCAGAGGCAGGTAAAAGGCCACCAAGCAATGTATCATCGCTCAATCTTCGGATCCACAGTCATTAGCCATCTCACCTGTGTGTAGTTGGGTTGAGATATCTGCTTTTACCACAAAGACAGATATACCGATAGATCAGTTAGATCAGGGCAGTATGGCAGGAATGGAGGAGATGATGCGTCAACTCCAAGAAAGTATGAAGACCATGCAGTAAGACACTGTTCGTCAAGCCGAATTTGCCAAACAATAGGCCGAGGTCATGGCTCAACAGGCAGAGTTAATTGCCAGGCTACAACAGCAAACTGGAGCATCTACTTCACACCAGGTTCCTCCCCCACCAAGAGTCCCAATACCTAGGGAGACGACAAATGTCCAGAACATCCAAGAGGATACAGACATCCCAATGAGGCCACCTCCGCCCTCGATTCTACCTCAACTATCCAAGGCACCCACGCTTGTCAATCTACAGGACTCCCCCTTTAAGTTCGAGGTGGACCCCACAGCATTAAAAGTGAGCAAGCTTGAAAACTGTTCAAGAAATCTCAAGGTGTGAAGTCCATTCCGGACATTGAGGATGGGTACACTGACTCGGCCGTGACGCTGCCGGACTGGTTCAAGATGCCACATATTGACCGCTTCGATGGTTCTGGAGACCCAATGGTGCACCTCCACCTGTTTTCTGATATCCTGAGGCCCATGGGCTTGACCACAGTCCAGAAGCTGTCACTATTTGGCCGAACCATGTTTGGGATAACCGCAATCTGGTATGAGAAATTGGAGAACTCGTGAAATGTAATCGGAAGAGATGGCTGAGGCCTCCATTGCTCAATACTCCTATAACACATAGATCAAGTGTCGCACCCCAAACTCACTCCTAAAAGTTCGGGCATGACGTATGTAGAAACGGACACTTAACCTGATTTACAAAATATATGGGGCCTGAAGCATTTAATATTACAAAATAAAGTAGAATAACATCCATTAAGCTAAAACTAACATGCCAGGATCACATACGTGAGAGCCATTTATTTATATACGTGCCCATACACATAATTGAGTGAATAACCGAACATTGGTAAAGAAAGGGGTCATATACATACATTTTAGCCTTAGGAAATTAATTAAAGTGCAAGCCAAAATTTTAACAAAACTTCACGTAAATTGTAACGCCCTCAAAATAATACATAAAACCCATCACTAAAGACATGAATTGATGCACGAGAAATCAACTATTTCTATTCATCAGAGTAGTTCTTACAAAAGTATTACATGTTAACAACAAAGCAAATGTTCTACTAAGCTTATAAATTTTCCAAGTTAACACTTGGTTACACACAAAAAGAGTGCTAACTCTATACAAAAGAAGCCCCTGGCTTGATATACATGTAATACAAACAAAATAAACAAAAGAGTCCTCAACTCCTATCCTCATCATCCCAGCTATGTCCTTGGAGGTGGCATGCCACTGCATCAAAAATGATGTCCCGTATAGGATGAGCCAACGCCCAGTAGAGATATGCTAAACACAGTATGAGCAATAACTAAGACATTAGCAATTGATAAATGTTCAATTTCCATAAATCAATTTATAACCCATTTTCACTTCATGACCACTATGTTCATGTTTCGTTTCATTTTCCACTTCTTATCAACTTCACAATTTACATCAACGGCTCGGAACCTGGCCAACCATCTATATGAGATAGTGACTCATATTAAACGTTTCCCATTTTACAATAGATAAACATAATAGTTGTATCAACATCTCAACAGATAAGCATACAAGTCAGATCCACTTTTCAATGATACATATTAGCTATATCAACACTTCCAATGATAAACATATGAGTTGTATCAACACTTCCTTAGATAAGCATATTAGCTATATCAACACATTAATCGACAAGCATATGAGTCAGATCAAGGAGTTCATCCCCTATCTCCTTCCTCCCAATAACAACCGGTTTAGAGGTCCATCCCCTATCTTCCCCTAAACCGTGGAGTACATCCCCTATCTCCTCCCACACACACAAGGTATATACATACTGGTCATATACACAATCAATCAATACATAACGTTAATGTATTCTGCCAACCGTCATATTCTATGACATATCCAGTTGATTAGTTTTAGTTTGCCTAATCGCCATGCATTGTCTACAACAATCAAAACTACCTCCACCAGAGCCCAAGCAATTATTTCTAAACAGATAATAAGAGCTCCAACAGATAAAATATCAATGTTCTCAAAGTGAGCGATTCATAAATCCAACTCTACCATTCTAACATATAATGAGTCAATTCCATTATTTCCAACTCAATTCCATATAACAACACTTTTCCCAAATTAATTATACCAATGAATTTATACAACAAACTAGGGTTTTCTACCCCATTTCCCAATATTGACCCAATGGTCTATATATCAACAACCAACAACAATCTCATTATTTTGAAACCCAAATTACACATCTTAGAATCAAAATAACAAAACCCCCTTTTAACATTTTGAAACCCTAAGTCCCAAAATCACCCCATTTCAACACTTTATCAAAACAACCAAAAATCTATGTCAAAGACCATAAGAGTGAGTAGGAATCCCTCCCTCAAATTTCGGAGCCCAAGGAAGAAGATGACAAAAACGAAAATGCTCCAAATCACAACTTTTTCGGATCAAAAGATAGCCCTCGACGATCAACAATTCTTTTGTAAAGGCCAAAGGTGAGCAAACAACTCCTACTAGATCAATACCTGTAGAGAAGGCAAGGTTCTAGAGAGAGAGGCTCAACAATGGAGTTTTGGAAAAGTAAGAGAGAGAAAAGGATGTGAAAAAGTGGTTCAAAAAGTCGGATCTCGGCTTTATATAAAAGTCGCCCCGCTCGAGCATGGAAACCCCGCCGAAGGCCACTCACGCACTTCCGCTGAGCTGCCAAAAATCCCGCTTGAGCGGTGGATACACACTTGCGTAACTTTTGTCAACCAAGTCCCCGCCGAGCCCAAAACTCCCCGCTCGAAAGGCCACTCACGAATTCACGCCGAAAGGCCAAAACTCCCGCCGAGTGTCCAATATCGCAAAAGAAATACCGAGATGGAGAATCACGCCGAAGGCCGTAACTCCCACTGTGAGAAGCAACAAGAAGGTCCCGCCGAAGGCCAAAAGCTCCGCCGAAAGCATGAAGGCAAAATTCGGGCAACTACTCTTGGTTTCTAAGTCCAACCAACTCAGAATAAACCTACCCAACATATCCTATAACTCAAATACAAAGTACGAAAGGATGTAAACAAGATATGAGGAACTACTAACATCTACGGAAACAAGTCCGGATCACCGTACACAAGGGGTAAAACCCGAGATCGCTATATAAATGCATGGGCTTGGTCTGGGAGCCTGGGCATACTGGGGTTGACAATTGAAGGGTGAACATCAAGGGTTAAGACGGACTCCCAAAGTGATTACCTACGTAATGCATATAACACAAAGTGAGCGGCTTACTAAATAATAGCACATAAACGATGCGATGCTCAACTTGAATTATAACACATATCAATGCGCATATAAATAAATAGGGTATAAGGTTAATTAATTTCAGATTTTAGAAACAAATTTAGGCCCAAATTTTGAAACATAATGACTTGAAACATAATATCTTGGAACATAATGGCCTTAAGCCCTTGCACATAGTGGCATCAAGCCCTTGAACATAATGGCACGAAGCCCTTGAACAATTTGGCATTAAGCCCTTGAACATACTTGTATGAATTCAAGAGGTGTCGCACGCGGATTCTAGAGGTGACTCACATCGTAGCACTTAGTTCCGCGTAGCACTTTGTTTCATATCATAACAACTTATACAGAATGGCCATAGGCCTCATAACTTTCACATATGTATGAACTCAAGAGGGTGCTCAGACGATTCTAGAGGTGGCTCGCCTTGCAAAGACTTAGTTTCAGACAAAGACTTTGTTCCATACTAGAAATACATAATGGCCTTTGGCCTAATGGATCATACAGAATGGCTATAGGCCCATATTGGCTTTAAGCCTAGTTCATATATGTATGGACTCAAGAGGTGTCTCACACGGATTCTAGAGGTGACTCACATCGTAGCACTTAGTTCCACTGAGCACTTTATTCCATACAAGAATTAATAGGTCTTGCTGCATCAAACCATACATATCATGTCATACCATAAGCGAAACAAATTCATACACATTCATTATGCTTGAATCATAAATAGAAATCATACTTGATTACACGTGGCACTTCAATAGTGCTAACAAATCAATATAAAGCATTCTTGCTAGTTCCATAAAGGGATCTCCCGGTACTGAGATCTTGTAACCTACTTGAACCACGGTATTATTACCCCCGGGTAAGGGCCTTGTGCTAAGGATACCTTGAACACCTTTATATAAATGAACAATCATTCAGTGATTCAAAACGTAACATGTTAGAAAATAAGGCATTTCATGTCGTACGCTTAACAAAGATAGAATAATTCACATTCTTCCAATTCACATGAATACACATAGCTTTCCAATTATTCTAATTCTTCAAAGGTGTCTACACTTGATAACCTATAATTGATTGGCCTGTGGCCTATGAACAACAAAACAGTATGCTCTCATATTACTCAGAATCCTTCTTCAAGAATGAACATAATCTCTCTTTATTCATTAAGAAATGGCGTAGTTCACTTGATCTATTAATCAAGTGGCATGGAAGCATACACCTTTATTTGATCGCTCATATATGTTAATATAGTTGACTTGTAATTAATAGAGTACTAATGATAACCGCTACATCATTTACACAAGTTGACATAGTTAACTTAAGTTTAACAGGCATTCCCGATAATTATTAACAAAAAGGTAAGCACATTTTACGATTGAATGATATCGAGATACATGAATACCATGGTTCCATAGTGCTTATATCGCCCCTTGGTTCATCATGAATAACTATAGCTATCTTGCAAATAACGTTAGTATTCTTTGTCAACAGTAAATAAAATAAACTGCGCAATAATGCCTTTAGATTTTCCAATCAACATATTGTAACCATAATTACTTGCAAGGAAATGTAATGTTAACAATAAGAATCATTAACGATAATTGGACGACGATTATCGTACTACTACTCACAGTGCTACAACGGAGTGCTTGTCCATTCTAGAGTGTGCCCTGTACACATACATAACTTAGTCATTAGTTCTTTTTCTTTTTTAATTCACTTCCTACTTCATTTTACTTCGAACGAATTTACAGGCATCTTAAGGAGATCAAACACATATTTCAAAAAATACTAGAGGCATAAGCACAAAACAGAGCGACTACATTTTTATAACTTGGTCAAGACGTATGGGCAAAGGGAGCCCTCAGACGCGGTGGCAAGAGCTTCCAGACGTGTCGCGATGAAGCCCGTGACATGCGCGCATTCTAGTAGAATGTAGTTCGAAAATGCAGAAACCCAATTTTTGGTACACTTTTTCAAGGCCCAAAATAGGTTCTTTAATGGTAGAATATGGTTTAACAATCATGTATATAAACATTATAACATATCTCAACCTCAACATAACTTAGATCTTTAATCAGAAACTTATGAACATAATCTAATTCCACAATATTTCCACTTTCCTTACACATACACACATATATACCTACCATGTATCCATATAAATAGGTTCAAGTTTGATAATTGAGGAAATATGGTGAAATTCTCACTAGATAATCCAACACAATTCCAAATCCATTAAGCATTTAGCACAACAACATAGAGGAATTCCTTGGAGTCAATTAGAAATAGTTAGACATACCTTGAAATCCTTTAAATTTTCCCCAATTCCTTCTTTTGAAGAGCCTCCTTCTCCTCCTCTCAAATTTTTCCTTCTTTCTAACACTCTCTAAGAGATATTATTTTTTTTTTTTTTTTGAGTGATGGTTTCCCCCAAGTCAAAGATATAAAAAAGCATTGATATACATAAAAGTAAATAAAGACAAACTTTAATCAGTTTAATCATTCTTAATTGAAATTTCACAGAAAATCATACTATGACCTAAAAATCATGCTGATCTCAAATATAAAATTAATTCCAAATAATTAAGCTTCTAAGGCCTTCAATTTCTAATTCAAACACTTGAATTGTAACAAATATTTTTTTCTTATTAAGCAGATATAAATCTATGATCATAAGGTTCACTTAATCAAACCTAATTCCACATGGAGTTCCACAATAAGCATATAAAGGTACAGATTCAGGGACTAAAAGTATGTCAGAAACATGGGCGAGGGTTGGGTTATTACATCGAGGTCACAACTCGTGATCTTGAAGTCACTTGCCAAGAGCCAAAGGAGAGCTTCTCCAATTTTGTGACCCGCTAGAGGGCTAAAGCCTCGATGATGACCATCGGGCCCGTTGACAAAGATCAGATTCGATGGTTGTGCACAACCTCCAACCCAAGCTCATGCAAAAATGATCGCTCTCCCCCACCCACCTTGCAGATTTACATGAGATTGGGGTGCAAATCGAGACGCCATGAGGCAGGCCTCATTGACCAGAGAAGGAGCAGCCAGAGGGCGCTTTTCCATTAGCCGATCATGACCACCAAGGTGATGATGCCTACAAGATCTTCCGGCGGGCATAGTCACCACCACCGCGATCAAAAACAAATTACCCCATTCACCGGTGCGGCCGAAAGTAGCTCACAAAAAACCAAATGTCCACATTGAGTCAAGAGGGTTTTTACCCCACTTTATATGCCTTTGTCAAAGGCTCTAGAGGTCTTACTCCGAAAGGGACATCTGAAATCGTTGGAACAATGGCCTCTACCCGATCCTTTCCTCCAAAGCATGACCGCATCTGGCATCAGGCCTACCATCAACAAACCGGTCATGACACCGAGAGTTGCTTTCCGCACCATGATGTATGTGATCTATTTGACAATGTGGTCATCGCCGCACCAGCCTTGCAAAGTCTATCTAAGACTTGATCGCTGAACTTATGGGGATAGTGTTACTATGTGATCGGGATGAACCAATTCGCCAAGACTCGGCCATTTTAGATATGGCGCTTTGCACGACTATTTTGAGCATTTACTTAATGCTAATTTTTGTACTTCTCGACTTGGGTGTTGAGTCATTTCGTGGTTTTGTTTCTCGAAGTTTGTCTCTTTGTTTTGAGTCATTTTTTTGATTAAGGTCCGCCTTGTTGTATCGAAGTTAGTCCTACAGTAAAAAGTCGGATGATTCCAAGGGTGTCACCTCTGACATCATTATTTTGTTTTGTGATTTTCCTTTTACTTTCTTTTGAGTCATTTATGCTATGGAGCCGCTTGCAACCAAGAAATCAATGAAACAATTGTGGTCATTATGTTTTTCGCTTATTTCTACTTTGAGCCCAAGTAGTCAAAGAAGTTTAGAATGAAACAGAGTACATTTTCACCTACCTCCTCGTGCCTTTTAAGTCAACGTGATTGACCTAAGTTTTTTAAAACTTTTTGAACAATGTATTAAAACAAAGAGGAAGGAATTCCTGTTTGCAAAAATTTAATCAATTGAGAGAAAGAGAGGCATGCTAAGCCCTCAATGATCGAGATCATGCTTGTTAATGTGAGTAATCGAGAAGGA